>CM074723.1:452619557-453219557 GCA_037306005.1 Rhinophrynus dorsalis
TGTAAGGTAATCCAGACGTGGACCCCTTGTTCTTAGTGCCTAAGGAGTCCAGCTGCACCTCACTGAAGAGGCCCAACAAGGCCGAAACGTACGTCTGGGCTTAGCTGGTGTTCCCTTGCAGGGGAGACTTGCCCGTCATTTTGGAACTGGACCGCCTTTTTGGGCGGGAATAGACTAATATGTATGTGGAAATTTCTTCTCTGTAATTGCACTAGAGAGCTAAAACGTGATGCTTCTGAGCAACATACCTCCCAACATTTCAAATTACCAAAGAGGGACACTTGTGTTTTAGGGGGTGTTACCGGGGGCGTGGCTGGTGGGCGGGGCATTAGCGGGAATTTTTATGCTATTTCATGACCTATTCATACCTCTTTGTGTAACCTAATAAATGAATTATAACAAGACCAAAGTATTTTATTTACACAGACTAATTCATAAACACATATACTGACATTTAAACAAACAATAATGCAAGTTATATTGCTGTAGAACAATATGATCTACACACCACTCAGTCTGATCGCCTAAAAAGAGGGACATCAGAGTGGGAAAGAGGGACAGAGGGATTTGGGTCTAAAAGAGGGACTGTCCCTCCTAAAGAGGGACACTTGGGAGGTATGGAGCAATGACTAGCTGTAGAACAAGACATTGTGCTGTTTGTTTGTCTGCTCACATTATGTAAACTTAAAATATAACATCTAGGATCAATATAACTGATAGGATACTAGAGATGTGTCTTTAGCACCCACGGGGTCAAAAGATTAAATTATTTTGAGGGTTCTTCTTTCTTTCTGTGGATCAATAGGTACTCATCATGTGCCCTGCAGATTCAATATCCTAACCTTTTAAGACAGCCAAAGGATCGTCATCAGCGATACAGATTTAAAGTGTCCTCGTCATCTTCAATCTAGTCTGCATATTTGTAAATATGGCTATCTGTGGCCAGAATGCCAGCAGATGTATAATTAACCCTCTGTGTGCCAGAGAGACGACTATTCGCAATGCGTTGGCTACCTCTCTGGCACTCAAAGGGTTAAGGACATAGGAATAATTTTTTTTTCATTACAGTTATCTCTCTCAGCTCAGCACAGAGCTTAATTAGCTTATGGAATTGCACTGAGACAGATCATAATACTGAAGTAAAGGCCGTTAATATTTCCTAAACTGTTATATTTTAGATCTGTGGTTCCCCAGCTCTAACCTCAGGGAGGAACCTCTAACAGGACATATATTTTGGATTTATATCTTGTGTGCAGGTCAGTGAATCGGGGGGCTCATTCATTTAATGTGCTCAAGCAGGGAAACCCTAAAGACATGGAGGGAGAGTCACAAAGTGGTGATAAAGAGGCGATATAGTGGAGATGACTTCTCCAGTGAGATCACTTCTCCAGTTCCTGTGTTATTCTATGGAGCCTATGAACTAAGGTCTCCAAAGTTGAAGAAATCTTAGTGCATTGGCTCCATAGAATAACATAGGAACTGGAGAAGTGATATCACTGGAGAAGTCATCTCCACTTTATCACCTCTTTATCACTCTTTATCACCGCTTAGTGAATCTGCCCCATTGTCTGTTAGGGGGCTTTTAGTACAGGGGTGGGACATACCTTGTTTATCTTGTGGCTAATAGGATGTATAGATAGTTTTGAATTAAATCTGCTAAGACGCAAACTTCATTCACGGTTATGGGACTACTTTAAATAATGAAAAAATCAACAGTATTGCAATGAATCCATTACACACATATACACACCCGTTATGGCAGAGTATGTATAGTTCTAATGCCCGTTCTATGATGAGTGTTGATTTTTAAAGACTTAAATTTTGAGTTGAGTGGCAAATTATAGCGGAACTCTCATCAAACTTAAATTGCCCCCCAAATCCTTATTACCACAGATATATGTGTATGCATACTTTTATTTTGCTGAATAAGTCTGGCATTAGTGAAAAATAGAACTCGTTCACATGCTGCAGCAGAAGGCAACAACGCAGACATCTTGCACAGAAGGCATCACTGAATCTGCGATGTCCGTCCCCTTCACCTCTATGATTGGTGAGTTTGATTCCTTGGTACCTTAAGGCACCGGAAGGGACTGACGGCGCAGGAGCAGAGAGCTCCTACAGCAAGATCCCTGCTTCTGTTGCCTGTCTAAAAAGTTCTGTCTCTCAATAATGATGGACTTATGCAGCAAAATAAAAGTATGTATGTGCATAGCGCTATGTTAATAAGGATTTTGAGCTCAATTTGAGTATGATGATAGTTCTGCTTTAAAGGGATAGTAATACTTCGTTTTATCTTTATTTTATTTTGTAGGCATTAAAAAAACATGAAGAATGATATAAGTCTTATCTCTCAAACCTTTATGGTTTAAGAGATATTCACAAGTAAAGTATCCCCCCCCCGTTCAGCCAGATCAGAAGGGAGATGCCCAGGTAGACTGCAGAGAGGGACAATCTTCAATTAAGATAAGGGAAAAAGCTGAAAAACTTGTCAAGGGGGGAAGGGATTTCATTGTTTTCATACAAAGAAGATTGTCCCCTTCTGTTATCTGTCTGGTCTTACAACCTGATCCACATCTGAGAAGAGATGGCTTACACTAGGAAAAAGGGGCGGGAGGGGAAACTTTGCTTGTGAATATCTCATAAACCATAAAGGTTTGAGAGATAAGACTTATATCATTCTTCATGTTTTTTTAATGCCTACAAAATAAAATAAAGTTAAAACGAAATATTACTTTCCCTTTAAGAAAAAAATACATAGTAAGATCTGGAAACAATTAGTACAATTCCCAATAAAAATGTTCATGCCAACACAAAAACAGAGCTACAGCCAAATCTACTGAACAGATATCCACAAAATCTCTCATTTTACATTTGTGAGACAAACGTGTGGGCTCTGGGGAATCATAGCCAACGCTGACTGAAAGTGGTATTGTCGTGTGGCAGCTCTCATGAGGACAGGGTGTTGTGGGATGCGATTAACGGAGGGATTTCCTAATGTATCTTCCAGCGGATGTTATTTGCCAAGGAGCGAAATAGAAGAAGATGCATCTCCCTCACTCCCATCCCTTATGTTTACTGGTTAGTGTTTCTAACCTTCTTTATTTCAGGGATGTTACTGTATGTTATTGATTGTTCTGTAATAGTCTGATGAAGGTGGGATTACGTTTTGTCATTAGGTAGCGTTTAGTCTGATTAGATTAGATTTCGAGAGCTTGCACTTTCTGTTAAAGGAATAGTAATACTTCATTTTAACTTTATTTTATTTTGTAGGCATTAAAAAAACATGAAGAACGATATAAGTCTTATCTCTCAAACCTTTCTCTCAAACCTTTATGGTTTGAGAGATATTCACAAGCAAAGTTTCCCCCTCCCGCCCCTTTTACCTAGTGTAAGCCATCTCTTCTCAGATGTGGAATGCAGTCCATAGACCAGACAGATAACAGCAAGGGACAATCTTCTTCCTATCAGAACAATGAAAGCCCTGCCCCCCTTGACAAGCTTTTCAGGTTTTTCCCTTATCTTAACTGAAAATTGTCCCTCTCTGCAGTCTACCTGGGCACCTCCCTTCTGATCTGGCTGAGCAGTGTTACATCAGTAAAAGGGGCGGGAGGGAGATACTTTGTCATTGAATTACTCTTGAACTACAACTCTGACAGAAATGAAATAACACTCTCCAAAGTCCAAATACTATGATGATTAATTAGAGCTGCTTTTATTATGAAACATTACTATCCCTTTAACATAATAAAAAACCCTGTTGCTTTTTTGTTATACTGGTTGTACTTATTCCTAATGAATAGGCTTGACAGGTGGGCAGTTCTTCCCCTTTATGCCAGCTCGGTACTTGTTGGGTGACATGTAGTGCGGTGATAGGCTTTTGGATACACATCCCCATTTGGGCTACAGCTCAGGGGCTAACGTGAGCTAGGGTGATATTCATGGTATGGTCAGTGAGTAGAGCTGTTTGCTGGTATTGGGGGGGATACCCCCTTTTAACTTCTTGGGGGGGAGGGTGCGGATTGTTAGGGACAGGATATGGTATCTTTCAGTCATGTTATTGTTGAATTCGATTTTCTTTACTGCATTTAAAAAGGTATGCCCATTCCTGTGATATGTAAGTCTTTTCCCCACACACAGCCTGAAGCAGCTTTAATTAGCGTGTGCCAATGCAGACCTTATGTAAAGTTCCTGAAGAAGTCTGAATCATGCTTTGTAATACATTGTACACCTTTGCTGTTCTTATTTACTGGCTACAGACTGGTAGAGTAAAGGTGATGCCTTTATTGGCTAATTAAGAAGCTTCAGTTAGCCAATAAATGTATCACTTTTACTCAACCCCTCTCCAGCTTTTTCTATGGCTAACACGGTGCACCTTTTACTGGCTGGCAGAGGCTATGAGTGGTGAGGTAAAGACCAGCAGCCAAGAGAGTAATGTGATCTGACTGAAGAGGTTGCGTGATAGTGCAGAGCTGATGGGCTTCATACACATATAAAAATACACTATTTCACATACATACGCAAATACAGAGACACCCATACACACCTATACACAGACACACACATACAGAGCGCACACACACAAAGCACAAATGGACATACGTAGACACAATGACTTCAGTGAGTGCTAAAGAAACAATCTTTACTTTAGCACTTCATCCAATGGGGTATAATGACCTGGCTTCTCACTTCAGCATTGCCCAGTCGTTCCCTTGGAGGGAACAGCATGATATGATGACATCATCACAGGATTCCAACCTACAGAGGTCATCTTGTCTAGGCAATGATGAAGAGAGAAACTGGATTGGAATGCAGAGGATCCCACCGACTTCAGTGCTAAAGAATGTCCTTCTTTCTGAAAGATCCGCATGTTGTAACTAGTTTGTCAGAAGGCAATGTTTTCCCACCTCTGCTATATGGACGTTTATTATTTCACTCACTAAAAGGCTTTAGTGGCATATCTAATTGAGCATGATAAAGCCTAATGTCTATTGTAAGGAGATAGGTTAAAATGGATAAAGAATAAAAACAGATACATTGCAGGGGTGTGGAAATAAATGCATTGCCCACCACTCTAGTCATTTATGCTTTAAAAATTACTATTGAACAGGTTGAAAGGAACATAGTGCTGTAGGTATAGTTCCTTAACCATTTAAAGGGACGTGCACTACATTATTCCAAGATGTGTTATACATCCCTCTAACAAATAAAAGGCTAATTCCTCAGCTGCCTTTAACCCCTTGGATGATAGAAATGTCTCCAACACATTGTGGAGTAATACACTCAAAATGTCACTAAGCACTCAAACTGTTAAACACAATCTTCTCTCCACACATATTAACTTATTTCGTAGTGCATTTTTTTTGTGAATCTGATATTTTATTTTTTGAGGGTTGCCTTGAAAAGCCATTAACACAACTTCAGCAATTACATTGAAAACACGGACGAATGCTTCTACTTTATGGCAACGCTAATCAATGTGTTCACGCTACAGTCCCCCCCAGACAGATAGATCGTATCATCTATAACAATACTGAGTTCCATTTCTGTACTCTAAGCATTTATTGAGTCTATGGCATGTTATGTAGGTAGCAGATTAACAGAATAACCAGGCATAACTAGACCCTAACTAGGCATTTTGTCAAAAACTGATGCTGGGCCCCTCTCACCGCTGGAGGATCTCAGAAGGTCTGCCTCTGGCAATAAATGACAGAGAGGAATAGGGTTGCCACCCAGCTGGTATTTTATTTATAATTGGCTTCTGTCCAATGTTAAGTCTATGGAGGGAATGCCGTGGCCGGTATTTTTTTGAAGAAAAGGCGGCAACCCTAGAGAGGAAAAGCAATTCATTTGCAGAGCTCTGAGCTGCTGTATGGTGATACTTGACCCATGCTGACAGTTAACCATTTTAGTGCCAGTGGGGATGCTATGGACTCCTCTCTGTTGCTCAAGAGATTAATAAAGAAAATTGAAGGTGCTCACCAAAGTTATTTTATTGGCTGGCAATGGTCATGTGTTGTGATGATGTCAGTGGCTGCCAGCCAAGGCAGGAAACTGGTCTGATTGTAAGGAGTTGTAGGATAGTGTGGCAAAGTGTCACCAGGGGACAGAGTAACTAGGTTTATAAAGTGGCCATTAAGAATAGGACTGTCATTTGAAAAATATATTTTAACCCCTTAAAGGGATAGTAATACTTCGTTTTAACTTTATTTTATTTTGTAGGCATTAAAAAAACATGAAGAATGTTATAAGTCTTATATCTCAAACCTTTATAGTTTAAGAGATATTCACAAGCAAAGTTTTCCCCTCCCGCCCCTTTTACCTAGTGTAAGCCATCTCTTCTCAGATGTGGAATCCAGTCCATAGACTGGACAGATAACAGAAGGGGACACTCTTATTCCTATGAGAACAATGAAATCCCTGCCCCCCCTTGACAAGCTTTTCAGGTTTTTCCCTTATCTTAATTGAAGATTGTCCCTCTCTGCAATCTACCTGGGCACCTCCCTTCTGCTTTGGGTGAGCAGTGTGACATCAGTAAAAGGAGCAGGAGGGGGACACTTTGCTTGTGAATATCTCTTAAACCATAAAGGTTTGAGAGATAAGACTTTTATCATTCTTCATGTTTTTTTAATGCCTACAACATAAAGTTAAAACAAAGTATTACTATCCCTTTAAGGACCCATGATGTGCCAGGACCGTGATGCCGGTTCTGGCATTAAGGACCACTCATGGTCCTGGCACGTCATGGAATTCTGGGATGGCAGTGCTGCTGCACTCCTCTCTACCATCCCAGAATTCAGTTTGCAAGCGCCGATGGTCATTAACGGCCACCCATGAGCAAGATCGGGCGGTCCTTAAGGAGTTAAGTATAGGTGGCCAATATTTATAAAAACAAACTGGAGTTATTCTGGAGTAAGCCAACTGCACCTCAGGGTACAAATAAAAATTCCTGTTAAATTAAATTGGCCTTGTAACACCTTGAATGCTTTGCAATGCATTGGAGATACCTCTAGTATTCAAGGGGTTAATACACTCTATTCAGGTGCGTGGGGATTTAGTAATTTTTACTATTCGATAATAGCATAGTGCAGGGAAATCTTGCCTAACACAGACATAAATTATCATACAGTACCAGACTGTGCCAATGACAAATAAAGGTTCATTTCTCTAAAGGATTTATTTAACTTACCAATGGTTAGAACAACATATAGGCAGTTTTATTTCCTTCTACCCTTTGAATGCCAGTGCTCAAAAGATTAAAATGAAGTATGCTTATTACTAAAAACCATTACGATGACTTAAGTCCATTGTAAAGAAAAATACAAAGTGTGTCTATGTTGTATGGTCTGTAAAATAAATCTTGAGAAATTAACCTTCATTTGTTTATGGCACAGTCTGACTTTTTATGCTAATTTGATTTAATTTGATTCTGTACTGGGACAGTATTACCCCACACTAGTCTATGAATTAGTCAAGGCAGAGCCCACACTCTCTGAATATTTTTAATAGCAAAATGAGCGGTAAGTGTGGACTATAGAACGACTAGCATACCGTCTTGGGTATTTAAAAAAAAAATAAAAAATAAAAAATATATATATATATATATATATAAAATAAGTGGTTTCTGGTTCACTTTCAGCCATGGGGCTTTGTAAAACGCTCCTATGTGCGTCCAATGGGTTGTGGCTGAGGGCATAATGTATTCTCCAATTGGCAGAGGCTTCACCCCCTGCCTCCTCAGCCAAATGGAATACATACAAAAAAATTCAGACCTCATGGTGGGGCATCTGGATCCCTCCTGATGGCCCCCCACTACTGATCTCAAAGCTGATTTGGCTGGAAGATCAATAGAGACGACTCGAGGAAGTAGCATGCTTCCATTCTACCCGAACTACTGGGTAGGTGTCACGGCCCCGGCTGCTAGGGATCCGTGGGGTGCCGGCTCAGGTTATGGTGCTAGCGTGCGGAGCTGGGGTGCGAAGCTTGGGAGCGGTGACGGCGTGCCAGGTAATCCTTTGCTGCAGCCGAAGCTGTCTAAAGGTGCTGGTCGCGAAACCAGATTGTTCCACCCCAGTTGAGCCGGGGTGCAACCAGGATAGGAGTACCCAGGAACCGTTGGGAAACCAGGCCAGCAGGACGGGCGAGATACCAGGCAATGAGGGCTGAGCAACAGGAATGGTCAAGCAAAGCCGAGGTTCAAGCTGGGAGCGGAGTTCAAGCGAGGTCAGGAGCGGAGCCAAAGGTCAAAACCAGGAGCAGAGATTTAGGGTGGTCAGGAGCAGAGCTGAAGGTCAAAACCAGGAGCGGAGATCTAGAGTGGTCAGGAGCAGAGCCAAAGGTCAAAACCAGGAGCGGAGATCTAGAGTGGCCAGGAGCAGAGCCAAAGGTCAAAACCAGGAGCGGAGGACAAAAATGCTGATCTGTACTTTGACAGGCAGAGGTCCACAGCCCAGAAGCTAGCCAGAGCACTAACTATGGAACGGGCGCCCTATGCCTGGGGCAGCCCGTTTAAATGCCAGGACTGACCAATGGCCTGGTGAGTGAGAGGGGCTCGGCTGGAAGCCGCAAGGGCATAGGAGGAGGACTGGCCAATAGAGCGCCTGGCTCGGCGCATGCGCATCCGCCAGGCTGAAGGCGGAGGGGATCTGTGCATGCACAACCCGATCGCTTCAGCAACCCGGAAGAGCCGCCGCGAAAGAGGAAGAGACGCGGCCCGGGAGCATTGCAACGGTGACAGTAGGAGTGTGTTGGGGGGGGGGTCAGGGAATGCCTCCCACATTGACGTGAAAAGGTTTCCTGATCCCTCCCACTAGTACCCAGCAGATAGGATGGAAACAGGGGAACCTGTTTATGATTAAGGAATTGAGGTTAGCTTTCTTCTTATTTTGCCATAGGGACCCAGAAAGGATCAGTGTAATGGGCTTTCTACCCTTCAGTAAAATCGCTTATCATTTAAGTGCCATGCAGACCTTCTTAGCGTAATCTATTTTTTTACAGTCCATTACACCAACAGAGTGGTATTGAAAAGGACATGAGGCTGTATGGTATTCCTTTAATATAAAATTCATTTCTCCAGAGTCTTACACACATACCTAGTGAGAAGACAATTTAATCTGTAATACGTCTCTTCAAACATATGCTTAATGGTCTGCCTAGTTATCCCCTAACCTATATTATATTTCTCAATAATAGGTGAAGGATTTCCTTATCCACACACAAATCAATCATAACTGTCATGTACAGTTTTTTCTAACATTTGTTTCCATTTTCCCATTGTGCTGAGAACTGAATATTTTAAAGTGTTGTTTTTAAACATAAATAATAAAGTTTACATTTTTAAACAGTGTGTCTTTTCACCTCAAATTATCCCACTTGCCTTTACCAAGGTTATTACCACCATTGAATGTGGGAATCAATGGAGGAATGCCAAGTAAGGGTCACACTTGCTGTTTCCTTCTTTAGGAATTGCTTTTTGTTTTAGCTTTGTAAAAACATTGCAACCTAAGCACCCTCTGCATCCGTGCTATATCATAAATGACTCCCTTTAAGACCTACTGGTGCAATCTAGCTTGTGTTTTTGACATAACTCTCAAATTACCCTATTAGCCAGCCAACCATGATCTAGGGTAACCACACGTCCCGGAATGCCCGGTACTGTCACTTATTGGGGGTCTGTGTCCCGCTTCCCGAGTCACCCCCCACCGGGACAACAAAGAGTCCCGGAATGGAGCAACACGCACTAGTTCAACCAGCCTATGAAATGTATTTGCTGTATGGTCCTCATTGGCTGGCTGAGCCAGCCAATGAAGACCATATAGCAAATACATTTCATTGGCTGGCTGGACTGGTGCATGCGAGACAGCTGGGATGGAGCAGGTATGCTGGTACTGCAAGTGAGACCCACTGGGAACATTTACTCTGTGTCAGCCTCAGAAAGATGGTCAGTGCCGACGGGAGCCTCAGCTGCAGGACTAGGGTGACCACATGTCCCGGAATGGCAGAATGGAAATGTGGTCACCCTACCACGATCCCATAGGTAACATCACACACCCGGACCCTATGTCCAGGGCCTAAAAGCCATTGCCATAGCAATACATTTACATGAACTTAAACTTAAAGATTGTCCTTACATTAAAATAAATACGTGAGGAATTCTGACATAAAGCAACTACACCATAAGGAGAGACTAAAAGTTCTGACAGTTCTTATTTGTGTAAATAACATCCAGAACATCTGCAAACCAAAGGGCTCACCCAGCAATCGCTGTGACAAGAAAAGTAAAGATGAAAGTTCATGTCAGGCACACTAATAGGGGAAGGAGGGTGGGATGCTGCTCCCTGAGTATTGTTTTGCCTCCTTCTATGCAGTTACATTTCCATTTCTCCTATGTAGTCATGCGTCTCCTCCTCCTCCTATGTAGTCATGTTCCCTACCGCCTATGCAGTCATGTTCCCCATCTCCTATGCAGTCATGTTCCCCTTCTCCTATGCAGTCATGTTCCCCTCCTCCTATGCAGTCATGTTTCCCCTTCTCCTATGCAGTCATGTTCCCCTTCTCCTATGCAGTCATGTTTCCCCTTCACCTATTCAGTCATGTTTCCCCTTCACCTATGCAGTCATGTTCTGCTCCTCCTATGCAGTCATGTTTCCCCTTCACCTATGCAGTCATGTTTCCCCTTCACCTATGCAGTCATGTTTCCCCTCTTTCCCCTCCTCCTATACAGTCATGTTTCCACTCCTCCCATACAGTCATGTTCCCCTCCTCCTATGCAGTCATGTTTCCCCTTCACCTATGCAGTCATGTTCCGCTCCTCCTATGCAGTCATGTTTCCCCTTCACCTATGCAGTCATGTTTCCCCTCTTTCCCCTCCTCCTATACAGTCATGTTTCCACTCCTCCCATACAGTCATGTTCCCCTCCTCCTATGCAGTCATCTTTCCCCTTCACCTATGCAGTCATGTTCCCCTCCTCCTATGCAGTCATGTTTCCCCTCCTCCGATACAGTCATGTTTGCACTCCTCCCATACAGTCATGTTTCCGCTCCTCCCATACAGTCATGTTCCCCTCTTCCTATGCAATCATATTTCCCCTCCTTTTATACAAGCGTGTTTCCCCTTCACCTATGCAGTCATGTTTTCCTTCCTCCAATGCAGTCATGTTTTCCCTCCTCCAATGCAGTCATGTTTCCTCTCCTTCTATGCAGTCATGTTCCTCTCAACCTAAGCAGTCATATTCGTCTCCTCCTTTGCAGTCATATTTCCCCTTCATCTATGCAGTCATGTTTCCCCTTCATCTATGCAGTAATGTTTCCCCTTCATCTGTGTAGTCATGTTTCCCCTTCATCTGTGCAGTCATGTTTCCCCTCCTCCTATGCAGTTCATGTTTCTGCTCTACCTACGGAGTCATTTTTCCCCTCCTCGTATGCTTCTCCCCCTGTCTTGAAAAATCTTTCCTGCGTTTTTTAAAAAAATTATTTACAATACAAAGGAGGAAGGCGAGAATAAGCAAGGCTGTAATATAGAAAGTTTCTCTATTCAACACAGGGTTTTAGAAATGGGTCACCACTTCTCACAAAAGTATAGTCTGCTATCAAACAGGCAAGTCTTTTGAAAAGGTATTGTAAATCCAGAAATTGATTGTTAAATTGAAGAAAATAACAGCTCTTTAAATCTAAAGGAAGAAATAGATTCTAAACAGCTTAAAATGAGAAAGAATGATTCTTCGTTAGACCTAAAAATGTGCATGAGGTTAGAATAGTCTTCAAAAGCAGTGTTCTGATTTTGAAGCATTTGAATGTTCCCCTTTTATACTTCTTTAAATTGCAGCTATATTTTTATTTAAACTTCAACTTGGTACTTTTTAAAACAGTTTCTTCTGCCGGTCATAGTATTGCCTTGTTTTGAAAATTATTACTGACTTTGTAAGTTACCACTTACCATTACACATACCACTGACTTCAAGAGAGGACGTCAGTGATATTTTCCAGGAGAGTTTAAAGGATGTGCATACAAAGAAGAAGAGGAATTCTGGAGCAAATCGTCATGTGTGTTGACTTGTTGCGTTAACCCCAAATATGGTTTTATTCATTTGTTTGGTTTTCTTAAAGGCATAGTAATGTCTCTTTAAAGGGGAACTACCACCCCAGCACAATGTACTCTCTAGGTCTTTGTCTTCCTATCGTTATTAGCAATCCATAGTTAGTTTTCTCCAAAAAGAGTTGTAAGAGCACAATCTTTATAGCAAATCTGTACCTGATGACGTCTTGCCCCTTGAATCCGTTCTGCGCATGACCGCTATGGAGCCATTCAGCTCCATTGTACCTCCCTCCATCTTGCCCATCACTCATGCGTCATTGTCCTCAGCATCACGTGACCTGCCGAGCTCCTGGCATCAAGCGCGGTCAGGTTGAAGAAAGACACAAGTCAATCAAGTTCAACCTTTGCCTCATAACCTAGAGAAATGAGAATTAAATAAGATTTCCTGCTACCAAATAAGTTAGGCTTTATCTGATTTGCCTACTAATACACAGTATAACTCTGTATGTTCACTATAGAAAGAAATGTATCTAATCTTCTCTTAAATGTATCCATTGTATCTGCCATAACCACATCCTTGGACAAGGAATTCAATAATTTAACAGACCTTACTGTAAAAAAACCCCTTCCTCTGCTCAAGTAGAACCATCATTTCCTCTAATCTGCAGGGGTGGACCCTGGTTATTTCAAGGGGTGGAGCCTTCTTTCTCCCCTGCCCCACCCCAATAATACATATTGTACAGCAAGGGCTATTAGCTAAGATATTAAATATTCATGTTTGCTATAATAGCAGTTAACATTTCATTTGTACAGTATACAAAAGTTAAATATTTCCCATGTTGATGTATGAACAGTGCTTTGTGAAAAACTGCAGTGGTAATTTATATAAATGATAAAATAAAAAAGAATTCTTGATATTAAAATTCACATAAACTGTTCATTCATTATGAAGTTAAGATCCAAGCTTAGCACCTTGGTTTTATACCGATGAATCACAGGAAACAATGCCATTGTTTTTGCTATTTGACGATTAGAATATGTGAGTTTGTTTGACATGCAAAACATCCATTGGTTGCACGTGGACTTTAGATAAAGGACTTTACAGTAAAGAATATTTATTTTTACAAAAGCATTAGTGATATGCCAGTCTTTTCCTAGAGCAACCTTAGTCTTTGAACAGTACACAATTAACTGGACAGGTATATAAATAATGTATCTGTTATGTTGACACTATGGTTGAATATCCTGGTGGTCTATAATCAAACACTTGCATGAAGACTGTAAGCACTGTGAATTATTTGCATATATATATTTTATACTAGTATGAAAGCCCGTATACACGGGCTAAAGCGCACCCAGCTGCACCGGAGCCGGGAGCAGAGACAGGACGTGAGCCGTTCAGAACGGGGAATCGCGTTCTGCGAGTCTCTACTGTGCATGACTGCAGTCATGTGCAGTAGAGACTCGCTGAACATGCTGATCCATAGCGGGGAGCTCCAGACAGCTCACATCGAAGCTTCCTGTGTGCAAAACCACACATGCACAGTAGAGACTCTCTACTGTGCATGTGCAGTTACGGCTCACAGTGAGCGATGCATTCTCCCACTTTATGTAATAGGAGGATATACACACATATATGTCTGTATTGACAATATCGGCACCACGTTTTCATGCAGTACAATGCGTCAAGATTGGTATGCCTAAGTGCTCTTTTATTCACTGTGTAATGACCTTTGAGGTCAGGCAAGGACTCCACAGTCTGGGTGATTTAGTTTTCCACAAGTATGTATGAAATCCATATTTGGTTTATGTCAAACTTTTTTCAGCCCCATGTCAGAATGTGTTAATTCTGTGGCCCATACTTCTTTAGTTTTTGCTCACTGACTGGTTAACCTGGACCAGTTACCTACACAATTTGTAACCTAATCAAATGTATCTATATAAACAACCTACACCTTTATATTTTTGTTTTATAGACAGGGTAATAGTTCTAGGATATTTTGATTTGGTAGCTGAGAAATCTAATCTCAGCAGAGCATTGTCCTCAGACTTGGTCAGATAAAGCTGCATAACGAAATACTGACATGTCAAGAAAATCACTTCTTTCCATATTCTATCCATCTCCACCAGAGGGCTGGAATCAATTAATGAGGAGGAATAATCATGCATATCCTTTCAAGATGCAGGTTCCCACTGAAGGGAGTGATCGGATAGACAATATGTCCTTTTTAAGCACATCAGACTGTCAAGAGAAGTTCTCCACTGTAAAACGTACCAGATGATATCTGATGATCATTAGCCAACCTTATATAACAGTAAATGACAAATTGCTCTAGTGCAATGTCAAAATGAACAAAAAAGAAAAAAGTGTTAGAAGGGGCAAACAATGGCCAGTTAAAGTAAGGGTATATAAAATAAAATAAAAGTGTTTCTTTCTAAATAGTGTGGCATTTTAATGTAATTCTGTTTATAACCCTGAAGGTGTTTTTTTATATTCTTGTATGAATTGTCAATGAAACATTATGAAGCCGATAACAGGAGCTGGCATTCGTTACTTGGCAACGGCTGTTGAACGGAGCTGAGTGCCGCTGATTGAAGAGATTAGCTGCCATAGATAAACCTTTTATTTCTGCCCTACTGCTTATCTTTCCATCCATAACAGACTGCAATAACTATGACAGAAGTTACTGGTTTGGTTGGAAAATGAGCCTTGCAGTAAACGGAGATTGCATACACAAAAAATATTGGAATTTTGTACAAAGATTGACTGATCTACGGGAATTGATTAGAAGCACAGTTTGACTATGAAAAATAAAGTGTGAATATTGCAAGGAATCAGTGTGAAAGTTACTATTTTTTATTTTTCTCTGGTTATCTTCCTGGATGTGAGATTCCGCTAACGCATTGTGAAACAGTTCATTTGAGGTATCTCTAGCAACCAGGAGTCGCTGGAAACAGAACAAATAAAATTAAGGAGGATAAGTGGAAATATTCTGGAACAAACTGACTGCCCCATAGGGGACAAACACACATTTCCCAACTTGCTGTAACTGGGAACTCTACCCTGTACAGTTTTCAGATACAGTTACAGAGGCTTTGGGGGAAAAAATGCTGATATTCCAGCTTGCTGATCAATTCTACTAGAGCTGTTAAAACCTTTGTTAGGGCCAAAATGAGTTCCAGCCGCTACATACCTCGTTGCACCATCAGAATTCTATTCTTTGGTCAGCGTCCTCTGCAAAGAGCCTTGGTTGTAAGAACTCATTGCAGCTAATGCTTGTCATAGCTTTCTATTCCCACAACTCATGCTAAATAGCGTATGAATAGTGGGAAATCAATGGAAACTAGCCAGAGCTCGATGTTTGACATAGAGTTAAACATCGACCTTGAGCTAGTTACTCGGTCACTTTCCCCTCACTCTCCAAACACTAACCTTAAAAGTAACCCTCTGCCCCTCCACTACACCTGACATTACCAATAAAATACCCTCCTAGTCCTAATACTAACCTATGGCCCATTCCTACTCCCCTCACCAGTCACACCTTGATGTTGGAGATCCTGCGGTGTCTTATTCACCCTGCTCCTCATAGACTTTCATCTGAAATTAAAAAAAAAATATATATATATATCTTATGTATATATATATATATATATATATATATATATATATATATATATATATATATATATATATATATTTAAAAACCCAATATTTCCCTGTCACCACCTCCACTGCCACTGGCTATAATAAAAAAAACAACCCTGCTTAGGACCCCATATCAATTAATCTGTAGGTTACTAGTGTAGGGCTGCCTAGCTGCACATGTGTGTGTGATTTTACTAGTTTTCTATTGCACGTTGATGGTTGTTGCCACGCTTTAGGGACTAAACACCTATATTTATTAGGCACTTAATCACTGGCAGTAGAAGCAGTCCCTTAACGTGTGTTAATAGACAACACATGCAATAGAATGGGACATGGGTGTGCTGTGCCATTACTTTCAAAGGGCACTAATCTTGTGCCCATCACTCATTTCTAACGGATGGTAGTTTGTCACAGCACAGGTAGTAGAATCCCTAACTACCACTGTTAGTTTTATTTCACTAATGGTCCTTATAAAATTGAGCCCTTGTGAGTTCAGCTATAAAGCCATTCACTTTCCATTTGGCAAACCTGGCAACCTTCTCATTAATGCCCCCCAAAGAAACACACAGGGCTGTGGATCAGGGACGTACACAGACATTTTGGGGGGCAGGGGCTCAAATGAAATAAAGGGCACTTCTCATAGTTACTATTTATTTATTTTTTTGTTAAAAGGGCACAAGGGCACTTTGGACAAAAAGGGCAGGTGCTCAAGCCCCCCTTGGTGTCTATGTGTGCACATGCCTGCTGTGGATGGGAGTGTCCAAATTACTCTAATCACATCACAATATGGGAGGAGCTTAAGTGGCGTCAGATTGAGGTATTCAAATGATGCGATCATGTCATAATGTGGGAGGGCTTAATCGGGGTGAGATTGGAGTATCCAAACTATGCTATCATGTCATAATGTGGGAGGGACTTAAATGGGGGTGACAAAGAGTTGAAGGGCTGAGAGGTGGGATTTGCACTTACATGTGGTGGGGGAATAGGAAGAACAGGGTAAGGGTGGGCAGCACAGGTGAGAAAGCAGGTGGGGTTACCACTGAACTCACAAAGCCAAGAAGCATGGTAACTGATTCTGAAAACCGGGAGCTGTGGTGCAGATCCGGCCAGTCTGTTCTCCCCACTCCTGACCCATTCTGCTCACTTTATCACCTATTTCTTTACAAACGCCTCCTTTCGGCCATCCACCTGCACCTGATTAAGCCCCATCATCAGCTCCTTAGTGTTTTTCTGGGGAATTGAGAAAAGAAGATTCCAAGAAATGCAGATTACCATTGATTTAAACAAGGCTTCCCCTAGCACATTGCAAAGCTGAATTTACTGGACACAGAAACCTTACAGGAAAGAGTGAAAGAATACATAAATTACAGAACTTTTTTGTCCGTGCTGTGATGCTTGGGGTTGTCAGGGATTAGACCTCCAATGCTGTACTAGAGATTCAATTCCATCATGACATACCAGCACAATGGCTTCTGCAAGGCCACTTTGTCCTGTCAGACAGGCCTTCATGGCCTTGGCAGATCAGGGATGCTGAGCCTGGGAAAATGGTCTCTGTGGCCTACAAAGGCCGGGACCACCATAGCCCTCCTAGTGTCCCCATGTGCACCCAGCCACTATCCCCTCACTCACACAAGTCTCCCTTAACCCCTCTGATCTCAGGTTTCTTTCAACTGTTGTGCAATTTGTTGTATACTGTCTGGCATCACAGGGTTAAGTAACTAGAAAAAATAATTACACTTACATTATCCCCCCCACACCCCTCTCTAGTTTAACCAAATCCACCTTAAACACCTCCATTCACGGATTGACTGGGAACACATTGCAATCAATTTATTCCAGATGGCCAGCAATGGAGGCGTTAAAGAGGAATTATCACTCATATAAATGTGCCCCCCAATTATTTTTTACTGTAATGTTCAGCATATAAATCCTTTATAATCCTTATTACTCCAGCATTATTTAGAAATCTAAGCTCTTTGGAGACTGACCGGCAGACAACAGCGCAGACATCTTGCTGAAGAGGCATCTGTGCGCCTGTGCTGTCCATCCCTGTCTCCTCTATGATTGGCAAGAGGGAGTTTCATTGAGCCTTAAGGCAGGGCTCAAAATTTCCACTCGCCACTAGCCAATGGCGAGTGAAAATTCAGCCCTGGCGAGTAGAAATTCAGCCCTGGTTGGTATGGTATGGCTTGCAGTGGCGAGTAACTTTTCAGGTCTGACTAGTAGCAAAGGACTTCAAATTTTAAGCCCTGCCTTAAGGTATAGACAGGGACGGACAGCGCAGGAGCACATATGCCTCTTCGGAAAGATGCCTGTCGTTGAGCCTCTGAATAACTTAGATCTCTAAATAATGCCAGACTTAAAGGGATAGTAGTGGTTGATTTTAAGTTCGATGTAAGTCCAATCTCTCAAACCTTTATTGTTTGAGAGACATAACCTACTAAAGTTCCCCCCTCCCTCCCCTTTCACAGACCTCAGCCTCTAGCTGACAGCAGGAGAGTCTGGTCCCGGGACCGGCTGGCAGCACTCCAGTAGAGCCGAAATAGAGCGATCTAAAAAGAAACACTTCATTGGAACGGTCTACAAAGTGTACTTGCAAACCAGTGTTTCTTTATTTTAACCATTTGAGTGCCAGAAGAGTTGCACACCCCTCTGGCACTCAAAGAGTTTAAAATATTATAATAATAATAATAATAATAATACATGCTCTGGAGCCCCATTATTAATAAAAAAAAAATCTAAGGGGTCCCCTGGACCCTTTCCACCACCCACCCCTCTGATTTGTGCAAGTGCAAAACATATACTCACTTTGATGTCAGTAGTCCAGTGGTGTATGTGATGCCCTGATCCTCCTCATTAATAACCTAAATAAATGGAAAAAAAAAGAAAAACACTAAAATCCTGCTCCCACACTTGATGAGGGATATGGTGTGTTTTCTTTTCACTACTCTTGATAATCCCTCAACTTGCCGGAGCAGTAACATCACTACTATCTGTCAGTGGATGAGTTAACAATTTCATATTAATGTTATCTTAAAGGGGTAGTAATACTTCATTTTATCTTTATTTTATTTTGTAGGCATTAAGGAAACATGAAGAACAATATAAGTCTTATCTCTCAAACCTTTATGGTTTATGAGATATTCACAAGCAAAGTTTCCCCTCCCACCCCTTTTTCCTAGTGTAAGCCATCTCTTCTCAGATGTGAGTCTGGTTGTATGACCAGACAGATAACAGAAGGGGACAATCTTCTTTGTATGAAAACAATGAAAGCCCTGGCCCCCTTGACAAGTTTTTCAGCTTTTTCCCTTATCTTAATTGAAGATTGTCCCTCTCTGCAGTCTACCTGGGCACCTCCCTTCTGATCTGGCTGAACGGGGGGGATACTTTGCTTGTGAATATCTCTTAAACCATAAAGGTTTGAGAGATAAGACTTATACCGTTCTTGATGTTTTTTTAATGCCTACAAAATAAAATAAAGATAAAACGAAGTATTACTATCCCTTTAAGTACTTCGATGTAAGAGAGGTTCCCAAAACTTTGAGAAGCATCTCTTGCATCCATTGGTGGAATGCAAGAAATGTGCGCATGTGCTGAAGGTATTTTTCATGAGCAGATAGATATTGATCATGTTCTAATGCAGGAAGCCATATACCGAATGCTTCCTGAATTGCACATGAAAAATGTGCTTTTACGACAACACTACAAAGCCATATAAAATCATTTGCAAAAGCATTTCTTGCATTAGGCGCTTTTGTTATTCCACGCAGACAGTTTAGTTAATTCTGACCACGCCCACAAAAAATATGCGCAGCTGTTCCTAATCTTGATTTTTCATGCACAAACCAATTCGCTAGTGGTTTTTACACTGGAAATAGAGATTGCGCATGTTTCCGGCATTCACCCATAAGTGCTTAACATAGTGTCAGTGAACTGCAAAGCAATGAATTGGAGACCTCTCTAGGAACCAAGAGGTTGGTTGGTTGGTTGGTTGGTTGGTTGCACAGAATTTTCGTGAGAAACTATAGGATTTTACAATCATAAAAAGTTTGAGAACTGCTGCTTTAACCCTTTCAGTGCCAGAGGATGCAAAAAAGAAAGAAGTAGAAGGTGCTTCTGGTGAAATATCGTTAAGGTGGACCAACATGCACCCACCCGTCACCAATGTAAGAATATTACTCACAAATATGGTTCTGAGTAAAACACATATGTGTGTACTGAAAATGATGCAGGAGGGATATTATACTTCCTCAACAACAGTGGATAACCTTTAAAGGGATAGTTATACTTAAGTATTACTAATCCCTATAGTAAAGTCATATTCAAAATAAATGTATTGCCCCCAGTGTCATCTCTCAAACCTTTATGGTTTGAGAGATAATCACTCCTAAAGTTGCCCTCTCCCTCCCCCTTCCCCGTAGTCAGCGTTCTAGCTGACTGAAGGGAAATCTGGTCTTAGATCATCAGGAGGCTCTGCAGCAGAGCCACGATCGCGTTATTTAAAAAAAAAATCTTTCACTAAAACGGTCTTCTACGTGTGCTTGCAAGCCAAGCTCAAACCAAGCACATGTAGAAGACCATTTCAGTGAAAGTTTTCTTTTTTATTAACACCATCGCGGCTGTGCTGGAGAGCCGCCTGAAAGTCGTATGACTTGCTTCCCTGCAGTCAGCTAGAACGCTGACTACGGGGAAGGGGGGGAGAGGGCAATTTTAGGAGTGATTATCTCTCAAACCATAAAGGTTTGAGAGATGAAACTGGGGGCAATACATGTATTTTTAAAAGGACTTTCCTATCGGGATTAGTAATACTTAAGTATTACTATCCCTTTAAATCCGCTCAAGATATTCTATTGGAACAGGCTGCTCCTCAGTGGAACTCACCAGTAGTGGAAGACATAGAAGGAAACAAACAAGAGGGTGCCCAGTAGTGCCTGTTATCTCACTAGGCTATATGGAATTCAAGAGTGGATATACTCACATAAGTGGTGTTTGGATGGAGACTTATGTCTACCTCCAGCAATAAAGACTAGCAGAGATATTACACCTGTCTCTGCTTAGGTCCCCAGGGTGGTGATTCCAAATCGAATCACCACCCTGATTAATAACATACCTCCCAAGTGTCCCTCTTTTGGACCCAAAACCCTCTGTCCCTCTTTCCCACCCTGATGTCCCTCTTTTTAGGAGATCAGACTGTGTGGTGTGTATATAAGTGTATCATATTGCTCTACAGCAATAAAATTAACATTATTGTTTGTTTAAATGTTAGTAGATGTGTTTATAAATTATTCTGTGTAAATAAAATACTTAGATCTTGTTATAAGTCATGTTATAAGACGGTATCAATAGTTCATGAAATAGCCTAAAAATTCTCGGTAACGTCCCACCCACCAGCCACACCCCCAGCAACACCCCCTAAAACACAAGTGTCCCTCTTTGGCAATTTGAAATGTTGGGAGGTATGTAATAATACAAAATGTAAACTATTACAATAAAAATGTAAAATACACATAGTGAAAGGCATGCTAGACTGATGTTTTGCAGTCTATAACTGATTTTTATCAAAGTCAGCAGGCCAAAATACAAACAATGTGTTGCGTGCCCCTCTGGCACGCAAAGTGTTAAAAGACTTTTTTTTTTCTGGTGCTACAGTGAGACGGTACCTTTTAAAAATAACCACTAAATAATTTCTACAGTAATGACAATAGCTAATGTCTATTCAAAGTGTATTTCTGCTAATTAAGTACATCATTATATTTTATTATTTTAACCTTGCGAAATTCCAATTAAAACTGCAGATTTACGACAAGTGAAAAGGAAAACAAAAAAAAAAGTGCTTGCCAATATCCAGACTATACCTCGAACATAGAAGTTGTTGGACCACAGCTTTTGTCATCCTCAGTTTGTCAGTGGCTGGCTGAGGTTTATGGGAGATGCAGTGTTGTCAAAGGTTAGACACTCTTATATACAAATAGGACGAGCACCCATCAAGCAGGAAAAAGATAAAGTGCCTTGTTCTTAGGCATGGTACCTTCTCAATGTTGTTACAAGTCAAGTTGTTCACTCCCATGTGCCATTGCAGAGAGGAAATTCCCATATCCATATCAGACTGGTCCTGCCCACAGACAGTCCAGCTACAAAATGTCAGGCAAATCCTCTCCGCACAAGAAAGACAGCAAAACCAGAGACATACGTTTCGGCCTATGTGGGCCTTGTCAGTGTGTGGTGCAGCTGAATCCCTCTAGGCACACGGAAGCAAGGGCCCACGCCTGGGATACCCTTATACCTAGGGAGACATACAAATGTGATGAGCACCCATCAAGCACAAACAAGATAAAGTGTCTTGTTCTTAGGCATGGTGGCCTCTCAATGGTGCAACAAGTCACATTTTTCGCTCTCATGTCATAGCAGAGAGAAAATTTCCATATCCATATCAGACTGGTCCTGCCCACAGACAGTCCACAGACACCAATGATTAAGCACTATATGCATAATGTAAAGACAAAATGGAGCAGCTGTGGAGCAAATCAAGCACACCAAAATTGAACCTAAACTCCCTAAAACCCTAATGACTTAAAATGAGGCTTTAACCTCTTGAATGTTAGGTCTCCATGGAAATTAGAATTGTGGAACCTTCCTTCATGGGGACTTGACTTAAAGGAATACTAACACATCCTAAAATATATCTGCACTTACCTTAAAAATCCTAAAGACCACTCTGAAACAAATCTGCATGTATTAGATCTCAAAATGAATTTTTAATTAGAAATAGGTATCATGTCCACAGAGGCAGACATGATTCTTTGTTGACTCCAAACCCCTCCTGCGGAATGCTTCCTTCATTCCTTAGGTTATTTCAGTGGGAGGAATGTGTGTGTGGGGGGGGGTCCTTTAATTCTGCATCAGAGAATCATGTCTTCCTCCATGCCCATGATATTCAGTACCAATTAAAGGGTAAAATTTGGAGAACCAAAACACAGAGTTGAGTTATAGTTGCCATTAGGATTTTCTAACCTTGCAGTAAGTAAAGGGTTAATGATGTATTTTCTAACGAAAAACTAATTAGGATTAAAGTTAATTGGACGCCGTGCTTTAGTAAAATGTTGATGAGAAGACATATCATTTCAGTCAAATGGAATAGAACTAAATAAATGAAGCTTCATTACGTTCTCATTGTCCTCTGCGCTCTCTTCATTGCCTTCATAACAGAAGGCTGGAAGCATGCTAGCATAAACCTATTCATTTGCCATGGCAGATCCATTACCTTATCGCATCCGTATACTTTTTAATCACCTTTTCAACTTTTTTGTTAAGGTGATTTCATTTTCTATAATGTCCTCCTTGTTAACACCTTATGTATTGTAGCTATTATACAACACAGTAAAGGATTCCTGGCTTATAATGCTAGAATTTTCTGACACATTCTACAAGCTGGGCCTTACACTTTTTATGCAGAATGAGGGTGATGTTCAAAAGAAATCCATTTGCATCCATTGGGCCCAAATAAAAAATCTAGGGGTGTAATTGTAGGGGGTGCAGCTGTGATGGTTCCAGCATCCAAAAGGGCCTATTGGCGCTGTACTATTCTTCAACTCATTACAATCTGTTTCCTATCATGGCTATCAGCCTTTACATCAAAACACATGGCTGCTGCAGGACAGCAAGATAAAAACAGCACTGGTGAGCCCCTTCCCTTTTCTTCATTAATCTTTTGAACACCAGAAAGGTGTCCAACACATTGGACAGGTCTATGCCGATGTGGACCTTGCTGCATTAAGTACATTAAAGTAGATCTGTCTGCACGATAGGTTGGGAAACTGAGACACTCGTGGGACAGACTGCAAAGTACTCTCTATTCACGTGGAATGAGAAGAAGTGATCCACACTCATTAACCCCTTAACGACAGATGACTTACCAGGTATGTCCCGCAGAAACTGTCACTTAGTGACAGAGGATTTACCTGGTAAGTCACGGAAGTCCGGGTCTCCATGCGTCTGCACGCCGCTCAGAGACTCCGGACTCGTTTGCAAAAAAAAAAAAAAATGTTCCTCGGGCGTTAAGGTGACAGACGCATATGAACGCGGCTGTCACTGAGGGGTTAAACAATATTTAGTTATTAAACAATATCCTTGGATACCTTGTGGGGAATCACTGCCCCAAAGCTTCGCCTTAGAGGGGATAAGTGCTTATTAGTGAATCTGTACCAAACTGAAAGTCAAACAGCAATGTATTATTATGAAAAATTCTTATATAGAAGAGTTTTTCTTGCGCCCGTCAGCCCGGAAAATAACAACTTCTACTATAATCCAAAAGAATGTGGATTTAGTGGGGTCCCCATTTTTTTTTTGTGAGAAATCTTGTGGCTCTTTAACCTTTCATCTGCTAGCAGGTCCTGCAATGATCGTCATTCATTACTATGAATGTAATATTTTTAATTAAAAGGAAAGTAATTTTTCTAAATAAATGCAGCTCCAATTATTCTTTATAGTTTTTGGACCATGTCAAGTGGTATTATGATTCTGTACGATGTGTAGTTTCAGAGTAATTGAACAATAAAGTATCCCCCTCCCAATGCTTTTACCTAATGTAAAACACCTCCCCTCAGAGGTGGAATCTAGTCACTTGACCGGACAGATCAAAGCAATGGGACAATCTTCTTACTGTGAGCATAAGGAAAACCCTGTCCCTTTGACAGGTTTTTCAGGTTTTTCCTTATGCTCACTGAAGATTGTCCCTCTCTGCTATCCACCTGGACAGCAGTGGCATAACAATGGGGGTCACAGGGGTTGCACCTGTGACCGGGCCTGTCACTCCAGGGGCCCAGCCGCCCCCTGCGACCCCCCGCTGCCCACAACTTCGGCACAGACCTCTAGAAGCTGAGCTTCCTCTTCCACACTCTAGTAATGCAGAGCGCCGGGAGATGACATCATCTCCCGGCGCTCTGCATTACTGAAGAGACAATGCGCTGGAGCTCAAGCTGTAGAGAGGTCTGTGCCACACCACTGGACCACCATGGAGGTAGGAGCTTGGAGGCAATGTGGGGATTGGAGGCAGTGGGGGAAGCAATGTGGAGATTGGGGCACTGGGGGAGCAATGTGGGAGCAGTGTGGAGATTGGGGGCAATGGGGGAGCAATGTGGAGTTTGGGGGCAGTGGGGGAGTCAATGTGGCGATTGGGAGCAATGGGGGAGCAACGTGGAGATTGTGGTCAATGGGGAGTAATGTGGAGTTTGGTGGCAATGGGGAGGTCAATGTGGAGATGGGGGGCAATGTGGACCGGAAGGGGGCCCATAGCAATTTCTGCACCAGGGCCCGAGGTTTCAAGTTACATCTCTGCTGGACAGTCTTGCTGTGCAGCTTTACATAGATACAAGGGGTGGGAGGAGACATTTTATCATTCAATTACTCTTGAACTACACATCGTAGAAGATGATAATATTGCTGTACATGGCCCAAAAACTATAAAGAATAATCGGAACTGCATTTATTTTGAAATATTTCTATCCCTTTAAGTTGAATAATCTTTACAATATGCATGTGTGTTTTAACCCTATGATCCCCGCTGTATTGGAGATAGGCACATTGTAAGTTCCCTCCCTCCAGTCTTTTACTTAGCAGGCATGGTAGTGCATTGTTACACTGTCCCTGGTTTTCTAATCAGACATGGTCAGACAGGGGCTCTTGCCTCTAGAGCAGTGATTCTCAACCAGGGTGCCGTGACACTTTGGTGTGCCACGGACATCAACTTAGGGTGCCCCGTGTTTTCTATAAAGACTAGCAAAAATGGACCTCTAAATAAAGATTTATAGAAATTAATATGTATGATATGTTTAGTTTTGTTATTATGATTATAAGACCTAATAATAACTGTGTATTTGTGTATTGTACCCTTCATTATGCCCTTGATAAATTACATTAAATATGTTTGGGGTGCCTGGAATGTTCAAGATTATGTGTTAGGGGTGCCCCGAGCAAAAAAGGTTGAGAACCACTGACCTAGAGACTTTGAAAGAAAGCAGCCCTGAAGACTGAACTAAAATTATATAAAAAAAAAATAAAAATAAGTAAAATTATGCATAAAAAAGTAGAGGCAATTCGACTTTACATTTTTTGTACCTGCAGAATGTGTAATGTCAAAATGGTGGATGCTTCTTTAACCTTTTGAGTGCCAGAGGGATACGCAACGTATAGCAGAGCAATGCGCTGTGTACCCCTATGGCAAACAATGGGTTAAATATAGTAGAAACACAGCACTTGGCATCAGATTAGGAACACTTTGTTCTCCCCTTTTTATTTGATGTTGAATATCATTGCCTCTTGACTTAGTTTTAGATTTCGGGGAGCCTTAGACCTATCACCAGAGAGTCTAAATGTTCTCATTGTATTCATTCAGAAGGAGATTCTCTTCTATACATTTCCCTGGAGCCTGTCACCAGCTTTAGTCTTATGACCTATTGTTCTAGCATTTGTCTATCTCTGAATTATTTCATTTTAATTATGTTCCTGAGAAGCAATATTACCACTGAGGAAAAAAGATAATTATTCTGGAAGACCTTGGTGCGGGATGTAATGGATGTGAAAAGAGAGGTTTTTCTGCTTGTGCCAAGTGTAAGAAAAGATTTCTTAGCTTTAATGCAATTTATTTGCCAGAAACGTTTACTCCAACCAGACTGTAAGTCTATGAATTTGTCCTCTTGTAAACGATAAGTCTGGGGTACTTCTCAATGCGCTGATATGAATCGCTGATTGTTTTTCTGTTAGTTCAGAAAGGAAGAGGTAAAGCAACAAAGGGGGAGAGTCACTAAGAGGTGATAACGAAGTGATAAAGTGGCGATGACTTATCCAGTGATATCACTTCTCCAGTTACCATGTTATTCTGTAGAGCCAATGCATTAAAGGGATAGTAAAACTTAAAATGTAAAAAAAATATGTTGTAGGGTTTATCCCCCTGAGTAAAACAAGAGTACTCCCACTGCTGAAAGGTATTTCATTCAAAAGTTATTAATTTTCAAAGTTGAATTTTTTAGGTGCAATATCACAGTGGCCTGAAATTGTACAGTGGCGCTGTTGCTACACCATCCTATGGAGATTTATGGTCCTGGGACCAGAGCTGTCCATAAGATCGTGTAGCAACAGCGCCACTGTACAATTTCAGGCCACTGTGATATTGCACCTAACAAATTCAACTTTGAAAATTAACAACTTTCAGCAGTGGGAGTACTCTTGTTTTACTCAGGGAGATAAACCCTACAACATATTTTTTTTACATTTTAAGTATTACTATCCCTTTAAGATCTCCAAAGCTGAAGAAATCTTAGTGCATAGGCTCCATAGGATAATATAGGAACTGGATAAGTGATAAACTGGAGAAGTCATCTCCATTTTATCATGCTTAGTGAATCTCCCCCAAAGCCTTTTTTTTATCCTTTTCATTCCATGTTGGAGATTTCATTCCATGTGGTGATAAAGTTTATCACTTCTCCAATTCCTATGTTATTCTATGGAGTCTATGCACCAAGATTTCTTCAGCTTTGGAGATCTTAGTGAATAGGCTCCATACAATTACATAGGAACTGGAGAAGTGATATCACTGGATAAGTCATCTCCACTTTATCACCTCTTTATCACCACTTAGTGAATCTCTGCTCTGGTGTTTTATTCTGTGCAAGTGATTACAGTGAGTGCTTGAGGTGGGTTGGCTTTAACCCTTTGAGTGCCCGAGTCCTACTTGCAGTATGCAGTAAAGTGTCTTCATCATCTCATCCCTATGATTACACCTCAGATGTGCCTATCTCGCTTTGCTTTCGCTTTGCCTTCTCCATGTTTACAGTGTTGCGGTATCTCCTTCTCCACTGGCTCACTGCATATTGACATTTTCATATTAAAGTTTAGCTTGATGAGCCATTTTAATTCGTGAGGGTGTATTTATATTTTATTGCGGCTATTTGCCACATACACTAAACTCCGATATCTGATAATACTGTCGGAGCTCACAGAAACAAATGGTGACTTTGGGATCTTCCCATAGCATTCTATGCAGCCACAGTTGTCAGATCCACCCTTCAAGAGGATGGTATGTATGCTGCGAGTAACCCCACTCAGTGCAGAGAGGGCTACAGCGAGTATGTGCAAGCAGCACAGATTAGTATAAAAGGTGATGTAGTACCTTCCCCCCCCAAGGCAGTGGTAGGATACCCAAATGCAGGAATGAGAGACCCCAACCAGCCCCCCTATGTATACACATACCATGAAACCATACACATATTAAAAGGAAATGCTGGGGGTCCACAGGGAGCTGAGGACTCCAACTCAGGAATCAGAAACAGCAAGCACTGGATTGGCTGGAGAGTCCACAGGGAGCCGAGCTCAAAGGAGGAAGGAACAGAAAACAGCAGAAGAGGCAATCCAAAGCAGGGTCAAAATCCGGACCACAGGTCAGGGCAGGCAGCACTAGAAGCGAGGTCCGTTTCCAAGCCAGAGGTCAGGGCAGGCAGCACAAGAAGTGAAGTCAAGGTTCAGGCCAATGGTCATACACAAATCAACAGCAGGAGATGTGGCTAGCACAGATGGGACTCAAAGAACAGCTGAGCACCGGCTACACAGAGGCGCCGCATTACATACTGAGAATGATGATGTCACTGCGGAGCGACGTGGGTATGCGAGAGACGCTGATGTGGTTGCCTGGAGATGCCCTGGATGGATCCACCAAAGTGCCGACAAAAGTCTAGGACAGTTTGCCATGTCTCTAGTGGAAAGCAGAGACAGCAGCAGCCCTCCCTTAAAGGGATAGTAATACTTAAAATGTAAAAAAATATATTGTAGGGTTTATCCTCCTGAGTAAAACAAGGGTACTCCCACTGCTGAGAGATATTTTATTAAAAAATTATAACAGCTCAAACTTGAATTTTTTAGGAGTAATATCACAGTGGCCTGCAAATTTACATTGGGGCTGTTGCTACTCCATCCTATGGACTGCTGTGGTCTGTAGACCATAAATCTGCATAGGATGGTATAGCAACAGCGCCACTGTAAATTTTCAGGCCACTGTGATGTTGCAGCCTACAACATATATTTTATTACATCTTCGGTATTACTATCCCTTTAAAGGGATAGTAATGTTTCAAAATAAAAGCAGCTCCAATTAATCTTCATAGTATTTAAACCATGGAAAGTGTTATTTCAATACTATCAGCGCTGTAGTTCAAGAGTAATTGAATGAGAAAGTATTCCCCTCCCACCCCCTTTGCCTAGTGTAAGCCACCTCCCCTCAGATGTGGAATCTGGTCTTAAGACAGGGCACAGCATGGGACAATCTTCTTACTGTGAGCATAAGGAAAACTCTGCCCCCCTTGACAGGTTTTTCAGGTTTCCCTTATGCTCACTGAAGATCTCTGTGATCCATCTGGACAATCTTACTGCTCTGAGGTGAACAGTGTTACATCAGTAAAAGGGGCAGGAGGGGGAGACTTTATCATTCAATTACTCTTGAACTACAACTCTGACAGTATTGAAATAGAGCTCTCCATGGCCCAAATAATATAAAGATTAATTGGAGCTCCTTTTATTTTGAAACATTACTACCCCCGTAATACACAGTCCCATGTTCGCAGTAGTGGGTTTCCAGAGTGAAAACTGTCTATCATTTGTCATAGGTGAACATAGGACTGGCTGCCTATCAGTTTATTGAGGTAAACACAGAACTAGCCATCTAACAGCTGTTATATGTAAAGAGTGAACCGGCTGCTGATCACCAGATTGAGGTAATCACGGAACTGGCCTCCTAACAGCTGTTACATGCAAACAGTGGAACCGGCTGCCAATCAGCTGATTGAGGTAAATACAGATCTGGCTTCCTAACAGCTGTTACATTCCACAAGGCAAATAACCCTTACTCACCTTACTATGGTCAAAAAATCATAATGACCCCTATGAATTTTGCCCTGCCTTTGTTCAAGGGATAACAATTTCAATTCCTGGCAGTGTTTTCAAACTCAGTCAGAGTGCACATCCCTCTGGTTCTTAACCCCTTAATGACCCATGATGTGCTGGGACCATCATGGGTAAACTTCCCATAAGGACTCATGATGGTCCTGGCACGTCATGAGTTAAATGATAGTAGCGTGCCTCGGTGCACGCTGCTGTCATTCTGCAGCGGCTGAGACTGAGCGCTCCAGGACCGGAGCGCTCAGTTTCAGTCTTTCTCTGTTCTGCCGGTCAGGGCTGGTGCAAGGATTTTTGCCACCCTAGGCAAAACCTCATTTTGCCGCCCTCTTGGCTCCGCCCCCTGTGCACCACCCATTTATGCCCCGACCTAGTATGAGTATAAGTGTCAGCATGTTTGTGTTCCCTATATGTGTGGAAGTGTCAATATGTGTGTTTATTCCCTTTATGTATTCAAGTGGCAATGTGTGTTCCCTATACATGTATAAATGTCAGTGTATATGTGTTTCCTATATTTATATAAGTGTCAGTGTGTTTGTGTGTTGTCTGTATGTGCATAAGTGTCAGTGTGTGTTCCCTATATGTGTATGTGTCAATGTATGTGTGTTCCTTATATGTGTATAAGTGTCAATGTGTGGGTGTGTTCCCTATATGTGTATAAGTGTGTCAATGTTTGTATGTCTGTCAGGATATCAGTGTATAAGTGTGTGTACATCTCTATATGTGTATCAGTATGTAAGAGTGTGTGTTCTCTATATGTGTATAAGTGTGTCAATGTCTGTATGTCTGTAGTGGTATCAGTGTATAAGTGTGTGTACATCTCTATATGTGTATCGTATCAGAGTGTGTGTTCTCTATAGGTTTATGTGTGTCAATGTGTATGCTTGTCTGTATGTGTATTAGTGTGTCACTGTGTGTGTATATGTGTTCCCCTGTATGTGTATCAGTATGTAAGAGTGTGTGTGTTTGTCTCTGTGTGTGTATTAGTGTCAGTGTGTGTACTTATCTGTGTGTATGTGTGTTAGTATGTGTGTCTGTGTGTGCATTACCCCATTTCCACAGTCACATTACCCCATTCCCACAGAATTAACATTGCCCCATTCCCACAGAGTCACGTTACCCCATTCACACAGACTCACATTGCCCCATTCCCACGTTACCTCATTTCTCTTGGAATTATACCACGCCCAGACACCTACATTATGTCACTAGAAGTACACAATAGCCTGCTATCACAATCCCCAATCCCACATTACCATAATGCAAGAATTCTGCATTTCCCCTTTTCCAGAGTCCCCCATTAACCTAGACCGAGTCCCACATTGTCTAGCTCTCAGAGTTGAATATTACCACACTCCAGAGTCCTCAATTACCCCGCTCCCAAAGTCCCAAATTACCCCACTCTCAAACTCCCACATTACCCCACTCCCAGAATGCCCCATTACATCACTCCCAGAATGCCCCATTACAACACTCCCAGACTCCCACTTTATCCCAGTCCCAGAGTCCCTAATTATACTATCCACAGAGTCCTGTGTTACCCCACCCACAGAGTTCAATACTACCCCACTTCCAGAGTTTCTTATTTCCCCAATCTAAGGATATCACATCACCTCCAACGGGTTCTGTCTGTTTAACCCTACAGGGAATTTTGTGCTTTGTTCCTCTGGTAACTAGACATCTAGCTTTAGGTTCATTCCAAATATCTTCACCTCGTGCACCTATTTCTGGAGAACCTCCTGTCACACTGCAGTGTACAGCTGGGCGCTGCAATGCTCATTGGGGGCGGCAGGAGGGGGCATTTTAGGTGCTCGCTCTTTTCAGAGCAGCGCCTCTCTCTCCTCAGTTTGTATACACAGCAGCCGCTGAGGTGTGTGCGGCTCTGCTCTGAGTCTGCACCCCCAGTAAATGTGCTCCCTAGGAAAACGCCTACCTCGCCTATAGGTGGCACCGGCCCTGCTGCCGGTACACGTGATCGCTCCAGGAGTGATCACATGTACCGGCATTTTCATTCACAAAGGCAATGTGTTTCCACATTGCTTTGTGACTGCTCTCTACCTCTCTCTTTCTTACTATTAAAGTAAGGGAGAGAGAAGCAGAGAGCAGACACACAAAGCAAGAAATTGAGGCCAGAGTTGGGTGTATTAACCCCTTCAGTGGGGTTTTGAGGAAGATCAAAGGAATATATTTACAAAATATAATTAAAAAACACAAATACCGAAGTTAATGTTAAGCGTAATGTGAGTTTCATTCATGTGGAGCACAGTAATACATTTATATACACACCACACAGTAATGTAAAAAAAATTAAAATCATGAAGGGAAAGAGGGACATGGGAATTTTCACTCCAGATGGACAGTGCCCACTTAAAACTGCCCATTTAGTAGGTATGAATGACCGGTCATACCGGTAATGCAGTATCCATAAAAATTTAACCCACTGCTCCCATATGATCACAAGAGAAAAATTAAAAATGGTGGGATTTTTTTACATTTTTTTGCAACTGTTTTCTTTAATTCTAATAAAATAAATGGTGGGTTATCCGTATAAGTGTGGTATAAAAAAAAAAAGCCCAACTTCTGCGTAAAAAACAGTATATCATTTATGTGGATGGAATAAAAGACTTGGCGGGAGAACACTGTTGAACAAAGACATAGTCAAAAAGGTCAGAATTGCTCCGGGCCTTAATTGCAATCCACCTCAGATTTTCCCGGTCCTTAAGGGGTTAAAGAGTTAAGATTACCATGTGCACTAAGCAGTGTTAACATTCATGTGGTCCTATCAGCAACTGTCATGTCTACCTCCATGCACGTGAAATCCAGGGCTGATTAAAAATACCAAAGTCATAATTTGTAGGGGACATAAATATTTTCTGTGCATAGTAAAGCAAGTGGGATTATTATTAGGAGGTGTCAGATCACCTTTATTGTAAAAATACAATGCTCCAAAGTTTTTATTAACTCTTTGAGTGCCAGAGAGGTATCTGGCACTCATAGGGTTAATGAACTGCATGATAATTGCTAGATAAGATTTGGTATTAAAATGCTCATGTGCAATTTATGTACGCTAAAATGTATAAACATCATTGCTATTTCTCTTTACACAGACGGAGTGTTTGGGACATGTCAGCGGTTACCGGTGATAGACGTATTCAAATACGAAGTTTCACCTCCCGTTGTCCAGCATTTTAGGACTATATTACTGAAGCTCTCGCAGAAAGGTAACATTTCACATTATGATACAGAATGTCTAAAATAATAGTTTTTCATGGAAAGCAATGTCAATTTCTCTAATTTGTTTCCAATATCAGGGTTGTGATATAAATAACTGATCGTTATCTCTTCAGGTTCTAGAGGAGTCTCAATGCATTAAAGGGACAGTAATGTCCCATAAAAAATGCTTAGAGTTTTGTAGAGGTTAAAAAAAAATAAACTATATGACACAAATCCTATCTCTCAAACCGCTACGGTTTCAGAGATATCCTCCGCTAAAATTCCCCTCTCCCTGATGTCAGCTGTAAAGCTGACAGAAGGAGATCCGTGTCGGCCGACACGAGGAGGCTCTTCAGAAGAGCCGCAACAGCACAATTTAAAAATAAGTACTTCATTGGAAAGGTCTAAAAAGTGTGCTTGCAAACCAGGCTCACTTTGTAGACCGTTCCAAAGAAGTGCTTATTTTTAAATTGCGCTATTGCGGCTCTGCTGACGAGCCGCTTGTCGGTCCCCGGACCAGGAACTTCTGCTGTGAGCTTACAGCTGACGTCAAGAGAAGGGGAGGAAAAGAGGAACTTTAACAAAGGATATCTCTCAAACCATAGCAGTCTGAGAGATAGGATTTGTGTCATATTGTTTATTTTTTAACCTCTACAAAACTCTATGCAGAATAAATGCCAGTGGCAGTCTCATTTTTATTGGCCTTGTTTGACCATTTTTCTACTGCATCTAATTAATATACACAGTCTTATGTGATTCTCAGACTGCATCTAATTAATATACACAGTCTTATGTGATTCTCAGAATAGACACATCTACCCCAGGCATTTTTGAATTTGCTTGCAGTATTATTCCCTACCATCACTGTCGGAAGGCTCTTGAATCTGTCACCCTTTCTAAAGTATGGCTAATATCAATAGTCAGATGCCTATCTATATAGATACTCTAGAGGATAGACTAAAGGATCTGAACATGTATAGCTTGGAGGAGAGAAGAGAGAGAGAGGGGATATGATAGAAACATTCAAATACATGAAGGGATTCAACAAAGTGCAGGAGGGAAGTACATTTCAAAGGAGTAAAAATGTTAGAACAAGAGGCCATAGTCTAAAACTAGAGGGACACAGGTTTAGACGTAATGTAAAAAGTTTTACTTCAATGAAAGGGTAGTGGATAAGTGGAATAGCCTACCATCAGAAGTGGTAGAAGTTAATAGAGTGACAGAATGTAAGCATGCATGGGATCGGCAATAAGGCTGTCCTGAACATAAGTCAAGACCAAGCACAAATAAGGGTTGAGGTTCTTACAGTAGGAACATGGGCAGACTAGATGGGCCGAATGGTTCTTATCTGCTGTCAAATTCTGCTTTTCTCTCTCCGGTTCATAACTCTATCTCTGGAGCAGAAAATTAGGACAGGGACCAGAGCCCAGAGAGGACCATACATTTTAATTCTGTTAACCACACAGATGGGTTTGACAGTTTTAAGTGAATTAAGGCTAACCTTTACCATTTTTATTTCATCATGTCACCCTTTCAAAGTTAGTTGTAATTAGATCAACATACAATTAAGTACATGTAATACATTTGTATTGACATACCCAGGGGACCTCTCAGAGTATGAACTCGACTGTTAGGATTTTTAATACAACCTAACGATCACAGATCTGTGGATAGATTTTGGGGATTGTGGCGTTCAACCTCGACACATTCTTTCTTTGAGCTAATGTGGCAGCTGGAGCCTCCCAGCCAATGCACTTCCTGCATGTAATGCACTGAAAAAATCCCTGCCAAAACACTAATATTAAATCAAGATTTACTTTCATCGTAGCGTATAGAGCAGTAGTTCCCAACTTTTTTTTAAGTTGTTACAGATCTTTCATTGATTCATGTAGTTGAAAAATATACATTTCTGTGACATGGGTACATCAAAAACAACAAAACTTAATGCAAATATCTGGAAATGTAGGGCTAAGCTTAATGTGTCATACAATACATAAATTTGCATTTACATGCGTGATGGGAATTGTTGATGTAAATGGTGCTTTCAGGACTGATTTAAAAAGTAAAAAGGAGAATGTATGAACAGATTCCTGCTATAAAATAAGTGATAAAGAGTATTTTTTGTGAGCTGAACCTGCCGAAAGCCTATGTGCAAACCTAGCTGCGTCAAGGGGTGTGCACTGTGGAAGTGTCTGGACATTTAAGGGTGTTCAGTTCCTCTGTACACAATGCAAATGTAAAATCATGGCACTACTTAAGGGAACTTAATTAAAAGTATATACTTTAGGTGGAAACCGCCAAAGCTGTTAAACAACTGTGGTGCAGGTCACAAAGGTTCCAATCCTTTAGGTGCAACAATAGAAGACAAGACCGCACAAAAATGCAGTAACATAATACCAAACCTTCTTTATTCACAAGTCCAAATACAAAAGCCATACATGATAAAAAGTCTCACGCGTTTCACACCTCAGTGCTTAATCATAGACTATGATTAAGCACACAGGTGAGAAACATGGCAGACTTTTTATCATGTTTAGTGTTGTATTTGAACTTGTGGATAAAGAAGCTTTGATATTAAGCTATTGTGTTTTTGTCTGGTTTTCTCTTCTACATGTCCTCTGTACATCCTGTTCCACACCTTGTGTTAACAGGAAATTAGGTCATAGAGGAGATCAGCATCTTCCTTTTGCTTACACCAGCTATAGAGCTGGAGATTAAAGGAGAAGTATAATCTCCTAATAATAACCCTCCTATTACCATACTATGGACAGAAATACCTAATGACCCCTATTAATTTTGTTGAAGAGATAACACCTAACTACAGTGTTGTCATGTCCATATATATGTTTATGTATATGCATCCCTTTACTGACTCTTCAAAATCCTAGTTGTCTCCTAAAATATTGTTGTTCTGTGTGACATCAAATAGAATCTATATACTGGGGATCTCTAACGGGTTAAAGTTTTTAAAGATCTCCGGGTCAACTCATTTTGAAAGATCCTAGGTACTCTAACTGCATTTTTATGTTTTCCTTTGAGTTATTCCCTTAGAGCTTATTAATCAAAAATTTCCAGCTGTGATTCTAAATAGAAAAATAAATATCATACAATCTGTTAATGAAAAAGATGCCTATAGAAAAGGGCATATTTTCACTGATAATTCTGGCTTGACATTTATCACCATTTTGCAGCTAATTATTTGATTAATGACATCTTTAGTGCTGAATTATTTCTTTTTTTTAATTTTGATTAAAACCTTTTTAATGATGTAGATGTATTAATCTTGTATGCTAACAGTGTCTCTTTACAGATGTTGTGTCTGACAGTCATTTCTGGGGGAGATTCACTAAGCAGTGATAAAGACGTGATAAAGCGGAGATGACTTCTCCAGTTTATCACTCCTCCAATTCCTTTGTTATTCTAAGGGGCCTATGCACTAAGATGTCTTCAACTTTGGAGATCCTAGTGCATAGCCTCTATAGAATAACACAGAAACTGGAAGTCATCTCCACTTTATCACCGCTTAGTAAATCTCCCCCATGGTGTTTTATGTGTCAGTGTGCAGGATGCTAGTGATATCTCCAGTTTATTGTTTCCCGATGCATCGGTGATGTCTAAAGCATCAATTGGGCATAAAAATGTAAATGAATAGAAATCCTAAACGGTTTCAAAGTTATATTTATTGTTATTTTGAGAAGATGTTTTTGCGTGTTTATGCCAAAAACTTATAATGTATATTAAAAGTCAGATATGCAAAACTAGGAACGAACCTGCAATACAAATTTGCAGGATCTCTATGAATGGTGTCCTGCCCAGGGTGCAATCTCTTTTAACCCACTGGTGCCTTTCACAGAGAGGAAATATCCTAAAGCATATCATACAGGTCCTGCCAGTACAGCAGTCCAACCACGAAATGCCAAGCAATTCCTCTCTGAACAAGAGAAGCAGCCAACCCCAGATGCATGTATCGGCCTTATAATGAGCCACAATGAATACCTTTCTTTCAAAGACAAAATAATGAAAACCGAACTTAGTTAAAAGGTAACTGTCATGTAGATAGAAACCTCTTGACAGGTCTACTCCTCTGCGAATGAATCTACCAAGAAAGCTGGGCTGACCTCTGTTCTCTCCCATTATTTCCATGATGGTATTTGAATGGCAAGATATGAAGTCATGCAGTTCAAGTAACATGGGACCATGACTAAAGTCCCCATAGACTCATAGGAACCAGATTTCTAACTTTACCCTAAGAGTCTATGGAGCTGCAAGTGCAAACAGTGAAACGTGTGGTGATCAATCATAGAACTCCTGGTTGTGTCCAGCCCACTTGCTAGCAAAAGGGTCAGTTTTCTGTGCACATGGACAGGAAAACCTGGGACACACATGGACGGATTGGACTATACCTGCTTCTGTCACTGATTACACCTAAACGGCTATGAGGAGCCACTTTGAGGCTGCACAGTGCATAGGAGCAGAATTAGTAAATTGTCATGATAGTTGCCCTTAAAGGAGCAGTAAACATTGTTTTATGAAAAAATATACTATATATTGTAGGGCTTTTCCTATTGAGTAATATAAGAGTACTCCCATTGCCGAGAGATACATATTTCCAGAGTTATAGTTTAAAACCCATGTTTGTTTACATTAGCAGTGCCCTCTAGTGGTCGAATTCCAATTCTAATGGAGAGGAAAGTCAGTGACCTAAGAAGGTTATAGAAACTGCTGAGCCACTTCCTGTCAGTTAGAACTATCAGGAAGTAAAAGCACAGTAAATTCACTTCCTGATTATTTGAACTGTTATACATTTTTAATAAAGCAACTGACAGAGAGTGAGTGCCCTTGTTTTACTCAGCAGGAAACGCTCTATAACATATACATTTTCATAAAAAAAGATTACTGCTCCTTTAAAAAATGTTGGATATTACTGCTGTTTCTTTTTCCAGACTCTCCAATCATCCTCTATGCCATGGTACACAACTGCTGGCGACTATGATTCCCATCATCCCCTACCAGCTGTTAGCTGATTGGGGATGATGGGAGTTGTAGTCCATAAGAACTGTAATGGCAAGGTTGATTACCCCTTCCCTAGGCTTTTCATTTGAGAAGCACTTATTATATTATTATTATATTATTTTCTGTTAATACACTTTCAGTATTGAAATGTGAAACATTTTTTAGAAAAACACACATTTGAGAAGATTGCTTACAGATTATCTTTAGAGATCATATTTCCTAAAATTAATTTTAACAATATTACCTTTTAAACTGCTTTATTTAATTTCCATGCAAAATGACAACTGCTGGGCATACCATTTTGTGGATTGGTAACTATATTCATTGCTCCCTCCAGGGGCAAGAGAGATGATTTTAACTTTATTGATGTTCATGTTGTATGCTTTAAAGCAGAGCTCATAACGTGTAAAGTATCACTAAGGTAGGAAGAAAATAACTTTCAGTCTTCAGATAATATCAGTTTCCAGGATCAGACAGTATCAGTTATTCTGATTAACTTTATTCTAATTTATTCTGAGTATTGTGGGTCTGTGTCAACAATAGGCCCACACAGGTAGTTAATCTGCAAATGAGGGAGTGCTCAGGAGAGGCTCTAGGGCTCAGTGGTGCTAGTCCTTTGGCTGTCTACTGAGTGACCATGCTGTGGTGAGGGCTGAGGTAAAAGGGCCAGCTGCAAGGCTGGATTACAAACCCCAAAGGAACTGGAAGTAAGCCCTGGATAATCCCTCAACAGACAGCACCTATTCTCCTGCAGGGGAGAGTGAAGGTTAGGGTACGTGGCCTAGGGAGCAGAGGTTTGGTACCTGGGCTAACAAGTAGTAAGACTCTCCAAAGATAACACCAGTAATAATAAAAGTGATAAGAAGAACCTCTTCGTAGAAGAGGACTGACCTGTGCTGTAGTCCAGGTAGCAATGGACCGATGTGTTTAGACAAAACAGGAACCCAAAACGGCAGGTACTAGAGTGGTTAAATCAGAAATGGTCAGCAATGTACTTGTTAGGTCAGAATCCAATTTGGCAGGCAGAAGAATGGTCAAGGCAAGGCTGAAGGCCAGCAACTCCCAGGCAGACAGGATCCATATCCGTAGGCAGAAGAATGGTCAAGACAAGGCAGAAGGTTGGCAACAGGGAAATCAACCGTCTAGGAAGGAGGAGACTCTGGGCACTAGAACTATCCGCAACGGTGCACACACACACTGTGAAAGTGCACCAAACGGCTGGCAGAAGCACCTAGGTATAGGCACCTGAGGATGACATCACAACATGTGTAATGCAGTGCCAGAAATAGCAGATACTAGGCAGCAAACGCTGGATGACAGTCTGAATGCATTCGCCATATTTTTTTTTTCCTAAGACATTTTTGAAAAAGTGTATAAAGTAAACATTTTTTAGCTAGTATTCTTGACAGAGATTAAAGGGATAGTATTACTTCAAAATTACTATCCCTCATATTGTAGCCCTTAATAAACTGAGTTAAATGACACCAGCGGCATCTCTCAAACCTTTATGGTTTAAGAGATAGCCGCTTTCAAAGTTTCCTCTCCCCTGCTGTCAGCGTTCTGCTGCCAGCAGGGGAATCCGGTCCCGGGACAGGCGTAGGCTCTTAAACAGAGCTGATATCTCGTTATGGAAGGAAAAATGATTCATCGAAACAGTCTCCTACATGTGCTTGGTTACCAAGCACACGTAGAAGACTGTTTCAATTAATTATTTTTCCATCCATAACGAGATATCGGCTCTGCTGAAGAGCCTCCTCTTGATTCAGAGACTGGATTCTCCTGCTGGCAGCAGAACGCTGACAGCAGGGGAGAGGAAACTTTAAAAGCGGCTATCTCTTAAACCATAAAGGTCTGAGAGATGCCGCTGGTGTCATTTAACTCAGTTTATTAAGGGCTACAACATGAGGGATAGTAATTTTGAAGTAATACTATCCCTTTAATGTACTTCGTATGTCATAGGTCGTGTGCAGATATCCTGATAGAGTAGAATGAATGTAGGCAGTCTCTGTAAGTAAAACATGACACTTCAGAGTCTCTGGCTCATTTGTTCCCTGTCAAAGCCAATTTTCAACCAAGTCATGCCAGGTCAGTGACATTGTACCATTTGCCTGTGACCTGGGGCTTATGCACTAAGGTGTGATAAGAGTGTTAAAGAGATACCTCCTCAAGTCATATCACTTCTCCAGTAACTACGTTATTCTGTGGAATCTAAGCACTAAGATCTCTCCAACCTCAGAAATCTTAATGTACAAGTTCCATAGAATAACAAATCAATTGCAGAAGTGATATCACCGGAGAAGTTATCTCCGCTGTATCACACCTTACTGCATTTCTCCTATGGTACCTTTTATCAGGAGATTGATAAAAGGGGACTGATAAATAATGGAGTAGATTTAGAGTACAATCTTTCAAGATCACTTAGGTCTCTTAGTCAGGCATGCTATACAATGAAAGCAGAATACAGTATTAAAAGGATAGTAATGTTTCTTAATAAAAGCAGCTCTAATTAATCATCATAGTATTTGGGCCTTGGAGAGTGTTATTTCAATACTGTCAGAGTTGTAGATGAAGACTGATTGAATGATAAAGTATCCCCCTCCCGCCCCTTTTACTGATGTAACACTGCTCAGCTTAGAGCAGCAGGAAGTGTCCAGGTAGATTGCAGAGAGGGACAATCTTCAATTAAGATAAGGGAAAAAACTGAACAACCTGTCAAGGGAGGCAGGGATTTCATTGTTCTCACAGTAAGAATATTGACCTTTGATGTGAGCTGTCTGGTCTATGGACTGGATTCCACATCTGAAGAGTGGGGGCTTACACTAGACAAAAGGGGTGGGAGGGGAAACTTCATCATTCAATTGCTCTTGAACTACAATGCTCACAGTAATGAAATAACACTCTCTATGGTTCAAATAGTATGAAGATTAATTAGAGCTGCTGTTTTTGTGAAACATTACTATCACTTTAAGCTTTCATTCTATAACAAGCCTGCTGAAGAGACCTAAGTGGTCTTGAAAGCTTCACTCTAAAGCTGCTCAGTGTAGGCGTGCACAGCCAATTGCATTAGGGTGTGCACCCAAAAGCACAAACACACACGTGCGTTCGCGTATATGTAATACATATACACACACACATTATATATATATATATATATATATATATATATATATATATATGTGTGTATATGTATTACATACGCAAATGCACGTATTAACATATATATATATGTGTGTGTGTTTGTGTGCTAAATAAATGATTGCCCCCCATCTGCTCCATATTGCCCCCATCAGCTCCAACTTATCCCCCATCAAATCCATATTGCCCTCACATTGCCCCCATCAGCTCCAACTTGCCCCCATCAGCTCCAACTTGCCCCCATCAGCTCCAACTTGCCCTAACATTGCCCCCATAATCTCCACATTGCCCTCAGCTCCGACTTGCCCCCATCAGCTCCATCTTGTCCCCATCAGCTCCAACTTGCCCTCACATTGCCCCCATCAGCTCCAACTTACCCTAACATTGCCCCCATCAGCTCTAACTTGCCTTCATCTTCAACTTGCCCCCATCAGCTCCAACTTGCCCTCACATTGCCCCCATCAGCTCCAACTTGCCCTAACATTGCCCCCATCAGCTCTAACTTGCCCTCAGCTCCAACTTGCCCCCATCAGCTCCAACTTGCCCTCATCATCATCACATTGCCCCCTTCCATAATGCCCCTTCATCTCCACAATGCCCCATTCATCTCCATATTGCCCCTTCATCCCTTACCTTCAGTCCCTGGTGGTCTAGCAGCGTGTCATAAGGGAGCTCTGTGCCTCCTTCGGCACAAAGCTGAAGCTCCCGTGCGCTGCTCTCAGTAATGCAGAGCGCTGGGAGATGATGTCATCTCCCAGCACTCTGTATTACTACAGAGCCTGGGTCTCTCTGAGGTGTCAGGGTCACATAGACGCCGCGAGGGAGCGCTTGGTAGTGTAAATGAGCGCTCCCTCGCGGCAGATATATTTAAAAAAAAAAAATTCCCAGCTTCCCTGGCCGGTGCGCACGGGGCCGATTAGGGTGTGCCTGGGCACACCCGGCACACCCCGTGCGCACGCCTATGCTGCTCAGTCAGTAAAGGTATCACTTGTCCTCTACCAGTTTCGTGCTTTTTCTGTGGCTAACACGATACCACCTTTTATTTACCTTATATCAGTGCTTGTCAGTTTCAAGTTATTTATCTTCAACATTTATTTACAGTTATTGTCTATCTTTTTGACTCTGTATTCTACTCTACATACAGTATCTGGTCAGTGCCAATGCTTTTTGGTTGGGGAAGGGGCAAATAACCAAAGGCTTCATGGTGACAGCAAGACTGAGGGGGCATGGCTTACAGCAATACAGCCGAGTTATCTCCCCCTTTTAGACAATCCCTACGGTCCCAGGACCAGATTTCTGGTCTGAGAGCTTGAGAAGTGACCTAGTAAAAAAGGGAGAGAGAAAATAAAACTGGACATTGCTAAATAGGGTAGTAAAGTGAAAATGAATCATTACTATCCCTTTAAAAGGCTAAGAATTGCCCACTGTTAAAATTGAGAGACACTTTCACATCTTTCTGCTTAGCGGAAAGGACGGATCATGTGTGCAGCAGCTTTTTACAAATAGAGAGAAAATTATCACATTTTCAAGACAATCGTTTCTGGAGTCGCAATGGAACTGGAGTAATTCTGGTGCAAACCAGCTGAACCATATGGGACAAAGAAATATTATAACTGTTGTAAATGGGACTTTTAACCCTTTGTATGATAGGAAGGTCTCCAATGCATTGTGAATGCACTTGAGGTCTCTCAAGTATTCAAGGGGTTAAAATCCCCTATAGTGCCGCTGCTTTGCTCCAGAAATGCTACATTTCTTCTTAGTATACCAGCATCTGTGTCTGATACCCCAGCCTTGTTCTACTGTGCATTGGTTGTCACAAAACCACACATACACTTTCTGTCATCCCAGCCTTGTTCTACTGTCTACTGGTAGTCATAGAACCACACACATAAACTGGTTTCCCATCCTTGTTCCACTGGCAGTCACAGACAGAATCACCAATATACATTCTGTCAACCCAACCTTGTTATATTGTCCACTGGTAGTCACAGTACCACACATAAACTATCTGCCTTTCCAGCCTTGTTCCACTGTCCACTGGTAGTCACAGAACCACACATACACTGTGTGCCTTTTCCAGCCTTGTGTCCAATGGTAGTCAGTCCTAAAACAAAACAAACACTGCTTCCACAGCCTCGTAGTCACAGAATCACCCATACACTTTCTGTCACCCCAGCCTTGTTCTACTGTCCAGTGGTAGTCACAGAACCACACATACACTTTCTGTCACCCCAGCCTTGTTCTACTGTCCAGTGGTAGTCACAGAACCACACATACATGGTGTGCCTTTTCCAGCCTTGTCCCAGTGTCCACTGGTATTCTTAAAACAACACAAACACTGCTTCCACATCCTTGTAATCACAGAATCACCCATACACTTTCTGTAACCCAAGTCTTGTTTCACCGCCCACTTGTGTCACAGAACCACACGAACACTGTCTGCTTTTCCAGCCTTGTCCCACTGTCTACCATATAATGCTCCAATATTCTGCAGATTTCACATAATAGTGCAATTCTCTGATTGTATCATGTACGGATATAGCACTCTATTGGTCTGGTGAAATTCTCTGTTGTTCCTTTCTAACTGTCTCACCCTGCTGGTCTCATATAATGGTGCAAATATGAATATACACTCCATGTCCTGTCTTATGTGACTCTAACAGTGAAGATAGGATTTTCACCTGGAGGTGTGCACTGCATGATGCACTCACAAAAAAAAAAAAAAAATGTAAACAAAAAAATGGCAGGGGTAAGCACATTGTAGAATTTCCCGCTAGTAACCATATATTAACTATAAAAACAACCATGCCTATGGGGCAGTTGTTTTACTCTATAATTACCTCCTTTCTACTTAGTACAAGTGCCCTTGCGGTAAGTGAACGATAAGTACAATTCCGGTAACAGACATTTTTCATTATCGTCTCTGGATCTGACCAGTACATCATCTTGTGCAGCAAAACAACAACATCAAACACACTCAACAACCTGGAATAATGAAAGAAACAAAAAGTAAATGGAGTCTTGCCAACAGATGGTGAAGTGTTTTGTATAATTAATTCCATGTTGAGGAGATTCGCTATATTCCACAAAGCAACATTATACTAATGGGTACAAGTGCATTCCCATCTTATTTAACTGTATGAATGCTAGAGGGTAGTGCAACACACATTGTGAATATTGATTTTAACCCATTGCCTAGACTTATGGGCATTTTAATGATGAATTTATCAACAATTTTGTGCAGCTGGTGTATTAATAATAACTGGAGGATTCCATAGCAAATTCTGGAGCAAGTCAATATATATTTATAGTGTGTATTTTCCTGCTGAGTGAAACAGGAACAGGGCCAGATTTCCCATTAGGCAGAGTAGGCATCTGCCTAGAGCTCGACATTTTGAGGGGAGTCTCAGCTGTGCCGGCCACACCCACATTCTGAATTGTAGGTGTGGCCATTATTGTACATGGAGCGCTGTGGTCAGGAATTCCAAAGTACAGTAACAGGAACGTCAGCCAGGCTGGGTCGGTTCACGGAGCAGGAACAGAATCAGAGAGAGTAGTCAGGCAGTCCGGGTCATACACAGGATTCACACGATAAAGACAGCAAACACTAAGCAACGGGAACACCATGAAAGGGCCCTGCATGAGTGACAGGGCACAGTACTTAAAGGCTACCACTGGGTGGAGCAATCTCACGCTAGCCAATAAGAAGGTGTCAGAAACAATGTGTCAAAATGTCGCCAGCAATACACGGGCACGTTGATAGGTTCTGATGTTCTGCTCTCACTGGAGGGATCCTCTAGCTCTAGCGGTGGATATTTAGCTCCTGAGGAAGTAACTTGGCGCTACGAAACACGTTGAGCTATTGTATGTTTTTTATATTTTCTGTCATAAGATTTTATATTTGTTTTTAAGTTTTTTATACCAATTGTATTTGGAATCTAAATAAATCAGTACTTGATACTGCACCACAAAGTTATCTTCAATCTTGGAGCGCATATGGTATTCTTTAAATCCCCTGTGCCACAAATCCAGCTTTCCCTCCCATTAGAGGATTTTCTTTTGGGATATTTAACTCCCTAATATTTATGTATTGGAAAGAAGGTAAAAGGGAGAAAAAAGGAGGAACGTGGAAGAGCTACACAGGAGGAAGATACGTGTCTGCACCTTAAAGAAACCTACCTGGGGTTTATACCAGGAGGGCTTTATATACTGAGAGGCAGTATTACAAACCTCTGGAACAAGTGAGTGCACTCATATAAGAGCACAGGGTGCTGGTGGAGGTCTTCACTGATTTATCTAATACTACGCTTAGAGAGACTTCTGCGCTTTTGTTTTTATTTTTGTTTTTGTACTCTAGCGGTGGATACCATGTCCATTCCTTGGTTATTTCCTCTGGTTTACATCTTTCCTCCACTCCCCATGTTGCACAGGGTGTTATGGAAATTGAGACTGGAGTGCTGTCCAGTCATTCTGTTTGCTCAGTACTGGCCTCGACAAGCTTAGTTTCCGGAGCTTCTGGATCTGTCAGTGGCAGAGCCATTCCGGCTCCCTTGCCATCCGGATCTTCTTCTACAGGGTTACCTTTGGAAGGAGGATATTAATCGTCTAGCTTTAATGGCCTGGAAATTGAATCCTCAATACTGAAGAAGAAAGGTTTTTCTTCTGGTGTGGTGGCTACTTTTCTTAGTGCTTGCAAACCTGTTTCTTATAAGGCCTACCATCGTGTCTGGTCGACCTTTCTCTCCTGGTGTGCTGTTAGGGACCTTTCTCAGGATTTTGATCTGCCTACCGTCCTGGCTTTCTTGCAGGTTGGTGTGGATAAGGGCCTCAGTTTGAGTTCCCTCGAGTTTCAGACTTCTGCTCTCTCAGGCACATTGCTATTCTTCCTGATGTCAAGGTTTTCTTCCAGGGCGTTGCTCATACTCCTCAGTGGGTTCTTAACTTGGTTTTGGGCATCTTTCAGTGCCCTCCCTTTGAGTCTTTGGCTACTATTCCTCTACGCCTGCTGACGTGGAAAATGGCTTTTCTTCTGGCGATCGTGTCTGTTCGCCGTGTCTCAGATTTGCATGCTCTGTCTTGTAGACCACCCTTTTTGGTGTTTCACAAAGACAAGGTGGTGCTTCGCACTTCTCAGGAGTTTCTCCTGAAGGTGGTTTCTGAGTTCCACATTAATCAGGAGATTGTGGCGCTTTCTTTCTGCCCTGACCCTACCTCTGACAAGGAGAGGGATCTCCACTTGTTAGATATGGTGCGTTGTCTCAAGTTTTATGTCCATTATACAGTCTGACATGCTGTTCGTCATTCCTGAGGGCCCCAGGGCAGGGAGACCTGCATTGCGTCTTGGATCAAGTCCACTATTCATAAGGCTTACGAGCTAAGGAAGAAGCCTGCTCCTTTTCGGGTCATGACTCATTCTACTAGATCTATTGGGGCTTCTTGGGCTTACAAGAATCAGGCCTCCGCTGATCATTTGTGCAAGGCTGCCACTTGGTCATCTGTGCACACCTTTTCGAAGCACTAAGGTGTTGATGTGCTGGCATCGGCTGACGCCAGTTTTGGGAGGAAAATCCTGGAGGCAGTTTTGCCTGTCTAGGATCTTCTTTGGATCTTTGGTGCTTCCTTCACTTTTGAGCCCTGTTGGCTTGCTGTAGACTAAAAGTAATTGTGATTCATGGGACTGTGGGTGGGATCATGAGAAGAACAGGGTGTGGTCATGGGTAGAGCTAGGAGCACCTAGAGTGCCTTGCCTCAGGGCAACTGGCATGTAAATCTGATCGTGATTGTAGCAAACTCAATGAACTAGACCAAATCAGCTGTGCCACAGGGGAAAAAAATTCCCATCAATGAAAATGTGGATTTTGACCCTTTGAATGATAGGTCTTCAGCACATTGCAAAATAATGTGTTGGGCTGTTCTGTAACATTCAAGGGATTAAAACTCCAATTTAAATCAGTACTAATTTGCATTTGTCCCTAGTGGCAGTTTGTTTGACCCAGAAGTGCTGCAGGTCTTAGTTCATCAGTCTCCATGTTTATTTAATTCTGAGTGTATCCATCTAATAGCTGGATGACTATTGATGTGTACTTTAGATATAAAAAGCCCTTTGAAGACGAGACATGATCACAGAGATTTTAATTATTCTACTGAGTATTTTGTAGTAATTTTGTATTTAATGTATAGATCATTACAAACCAGAGATGAAAGTATCTGAAATGCGTACAGCTCACCGCCAGCAAACAGAATGCAGAATACCATTGTAGATAAAAGAAAAGGCATAAAAGGGATTAAAAACATACAATAGCTCAGGCTGAAGAGAGCTGAGAAAAATAGAAATATATTCAGCCTTGAATCTACAATGGGAAAATGTAATCTTCTTACCATTGTATTTTCTATAGCGTTTAGATGCATCCAATAGGGACTTAAAGTGGAACTAACACCTTATAAGAAAATAGGTCTATACATTATGTTATCTGTGTTTTATTCAAATGAATAGTTTATCAGATATATTGCTTTATTTATGTATATGCAAATGAGATAGTACTGGCCAGCAAGAAACGGAAGGTAGGAGGCAGAGCATTGTAGAATGTTAGTATGTGGTCAGCAGGAAGTGACAGTTGGGATTTAGAGCAGTGGGGAATGTTAGTGTCTTAAGACAGGAAGTGGGAGGTGGGAGGTAGACCAGTGTGGAATGTTAGAATCTCGCAGGGAGGAAGTGGAAGGTGGGAGGTAGAGTAGTGAGGGATGTTGGAATCAGGCAGGTAGAAAGTGGAAGGTGGAAAGCAGAGCATTGTGGAACGTTGGTATCAGTCAGGCAGGAATTGGCAGATAGGAAGTAGAACAGTGTGGGATGTTAATATGTAGGTGGCATGCCAGAGAGTACTGTCTGACTTGCATAGACTGATAAATAAATAAAGCTAAATATATCTTAAGCTATCCTATATAATAATTTGCTAAATGTATGTTTGTCAGAAGCTGTCATGCGCAGTACAGTCGGCTGCACACACTGCAGTCATGTGCAGTACAGACTGCCCACGCCGCAGCTGATAATGGAGCAGAGCACTCCAAATTCAGACCGTAGTCCTCTCTGCGTACCGATAATTCGGTGCGCCCCACTCCAGATCAGCCGTGGCGCGGGCAGTCTCTACTGTGCATGACTGCACCACGGCCGTTGCTGGGTGGCATTGTGGCCCGTGTACACAGGCTCTACAACTAGTTGTTTATATAAAAATGGCTAACATAACATATCAGTGATTTTAAAAGCTCCTTGAAAATCACTATGATGTTTTAATGTGCTTTTTCCAGTTTGGGTTAGACTGTTAGGTCCAAAATCCATCTCAGCCAGGTTCTACACAAAAAGCATGTCACAGGGCATGACATGGGGAATGTATGAATACAATCCTGCTTTAAAACACATTGGATTCATAATGACAATTTAAACTTCAAGTTCTCCCCTTAAAGGGATAGAAATGTTTCATAATAAAAGCAGCTCTAATTAATCATCATAGTATTTGGACTTTGGAGAGTGTTATTTCAATTCTGTCAGAGTTGTAGTTCAAGAGTAATTCAATGACAAAGGATCCCCCTCCCGCCCCTTTTACTGATATAACACTGCTCAGCCAGATCAGAAGGGAGGTGCCCAGGTAGACTGCAGAGAGTGACAATCTTCAATTAAGATAAGGGAAAAACCTGAAAAACTTGTCAAGGGGGGCAAGGCTTTCATTGTTCTCATAGGAAGAAGATTATCCCCTGCTGTTATCTGTTTGGTCTATGGACTGGATTCCACATCTGAGAAGAGATGGCTTACACTAGGTAAAAGGGGTGGGAGGGGAAACTTTGCTTGTGAATATCTCTCAAACCATAAAGGTTTGAAAGATAAGACTTATATTGTTCTTCATGTTTTTTTAATGCCTACAAAATAAACTAAAGATAAAATGAAGTATTACTATCCCTTTAATTCTTCTTCCTTCAAGGGAAGGTAGTACAGGAGTGTATGTGCGTTCAAGGTGCTCATTTCCTCTACGCCATTTTGTACATGATGAACTAACAAGACTCAGGGGACATTGGAGTGAACTCGCATTACTTTCCTGCATGTTTTATAGCTCAGTCATAGGGGGTGTGCTGACATTAAAGTATTAATAATGGGAGGGGTGTTCACCAGTATGCACTAGCGCAGTTATACCCTATAGTGCTGCCATTGGCATTGGAAACTAAAGCCAGAGGAGCTTCGCTGGCGAATTCTTACATTCACCCAAAAGTATGTTCACTGCATATTATTCTTGTAAAAAGTCCCACTACGGTCAACACATATATAAAGCGGAACTTTCACCTTCTAGAAAGTCGACCTCCAATAAATAGGCATATAGCGACTAGCTTCATAATAATTCTATTAGCTCTCAGAAGTACCCGGTTCTGAAGTAATCCTTAAAGGGATAGTAGTACTTCGTTTTATCTTTATTTTATTTTGTAGGCATTAAAAAACATGAAGAACGATATAAGTCTTATCTCTCAAACCTTTATGGTTTGAGAGATATTCACAAGCAAAGTTTCTCCTCCCGCCCCTTTTACCTAGTGTAAGCCATCTCTTCTCAGATGTGGAATGCAGTCCATAGACCAGACAAATAACAGCAGGGGACAATCTTCTTCCTATGAGAACAATGAAAGCCCTGCTCCCCTTGACAAGCTTTTCAGGTTTTTCCCTTATCTTAATTGAAGATTGTCACTCTCTGCAGTCTACCTGGGCACCTCTCTTCTGATCTGGCTGAACAGTGTTACATCAGTAAAAGGGGCGGGAGGGGGACACTTTGTCATTGAATTACTCTTGTACTACAACTCTGACAGAATTGAAATAACACTCTCCAAAGTCCAGATACTATGATGATTAATTAGAGCTGCTTTTATTATGAAACATTACTATCCCTTTAATCTTTGGAGACTGGAAGCCAGGCATCAGTGCAGACATCTTGTCTTAGAGACATCTGTGCGCCTGTGCTGTCTGTCCTGGTCTCCTCTAGGAGGCACTGCATGGTACCTTAAGACGTCTGAAGGGACTGATGGCGCGGGTGCGTAGGCGGCAATAAAGCAAGAAGCCTGGCCGTCAGTCTCTGAAGAATAAGGATTACTTCAGAATCAGGTACTTATGAGAGCTAATAGAACTATTATGAAGCTAGACGCCATATGCTTAATTATTGGAGGGTGACTTTATAGAGACTGAAAGTTCCGCTTTAAAGCTATAGCCATTTAACCTTAATCACTGTAAAATATTAAATGATTAAAGCTACAAGACTAAGCACATGACTGCCTCTTCAGTGAAGCGTGGGAGACATCAAACACCAGGTGCACTATGGGCTGTAGTTAGCAAGCGTTAAATAAAAGTAGCTCCTGTAAGTTAGTAATAAGTTTAGCAAGATTTTAAGACAAATAAGTTAATATTAGTTACGGTTAACCTGTCTTAATGTAAACAAGGCTTTTTATACAATAACTTATAGTACCCTTTTGATTGCCAGAGGGGTGTTCAGCGCATTGCTTCACAATGCTTTGGACATCGCATAGAATTACATGAATGAGAAAGATTCTGTTGGAGTGAAATTGTTAATTTTTTTTTCTCAAAAAAATTCTTGTAGGTTTAAATGAGAGGAAGTTCAAGATACAGTGAAATTAAATTAAAGGGGAACATTCACATAAAAAAAAAAAATTTGAGCATGGGTTTTATTCAATAAAATAAGACTAGGAACGGAGATATGAAGATGTCAAATTGGGCACTTCCGCCTTCTGCGGCACCCTGTTTGTGCCACACGATGCCGCAGGACAGGATCCCTGGGGCAGCTGGGAGGGAGGTAGGAAGTCCTGCGGCGTCTTGTGGCACATTCAGGGTGCCACAGAAGGTGGAAGTGCCAGATTTGAAGTCTTCATATCTCCGCTCCTATGTGAGGAAAGAAAAACAAAAAAAAACAGCGCTAATCTTATTTTATTGAATAAAATCCATGCTCAAAATTTTTTTTATGTGAATATTCCCGTTTAAGAAAAAAATCCTATTTAATAATTCGCTAAAACGTGTGCAACGATGCAGTCATGCGCGGTAGAGACTGCTGCGCGTCTGCAGTCATGCGCGGTAGGGACTACCCACATTGCGGCTGATACAGAGCTGGGCACTCTGAAGGAGCGGCCAGCTCTGTATCAGCCGCGGCATTGGCTGTCTCTATTGCGCATGACTGCCCAGCGACCGACTGGCAGTGGCACTGTGGACTGTGTAACGGGCTCTTCAACTAGTATATGTATATTTCAGAGGTTTTACCTGCTGTATAGGTACTCCTGATGCTGAATATGACTGATTCTTGTGTTTACATGAATCAGCTGATCAGCGAACAGTCCTCTGTTTGCAAGAAATAGCTGATCTGCTGGTTCTGTGTTTTGAATCGGCTGTTAAGTGGCCATGGCAGGGGCCTGTGTATAATACTCTGCAATATGCTGCACACCCCTGTAGAACAAAAAGGTTATGTTAGAGCTGCTGTTGTCTCTGTTCTCCAGCAGAGACATAATAAACTGTCCTCTGTGGCTGCATAGAAAGCTATGGGAAATCCCAAATTCACCATCCCCAAGGAGACAAACATGGATCTGTGAACTCCAACAGCATAGCCGGCTATCAGAGCTTAGTTCATGTGGTGAATAGCCAAATTAACAAATAATCCCACACATAGGTATACAGAAATGGCTCGTTAAGGATACACTGCAACAATGTAAACCTGGTGAAGGCATGGTGAAAGCATGGAGATGTGTAATCACACAGATGAGATGGAGAAGACACTGTAGTGCATGCCACAAGATGGATTCTGGTCCAGTTCGCCACAATTTTGACAAACTGAGCCCTTATTGGACCTTATCACATCTATGTTCAGGCAGCAATTCTTTGACAACAGTTCTCTTATCACTCCCTGACAGTTTAATCCTTTGAGTGCAAGAGAGGTACACAATGCATTGCAAAGCTCACCTCCCAGGGGCATCAAGGACGGATCGGAAGGCTGAAATAAAAGAGTCAGAATCAGACAGGAGGGGGGCTGGTGATCCAGAAGAGGAGAGACCACATCAATGCAGACCCCAATAGCAAGGACATTATAAAGGGGATACAGTCCTGATGAGAAGCATAAGTCTCAGGCTGACTTCTGAAGTGTAAGTAGCTCTGGTTCAAAAACCCATGGAACTCAGAGGGTGATCCATCGTAATGATCAGGTAACGGTAATCTGGCAGGCAACAACCCAGAAGCGGGGGATGTAGCAGCTAGAGAAGAAGCTGAGCTACTCTGAGAAGGTATAGTAGTCCCAAAGTGCTGTTGCATATTCTGAAGCATAATGGCTATGGAGTCCAGCTTAGAATCAATCTGTTTGCTCTGTGCAGAGTATTGTTGAAGTCTTACCCCTTGTTGGACTACAACCATAGATACTTCTGTAGGATCAGTATTAATGGCGTGATCTAAATGTAACACTCAGATCAGGAAGCACCCTTGTAAGCTGCTAGTGAGAACTTAGTAGAGGAGGAACAGGAGGAGGAGGACAGGCAGCTATTAATATAAACAATAAAGCAACAGACAATACAAGGCTATATTGCTGAGTAGGCCTCAGTGAGCCAGAAGCTGGGGTGCTGGATGGGAAGCATAGCTGGCGATCATCGGCTGCTCTAGAAATGCCTTGATGAGGCCAAAGCCAGATTAAAGATGCAGACTGTGAAGCCTGATAAATGGATGACATCTCTAGATACAGACAGCTGCTCACTGAGACTGGAACAGAGGAGAAAACCTACCCGCAATTAGAATTGTCTCTGTCGCACAACTAAAGGGAAAAGAACACAGCAACAACAGGTTGGACACTAGGGGGCCAAGTGGCAGACTCAATGGTGTCGACAGAAATGGAATTGACAGATCAAGAGTACGTGTATGACTAGTCGGTCTTCATTAGAAATCGAAGATGTTGAGCTCAACCAGTAGTTGGTAGGTCGGGCACGACTGGGTAGAAGATGTCGAACTCAACTGGGAACAGAAAAGTCAAGGGGAAACAACAGCTCAGGCAGAGAATGGTCAACAGGCTGGGCCCGTAACTAACAGACAAGGGGCTGGATTCGATTACAGATGCAAATTTTATTACTGCTTTTATCTCCAGTTTTCCCATAGACTTCAATAGGAAAATGTTTAAAAAAACGGGTGTTAACATTTAGCACCTGAAAACAACCAGAAAATAGTTTTGGGGAGATTGTGTATCCCTGTCAGATGCCTTTTCTATATTAACCCCTTAAGGACTGGGAAAATCTGAGTACGATTTGACTTAAAGGGATAGTAATACTTCATTTTAACTTTATTTTATTTTGTAGGCATTAAAAAAACATGAAGAATGATATAAGTCTTATCTCTGAAACCTTTATGGTTTAAGAGATATTCACAAACAAAGTATCCCCCCCCTATTCAGCCAGATAAGAAGGGAGATGCCCAGGTAGACTGCAGAGAGGGACAATCTTCAATTAAGATAATGGAAAAAGCTGAAAAACTTGTCAAGGGGGGAAGGGCTTTCATTGTTTTCATACAAAGAAAAGTGTCCCCTTCTGTTATCTGTACTGTCATACAACCAGACTCACATCTGAGAAGAGATGGCTTACACTAGGTAAAAGGGGCGGGGAGGGGAACTTTGCTTGTGAATATCTCATAAACCATAAAGGTTTGAGAGATAAGACTTATATCATTCTTCATGTTTTTTTAATGCCTACAAAATAAAATAAAGTTAAAACGAAGTATTACTATCCCTTTAAGGACCGGAGCAATTTTGACTTTTTGACTATGTGTTTGTTCAACCATGTTTTCTCTTTAATTCCTTTTGTACACCCACACAAATTATATACCTTTTTTAAGCACAAGTAGGGCTTTCTTTTGATTCCACAATTATATGAATACCTCATCGTTTAATTTGATTAAAATAGAAAAAAAGAGCAAACAAATAAAAAAAACAACATGTTGCTTACATTTTCCTGTCAGGATTTGCATACTATTAGTTAATTACAAAAAAATACCCCTAAATATATTCATTTGCTTCTCCTGAATATAAGAGTACCCCATATGCCTAGTATTTCAATCACTTCCTCACATTTACAAGGTAAATATTAAAAGATGAATGCTATTATTTCCAACTTATAATTTTTCAACAATTGGCATGTGAGCATCATAGCTTAGTTGACGATGCCATAACCAAAATGTCCCACAAAGGTATATGTTTCTGAAAACTACACAACATAAGGTAAATATTCAGAAGAATTTTAGAGTTTTTTATGCAGCTATTTTTCCAGAAATATATTTAAAAATTGTGGTAATATTTTGTTTTTTTTTGCAGTTTTCACACTTACATTTCAATATTACTTTTGATATCAAGCACGGGATAGTTGAAAATTTAATAATATCCATTGTGTAGTGTTCAGCTCCTTCTTATGAGTACGGCAATACCCCATATGCATAGGTTTCTCAAGGCTTGGGGGAGCTACGGGGCCCAAATTGGAACATGGGCGTTTCCAGATTGACACTTCAAATTTTCACAGCTTGCATCACTGGTGCCATGTCTCATTTGGGGCTGTGTAACAGTTCTCCACTCTAAAATTTCCCCCAAAAGTGTATATTTTTGGAAAGTAGACACCCCAGGCTTTCATTTTATGTATGTTTTCAAATTTTTTATGCAGCCATTTTACCACCAGTCCCTCGTAAATCTTGACATAAGTTAAAAAAAACGGCGTTTTTCACACTTTGACTTCAATGTTGATGTGAATTTCAAGCACGATAGGTAAAGATTTTTAAAAATGCATTGTTTAGTGTTCAGCTCCTTCTTCTGAGTACGGCATTACCCCATATGCATAGGTTTCTCAGGGTTTGGGGGTGCTACGGGGCCCAAATTGGAACATGGGCATTTCCAGTTTCACACTTTGAATTTTCACACCTTGCATCACTGGTGCCATGTCTCATTTGGGGCTGTGTAACAGTGCTCCACTCTAAGATTTCCCCCCAAAAGTGTATATTTTTGGAAAGTAGACAACCCAGGCTTTCATTTTATGCATGTTTTCAAATTTTGTATGCAGGCATTTTACCACCAATAGGGTTGCCACCCAGCCGGTATTTTACTGGCAGGCCGGTAAAAAAATTGGCTTCTGTCCAATGTTAAGTCTATGGAGAGAATGCCATGGCCGGTATTTTTTTAAAGAAAAGGTGGCAACCCTAACCACCAATCCCTCGTAAATCTTGACGTAAGTTAAAAAAATCATTGTTTTTCATACTTTGACTTCAATGTTGATGTGAATTTCAAGCACAGGATAGGTGTAGATTTTAAAAACTGCATTGATTAATGTTTAGCTCCTTCTTCTGAGTAAGACAATACCCCAGATACATAGGTTTCTCGTGGTTTGGGAGAGCTACGGGGCCCAATTATGAACAAATATTGAATTTTCACATCTTGCTTAACTGGTGACATTTTTCATTTGGGGCTATGTTCCAGTGCTCCACTTAAAGATTTCCCCCCAAAAGTGTATATTTTAGGAAAGTAGCCACCCCTAGATTTCATTTTAGGTGTGTTTTCAAATTTTATACACAGCCATTTTACCACCAATCTCTCATACCACTTGACGTAAGTAAAAAATTCAGCGGTTTTCACACGTAGATTTCAGTGTTGATGTGGATTTCAAGCACAGCGTAGGTGATGATTTTTTAAACTGCATTTATTAGTGTTTGGCTCCTTCTTCTGAGTACAGCAATACCCCATATGCATAGCTTTCTCATGGTTTGGGGGAGCTACGGGGCCCAAAGTGGAACATGCGCGTTTCCTGGTTCACACTTTGATTTTTCCCAGCTTGCATCACTGGTGCCATTTCTCATTTGGCCTGTGTAACAGTGCTCCACTTTAAGATTTTCCCCCAGAAGTGTATATTTTTGGAAAGTATATACCCCAGGCTTTCATTTTAGGTGTGTTTTTAAATTTTGTACACAACCATTTTACCACCAATCCTGTGAAAACTTGACGTAAGTAAAAAAAAATTCAGCATTTTTCACACTTTGACTTCAATATTGATGTGAATTTCAAGCACAGAATAGGTAAAGATTTACTGCATTGATTAGTGTTTTGCTCCTTCTTCTGAGTACAGCAATGCCCCATATGCATAGATTTGTCAGGGTTTGGGGGAGCTACTGGGCCCAGTTGGAACATGTTAGTTTCTTTTTACAGACATGCCATTTTTACAGCTGGTGTCTTATCTCATTTCTGACTGTTTGGCAATGCTGCAATTAGTTTTACCCCCAAAAGTATATGTTGCAGAAGAGTAGACAACCCTGGCTTTCATTCTATTTGCATTTCATCATTTTTTTCGCTGCCACTCTATCACCAACCCCTCCCAAAACCTGCAGTAAGGAAGAGAAACACCATTTTTTCACACAACACATATTTTAGTGTTGCTCTGGATTTCAATCAGATGATATTTGCAGATTTTTTAAGTGCTTTACATTAATGGTGAGTTACATCATCTGAGTACGGCAATGCCTCATATGCATAGGTTTGTCAGGGTTTGGGGTAGCTACTGGGCCCAGTAGGGAACATGTGTGTTTCCATCATCAGAGATGGAAAAAACGTAGGTTGCTTTGCTTCCCATTATATTTTGATAGTGTTAGATCTAAGGACAGATGTGTTTGAAAAATAAAAAAACAGGATATTTCAGGGGGGCAAAGTGGCCAAATAATAAAAGAACCTTTACAGCACTACTGCATTGTGCCTGAATGGTATTCTTTGAAGCAGTCACCAATGCAGAGGCCAGGATTGGAAGGGAAATCAGGACAGTAAGTGGTGGTGTCTGTCCGTATTCCCTTGCCGTAGCAAACCGTGCAGCTCTTCTGTGGTTTGTTATTTTGGGGAGTTGTGGGGATTTTATAAATAAAGTGTGCTTCCTTGGGTCTTGATGGAATGATTTCTGGTGCACCGTGAAACAAAAAATAGGGAAATGAGTTGTAGCTGATATTGTAAAAAGCTACATTTTGGATTGGGGTTTGCCAGTTTGAAAATTAAAAATGAATTATGTACTGCAGTCTGCATAATATAGATGGCAACTTTTTTGTACCATACCCTACATTTTCTCATTGCTAGGTATGGCTGCATTAGTTGATCACACAGATCAACTCCCCCCATGTTTTTATTATAGTCCCTGATGCAGACTGGCTTTCTCAGTACCCCTCTCCTGCCATGAACAGTGACTGGCACAGTTCTGTCCTCATGCATGGAGGTCAGCATATAGACATCTTTTCTATCCTTGAACTTAACTGCCAGTAGCTCCTGTTGGCACAAAGATAAGGACGTCCCAGTTTTTAGTTTGGTATCTACGAGTTTTTTGGGCAACTCCCTGCAATTGCACCTAACAGTACCCCAGGCCACGGTATCAAAACAAAAAAGAGACTTAAATAAAATGGGGCTGGTGTAATAGTTATCAATGAGTAACTGATAACCTTTATTTAATAAGGGGTAAAGTAGATCCCAAATGATTTTCCCATTTGTTCCCATAAATTCGGGGCAACCAGGAGGATCAAGTTGGCTGTCCTTGCCCTCATAAATTCTAAAAGCCTGGGTGTAGCCTGTGGCACTTTCGCACAATTTATAAAATTGAACACCAAACCTGGAACGCTTGGAGAGGATGTATTGCTTGAACCCTAACCTGCCTTTGTATTTCATTAGGGATTCATCTACACTAATTTCTTTTTGGGACAAATGTACTTGGGCAAACCTTTTCTTTAAATGGTTTATTAGGGGACGAATTTTGTACAGTCTGTCATACTGGGGGTGTTCTTTTGGGGGGCACAGGGTATTATCACTAAAATGCATAAAGTGCAAAATGACTTCAAATCTGGACCTGGTCATTGTTTTGGGGAATATAGGGGTATCACCTATGGGGTTTTTCCTCCAGTAGGATCGGATACTTGGCTTTTTTTATTATCCCCATTGCCATTATTAAAGGGATAGTAATACTTAATTTTTACTTACCTGATTTTAGTACATTGTAAAGTATGTAATAGATGTCTCCTACTACCATTCTCATCAACAGTTTCGTTTTCCTACAATCTGCTCTTCAATTTTACCCCTCCTGCCCCTTTTTGTGACGTCACCTGAAGCTCCTACAGATCTGACATCTTGTCGTACGGCAGGACGGATCTCAGAGAAGTACAAAAGTACCCAAGCTAGAAACATGAATCCGCTCTCCCGTGTGATGCACGCCTCCCTGCAAATCTCGTCTTGTCTTGGCTCCACCCTCTGCCAGAACTACTTCAAGGTACAGGGTGCACTGGCAGCAATAGCTAACAGTGAAGTGTCCTTTGAGAAAATAACCACATCTTCCAGAATACTGCCCATGCAGGACTGCGTGTAAACCCTTTGAGTGGCAGGGAGGTATCCAATGCATTGCTCGGCAATGTGCTGGATACCTCACTGGCACGCAAAGGTTAATTCAATGTCCAACTGCTTCTACCAGCTACAAAGGTGTCCCTGTCCTGCTCCCATGTATGTCTTTGTACATAGAAGTGCTCCCTTTGATTTTTTTTGTTCCTCCTCACTCACTGAAGCGGTCTTGTGTCACTGCTCAAACCCCCCTGCATCCTGTCCCTGTGCCATTGCTATGGTTAAAGGCTACACACTTCTCTCTCTCTCTCTACCGAGAGGCCAGGTTATTCTTGGTGCAGAGCTTCACTTCTTTCAGTGCCACAATCTGGCCCCGGTATGTTACCCGATAGACAAAGACGAAACCTCCAGAGCCCAGTGGCTATAGCAGCCGCACCTGCTCCCAGTCGATTATACACCAGGCCAAGTGAGGAGGTAGGAGGGAACCTGCGGGCCAGCAACGGCTTCTGAAGGAGTAGAAGGAAAGGCTGCCCGGTTTATGGCTCAACACCAAGAGACTACTGCACGGGTGCAAGTCTATGGGTGGGCACAGGTCCCGTGGCAGGAAGCGCTCCACGGGGTTGGGGGAAGGCATGGTACAGCCTAGAGACAGCTAGATCCAAGCAAGGGGGAGGTCAGGGACAGTGCACTGAATTCTAGAATCAACATACTTGTGTTTCATTATTCAGTTGACACTGTGCTCATATTTCATGGAAGAACATCTCTCTTATCTCCGGACTGTCTCTCTCTCCCCCTTCTCTGCGTGCTCCCCGCAGAGAGGTACATGAAGCAGAGAAGAGGAGAGGGAGAGAGTCTGGAGATGATATAGATGTTCTTCCATAAAATATGAGCACTGTGTTGACTGAATAATGATTCTAGAATTCTGTGCACTGTCCCTGCCAGAAGGTAAACACACATTAGCACAGCCGAGTCTAGTAGCTGGAGAGTGAAAGGAATCATAGACTGGCAGCTCAAAAAACACTGGCCGGCTCATGGAGGGATTCTGTGAGTAAGAAAGAAGAATCCTCTGCACTCGTTAGAACTCCGTTAAAATCACGTCTTTATTGAAGGAGTCACATAGAACACTTAAGACTATGGCTCTTAACCATTTGAGTGCCAGTGGGGTACGCAACGCTTTGCAATGCATTGTGTACCCCTCTGACACTCTAAGGGTTAAGTGTTCCATGTGACTCTTTCGATAAAGAAGTGATTTTAACGGAGGTCTTACAAGTGCAGAGGATTCTACTCTTCTTCTTTGTTAATGAGACGTTGCAGCTCATTTTATCGCTCTGCACCGGGTCTCCCTTTGAAGCTGGTGAGTGAGAAATTATATTATGCGCATTGATATCTCTTGGTGAGTTATGAGAAGTATAGGCTCTCTTCCCTCGCAGGACTTCCCCGCTCCTAGAGAGTGACACAGGCACCCCCTCCCATCCTGAAATGTATCAGGAGCGCGCACCATTAGTGCACAGTGGCGAGAGCGAGCATTTCCGTGGGGAAAAAAAGATGGCTGAGTTTTTTTCAACACGAAGGTGAGAAACAGGTTAAATATTTATTCTACAAAGCTTTCATATGGACTCAAAAGGAACCATGCTTGATATTATTGCATAACCTACCAGTTTATGCTTTCAATACACAAAGCATTACTATCCCTTTAAGGTCCAGAATTGCTTAAATTCTGTGATGTCCGTGGGTTTCCATACTTCTTGCTTAACAACGAAAGCTGTAGGGTTGGCGGCAATATACTGGAATGCATACAAATTGGTTTGGTACAGGATTTCCCCCAAAATGTCTTCCTCCAAAAACAAATCAAAAAACTTATCATGGGTAAATCCTTCCACATCAATTTGAATCCCTGGGTTTCCTGTGAATTCTGAGATTTGTGGGCATAAATTGGTTGGTGATACCCATTCATTAGGATCAGGAGTGGCAGGTGTTAGGACATTTCTTTGGGCAGCACTTGGGGCATTTCTTTGGGCAGGTCTCTGTACAGGTCTTTTAGCAGTTGCTGGGGCAGTTGCCAGGGCAGCACTTGGGGCAGTACATCTTTCCTTTACAGAAGGCCCAGCGTCATCAGTACAGCTGCTCTCACTCTCTGAAAACTGTGTTATATCAAAGTCTGATGCAGTGTCTGTGGCTTCTGAGTCAGTCGCCAAAAAGGCATACTCCTCTTCTATACTGTACCTCCACTGCATCACTGCATTTTGTAAACTTACACTAAAAAAACTTTTTTTTTTCTTACACTACCCCTAAACCTAAATCTAACCCTAAACCTTACCCTAACCTACATATACCCTGAACCTACCTAACCCAAGTGAGCTACCTCTCTAAACTATACTTATTACATTTTTTTGGTGGGTTTTTATTTTGTTTGTTTTTTTCCCTACTCTACTCCTAAACCTAAATCTAACCCTAAGCCTTTCCCTAACACATGTCTACACTAAACCTACCCAACTACCTACCTAAACTATAGAAAATAATCAAGTTTTATTTAAAAATAAATTTAAAAAAATGTAAAAATTTTTTTAAAAAATGCAAGGGGGATGGGGGATGTACCACAGATCAGCAAACGCTGATCTGCAGCAAACTGATCATTAGTACAGTGATCAGATGGGGGGAACTGTATTGATCTCTGCAGAACAGTGATCAAAGGGTTAATTTTGTCTTTTTTTAAACTTTTTTTTTTACAGGAACGCTGGAACACGATGTCTCTCTGTCTCTCTCCACCTCAGCAGTATGCAAGGTGGAGGGAGGCAGAGAGATGTGACGGAAAGTATTTACAAATACTGTCCCTGTCATTCGACTTTTGCAACATGTGATTCCCTCATCAAGCGAATCACATTGCAACAATGTTTCTACTGGCCGTTACTAAGTGCCCCGGTACCGGGCACTTAGTAACAACCAGACCACGCTCTCCCATCGCTCGATGGGAGAGTTTAACCCATGACGTACCGGGACCATCATGGGTCCTTGTAGCAAATCTACCCATGACGGTCTTGGTACGTCATGGGTCGTTAAGGGGTTAATTAATGTTATCATTGTTGACCTGTATTGATGCAGTTGCATTTTCATATATTGATTGGAGGATTTTGATGTAAGCTCTATTTGTTGGTTGTTCATCAGTTATTGCTTGCTATTTCACTGAGTCAATGGCCTTTTCATAGTCAGTGAAAGCTATGCATAATGGAAGGTTGTACTGTCTGAATATGGCCCACTATACTGAAACTGCACCTGAAGCCAGCTTGTTCTTTAGGTTGTGCTACGTTAAGTATTGTGTCCATTCTCTTGATAGTACCTTTATGAAATCCTTACAGACCACTGGCAATAGGCTTATTGGTCGGTAGTTTTTTAGATCCGCCTTATCACCTTTTTTGTGCAGTATGATGATTTCTGCATTTTTCCATGTTTCAGGAACTTTGCCGAGTAGTAGGCATTTTGAATATAGTTTGGCTAGGGCTTTGAATAAGGGTTGACCTTAGGGTGACCACATTTCCCTTCTGCCATTCCGGAACGTGGTCACCCTAGTTGCCCCGTCATACCTTAAGTCCCTGGTGGTCTAGCGGCGTGGAAAGTGCTCTGTGCCTCCTCCGGCACAGAGCTGAAGCTCCTGTGCGCTGTGCTCAGTAATGCAGAGCGCTGGGAGATGATGTCATCTCCCAGCGCTCTGTATTACTAGAGCGCTTGCCTCCAGGTAAGCTGCATTGCCGCCCTGGATGTCAGCCTGCAAGCGGTGTGTCATATCATGGACGCCGCGAGCGGCGTCCATGATGTGACACACCACTTGCAGGCTGACATCCAGGGCGGCTTGGCTTCATTCCGGGACACTTCATTGTCCCGGTTGAAGGGGACCCGGGACGCGGGACATAGCCCTGAAATAAGGGACAGTCCCGGACGTTCCGGGACCCGTGGTCACCCTAGTTGACCTCCAGCTATCAGAATTTCAGTAGTAACTTAATCAAGTCCTGCTGCTTTGCCAACACTGTACACCATTTGTCAGTATGTATATATATATATATATATATGTATATATATATATATATATATATATATATATATATATATATATATATATATATATATATATAGTTGGAACCAGAAGTTTACATACACTATATACACATATGCATATATATATCTGACATGAAATCAGAATAAAAATGCCTTAAAAAATTCTCTCTCTCTCATTATTCTGGCATTTGGCAAATATAAATAATTTTGATAATCCTGATTGACCTAAAACGGGTATGGTTTATTCTGGTTTCATGTCAGATAGTGAGAAAAACATGCATATGTGTCTTTTTATGTAGTGTATGTAAACTTCTGGTTTCAAATGTATATGTGTATATATATATATATATATATATATATATATATATATATATATATATTCAGTATTAAGCAGTACTGTCATTTTAAATTAATGAGAATTTGTGCAATTTTTACCCCCCACCCCCATAGCACATAAGTCTTAATGAGGTTCATGCACTAGGACTTGTGCTGTGATTCTGGTGTAAGGCAACTGCACTGTAATGAACAGACACAAATGTACCATGTTCCAGTGACTGAAATGGGGCTGCACAATGCATTGGAGACCTCTCTTACATTCAAGGGGTTACAAAAAAATCCAATCCAATTAACAGAAATATTTATTCCATATGATGTAGTTGTTTTGCCCCAGAATGTCACCACTTTCTGCGTCAGTCTCTCCGTACATCAGATACCTCTTGGTCTCATTCTGGTTCCTAAATAATGATGTCACCCGTGCTTATCTTTAATTTTCAACATGAATAATCAATCCTGACGGGGAGCAGGTTTTGAGGGTAACAGTATTGTTATTCAGAGATGATTATAAGTCTGCTAATGGCTTTCATTCCAAGGGCAAAAGATAGCTTACTAGTTGATTACCGGAGAAGACGGTCCATGTGACAGATAATGTATAATAAACGTAATGACATATAGCTCCGAGGACACACAAGATAAATTACGCTGGGTGTTGCTAAGCTTTGTCTTGTTCAAGAAATCCCATATTCGGTGGGGGAAATGAATCCCAAGTGGTTACATTGTAATAAAACAGCCGGAGGAGATAACAAGTACTGTTATCAAGCTTTGATATTTGTGGAAATCACAATGATGACAGCTCCTGATGCAAAACATAATGGGAAAACCTAGTGGATTTTCCTTTTTTTAATTAAAACGACTCTAGATTGAGAGCTCCTGTGAGCAGGGTCCTCTCAAACAATTTTAAGTGTATTGTGTGTGTGTGTAGTGAGTCTGTTAACCCTTTGCAGAGCAATGCGTTGCGTACCCCTCTGGCATTCCAAGGGTTCATTTTAAAGCTCTGCGGAATATGTTGGAGCTTTATGAATTAATTTCAGTAATAATAATAATAATAATTATAATAATAATATCACCTAAAACAATGTTGGTGCTTTTGAAAGAGCTTTCAAAATTACCTTTCTCTGTCGTCCAATATAACTTACAGGTACCATGGGGAGCCTCCCCTTCCTCCCTGTCAGGCTATCCCACTAGCCCTGCCCCAGATAGACTTGTTCTACTGTCCTTTGCTTAGTTTTAGTTTCTTTTATTATTTTCCATTTGATATGGGATGTCCAAATTCCCCCATTAGGCGGATTACTATTCCTGGCTTCCCCTGGAGGATTGTCCAGCTGATAGGTGCTGATGTGGAACTTTGCAGGCCTGTGGGGAGAATCATGCAAACCATGTTTCTCTCCCCTGAAGGGGGTCTCCCTGAGGCTCTTTCCTTTTCAATGGTAATCTGAAGACAGAAGTCAAGTAAAAGGTCAGTAACGCTATTAGTGCCATGGTCCACTGTTCCCCTCCTTATAGGGGCTTTCTTGGAGTCTAGAACTCCTGCATTCATGTTGGGTATCTTATTTGGTTGGATCCTAGGGTCTTTGGAGCTTGGATAGCTGCATTTGTATAAATTAACCACTTCCCTGCTGGTTTCATTGGGTTATGGGCTTATTTTTTGGGTTTTTGCCTTAAGAATCATCTACTTTTATTTATCCCTACATGTTCCCTTTGGGTATGTGGAATGACTACAACTCCCAGAGTCCCCATTTCACCAGCTTTCCTCTGATTGGCTGATGGTTTTTAGATGCCGTTTTCTTTTCTTACTGCTCTATCCTATGCATAAGCTTGTATCTCCTTGCTCTCCTTCTCAGATTAACCCTTCACCTTCCAGATAAGTACTTTCTTGGACTTTCTGAGGTGAATTATTGATCTGGGACAAGTATTTGGGATTCCACATACTGTTTTGAGATCATCCTGTTAGGATGTAGAAATCATAGGGACGTGGGGCTAGACAAATGGCTAAGGATTCAAGGATGTCTCTGACCCCCCCCCCCTTGCTTATGTTCAAGGGGATTCCCTAGAGAATACTTGTGTCACCTATGCCCCTTATGTGCTGTGACCCTCATTACTCCACCGAGGCCCTCCAGCATTGAACAGGGGCCACCCTGGGTCAAGGACTTAATATCCTCTATGGCACAGTTTCCTCTTTCCCTCCAGGGGGTACTCCATTCTTGGAAACCCCCCACTTCTTTCAGGTTTGTGGCCTATAAGGCCCTGGCATTCCTGATCTCACAAAACCCTCTGAGGAGGATTCTTTTGAGGATGATATAGAGAAAGCAGAGTGTGAGGAAGGGGCTTCTTTATATGCTTATGACCCCTTTAAGGCTGACCCTGCACCCTCCGCTGAGGGCCTCATTAAGGTGGCTTTAACGAACTTGCAGGTCACTACTAGCACTGCTGAGGGCCAATCTTCTTCTTATGTCTTTCAACAGCGTAAGACATCCCTCACGGTTTCTCTGCCAAATCCCGCTCTGGACCAGGTTATCCTGGATGAATGGAAAATGCCAGACAGGAGCCTTTCTCTTTCTAAGAGGTTTTCCAAGCTGTACCCCTTCTCTGAAGCAGCTTTAATTCAGTGGACTACACCTTCTCAGGTTGATCCCCTTATTCCTAGGCTTTCTAAGTCTACTGCTCTATCCTAGGCTGACAGCACAGCATTGAAGGAAATGACTGGAGGCTATCATGAAGTCTAACTTTGCTGCCATAGGTGCGGCCTTGAGGCCTACCTTGGCTTCTTTTTCGGTAACTAGAGCTTTCGCCATCTGGGGCGAACAACTTACTGGAGCTATCAGTAAGGCTGCCCTTTTTAGCCCTCTTGGCCAACATTTCTGAGGCTCAGACGTATGTCACTGATGCCCTTTTTGATGCTGTCAAACTTGCTGCTAAGGCTTCTGCTTTCTCTGTTTCTGCTAGATGTACTTTGTGGCTTAAGATTTGGTCTGCGGACCTCTCATCTAAGAAGTTGCTGATTTCTCTCTCTTTTCAGTGAAAGTCTCATTTTGGGCCTGTACTGAACCAGATCATCAGTGAGGTCACTGGAGGAAAGATTATTCTATTGCCTCAGGTTTCCAAATGCCCCAACTTGGCAAGGAAACAGTCTTTTCCGTCCCTGCCCAAATGAAGCACAAAGGTCAAATCCAAGCATGTCTCAGGCCAGCACCCCGCCCCCAACCACCAAACTCAGACAGCAGTGGCACTCTAAGCACTCCACCACAAAGCCCAAGTCTGGTAAGTCTGCCTCTGCATTGCAGAATCCTGGTCCGCAGCTCCCTGTGGGTGGTCACATGCGTCATTTTTTTGAGACTTTTGGGCAGCCTCTTTTGTGGATCTGTTGGTTGTTCTGCTGGTCTCGGAAGGGTACAGGGTTCAATTCAGATCCCTTCCTACCTACAGATTCTTCCAGTCCAGAACTCCTCTGGGTGCAAAAAAGGCTCTTCTTTTCATCAAGGTGGTTCTGGCTCTCTTGGACAAGGGATTCCTGACTCCAGTTCCTCCTCAAGAGAGACGTTTAGGTTTTTATTCAAACCTCTTCGTAGTGGCCAGGAAAGATGATGACAGTTGTCCTATTTTGGACTTCAAGGCCCTCAGTTCCTTTGTAGAGACTGCTCGCTTCAAGATGGAGTCTGTGAGCTCTGTCATCTCAGCTTTGTGTCCAGGGGAATTCCTGGCGTATCTGGATCTGCAGATTGCTCCACTGAGGGGCTGTCCAGTCTGCATCCAGTCGGACAACGCCACGGCTGTGGCTTACATCACCAAGCAAGGAGGCACAAGAAGGGCTCCTGCTTGGGCAGAGGTCATATCTATCTTTGTCTGGGCAGAGGATCACTTCAGCCACTTCCGCCATGTACATTCCTGGCATAGACAATGTCCTGGCGGACTTTTTCAGCAGCAGAAGGGTGGACCCAGGCGAGTGGGAGCTCCATCCACACATTTTCGACCTGTTGGTGCAGAAGGGGGGTCTTCCTCAGATAGACCTGATGGCCACCAGATACAACAGGAAGGCTCAGCATTTATGTTCCCCTTGGAGGGACCCACTAGCCTTTGCTGTGGACTCCTTGTCCTGCAAACTGCCTTTCCTGGTGTTTCACAAGGATAAGGCTGTTCTTCGTACCTCCCAGGAATTGTTGTGCCTTCATTTTGTCCTGACCCCAAATCTTTTTTATTTTTTTTATTGTGTGTTAATAAAAATAAAGTTTTAACCATTTATGGTGCAAGTCACCAAAAAGTGTGCCATAGACTTCACCTTGAGATATCATTCCCCATCTAGTATCTCTTAGGGTTAGGTCTGGTGCTTACTAGATATTTTCTTTTCTTTGCTTTGTTTTCTGACCATATATCTGACAAGGAGAGGGATCTCCACTTATTGGATGTGGTGCGCTGTCTTAAGTTCTATGTGCACCGTACTGAATCTTTCTGTAAGACTGATGCTTTGTTGTCATCCCTGAGGGTCCTAGGGCTGGTGTGGCTGCGTCCAAGGTCACTATTGCGTCCTGGATTAAGTCTACCACTGACACCTCTATGTGTAACTTAATAAATGTGTTAGAGCAAGACCAAAGTATTTTATTTACACAGGCTAATATTTAAACACATATAATGACGTTTAAACAAACATTAACATGAGTTTTATTGCTGTGGAGCAATGTGATACACTTATATACACACCACACAGTCTGGTCTCCTAAAAAGAGGGACACTAGTATGGGAAAGAGGGACAGAGGGATTTGGTTCTCAAAGAGGGACTGTCCCTCCTAAAGAGGGAAACTTGGGAGGTATGCACACCTCAGAGCAGCAAGACTGTCTGTATGGATCACAGAGAGGGACAATCTTCAGTGAGAATAAGATAAAACTAGAAAAAAGATTGTCCCTTGCTGTGAGCTGTCTGGTTCCAGGACCAGATTCCACATCTGAGGGGAGGCGGCTTACACTAGGTAAAAGGGGCAGGAGGGGGATACTTTATCATTCAATTACTCTTGAACTAGAAAACCACAACTCTGACAGCATTGAAATAACACTCTTCTACTATGAAGATTAATTGGACCTGCTGTTTTTGTGAAACATTACTATCCCTTTACTCGTTATATTGGTATGAGAGGTAGACACTGCATTGGGTTGAGTGTCAATGAGTGGGTGGATAATGAAGGGCAAATATAGGAAGTGTCTGCATGGCATGCCTTAACCCTTTGAGTGCCAGAGGTGTAGGCAACGCATTGCAAAGCAATGCGTTGCGTACCCTCTGGCACTCACAGGGTTAATTAGCATAATTATAAATCTAAATAAAAAATGGCTAAAACAATATGAAGGTGATTTTGAAAGCTCTTTCAGTATGACCAGAAGTGTTTTTAATTGATAGAGTCCATTTTAGGAAGCTTGTCTACTGAGCCTGCAGAGTTTCAAAACGCATTGTGTTCCAATGTGTTGCACACCTCTCTGGTCCTCAAGGGGTTAAAAGAGCATTCAGGTCTGGATATACATCTCAAGCTCCCCTAGATATTGTTTTTTTGAGATATGGCATGGCTTTTGAATTTTAATTTTGCTCCCCAGGTGTATCATTATATATATATATATATTTTTTTGTAATATGTATCCAGTTTTACAGTTTTCGTGGTGCTGTGCCTGTGTCCCCACTCTTATTTTTTCAGGGTTGCGAGGTATTGAGGGGGTTAATTATTACCCTTACCTTCAGAACGTATATAGGTGGATGGGAGTGGTTAGGTGAGGCAAAGCCACACGGTTGCTTGTTGTAGTTCTTCCTGATAAGATGTTTTCTCTGTCCAATCATGGCCAGATAATTTCCTTTTAAATTAAGTGTTTCATGATTGACCACTCAGTCTATGATTAAGCGCTCTAACGCACAAAACATGTTAGACTACTCACAGAGCCAACATCTTTGCTGTGTATTGATTTTCTAGCCCCCCCCCCCCCCCGTATTGGGCCATGCTTGACTGATTTTTTTATATTCAAATAATAAATTGGATTTTTTTAACAGTTTTTTATATATGTGGTTTTTCAATCCCGATACAAGTACTACAAGATTACCTTGCACAATTGGGAGTGCTTCCACAACCATTGTTGTCTGTTCCCCTAGATACAGCACCCTCTTGTGTCCTTAGCCCCTCACCTAACCACACCTCCTCATTTAACCACACCTTCTTTTGTGGCCGAACCCATTTTTTTTTAAAATCATTCTTCACGGTAATGTGGTCGTTTTCTAGAGGTGGATGAAAATGTTATAGATAGGGTTGGGGTATTTACAACACACATCCAAAATCCATGAGTCACCTTTACTAGTGATGAGCGAGCACCCCAATGCTCGGATGTTCGGGTGCTCTGACCGAGCACCCCCTGAGGCTCGAGTGCTCGGCCGAGCATCCGAGCCCCATTGAAGTCAATGGGAGGACTCGAGCATTACACCAGGCACCCCCTGCTCTGATGAGGGGAGGGTGCCTGGTCCATAGGAAAAGGGCAGAAAAAGATGGAAACACTACAGAAATGGTTCAGGGACAGCATAGGGAGGATGTCTGGATGCACCTTGGACTCCAACATCGCTGCTGGGAACGATCTTTCGCCCGTAGTACGCCATTTTTACAGACTGACCATAAAACACACAAAAAGGAAAATAAAAACGACTTTAGGCGAAAAATTGTTACCAAACAATATTTGCTGTATATTTACTTGTATATCATCTGCAAATTATCCCAAAAATTTCCTTGATTTTCGGAAGTGAGGCCATGATTAAGAGGGAAACGTGCGCAGAGGCAAATTCTCCCAAAAATTTCCTTGATTTTCAGAACTGAGGCCATGATTAAGAGGGAAACGTGCGCAGAGGCAAATTCTCCCAAAAATTTCCTTGATTTTCAGAACTGAGGCCATGATTAAGATGGAAACGTGCGCTGAGCTGACCATCTAAAACATTATGGGTGAGGGTCTGCTGCAGAGCTGACCATCCTAAACATTATATGCGAAGGCCCGCTAGTGAGCTGACGCTATAAAACATTATATGAGAGGGCCCGCTAGAGAGCTGACCCAATAAAACATTATATGAGAAGGCCCGCTGGTGAGCTGACCTATATAAAAATTGTCAAACAGGGCCCGCTGGTGAGCTGGCCCTATATAAAAATTATATCACAGGGCCCGCTGGTGAGCTGGCCCTATATAAAAATTATATCCCAGGGCACGCTGGTGAGCTGGCCCTATATAAAAATTATATCCCAGGGCATATGGAAGAGGAGGAGGAGGATGAGAAGATTAAGAGTCAACCATATACCCGTTTTTTGGGTGGAAGGGGTGAATGGGAATACAGAGTATTCCCATCATTGTAAATAACATATATAAAGTGAGTTTATGTTCCCCCGGGGCTTTCCTCCAGTGGAGTGGAGAAGTCAGGGGAAATCCAGGCCTTGTTCATTTTTATAAGTGTCAACCTATCAGCATTGTCGGTGGAAAGGCGGATACGCTTATCTGTTATGATGCCACCAGCAGCACTAAATACCCGCTCAGACAGAACGCTGGCGGCAGGGCAGGCCAGCACCTCCAAGGCGTAGAGTGCCAGTTCATACCACGTGTCCAGCTTGGACACCCAGTAGTTGTAAGGCACAGAGGGATCATTGAGGACGCTGACACGGTCTGCTACGTACTCCTTCACCATCTTCCAAAACTTTTCCCTCCTTGTGACACTAGGCTGCGCATCAGGGTGAGGGTGCTGGCGGGGTGTCATGAAGGTGTCCCACGCCTTGGAGAGTGTTGCCCTGCCTTTCTCGGAACTGCTGTGTGCTCCCCTTTTCTCCCCTTCTCGGTTGGCCAAGGTAGCACGTACTCTGCCGCCAGCGTTGTCAGATGGAAAATTTTGGAGCAATTTTTCGACAAGAACCTTCTGGTATTGCAACATTTTGCTTGTCCTCTCCACCGGAGGAATGAGAGATGAGAAATTCTCTTTGTAGCGGGGGTCCAGAAGGGTGAACACCCAGTAATCCGTGTTGTCTAAAATGCGTACAACGCGTGGGTCACGGGAAAGGCAGCCTAACATAAAGTCAGCCATGTGTGCCAGAGTACCAACAGTCAAGATTTCGCTGTCCTCACCAGGAGGATGACTCTCAATCTCCTCATCCTCTTCCTCCTCTTCTGCCCACCCACGCTGAAGAGATGGAACTAAAGTTCCATGGCTACCCTCTGTAGCGGAGGCAACCGTGTCTTCCTCCTCCTCCTCCTCCTCCTCCTCCGCCTCCTCCAATTGTCGCTGAGAAGACGAAGTGAGGGTGCTCTGGCTATCACCTTGTGTAAGCTCTTCCTCCCCCATTTCCACCTCTTCCACATGCAAAGCGTCGGTTTTAATTGTGAGCAGCGAGCGTTTCAGTAGACACAGAAGTGGGATGGTTACACTGATAATAGCGTTATCGCCGCTCACCATCTGTGTCGATTCCTCAAAATTGCGTAAAACCTCACAGAGGTCTGACATCCATTCCCACTCCTCACTTCTGATTACAGGAAGTTGAACGGAGAGGCGACGACCGTGTAACAGCTGGTACTCCACTACTGCCCTCTGCTGCTCACAAAGCCGGGCCAACATGTGGAAGGTGGAGTTCCAGCGCGTGCTCACGTCACACAGCAGCCGGTGAGCTGGCAATTGTAAGCGCTGCTGCAGCTTCAACAGGCCGGCTGAAGCTGTTGATGACTTACGGAAATGTGCACACACGCGGCGCACCTTGGTCAAGAGATCATGCACATTGGGGTAGGTTTTTAGAAATCGCTGCACCACTAAATTAAATACATGCGCTAGGCATGGTACGTGTGTGAGCTTGCCGAGCTCCAAAGCCGCCACCAAGTTACGCCCATTATCACACACAACCATGCCTGCTTGCAGGTTGAGTGGCGAGAGCCACTGCTCGGTCTGGTGACTAATCCCCTGCAACAGCTCTGAGGCCGTGTGCTGTTTGTCCCCAAGGCAGATCAGCTTCAGCACGGCCTGTTGACGCTTCCCCACTGCAGTGCTACACTGCTTCCAGCTACTGGCTGATGGGGGAGTGGCGGTGTGTGTAGAGAATTCGGAGGTGGAAACGGAGGAGGAGGAGCCAATAACGTAGGTGCTGGTGGAAACCCTGATGGAGGTAGGGCCCGCAATCCTCGGCGTGGGTAGCACCCGTGCCATCCCAGGGTCCGAGTCGCTCCCAGCCTCCACGACATTCACCCAGTGTGCCGTCAGGGAAATGTAGCTTCCCTGGCCACAAGCACTTGTCCATGTGTCAGTCGTTAAGTGGACCTTCCCAGTAACTGCGTTGGTCAGGGCACGGGTGATGTTACGGGACACATGGTGGTGTAATGCGGGGATGGCACACCGGGAAAAGTAGTGGCGGCTGGGGACCGCGTACCGAGGGACAGCTGCTGCCATCAGGCTGCGGAAGGACTCAGTGTCCACAAGCCTAAATGGCAGCATTTCGATGGCCAGTAATTTTGAAAGGTGTGAGGTTAGTGCTATGGCCTGTGGGTGGGTGGCTGGGTACTTTCTCTTGCGCTCAAATGCCTGGGGTAACGACATTTGGACGCTGTGCTGGGACAGGGAAGTGGATGTGGTCGCTGATGGTGCTTCAGATGCTACAGGTGCAGGGCGGGAGGTATGCGGGCCTGCGCCTTCAACAGGCGATTGGCCGGCACCGAAAACAGGGGAAGAGGAGGCAGTGGTGTGGCCTGCAGACACAGATGGGCGATCCAGGCGTTCCTCCCACTTACTACGGTGCTTGGATGCCATGTGTCGGATCATGCTGGTGGTGGTGAGGTTTCTAGTGTTCATGCCTCGGCTCATTCTGGTGTGGCACAGGTTGCAAACTACAATTCTTTTGTCGTCCGCACTTTCCTTAAAAAAACGCCATACCGCGGAACACCTACCCCTTGGCAAGGTAGATTTACGCAAGGGGGTGCTCCGTGGAACATTTGCGGGCCGGTTTGGTGCGGTCCGCCTTCTTTCTGTAGCCACACCACTGCCTCTTCCAGCCTGTTGCGGTGCTGCAGATGGCTCACCCTCAGGACTGCTGTCATCGCTCGGCTCTACACCTTCCCAGGTGGGGTCAGTCACCTCATCGTCCACCAAGTCCTCCTCCACTTCCTCACTCTGATCATCCTCCTCAAGTCTTGATCCCACCACATACTCAGTCATTGACAACTGTATAACATTCTCCTCAACAAGGTCTTGAGACGGAAATAGTGGTTGATTTAATGGCAACTGTGTCTCATCATCATCATCATCATCCACTACTTCCTTTGACCTTAAATGCCGTTCACATCTGTCATCTTCTTGAGATTGGGTAGCCTCTAGAGGTTGTGAATCAGGGCACAAGATGTCATGTTCCTCTGCAAGCGTGCTTGGAGAGAGGGTCAAATGAAGGATTGGTGATGAGACGAGCTCCTCACTATATCCCAGTGTGGGATCACTTCTTTGACCAGACCGTGTATGGTGGGAGGAAGGATGATCAGAGTGAGGATTATGTTGACCAGACTCTTGGCTACTGAGAGTGGACTTGGTGGAAGACAGGGTGGTGCTTAACCGACTGGAAGCAGTATCGGCTGTCATCCAACCGACCACCTGTTCGCAGTGGTCGGACCTCGAGAGTGATGTCCTGCGACGCCCTGTAAAATTACACATGAAGCTAGGTATGGTGGATGTCTTTCTTTCTTGTGCTCTGGCACCAGGCACAGTTTCTCCGCGTCCTGACCCGCGCCCTGAACTTTCAGGATCACGTCCACTTCCCCGTCCCTTTTTACCCGCCTTCTTCATCTTACACAGAATATGTGACTTTAATATTTGAGTTTGAAAACTTAACAGTATTTCTTATTATTCTGCAACTGTACAGAGTACACAGAATAGGCTGTTAAACGGCGGTGAAACACACTGAATGGAATATGTGACTTTAATATTTGAGTTTGAAAACTTAACAGTATTTCTTATTATTCTGCAACTGTACAGAGTACACAGAATAGGCTGTTAAACGGCGGTGAAACACACTGAATGGAATATGTGACTTTAATATTTGAGTTTGAAAACTTAACAGTATTTCTTATTATTCTGCAACTGTACAGAGTACACAGAATAGGCTGTTAAACGGCGGTGAAACACACTGAATGGAATATGTGACTTTAATATTTGAGTTTGAAAACTTAACAGTATTTCTTATTATTCTGCAACTGTACAGAGTACACAGAATAGGCTGTTAAACGGCGGTGAAACACACTGAATGGAATATGTGACTTTAATATTTGAGTTTGAAAACTTAACAGTATTTCTTATTATTCTGCAACTGTACAGAGTACACAGAATAGGCTGTTAAACGGCGGTGAAACACACTGAATGGAATATGTGACTTTAATATTTGAGTTTGAAAACTTAACAGTATTTCTTATTATTCTGCAACTGTACAGAGTACACAGAATAGGCTGTTAAACGGCGGTGAAACACACTGAATGGAATATGTGACTTTAATATTTGAGTTTGAAAACTTAACAGTATTTCTTATTATTCTGCAACTGTACAGAGTACACAGAATAGGCTGTTAAACGGCGGTGAAACACACTGAATGGAATATGTGACTTTAATATTTGAGTTTGAAAACTTAACAGTATTTCTTATTATTCTGCAACTGTACAGAGTACACAGAATAGGCTGTTAAACGGCGGTGAAACACACTGAATGGAATATGTGACTTTAATATTTGAGTTTGAAAACTTAACAGTATTTCTTATTATTCTGCAACTGTACAGAGTACACAGAATAGGCTGTTAAACGGCGGTGAAACACACTGAATGGAATATGTGACTTTAATATTTGAGTTTGAAAACTTAACAGTATTTCTTATTATTCTGCAACTGTACAGAGTACACAGAATAGGCTGTTAAACGGCGGTGAAACACACTGAATGGAATATGTGACTTTAATATTTGAGTTTGAAAACTTAACAGTATTTCTTATTATTCTGCAACTCTGCAGAGTACACAGAAAAGGCTGCTAAACTGCGGTGAAACACACTGAATGGAATATGTGACTTTAATATTTGAGTTTGAAAACTTAACAGTATTTCTTATTATTCTGCAACTGTACAGAGTACACAGAATAGGCTGTTAAACGGCGGTGAAACACACTGAATGGAATATGTGACTTTAATATTTGAGTTTGAAAACTTAACAGTATTTCTTATTATTCTGCAACTGTACAGAGTACACAGAATAGGCTGTTAAACGGCGGTGAAACACACTGAATGGAATATGTGACTTTAATATTTGAGTTTGAAAACTTAACAGTATTTCTTATTATTCTGCAACTGTACAGAGTACACAGAATAGGCTGTTAAACGGCGGTGAAACACACTGAATGGAATATGTGACTTTAATATTTGAGTTTGAAAACTTAACAGTATTTCTTATTATTCTGCAACTGTACAGAGTACACAGAGTAGGCTGTTAAACGGCGGTGAAACACACTGAATGGAATATGTGACTTTAATATTTGAGTTTGAAAACTTAACAGTATTTCTTATTATTCTGCAACTGTACAGAGTACACAGAATAGGCTGTTAAACGGCGGTGAAACACACTGAATGGAATATGTGACTTTAATATTTTAGTTTGAAAACTTAACAGTATTTCTTATTATTCTGCAACTCTGCAGAGTACACAGAAAAGGCTGCTAAACTGCGGTGAAACACACTGAATGGAATATGTGACTTTGATATTTTAGTTTGAAGACTTAACAGTATTTCTTCCTATTCTGCAACTGTGCAGAGTACACAGAATAGGCTGCTAAACTGCGGTGACACACACAGAATGGAATATGTGACTTTAATATTTGAGTTTGAAAACTTAACAGTATTTCTTCCTATTCTGCAACTCTGCACAGTACACAGAATGTGCTGCTAAACTGCGGCGAAGCACACTGAATGGAATATGTGACTTTGATATTTTACAGTTTGAAGACTTTACAGTATTTCTTCCTATTCTGCAACTCTGCACAGTACACAGAATGTGCTGCTAAACTGCGGCGACGCACACTGAATGGAATATGTGACTTTGATATTTTAGTTTGAAGACTTAACAGTATTTCTTCCTATTCTGCAACTCTGCACAGTACACAGAATGTGCTGCTAAACTGCGGCGAAGCACACTGAATGGAATATGTGACTTTGATATTTTAGTTTGAAGACTTAACAGTATTTCTTCCTATTCTGCAACTCTGCACAGTACTCAGAATGTGCTGCTAAACTGCGGCGACGCACACTGAATGGAATACGTGACTTTGATATTTTAGTTTGAAGACTTAACAGAATGTGCTCTAATCTGCAACTTTGCACACTAAACAGAATGTGCTCTAATCTGCAACTTTGCACACTAAACAGAATGTGCTCTAATCTGCAACTTTGCACACTAAACAGAATGTGCTCTAATCTGCAACTGTGCACACTAAACAGAATGTGCTCTAATCTGCAACTTTTCACACTAAACAGAATATTTTTTTTTTTTTTTTTTTGTTTTTTTCCCCCCACACAAAATAACCTGCTGCCCCCACACACAGTAGTCCTAAAAAGGACTTTTGGTTCTTTTTTGTCACAATTTTTTTTTTTCCTCCCTACACTGCCTTTCCCTTCCTATCCTCAGCTCTCCCTGGCTCAGACTGAGCCGAACTCGATGGTCAGGTGCTATACAGCACCTGACCACGGGTTCTGGCCAGCCAATCAGTGTAATGCCAGCAGCCAACATGGCTGCTGGCATTACACCGATGTCAGAGCCTCCCTGCACGTTTATTGGCTGCGCAGCAGCCGCAAAACGTGCGGGGAGGAGACCCGAACATGGCGGGCGAGCACATGCGGTACTCGTACGAGTACCGCCATGTGCCGAGCAGAGCGATGCTCGAGCCGATCCGAGCATCGGCCGAGCATGCTCGCTCAACACTAACCTTTACTAGATATGTAGCCTAGTAAAACTTAAAGCGATGGTAATGTCACCGAATAAAGTAATATTCGATTGTTCATTATCATCTCTATATAATGCTCCATACTGTTTTCAGTGTCCGGATTGTTGCATTCTCAGTGTAATCTGAGTTGAAAGTTTCCCCCTCCCGCCCTTTTTCTCTTTGTCACTCATAGTTTCCACATACACAGTATTGTCCCACATTGCGATCCGTCCAGTCAAGTGCCCGGCTTTCAGATCTGAGGGAACTGTGACTGACATTGTGAAAAGGGGAGGGGGAGAGGGGAAATTTTTCAACTCAAATTACATGTAGAATACAATGAATGATCAGGACATTGAAAATGGTACGGTGCATTATATAAAACTGAACGTTCTAATATTATTTTATCTGGTGACATTACTATCCCATTCATTTTTATCAGGTCATTTGAAACCGTAACTGTTGTTATTTGTTCTACTTGTTTGTGATGTCAAAGACCAGAAAAGAATAGTAGTTTTTCAGGTGTAATGTGAAAGAAGAGCAGTGTGGTATCAAAATTAACCCCTAAACTGCCCTATGTGGCCACTGCTGCTATCGGCTGCTTCCTCAGGGGCTACAGTGTTGCCGATCTTCTTTTTTCACTACAGCTGAAAAAGCTTTATTGATCTCAAAACAAGGGAATCAAATCTTTATTTAAAATCTACTTGTTTCATTGAGTTGGATACCACAACTCAGCATTTACTTGTATACCCTGATCGTTAGCGCTCTAATGGAAGGTTTTCAGTTGATACAGCTCCTTAAAACAATAATTTGGTTAACATTAAGTCCTTGTATGTTATAGATATCCCCACTGCATTGCAAAAAAACAGATAAAGACACTGATGCTAATAAACACATTTATCTAAATGTGGGCAACATGAGGCTCTCCAGCTGCTGCTAGACCACAAGTCACCCCCCACCACCCATGATGCTAGAAGAGTTCATTCTACCAGTAAATGTGAATAAGGCTGAGTTAATGAGAACAACTGGAGAGAACCACAATAAGGGATAAATTAAAATTCCCTTATTGTTTGGTTGGTTCCCCCAGATTTCTCCTTATTAGATCAACCTCTATATGTTGTGTGATATACATACCTGGGAGCTCTCTGGATGTGGCCCATAGATCCGTTGTTTATAATGAATTTACTGGGTCTCTGGGCACTGATTCTAAGGTCTTGGTGAGTTCCCTGCTTCACTCTACTTCCATTTTAAGGGCAAACCCCACCTCCCCTTCTCCCACTAACATCCACCCAAATCAATCCCAGTCCACTTTATGCTTTGCAATGCGTTCTGATCTAGCTAGCTTCCAGGGGATTAACCCTTTGAGTGCCAGGGAGGCATGCAATGCATTGCATACCCCTCTGGTACTCAAAGGGTTAAATAATAGCAGATAAAGAGGAATAAAACTGGTGCAGGCATATAGCGATTGCTCTGGCCACACCCACAACTCAGAATGTGGGTTTGGCCAGTACAGCTGAGGTGCTTTAGACAGCATCTTGTATCTGAGACTAATATTTTGGCTAATTGGAAATTATGCTTTTTAATTGTTACAGTCAGTCTAAAGCAGTGGTTCTCAATCTCAATCATTTTGTGAGCAAGGCACGCTTAACATGCAATCTGTAATTTTCATGGCACCCGTTACATTTTGTAGGAAATGTTTCAGTGGCTTAATAAAGAGAAATATACCAATGGGTTCCCATTTTTCTTGGGCTGGTACACCAACACCTCCTCACCTCCTATACCCCTCAGTAGGAGTACCCCAAGACTCTGTCTTGGGCCCCTTCTTTTCTCTCTGTATTCCCTTTCTCTGGGGCAACTGATAAAGTAATTCAGCTTTAACTACCATGGAGATGACATACATATCTGTCTCTTCACACCCTTACCATGACCTGAAATACAGCAGCGGGTGTCTGAATACCTTACTGCTGTCTCTTCCTGGATGGCTCCTCATTGCTTAAAACGTAGTATGTCTAAGACTGAGCTACTTATCTTTCCTCCTCACCCATTTCTTTCTCACTGTACAACAGAAACTTCCATGCAGGCTCTTATCCTCTCCCACCTGGACTAGTGCAACTCTTTACTTATTGGTCTGCCTGCTACCCATATCTCTCCTCTTCAATTGATTCTTAACTCAGCCAATGGAATACTCTTTCTGTCCTAGAGAACAATACTTATCCATGTACTACTAATTTCATTGTCGTGGCTTTCTGTAAAGCAATGTATAACATTCAAAATCCTCCTGATTATCTTCAAGGCTCTCCAACACTTGTCCCCATCCTATATTTCATCGCTGATATCCCGCAATATACCTGCACGACGCATGATGGATGACTTTCTGCTCCTTTAATCTACTTCAATCTAAAAAAGCACATTTTAAATGTAGCACTACCGTATTATAAAAACCTTATCTCATATGTACAGAACTGTCAAAAATTGCCTTCGCTTCTCTACCTGCTTCTATCTGTATGTCATCCATTCTTTGTGCCCTGTCTGGGGAAGTCATTGTAGCTTGCTGCCCTTTTACTTCATGCACCTTGGCACATAAGTGTTTTCAAAATCATTTGTCTTAATGTTTCTCTTTAGAGTGGAGTTGACACCTACGTGTTATTAGTCTAGGGTGACCACATTTCCATTCTGCCATTCCGGGATATGTGGTCACCCTAGTCCCGTGGCTGAGGATCCCGCCGGCGCTGACCATCTTTCTGAGGCTGACTCAGAGTAAGAGTTCCCAGTGGGAACAGCCTCAGAAAGATGATCAGCGCCGGCGTGAGTCTCAGCAGCGGGTCTCATTTGCAGCACCAGTATACCTGCTCCATCCCAGCTGTCTCACACGCACCAGTCCAGCCAGCCAGTGAAATGTATTTGCTATATGGTCTTCACTGGCTGGCTCAGCCAGCCAATGAATACCATATAGCAAATACATTTCATTGGCTGGCTGGATTGGTTCCTGTTGCTCCATTCCGGGACTCTTTGTTGTCCCGGTGGAGGGGTGACCCGGGACGTTGGACACAGACCCCCAATAAAGGACAGAACGTGTGGTCACCTTATATTAGTCCATTTAAAGGGATTGTAATGTTTGAAAAAAAAAAGATTGCCAAGTTTTCTTTCTAATAAAAGTAACACATTGTGCTCTTTCAAACAACTTACATTTCTGTAGTTCATAAGATATTAACTGTAGAAGGATCCCACTCCCGCCCTTTCTGGCCACTTCACTGCTGCAGCTCAGTCTGGTCTGGATGGCTGCAGCAGGGGACAAACTTCAGTATGCAAAGGAAGATCCTGCCCTATTTTGTCAAGGGGTGCAGGGTTTTCCTTATACTTACTGAAGTTTGTCCCTCACTGCATCTGTCCGGCCTCAATGGGAGGCTTAATATCTTATGAACTACAGAAATGTGCGTTGTTTAAAATAGCTCATTGTGTTACATTTATTATAAAGAAGACTCAGTGATCGTTTTTTCAAACATTGCTACCCCTTTAAGGACCAGAAAGGTATACAACACAGGTATCCTTTTAAAAGCTTGCAGATGACATATCGTGTGGCTGCACGCTTCAATCAACATGTCACCTGGATGAAAAGGGCGACATGAGAATCTCGCCCCTGAATATAAGCACGAGATTCTCATGTCGTCTTCTTAGATGCCGCATACTTGAACTTGGATCCATCCCTTGGACACTGCAAAGTGTTTTCTCCATCTGTCCATTACAAGGGACTTTTAGATGGTTCATGGACTGCCCGTGATCTCCTGGTGCACAATTTATTTTTTTTTGGCATGGCACTCAAAGGGTTAAGCTACATATGGAACAAAGGACTAAAAATCCTAGATATGTTTGTTCCATATGGCAGTCACAGGCAGTCCATGAGCCATCTAAAAGTCCCTTGTAATGGACAGATGGAGAACACAAACACTTTGCAGTGACTTTTACAATATGATCATCAGATTTTAGCAGCAGTACACCGATGTCCGAGGGATGGATCTAGATTCAGTTATATGGCATTTTAGGAGGAGACATGAGAATCTTGTGTTTATATACAGGGAGAGAGTCTCATGTCTCCCTTTTCATCCAGGCGACATGTTGATTGCAGCGTGCAGACACACAATATTTCAATTGCGACTTTTTTAAAGCCAACCCACAACTCATTGTGAAACAGCATGGTGCACACACACCTCTCATCTGTAAAACTATTTTTTTGTTTGCTTTTCTGTGGTTTTAGAGGTTTTGGTTTAGTATTTAGGGCCTCTATTTTGAGAGCTGTATAACACAGACTGCATAATGTATTACCTACCTGTCCTACAATAGCCTCCCATCTCCTCACTAGGGATGTAAAGTAGTCTGTATTTTCTCCTCTGAGGAATTTCTGAAGAAATCAAGCCATGTGTCTTTTTTTCGCCGATTCTCTTCCTGCTATGGAGAGTTCCACACACCCCTACTCCTCACTCCTCCTTCTGAGGCTCCCAGAACATAATCATTCCCACCAAAGGAGTGGGATAATTTAATATGGAGGAATAATCATTCAAATTATTGCAAGATGATGCTCTCACTGGGCAGAGAATTTGGAGAGGTGACAGTTCAGTTTTAACTTGTGATCATTCTCCTTTTTGTTTCTGTAGTCCTTAACCCTTTAAGTGCCAGAGGGGTACACAACACTTTGCACAGCAATGCGTTGCGTACCTCTCTGGCACACAAAGGTTTAAACCTTCTAGAACACTGGATTTATTAGTCCAGCAAAACATGAAGGACCAAATGTTTGTTGTAGAATATGTTGGCCATAGGGTTGCCACCTTTTCTTGTTAAAAAAAACCTGGCCATGGCATTTTCTCCATAGACGTAACATTGGACAGACGCCAATTTTTTACCGGCCTGCAGGTAAAATACCGGCTGGGTGGCAACCCTAGTTGGCCAGCTGAGGACCATACGAGTTGTACTTCAACATCAGCTGGAGGGCCACATGTTTCCTGCTTCTGTCCTAGATTATATATGTGTCTACTGCGTCAACAAGATTAAGATGAGCAAAAAATGGCACACATCCTTCAACCATACAGAGTACAGTACATATATATATATATATAATCAAATTATGTGTACATTTACATTTTTCACATATATAAATGCACACATTAGTGTTTTATGTATAGCAGGGGCTGAGAAATGTGAGGCCCTCCATCTGTTGCTTTTCAACAACTGTCATCATCCTCCAGCAGCTGTTGGCTCCTATTATATAGGTACTGAAAGAATGGGTTTATTGCAACAATTTTGGGTACTCTGCTTTAGCCACAGTGACATCTACTGGCATTCAAGAAGATTGCCGCTTCATGAGCAGGAGCAGAAAAATGACATATCTTTCAAACTCTGCTTTCCAAAACCCTAGAATTAACCCTTTGAGTGCCAGGGGGTACGCAACGCATTGCAAAGCAACGCGTTGCGTACCCCTCTGGCACTCAAAGGGTTAACATGTTACAGACACCACACGTAAATGTTTTGTGTATTTAATAGTTTCCACTAAATACCTATGTCATATTTTTGCCATTGTATTACGGCATATGGAAACAAGAGAGCCCTGAAAAAAACAAGATGGCTGAATGCAGTCAAAGCAAAATAAACGGGAAGCCAAATCCTATAGATTTAGAGGCTGATTTAGGCCTAGATTACATTGCTGTTGCATCTACACTGATTTTATCTAACAGATGCCTATTGAAATCTGTGGAGATATCCGTACATAATGTTATCAACTGCAATGCAATTCAGGCCTTAATAAGAGGAACTGGAGGAATTCTGGGGTGAACCATCTGAACCATAACGGACAGATAAATGTACCCACTCATTTAACCCTTTAAGTGTCAGAGGGGTACACAACACATTGCCACTCAAAGGGTTAAAAGGCTGTGTTAGCCCCTTGAATACTAGAGGCCTCCAATGCATTGCAGTGCGATGTGTTGGAGACATATCCAGCATTCAAGGAGTTAACCCTTTGAGTGCCAGGGGGTACACAACACATTGCAGAGCTATGTGTTGTGTACAACTCTAGCACTCAAAGGGATAAAAGCCCAATTAACTCAGTGGAGATTGGGGAAAGATTGTGTCAATGTTTTATTTGTCCCCTGTGTTGCAGTTGGTTTGCTCCTGAATTGCTCCAATTCTTCTTATTTAATCGTCCGCTTAGAATGCTGCAGTATTTTTTTAACCCCTTGAGGACCAGAGAAGTGTACAGAGTATTGTTCTGCAGTACATTGCATTCTGGTTCGGAATGGGTTAACTCATACCATGTTTTCTAAGCAGGAATTGGTGCTATTTTGCACCTCACAATGATAACTGTGGTTAGGAAGATGACATATTTCCCCTTCTAACTCACAAATGAATGAATATGTTTATTTATATAGTGCCACAAGTGTACGCAGCACTTTTACAATTTAAGGCTTTAGACAATACAGGGTTACACGTTCTTTGTAGAGTGAAACACTGGGTGTGAGGTCCCTGCCCGAAAGCTTACAATCTAAAGTCGTAAGGGGAGACATACAGAGTACATAAGGGTCAAGTGCAGAATACAGTGCTAGTTCTAATGCTAGGGTACACAAGTAGAGTAAATAATTTATAAGAGTGTTCTTTGTACAACATCAGTGCGTTCTAGCATGTTGAGGTTTTATCTAGGAGGTGCATTTTCAAGTGAGTCTTAAAGACCATCAAAGAGGTGCAGTGGCACAGGGCGGGAGGTAGAGTGTTCCATAGATACGGAGCAATGAGAGAAAAAGGTTTTATACGTGAGAGTGCTGTAAACACAAAAGGATCTGAGAGGAGACAGTCACTAGCTGATTGTAAGTGGTGGGATGGGGTATAGCGGGTGATCAGAGAGGAAATGTAAGAAGGAGTAGAGGAGAGAAGGGTCTTTAATGAGAGAAGTAAGATTTTATAAGATATCCGGCGTTTGATAGGCAGCCATTGGAGAGATTTGAGGAGGAGTGGGGCAGGGACAAACCTAGGTGACAGAAGAGTAATTCGTGCTGCAAGACAAACTCATGCTGTTTAAATCATATTACTTAGTTTTATCTTTATTTTATTTTGTAGGCATTAAAAAAATATGAAGAACGATATAAGTCTTATCTCTCAAACCTTAATGGTTTGAGAGATATTCACAAGCAAGGTTTCCCCTCCCGCCCCTTTTACCTAGTGTAAGCCATCTCTTCTCAGATGTGGAATCCAGTTCATAGACCAGACTGATAACAGCAAGGGACAATCTTCTTCCTATCAGAACAATGAAAGCCCTGCCCCCCTTGACAAGCTTTTCAGGTTTTTCCCTTATCTTAATTGAAGATTGTCCCTCTCTGCAGTCTACCTGGGCACCTCCCTTCTGCTCTGGCTGAACAGTGTTACATCAGTAAATGGGGCGGGAGGGGGATACTTTGTCATTGAATTACTCTTGAACTATAACTCTGACAGAATTAAAATAACACTCTCCAAAGTCCAAATATTATGATGATTAATTAGAGCTGCTTTTATTATGAAACATTACTATCCCTTTAATGGCTAGTCACCACTGAGAAGCATCACGTTTTAGCTCTCTAGTGCCATTACAAAGCAGAAATTTCCATGTATATATTAGACTAATCCCATGGCCCCTCTGCACAGGAATCCCAACTAACCCCATATTATCACATAATATAGTAAGTCAAGCTCTGTGTGTGAAGAAAACAGTCATCACATCTCAGAGCACTGGATAGAACCAACACAATGGGAGAGATGCACTGAGGAGTGATAAAGAGGTGATAAAGTGGAGATGATTTCTCCAGTGATATCACTTCTCTAGTTCCTATGTTATTCAGTAGAGCCAATGGACTATGATTTCTCCAGCTTTGGAGATCGTAGCGCATAGTCTCTATAGAATACAACAGGAAGTGGAGAGGTGATATAATTGGCAAAGTCATCTCTGCTTTATCACCGCTTTATCACAGTTTAGTGCATAACCCCCAATAAGTGAATCTAAGTCTTATGATAGAAAAACACTCAGAAAACGTCCTGTGCTTATTGTAGGTAGGTGACCTAAAAGATATGCCGCTCTCATATTGGCGTCTGTAATTATAAGTTAGTGTAAATACAAAAAAGGCTTAACCTACAACTAGTGTCACTTGAATAGACTTGTTAATAGATACAGTCACATTAAAGGGGAACTACCACCCCACAAAAACTGTATGTTAATTAAGTCTTCATCTGGCGACTAGCTGCTTAGTAGCGCTAGTTGCCAGAAATATTACCTGGTTTCAAATATTTTCTACTTATTCGGAGGCTGACAGTAGCAGGAAGCACGGACATCTTGCCATAGTGACGTCCGTGCGCCTGCCCTGTCAGTCCCTTTTGGAGCCGGCAGGGTGGTAGTTCACCTTTAAATAATATCCAACATGGTGAAAAAGAAATACTGTGCCAATAAGTCAAATGCTGCGGGTGAGGCAAGACAGTTGCCTCATCATATCGTACTGAAGAAAACAGGTACGTTAAATATGAAACATAAACACTATGATTCTGGACCGGCACACTGTATATTGATTATAGACAATGGGAACTAAATAAAGCATAGTATTTCAATTGACCGCCTACGTCCATAGTGCCTCCATAGTACCCTAAGCTGCCATAATACCCAGGGCCGGATTTACATTCCAGGATCCCCTAGTCAAGGCACTCTAGGCACCCTTAGCTCTGTCCATGGCCACACCCCAGTCCTCACATGACAACTCCACCATCCTCATCCACTGTTTCCTGGTACAGAATATACCTTTGGCCTACAATAAGCAAGGATATAAAAACCTTAACCCCTTGGGTGCTAGACAGATCTCCAATGTGAGATCTCACTAGCATCCAAGGGGTTAAATAATAGCCTGTAAAGGGGTGTATAAGCTACTGCATGGATACAGAGATTGCTCTGGTCCCACCCATAATTCAGAATGTGGGTGTGGCCAGCACAGCCGAGGCACCCCTCAAAATGTGGCGCTCTAGGCAGGTGCCTAGTGTGCCTATTGGGAAATCCGACCCTGATAATACCTCTGTCTATAATGGAAACAGGAGGGCTGGCAATGCTATAGTGAATGCTGAACCTTGATCCAAAAAATAATTATTAGAATGGAACTCCAAATGGATACATTGTTACGAATGAATGTGCTTGACTGAAATCTGAAGTTAAAAAGAAAATCTTAACTTACCAGTGGGCAAAAAATAGTAATCATTCCCTTGAATGAAAAGGATAAAGCCAGTCAATCAGGGGTGCCCCCACATACCGAATATCCCAAACAGTGGTGCTTTCACCCTTTTGGGGCAAGGAAACCACTGTTAAAGGGATAGTAATACTTTGTTTTAACTTTATTTTATGTTGTAGGCATTAAAAAAACATGAAGAACAATATAAATCTTATCTCTCAAACCTTTATGGTTTGAGAGATATTCACAAGCGAAGTTTCCCCTCCCTCCCCTTTTACCTAGTGTAAGCCATCTCTTCTCAGATGTGGAATCCAGTCCATAGACCAAACAGATAACAGAAGGGGACAATCTTCTTCCTATGAGAACAATGAAAGCCCTTCCCCTTGACAAGTATTTCAGGTTTTTCCCTTATCTTAATTGAAGATTATCCCTCTCTGCAGTCTACCTGGGCACCTCCCTTCTGATCTGGCTGAGCAGTGTTACATCAGTAAAAGGGGTGGGAGGGGGATACTTTGTCACTGAATTACTCTTGAACTACAAGTCTGACAGAATTGAAATAACACTCTCCAAAGTCCAAATACTATGACGATTAATTAGAGCTGCTTTTATTATGAAACATTTCTATCCCTTTAACACCTGACATGTTTCGGCATGAATATGCCTGGTTCAGATGTGTGGCAAGAAAAGTTACTGGCATATGTCTGGTTGACACAACCCTGGCGAACAGTCTTCTGCTCCCAGGTCCTAAATTCCTCCATTTTGTTGCTGAAAATACCTAAATCTTCAATTAGAATGAATAAACAGTGAGTGTATCAAAGTAAAACATGACTGTACAAGCCAGGAGTAATGGATAAACTTCACATCAAATGATCTAATTTTAGAAGGCTATAGACATTCAGAGGGGGCATAATAAAGCTAATATGAAAACAGATGTCATAGTTTATAAACACAGAGATGCCCCAGTATTCACTGTGTAGTAAAGGAAGTTTTGATGGCACTGCTAAGAAATCATTATGTGCAATCAAATAAATGTTAATAAGTAAATCATCGGCTGTTATAAGAAACCAAGAAAAGTTTTCCAATACATTTTTGGGGGGGATACAGATAGATGAAATGGGAGACATCTATGAATTATCTAGCTGTATCCAACTTTCTTGGAAACATACTGAAACTTATATAGTCATTCATGCTACAGGTTTGTACTGTGTTATGTAGATAAATCCAACAGCATTCCTTTTTTTAATAAAGCACATTGATTCTGATTCCTGTATTTACAATGTGCAAACTTCAGCATTTCATTAGGGTGGCGATGCATTTATGGTGAATCATAAAGTGTTGTGATGCTGAGGTTATAGGGATAGTAATACTTCATTATTACTATCCCCCATGTTGTAGCCCATAAAATTCTTATTTCAACGTTACCAGCGGCATCTCTCAGACCTTTATGGTTTGAGAGATATCCGCTTTCAAAGTTCCCTCTCCCCTGACGTCAGCATTCTATCTGACAGCAGGGGAATCCAGTTCCGGGACTGGCGGCGGCTCTGCAGCAGTGCTGAGATCTCGTTACAGAAACAGAAATCCTTCACTAAAATGGTCTTCTACGTGTGCCTGCAAACCAAGCACATGTAGAAGACCATTTTAGTGAAGGATCTGTTTCTATAATGCAATCTCAGGACTCCTGCAGAGCCGCCGCTTGCTCACTGACCGGATTCCCCTGCTCTCAGCTAGACCGCTGATGTCAGGGGAAAAGCCAAAAAGAGGGAACTTTGAAAGCAGATATCTCTCAAACCATAAAGGTTTGAGAGATGCCTCTGGTATCTTTGAATTCAGAATGTTAAGGGCTACCACATGGGGGATAGTAATAATGAAGTATTACTATCCCTTTAAGTAAATGGTGCCAGTTTGGATATTTTGCTCTTTTATTAAAACAAAAACAAAACCAATGTATAACGATGGCGACAAAATAATTAATTTGCTATAAAATCTAATTTATTTATGAGCAACACAGGCTATATATACATATAGACATCAGATTCAGAGGATGAGAGAGGATTATAAGGACAAGCATCTACTTTCATAGGATCCAATACTAAAAACGTTAATTTATTTAGAACCAATGGAGTGATCAGATTTTGATCCCATAGAAGACAAACTATAAGAGGAGGTGATGTTCGCAACTTAGCATTCCAAAAACAAGAAGACTGTAAACACATGGGGCAAGAAAAATTATCACCATCTCATCCCAAACTGTCAAACTCAAGAATTACAAGGATAAGGATATTAGTGTATTTTCAAAGGGGCTCACTTTGTACCATCCCAACATTTCACAGTCATCAAAGATGTATATATATGTTGTTGTAAACTTCTATTAAACATTTTTTTTGCGACCCAACGTGACTCAGAAGATGACATTTCTAATATCATTATTTCACAAGAACATGCACAGAATCCTGATGTATTGAGATAAAAAGTAATTTCTAAATTCACCTTTACACTGTCTTTTAATATCCCTTCTCATATTGAGATATTTTTTGAACTTGTATGTAGAGAAATACAAAAAGATCCCACTAACAAGCAAAAAATATGAATCGAGAAGAACATACGTCACTAAGAAAAACGGAATCATGGACAGATGTCATAATTAAACCCAATGATAAAGGGGGCAATATTGTGTTATGGCCTAGGGCTATGTATGAACAGAAAGCCCTTAGACAATTTCATAAATCAATCTGTTATAAAATACTTCTCTGCAATCCATCCGAGAGTTTGGTGGATTTGTATGTGGCATTATTAGTGAAAGCCAGAAATGAAAATATTGTTACTGAAAAATAATTCAAAAAGTTATGCGTAACTATTCCCTGAGTTGCCACCTTTTATATGTTACCTAAAATGAATAAACATTTGGAGACACATCCAGGGAGCCCCAGTTGTTTTGGGTAATAAGTGAATCAAATATAGATCGCAAGTTAAGAAAATTGTGGAAACTTTGCCACCATACACCAGAGATACAATGCATGTTTTATACAAATTAAATAATCTTAGAGATAGCCATGATACTGTTTTGGTCGCAATTGATGTTGAATTTCTTATATCAGCATCAGTCATGAACTGGGTTTCAGTTCAGTTAGATATTTTTTAGCTAGAGAAGGACCTGAACAAAGGAGATTAAAAGGCTTTATCATCAAATTACTTGAATATGTACTCAAGTTTAATTATTTTACCTTTCGAGATGTCTTCTATTTGCAAATTCTACAGACAGCTATGGGAACTGCCTGTGCCCCCCACCTATGCTACTTTGTCCTTGGACAGCGGGAGGCAGAACATGTATTCACACAACAGATGGTACCTTTCACCAAACATATTTATTTATATTTTATTTCAGTGGGATTCATCCACTTAATTATTATTTGAATTTATTACTCTTAATACAAACGAACTGTACGCAACAGATGAGTCTCACCTCAATACCCCTTTTGGATATCACCATCAACATAGGAAAGGATGGAGATTTATTGACTAATTCTGAAAAGAAATGGCTATTAACAGCATTTTAGAAGCCACAAGTGCACGTCCTCCTAATACTGTGAATGCCTTACCAATTGGTGAATTTCGGCACATTTACAACACCTGTTCGACTAATTTTGATTTTGGGAAATAGTCCAAAGAACTTGGACTCCACACCACACCAATCCACCTCACAATAAAAAAAGCCTATTTTAGAGCCAAAAATACTTTGTGAGCATATTTACTTACCCCAAGGCCTGATCAGATAATTCTGATGATGATAAGGAGCAATTTATTAGTACGTATTGCTCTGAAAGTAAACATATAATCAATGTGCTAAATTGACACTGATACATCTTAATGGAGGATGAGGATTTCAAACACATACTGTGACCCAGGGTATTGGCAGGATTCAGGCACAGTAGAGGTTTGAGAGACATACTAGTATCTAGGCACTGTTGAGATATGGGGTATTAATATTGTTATGCCCTGGTTTCAGGTTATCCCCACATTCCCCAGGTTTCAGGTTATCCCCTCATTCCCCAAATACATAATTATTTAGAGGTTATGCGGCCCATCACTTTTCTAATCTCTGTGATGTTTCCCACTCTTTTGTGTACCTGTGTGCTGACATTGCTTCCAATGGGTTTGGGCGCGCTTATGTCAATTCCACTTCTGCTTTTGCCTTTACTACACTGTTTTGGGCTATGTTATTCTTGAGAGTTGTCATGTGTATGGAATCTTGCCTTCTTCTCTGATTATGTCACTTGATGAAACCCTGCACGGCCCTCTTTGTTTATGTTGATCTTTACTTTCCACTCATTGGTTGGTCTTGATATCATCAGGGTGAGTTTCCAAGGAGAAGGAGGAGACTAGCTGAATTCTTCAGACCTGGGAAAATTGAGAAAATAATGAAAGTATCAAAAAACAACTTTCATTTTGTTAGCTTTGTTGGGGCAACGTATGTGTGTCAGGCATAAGCTCTCCAGTGCTGTTTTGATTAAAAGAATAGTAACAACTAATGTGTAAAACATATATATTAAATGGTTTATGCCCATGAATAAAACATGGATACTCCCACTGCTGAGAGGTATATTATTCAAAAGTTATTGCAGCTCAAACTTGACATTTTTCACTTGTAGTATCTTAATGGTTGGAAATTTTTCAGTGGAGCTGTTGTTACACCATCCTATGGGCAGCTCAACCCATAAATCTCCATAGAATGGTGTAGCAACAGCACCACTAGAAAATGTCAGAGCAATGAGATACTGCACTTAAAAATCAATATCTTTGTTTTACTCAGGACCAATGAGATACTGCACTTAAAATTCAATACCTTTGTTTTACTCAGGACCAATGAGATACTGCACTTAAAATTCAATACCTTTGTTTTATATCAGGGCTAAAAATTTCCACTCGCCACCCTGGCGAGTAGAAGTTCAGCCCTGGTGGGTATGTTATGGCTTGCAGTGGCGAGTAACTTTTCAGGTCTGGCTAGTAGCAAAGGACTTCAACTTTTAAGGCCTGATATATATATATATATATATATATATATATATATATATATATATGCAAATAGGAAAAGAGCAGCACTCACAGGACTTCTAATTTATGAGAGAAAATGTATTATTTGGTCAACGTTTCGGCCACATAATTTGGCCTTCCTCTTGAGGAAGGCCAAATTATGTGGCCGAAACGTTGACCAAATAATAAATTTTCTCTCATAAATTAGAAGTTCTGTGAGTGCTGCTCTTTTCCTATTTGCACATATTCTTTGGCTAAGCATTGCATCCAGGCAGTTGACCAGTAACTGTGAGTGCTTCCTACACATATCTATTTATATATATATATATATATATATATATATATATATATATTTATAGGAGAAGTTATTATTTTTCCATTTGTGTTCCAAAAGCTCTTAGGCCTTATTCAATAAACTAAACATGTGTATTTCTGGAGTATACCAACTGTACCATAGAGGCAAATAAAAATTCCAATACTTACACAATGAGTTTAGTGGCTTCATTTCCCAAAAACCATCTGTCATCTTGATATGAATATAGATGAAAACGGATTCCCATATCAGTGTTTAATAACGCACATGTGAACTGCAAATGTAAAACTGGTAGTTGTATGTGCTGACCGGAGTTATCCTAACACACCTTCTTATGATCAGCAATAAAGTAACAGGTTGCACCAAAAGAATCCACACCAATATAGAGACAGTGAAAAGTAAAAACAATTCCTAAAAAAGAATATACAGATGAGGGCTCACTGCATAAGAAGAGTGACTTACATTACGAGGGAGAACATAATAAGCAGATGTTGTCAGTAGATCAGCGCTTTTCACTGTTTAGAATGCTTAGTTGTGAGCATTCTAGTACGTGAAGTGCGTTGATCTGCCGGTAACAACATCTGCTTATTATGTTCCCTCCTTAACGTAATTCACTTTTCTTATATCAAACAGTGAGTCATTGTTTGTATATATTATTATACATTGTTTCACATACAGACAATGTCATTTTTACTTTTCACTACATATTGTTGTGGATTGTTGTAGTGTGACCAGTTACTTCACTGCTGGAAATAAACATTCCTCATAAGCAATGTGTTGGAGACCTCTGGCATGCAGTTAGTTACAAGCCCTATTTATAGTAATGGGGTTTTCTATTTGTCCCTGTAGAAATTTTTCGAGGGGGGGCAAAGCCATAATATGACCCCCAGGCCAGCCCATCCACCCTTTGTTTATATGGAGGGGGTATTTGTAGGGGGGGATACCCCCCTTGCCCCCCCGGACGCCCATGGTGACACAGTTGATTTGATTAGGAGACAGGGCTGTTTTCCTTGGTTACTTCCTCTTGAAAGAGGTCACATGTAATGATAATGATTACAGAATACCACTCATTAATTTCCACAATTAATTAGGATTAATTAGATTATGTGAGAATTAATGAGGTGTATATTATTAATTACATCTGATGTGTACATCTTTTCATGTACCTCATTAATATTGAAATGCCTATTGTTATTCCTCAGATTTTAACCTTGTTTAAAACAAACAAATGCACAGATTAACCCTTTGGGTGCCAGTGGGGGTATAATACCCTACTGCCACCCAAAAGGTTAAAGTAATACATTGTTGGCTGTTTTTCATTCATTTATTTAATTACCATCTTAATCTGGTTTCTGTTTAAAATGCATTGGATACCTCTCTGGCACTCAGAGGGTTAAACGATGTTTCCTGTAATGACCATTGTTCTTTTTTTCTAAAGAAATTCAGAAGACAAATATGATCAAATGCAAAAAAAGGAGAGAGGAGCAATTCTGCTGCCAACTGACCGCATTGAAAGGGAAAAATAAAACTGCCCCAAATTTCCATTGATTTTAATGTGACCTTTAACCCCTTGAAGGACACAGTCCGAGCGCACCTCTCTGTATTGTTTGGCTCTATGTATAATCCATGTACTTGGTAGAACTGGTTCGATATTGGCATAAACCAATAGCAGCAGAAAGGACAACTAAAATTACCCAATTATTTAAATTAGGCATTTAAAGGGATAGTAATGTTTCACAATAAAAGCAGCTCTAATTAATCATTATAGTATTTGGGCCATGGAGTGTGTTATTTCAATTCTGTCAGAGCTGTAGTTCAAGAGTAATTGAATGATAAAGTATCCCACTCCCATCCCTTTTACTGATGTAACACTACTCACCTCAGAGCAGCAAGACTGTCCAGATGGATCACAGAGAGGGACAATCTTCGGTGAGCATAAGGGAAAAACCTGAAAAACCTGTCAAAGGGGCAGGATTTTCATTGTTCTCACAGTAAGAAGATTGTCCCTTGCTGTGAGCTGTCTGGTCCCAGATTCCACATCTGAGGTGAGCAGTGTTACACCAGGTAAAAGGGGCGGCAGGGAGATACTTTATCATTCAATTACTCTTGAACTACAACTCTGACAGTAATGAAATAACACTCTCCATGGCCCAAATACTATGAAGATTAATTGGAGCTGCTTTTATTTTGAAACATTACTATTCCTTTAACCTCTGGAGTGCTAGAGACCACTCTACCATTTAACCCTTTGAGTGCCAGAGGCCGGTTCTTTGGACATCCGTTTGGCACTCAAAGGTTTAAAGGGTGAAACATTTGAAACATTGACCTTAACCCTTTGAATGCCAGAGAAGTACACAACCCATTACAAAGCAATGCATTGAGTACCCCTTGGACACTCAAAGGGTGTCGAACAGAAACTTGCTGCAACAAAAAACAAGCCATCCCACAGAATACCCCTCCCCCCCTAAGCAGGCACCTGACTCCTGTGTGAACCGGAATGCGGAGAGTGGCTCCTCCTCCTGGAGCGCTCCCGCTCTGAGTGTCTGCTACCCTGCCGGGAAGGCCGCACATCCACTGGGTTTTGGGGCACCTCTGGCGCCTCTCTTCTGGTCCCCACCTCCCGGGCAGTACCTGAGGAAGCTCCAGTAGGCCGCCGACACGGACTGACGCTCTGGAGGCCGGGCACTGGTTCTCCGGACCAGCTGAGGCGCAGGGGCAGAGCTGGAAGACGTGGAAGGAGCCTGGGTCCGCCTGGAAATTTGCTTCCACAGCCAATCACCTCCACCCAATTCCAGCAGCAACCGGACCTCGTCCATTTAGGGATCAGAGACAGCCATCAGCACAGCAACCACAGGATCCGCAGGGAGCAACCAGATTCGTTACAGGAACCAAAGAGGAAGTGGTCCCCACAGGTAGCCCCCTTTTATCAACTTTAATAGCCCACCCCTTCCTCTTATCAAATCCCCATAGCCACCAATGACCAACAAAATTATGATCTCCCCCCAGCCCAGATATGATTCCTTTTCTTATCTTTTGACAGGGAATTCCGACCGAGCATTCACTGCTACAGGGAAACTGTAACATTGTATTACATCACACAGGGCATTCAGTGCTGCAGAGAGACTGTAACATTGTATTACATCACACAGAGCATTCAGTGCTGCAGAGAGACTGTAACATTGTATTACATCACACAGAGCATTCAGTGCTGCAGAGAGACTGTAACATTGTATTACATCACACAGAGCATTCAGTGCTGCAGAGAGACTGTAACATTGTATTACATCACACAGTGCATTCAGTACTGCAGAGAGACTGTAACATTGTATTACATCACACAAAGCATTCAGTGCTGTTGAGAGACTGCAACACTGTATTAAATCACACAGAGCATTCAATACTGTAGAGAGACTATAACATTTTATCATTCAGTAACCTTTTAAAATGTCGCACATGAAAGAGCCTTGATAAACATGTCGTCACGACAGTGCAATATTGTCATGTTTTTTATAGAAAGATCGCTTCCCCCATAGATCAGTCTAACCCCACACATCAGTCCTCAGGAAGCACTCCGTAGATCAGTCAGTGGTATCTTCAAGCAAAGATCTGATCTACGGAGCTGGAGAGCCATGCTGCTATAAGTAATTATTTTCAAGTGTATGAGGGTCAGCCGTTTCATTTAATCCTGGTAAGGATGATGGGAACTGAAGTCCAACACTCACAGAGCGCTTCCTCTTTAATAATACAGTATTGGACTTCAGCTCCCATCATCCTTACCAGCAGCTTACACTGAGTGAAGAGAGGAGGACTGGGCAACCGCTGGAATCCCTCCGTCTGTGAGCGAATACCTGATTTTACTCCTGTCTAAGTCACCCAAAGGACAGCTGACTGGATGGCTCCGCTTCAGACCATGCAGAAGAGAGACAGCCAATAAGAGTGCACAGAGATCAGCAGCAAGTTTATCTGTTTCTTCTTGTGTGATTTAGACCAGAGTAAAATCAGGTATTCTCTCAAGGACAGAGGGATTCCAGCGGTTGCCCAGACCTCCTCTCTTCACTCAGTGTGAGAGCATTCAGTGTTGCAGAGAGAATGTAACATTGTAGCACATCACACAGAGCATTCAGTGTTACAGGGAGACTGTGTCACTGTGTATTACATCACACAGAGCATTCAGTGCTACAGGGAGACAGTGTCACTGTGTATTACATCACACAGACCATTCAGTGCTAGAGGGAGTCTGTGTTTTACACCACACAGAGCATTCAGTGCTACAGGGAGACAGTGTCACTGTGTATTACATCACACCGACCATTCAGTGCTACAGGGAGACTGTGTATTACATCACACAGAGCATTCAGTGCTACAGGGAGACAGTGTCACTGTGTATTACATCAGACAGAGCATTCAGTGCTACAGTGAGACAGTGTCACTGTGTATTACATCACACAGAGCATTCAGTGCTACAGTGAGACAGTGTCACTGTGTATTACATCACACCGACCATGCAGTGCTCACTGTCAGGGACATAAAGTGTAAACATTAGGAGAAGATTAAAGAAATATATAAAAGTATTGGCAATTTGACTGTACATATTATGTACTTTAGCATATGTGTATTAAAAATAAAGTTACTGTTCTGTTAAAGGGATAGTAATACTTCGTTTTAACTTTATTTTATTTTGTAGGCATTAAAAAAACATGAAGAATGATAGAAGTCTTATGTCTCAAACCTTTATGGTTTAAGAGATATTCACAAGCAAAGTTTCCCCTCCCGCCCCTTTTTCCTAGTGTAAGCCATCTCTTCTCAGATGTGGAATCTGGTTGTAAGACCAGACAGATAACAGAAGGGGACAATCTTCTTTGTATGAAAAGAATGAAAGCCCTGCCCCCCATGACAATCTTTTCAGGTTTTTCCCTTATCTTAATTGAAGATTGTCCCTCTCTGCAGTCTACCTGGGCACCTCCCTTCTGATCTGGCTGTACAGGGGGGGGGGATACTTTGCTTGTGAATATCTCTTAAACCATAAAGGTTTGAGAGATAAGACTTATATCATTCTTCATGTTTTTTTAATGCCTACAAAATAAAATAAAGATAAAACGAAGTATCACTATCCCTTTAAGGTGGACCTGATCTGTTCCCTTTTTTATAGCGCATACAGCTCTTCGAGTGGCAGAGCGGTAAACAACACATTTTCAGTGTTTGTTCTGGAATATGAAATATTTGTTTAGCATAGTAGGTTCGTATCAGTTTTACCATGAGGATAAACGAGCCCTACAATTAATGATCATTATCACAAGTGTGACATTTGGATCCAGCCTTCAGTTGAGAGCATCTGTTCAAGATAGAAATAATCTCTCTTTCAAACATACAAGACATTTGTGATACTCCTATCTGAGCTCTCATTATAAATTAAAATACGGTTTCACTTTAGCCAAGGAGTACGCAACCTTTGGCTCTCCAGCTGTTGGAGATTACAACTCATATCATCTCCTAACAAGTCAATGGCATGTCCTTGCAGGTGGATATTCATTTTGCAGGGACTGATAAAGCCCAAACTCCTCCCACTGAAGGCTTTAATTTAAAGGAACACTAACACCTATATAGAAAGTTGTCCGTAATAACGGAAAACAATAAGATAAGCATCATGCAGCCTGGGAAAGTTTTGTGGGTGCTTCATTTTCCAGGGTAGGCCCCCCATGGTAAACCTGCAGCCACCATTTTCCTAAGAAACAAGGCAGCTAGTTGCACACCTCCCAAGATTAAAAAAACAGCCAAGGCGGGACACTTTTGTTTTAGGTGGTGTTTCTGGGGTGTGACTGGTGGGCGGGGAATCACAGATCATTTTTACGTTATTTCATGACCTATTGACACCTCTTTGTGTAACTGAATAATGATTTAGAACAAAACCAAAGTATTTTACTTATACAGACTATAAACACATATCCTGAAGTTTACACAAACATTAATGTGAATTGTATTGTAACAGAGCAATGTGATCCGTATACACACACACACACACACACACACACCCCCCACAGTGTGATCTCCTGGAAAGAGAGACTGTCATAGTACGTTCGCGCCAGCTGCTCGAGTCGGCCACATCCTGCTAACAGAGGCTCCAGCCGCATTCTATTCCAGGTGGCGCGTCCGCATTGTCCCCTTCACGGCTCAGCCACGTCTGGATGTCAGGCGGCTTGGGAGTATCCTGCTCCCTTTGTGGCTCCAGCCGCTTCTGTGTATCTGCATTCCAGCCTCTGCCGGGTGACGTTATCTGCGGGCGCATGTCCAAAGGCATGGACGTGCACTTCATTTTCTAGGGGCTGTTGCCCATTCCTTGCTCCTCCTCTTCCTGGCGGCAGGTATTTAAATACTGCCTGGACACAGGGCTCAGTCGCCCTTTCGTTGGTGTCTAGTGCAGTTCTATACCTTGTAGCATTCTGTGTATTACCTGGCTTGTCTGACTATCCGTTCTGGTGCTGACCTGTGGCTCAGTCTGACTATCCTCTCCGTGTATGACCCTTGGCTTAGTTGGATAAGCAATCTGGTGCAGACCTGCGGCTCTGGCTGACTAACTCCTTGTCGCCTTCCAATTTAGCCTGGCTTCTCCCAGGTGCAGACCGGTGGCATTGCAGACTACTCATTTTCCCACTGCTGGGACTGATTATAGAGTATCACATGGAGGCAGTCTCCTATTCCTGATAGTTGTCGCTTGCTCCATTGTGCGATTCTCTCTCATACAATTTATTGCGATAATTCAGATTCATTGACTGTACCTAATAAAGTTGGTGTTACCTATAAGTACTTGTCCTGAGTTTCTTTGTATGATCTGTGACAGAGACAGAGGGATTTGGGTCTCAAAGAGGGACTATTCCTCCTAAATGGTATGCATATGACAGGCTGCCTCTTTCCCTTTTTGTGAAAAAGTCAGTGGCATAACAATAGGGGTCGCAGGGGTCGCTGCTGCGACCGGGCCTGTCACTCCAAGGGGCCCGGCCACCCCCTGCGAACCCATCGCCACTCGCCCACAGCCCTGCCCGCAGCAGCTCAGGTAACCTCCCGGCGCTCTAGTAATGCAGAGCGCTGGGAGATGACATCATCTCCCAGCGCTCTGCATAACTGAGAACCGCGCGGGAGATGGAGGTAAGTGATGTGAATGGGGCAACGTGAAGATTGGGGGGGGGGGCCCGGGCCCGGCGGCAATTTCTGCACCAGGGCCCGGTGGCTGCTAGTTACGCCACTGGAAAAAGTGTTGTGTACCCTGACATACAGCTAATTCTGACCACACAGAAGCCCACTGTGCATCATCATGAGGATAGGGAGATGGGGTTCTTGAGAACCCACCAAACGAGGTGGATGGTTTCTGCTTTGGGTTTCTGTGGAGTTCCAGTGGGAGGTTCCATCTGTTGCACGGAGCGTGCCACTAATGCTTCTCTTCTATAAAGGTAATAGGGACACCTTTATATATGGATTTCAGTGTCCCTTGAATCTGGTTTCCAGAGTGGTATGCAGTTCATTACACACCCTTCTGGCTCTCAAAGGGTTAAAGTTGATATGATCAGAGTATAACATTTATACTCCTGTCACCTTGGAATGAAATCCCCAATTTATTTCGGCATGTCTATTTAATTGCCGGTGATTCATTTCATAATGATTTACACATGATCCACAAGGCCATTGGCAGATTGTTTGGAGCAATTCCTAGAAAACAAAAGTATTCAGTCTTAACTTCTGGAGCACTACATAATAACATAGTTGATGAGGCGGAAAAAAGACATGCGTCCATAAAGTCCAGCCCATGCCAAAAAACACTCCTGCTGATCCAGAGGAAGGCAAAAAAGCTCTATGAATCCATTTACAATTTAGCCCCAAGTGGGTAAAAAAAATTCCTTCCTGACTCCAAATGGCACTGAGATAGTTCCCTGGATCAACAACCTATATGCATTGAAGCCATCTGTCATAAATCTCAATATTGTTCTGTGCTAGATAGGCATCCATTGTTTTTTGAAAGCAGTTGCATTATCTGCAAGTATAATATCACAAGGCAAAGAATTCCATAGCTTTACCGCCCTTACTGTAAAGAATCTCTGTCTTCGTCAGAAGCGCCTTTTCTCTAGTCTTATAGATGACCTCTTGTTCTTAGCTCAGCTCTATGCGTATATAATTCACTGGATCGGACTAGGACCATGCACTACCTTTTGGAAAGCTCAGCACGTGTAAGCTTAAAACTTGACACCATCATACCCAGTTGTCTGTCTCCTATTACCCATTTAGACTGTAAGCTTCTTGGGGCAGGGAACTCTCTCCTGTTGTTCCTATGAATGTGACACTTATGTTATGCTTTTAATTATTGTAACATACGTCTGTAAGGTACTGAGTACACTGTGTGGCACCATATAAATAAAGATATACAAATACAATGCATTGTAACACAATATGTTGGATACCTCTGTGGCACTCAAAGGGTTAATGGCTTGTTTGGTTTTAAATGGTTAAAGGGATAGTAATACTTAAGTATTACTAATCCCTATAGTAAAGCCCTACTAAAAAAAAACGTATTGCCCCCAGTGTCATCTCTCAAACCTTTATGGTTTGAGAGATGAACGCTTTTCAAGTTGCCCTCTCCCTCCCCCTTCCCCGTAGTCAGCTTTTAGCTGACTGAAGGGAAATCCGGTCAGAGATCATCAGGCGGCTCTGCAGCAGAGCCGCGATCGCGTTAACTAAAAAAAAAAAACTTTCACTAAAACGGTCTTCTACGTGTGTTTGCAAACCAAGTACACATAGAAGACCATTTCAGTGAAAGTTTTCTTTTTTAGTAACGTGATCAGGCTGTGCTGGAGAGCCACCTGAAAGTCATACGACTCTGTTCCCTGCAGTCAGCTAGAATGATGACTACGGGGAAGGGGGAGGGAGAGGGCAACTTTAGGAGCGATTATCTCTCAAACCATAAAGGTTTGAGAGATGACACTGGGGGCAATACGTTTTTTTTAGTAGGGCTTTACTATAGGGATTAGTAATACTTACGTATTACTATTCCTTTAAATGTCTAGCTTCATTACAAGAGATTTTTTTTAAATGTCTCCCTTTATGAGCAATATAGAAATCAGTGAAAGGATCATACGCGCTTGTAATTGTAACCATAATTGCTTGAGAAATGTAACGCCAAATCACCCTGCCAAATGTGAATTTAGCACTTCATGTGAGTAATTAAAAATCACATGCTAGTCACAGCTCTGATCATCTTTATAGCTGAGACTAATATTTTGTCTAAATGGAAACTGTACTTGTTTACTGTTACAGTATAAACACTCACCCCTCACTGCTTCAGGTCTGTGGATTGATACTTTCCATATGATTTTCATAGCTTTGCAATTCATTGTAACCCCCCAGTCCCTTAACCCTTTGAATGCCCGAGAGGTACCGCATTGGACATCTCTCTGGCACTCAAAGGGCCGTATATTCAAAAGAAAAGTGGAGAAATTCTGGGCAAACCATTTGCATAGGGGAAAACGAAAAAAAAAAATTCACATTCATCTAACTCTTTTAGTGCCAGAGTGGTATGCAACGCATTGCAGAGCATTGTGTTGAGGAGTTAAAGGGATAGTAATACTTAAAATGTAAAAAAAAAATATGTTGTAGGGTTTATCCCCCTGAGTAAAACAAGAGCACTCCCACTGCTGAAAGGTGTTTCATTCAAAAGTTATTAATTTTCAAAGATGAATTTTTTAGGTGCAATATCACAGTGGCCTGAAATTGTACAGTGGTGCTGTTGCTACACGATCCTATGGACAGCTCTGGTCCCGGGACCATAAATCTCCATAGGATGGTGTAGCAACAGCGCCACTGTACAATTTCAGGCCACTGTGATATTACACCTAAAAAATTCATCTTTGAAAATTAATAACTTTTGAATGAAACACCTTTCAGCAGTGGGAGTACTCTTGTTTTACTCAGGGGGATAAACCCTACAACATATTTTTTTTTTACATTTTAAGTATTACTATCCCTTTAACACCATGAATACTAGAGAGGACTCAAAAGCATTGTGAAGCAATACGCTGGCCACCTGTGTTATTCAAGGGGTTAAAATCCCCATTTAAATTAATGGGATGGAATTTTTAGTTATCCCCTGTAATACATTTGTGTTGTCCCAAAACGCCTCCACTTTTATTTTGAACATGTGACCCTTTAAAGTGTTTTAAAGGGTTTAGTAGGCTGATGCACTCTATCTGCTTTAGTATGAAAAAGAAAAAAAAATAGTGTGCAAACAACTGTCATGTCTGCCTCCATGCAAATAACATCCAAGACTGATAGTCATTTTTTGTTTTGTAACACTTCTTAGGTGAGAGACGTATTTTATCTTGTAACAGCTTTTTTGACGCTGTTTAGTATAATTGATATTTTGATGATTCAGAGCGCACTTTAGCTATATTCTTTTTTTTTAAAAAGTATAACCGTTTATATATAACTATCTTTTTATATTTTCTCTAGACAATCATATTTAATACCTTAACGACTTAAGACGTACCAGAACCATCTTGGCAGTCCGGCACTTAAAGACCAGTGATGGTCCTGGCACATCATGGATTTCTGGGGTCACCGGGCAGCTGCACGCCGCTTGGTGACCCCAGAATTTATTTAATTCCTTAACGGCCTCCCTCCCACATATCGGGCGGTTGTTAAGGGGTTAACTAAAAAAAAGTGGGTGTGCAATATTACTGTAGTTCCTTTAAAGGGATAGTAATAGTGCAATAAAACTTGAGCTCTGATTTTCACTTACAATTTTTTGACATTTTGCTCTATAGTTACATTTCTGTAGTTCAACCGCTATTGAAGCTGAAAGGATCCCCCTCCTGCCCCTTCTGGATGAGTCTCATGCAGGTCCGGCGAGGAACACACTTCAGACAGCATAAGGAAAATCCTGCCCTCCTTCGTCAGGAGGGGCAGGTTTTTCCTTATACTTAATGACTGAAGTTTGACTCTCGATGCGTCCGTCTGGTCCCATGACAAGATTCCACATTCAATTGGAGGTGGCCAGATGGGGCAGGAGTGGGGATCCTTTCAGCTTCAATAGCGGTTGAACTATAGAAATGTAACTATATATAGTGCAAAATATTTAAACAATTTTAAGTAATAATCTGAGTTCAAGTTTTATTGCGTGATTGCTATCCCTTTAAGCAAAATGAGACTGAGAACAATAATTGTATCTATGCTTTAATGACCTTACTGCAGTACATGTTGTTGTGTGGAATACAGGAAAGTCGTAGGTTGCATTTTATTTTTAATCCCTTTAACCCCTTAGTGTCCGGTGACGTACCCGGACCTTCACGCTGGTCCGGCACTTAAGGACCAGTGACGGACCTGGTACGTCACGTACTATTACTCACCGCGCTCCTGTAGGAGCGCGGTGAGTAATACCGGGGACTGAATTTGATCGCTCCAAGACCAGAGCGATCTCTTTCAGTCCCTCAGTTCGGCGTTCCACCCCACGTGGGGCGGCACGCCAAAATTCTCTATCGAGTCCTTAAAGGACCACACACCCCGTGACCGCTGGTCATTAAGGGGTTAAAAAATAAACTTACCTCCCAAAATTTTACATGGCCAAAAAGGGATGTGTTTTAGGGCGTGTTGTTGTGGGTGGGACAGAGGGATTTTGGTCTCAAAGAGTGACTGTCCCTACTAAAGCGGGACACTTGGGGGGTATGAATAAACATGGTAATAAGTAATATTACCAGTGTTACCACAAAAAAGAATGATGGACTGTTTTGCAATCTGAAAAACAGTAGACGGTGGCTTTCAGAAACATGTTTGATGAACTTTAATTCATTTAATCTTTCAAGGCAAGTAAACAAATAGGTATAAACTTTTCTATATAAAAGCTTGTGGGAATTAAGATGCAAAGTATGAGACTAGCCCATCAAATGGCAAATTCTTCTGACGATCATAAAAATCTAGGCCATTATTGTCTGCAAAAGATAACAGCACTTGTGAGTATTGATTTGGAAGGACTTTCAACCATATGAAAAAAAAAAATTATTTTATTATTTGTTGCTTCGTTCCTTTTTTAACAGCTTGCACATTTTTTTTTCTTGTTTTTAATCTTTATGTTTTTTTTCTGGTTTATAGTCGAAAGACTTGTCTGTTTGTATCCCAGCCAGTAAACCTCTAGGAATAAATCAAAATACGTTTGTTGAGCTTTCAATTGTTCACAGAGCTGATTTTTCAGGCTGGCAGGAGGAACTCGGGAAAGTTAAAGGGATTAGTAACGGACTTGAAAAAGTATGCATTTGCTCTTTGACCTGAGAAGCTTATGCCTTCATAAACTAACAAAATAAAGAGAGCAAGTTAAGTTGCAATTTCTTCCCAATGTTCATTTTAAAAACATGACAGCATGATCAGACCCACTGGGGAAGCTTCTGTTAAACTGTACACCCATAGAAGTCTGTACTTGGGTTAAACATCTGAATGCCAGAGTGGTGTCACCTCTCTGACACCCAAAGGGTTAAGCCTTTAGTCAGAGGCGTAACTAGAAGCCACTGGGCCCTGGTGCAAGAATTGCCATGGGCCCCCCTCCCGACCACATTGGCCCCCTTCAGCTCCACATTGCCCCTTCCACAATGCCCCCTTCATCTCCACAATGCCCCCTTCATCTCCACATTGCCCCTTCCACAATTCCCCCTTCATCTCCACATTACCTCTTCCACAATGCCCCCCTTCATCTCCACATTGCCCCTTCCACAATGCCCCCCTTCATCTCCACATTGCCCCTTCCACAATGTCCCCATCATCTCCACAATGCCCCCTTTCATCTCCGCATTACCCCCCCTTCATCTCCACAATGCCCCTTCCACAATGCCCCCCATCATCTCCACAATGCCCCCATCTTCACACTGCCCCTTCATCTCCACATTTCCCCTTTATCTCCACATTGCCCCTACCTCCAGTCCCTGGTGGTCTAGTGGTGCGGCTTAACAGATCTGTGCCTCCTTCGGCACAGATCTCTAGAGCTGAAGCTCCCGCGCGCCGCTCTAGTAATGAAGAGGCTGGTGATCCCTTTCTTCCTCTCCTCAGAATCGTATATATATGAGCCCCATTGTCCTTCTCTACCCACCTCCAAGACTGGACCCTGTGGAGTCAGCCTGTGGATCCGTTCAGCAGGCAGCACGCTTGCCTTTGCCACCCGATTCCTCTACTGATGCTCTCCCTCTAAGATACTCATCATATTAGAAATTTCCCAAGTGCCCTGTAAGGACCTTCGGGTTTCAATGCGCAGACTCTGTGCCGTCCAAAGGACCTGATGGGGCACTTGGGCAATTTCTAATGTGCGGAGTATGTTGGAGGAAGAGCATCAGTAGAGGAAGCGGGGGCATGCTTGCCTTTGATGAACAGATCCACAGGCTGCCTCCTCAGGGGTTCAGTTGTGGAGGTGGGTAGAGGAGGACAACGGGGCTCATTTATTCATTTTTGGGGTGCTCAACAGTAGAGAAACGGGTGGCAAAGGCAAGCATGCCGTCCGCTGAATGGATCCCCTGGCTGCCTCCTCAGGAGCTCAATTGTGGAAGTGGGTAGAGAAGGACAATGGGGGTTCACGTTTTTGGGGTATGTGTATTATACATAGGAACTTATATTTTTTGTAAAATCTTGGGTATAATTTGCATCTGGGTATTATACACAGGTGCGTATTATATCTGAGACTTTACCATAACATATAAAACATCTTTTGTACCGCACGGGTACTGAACTCGGTATACATTAGCATACAGTAGTATGAATATCCTCCATTTGTCATTCTTTGGCTAACATGATGCAAAAGCAGCCTTTAATGACATTTTCAAATATGCAAACATGAATCAAGGTGACAGGCGCTGGCTGGGATCTTGCTGTAGACGTCTCTGTGCCTGCGCGGTCAGTCCTTTCCAGTGCCTTAGGGCACAAAGGCATGCAACTCACCAATCGTGGAGGTGAAGGGGACGGACAGCGCAGAGATGTCGTCTCTGCAAGATGTCTGCACTGTTCCCTGCTGACTGTCTGCCTAAAAGGTTCTATTTTTCTCCAGTGCTGACTTATGCTACAAAATACAAGTATCTATATGTATATCGCTAACGTATTAATGATTTGGGGCTAAATGTAAGTTTGATGATATTTCCACTTTAAGAGCATATTCTCATGTGCTTGGTAAGAAATGGAGTGAATTCAGAGCAAAAGCCAGCACATCAAATTCATATTCCCTCACTCCTACTTTACTTGGATCAAGTCCCAGCGTAGGTGAACAGGAACATTACGTGGCTGCAATGTAATCATTCACACAGCTGGTTTTCATAGCAGACAAGACTCTCAAGGATTTCACTTGCAGTTTCGATTAATTGTTAACTGTCAGCTCTGATGCCGATAGGAACGTCTAGCGCTCTCACTGCCTCCAGCTGTTAATTATTATCGAAAGCAGCAAGGGAAAGAACACACTATGGCCCTTATTTACTAAGCCACTGTTTGTCGCTAATCTATAATAGGGCTGTATGTTCAAAAGAAAAGTGGAGGAATTCTGGGGCAAACCATTAGCACTGGAGAGGAGAACTAACAGTTCCAAATAGTCCCATTGATTTAGATGGGGAATTTAACCCCTTGAATGCTAGAGAGGTCAACAACGCATTGCTTCGCAATGCGATGGAGACCTCTCTAGCATTCAAGTGGTTAAAATCCCCGTTTAAATCAATGGGCATTTTTAGTTCTCCCCTATAAAACTAATGGTTTGCCCCAGAGTTCCTCCACTTTTGTTTCAAACATATGGCCCTATGTACCGAAACAGCGGCAAGACAATGTTTGATGCACCAGTGTCTGTGTTTCTATGGGGTTCTATGCATTGGAAAGGAACGCTCACTGGGCCGTATGCACAAAGCAGTGGAGCAATTCTATTGCAAACCAGGGGAGGATTTATTTAAAGCGGAATTATTGCCCCAAATTAAGTTCCCCCTCCAATAATTATTCATGTAGCGAAAAGCTTAGAAATAGTAGTATTATCCAGCATAAGTACAGAGTTATTGAGAAATCCTACTTCATCTGAGATGGTCAGGCAAGCAGCTTGCTGTAAAAGCATCTGCGCTCCTGCGCTGTCAGTCACTTCCTGTTACCTTAAGGTACCATGCAGTGCCTCCTAGAGGAGACCGTAACAGACAGCGCAGGCGCGCAGATGTCTATTGAGCAAGATGTCTGAGCTGATGCCTGCCTGTTTGTCTCAGAAGAAGTAGGATTTCTTAATAACGCTGTACTTATGCTGGATAATACTACTACTTATATGCGTATCGCTATATGAATAATTATTGGGGGGGACTTTATTTTGGGGGATAGTTCCGCTTTAACCCCTTCAGGGCTAGAGGACTGTGCAATGCATTGCAAAGCAACACGTTGCACACCCCTCTTATCCTCATATTGTGGCCTCCATACATGTATTTTTGTGAGGGTCCGGTTATAAAATGATTACAGGTCTCCTGAAAAATGTGTTACAAGGACCGTTCCACCATAAAGATTTGAGAGATGCTGCTGGACTCATTTAATTCAGTTTTTTAAGGGCTACAAGATGGGGGATAGTACAATTTAAGTATTACTATCCCTTTAAGGGGTTGATATAGAAAAGTCCATCCTAATCTAAAAAGGGGGTCAAGAAGCACAAAGAGGTTTAAGTTACAAATCAGACACATGAAAAGCAGGACTTTTGTTTAGGTGAATTAAAAATTATTTCAAGTTCTATTCTATTCTTCTCTATCTTTTTAATCAGGGTTAACATGGAAAGATGATTACACTCAACAAATCATTGCCAATGAATTATCAAATATTCGAAAAATCTACAATAGGCAACCTGACAATATTCTATCGCACGGCTCCAGCACGTCAAGGTGAGTCTCATGCTACTTCTATGGAGAAATATCATTTATTGCCTTATGCTGTAAGTTTTTAAGGAGGATGTTTAACCTGAGTGCCAGAGGGGTGCACAATGCATTGCCTTGCAGTTAATTGCTTTCCCCTCTGTCATTCGAAGTGTTAACCCTTTGAATGCCAGAGGGGTAAGCAACGCATTGCTTTGCAATGTGTTGAGTACCCCTCTGGCATTCAGAGGGTTAAAAGAGAGCTAACCTCTCCTAATAACCCGTCTGGTCCTTAAAGTGTTAAAGAGATAGTAATGTTTCACAATAAAAGCAGCACCAATTAAACTTCATAGTATTTGGACCATGGAGAGTGTTATTTCAATACTGTCAGAGTTGTAGTTCAAGAGTAATTGAATGATAAAGTATCCCAATCCTGTCCCTTTTACTGATGTAACACTGCTCACCTCAGAGCAGCAAGACTGTCCGGATGGATCACAGAGAGGGACAATCTTCAGCGAGCATAACGGAAAAACCTGTCAAGGGCATCAGGGATTTCATTGTTCTCACAGTAAGAAGATTGTGCCTTGCTGTGATCTGTCTGGTCTGTGGACCAGATTCCACATCTGAGGGGAGGCGGTTTATACTAGGTAAAAAGGGTGGGAGATACTTTATCATTCAATTACTCTTGAACTACAACTCTGACAGTATTGAAATAACACTCTCTATGGCTCAAATACTATGAAAATTAATTGGAGCTGCTGTTTTTGTGAAACATTACTATCCCTTTAAGAAGTTTCAGGTACTCTGATTGCTTCAGCCTGAATAAACTACCAGCAACTGTCATGTCTGTTGCCAAGGACCTGACGTCCATGACCGATTAACCCCTCGACTGTCAGAGAGGTATATTGCAATGCAATGCGTTGGCTACCTCTCTGGCACATAGAGGGTTAAACATGTTATTTTGTGAGCAAAGGTGCAAGGACAAAATTCATAAGGGACATTAAGATTTTCTGGCCATAGTAAGGTAAGTGGTAGTTATTATTAGAAGGTGTTAGTTTTGTTTTAAAAGATACAAAATACAAGTTGATTTTATGAGTATAACTTTCACATTTTCCGTATATTTGTAAATGAATGTGTAAAAGCTTAAGGAGCAGTAAACTTTTTTATGAAAAAATATGTAGTGTAGGGTGTTTCCTGTTGAGTAAAACAAGGGTACTCCCACTGCTGATAGATGCATATTTCCAGAGTTATTACTGTTTAACCCCTTAAGGACCGGACGTTATGGGACATTTCCGTCCCATAATGTCCGCATAGGGGCACTTTGACGAGCCGGTACACGTGACCTGTCACGTGTATCGGCGTGTCACTATGGGGCTTGAAACAGATCGCTCCGATCTTGGAGCGGTCTATTTCATGCCCCATTTTTACTTACAGCGCTCCCGGTAGAGCGCTGTAAGTAAAAAGTACGTGACGTACCAGGACCGTCAAGGGTCTTTCAAGCAAGTTTACCCTTGACGGTCCTGGTACGTCAAGGGTCCCTAAGGGGTTAAACTTGTGTTTGTTTTTTTTACATTAGCAGTGCCCTCTAGTGGTCAAATTCCAATTAGTTATTCTGTTTCATTCTAATGGGGATGAATGAATACGTTAATACATTTTATCCTGTTACCCACGGAGATGGGTTTGACAGTTTTAAATGAATTAAAGGCTAAACTTTAACATTTTTATTTCAGGTCACCCTTTCAAAGTTAGTTGTAAATAGATCACCATACAATTAAAGGGATCGTAATACTTAAGACGTAAAAAAAATGTGTTGTAGGGTTTATGTCCCCGAATAAAATAAGGGTACTCCCACTGCTGAAAGATATTTTGTTAAAAAATTATAACAGCTCAAACTTTTATTTTTTAGATGCAATATCACAGTGGCCTGAATTTACAGTGACGCTGTTGCTACACCATCTTATGGAGATTTATGGTCAACATACCAGAGCAGTCCATAGGATGATGTAGCAACAGCGCCACTGTAAATTTTCCGGCCACTGTGATATTGCACCTAAAAAATTCAAGTTTGAGCTGTTATAATTTTTAATAAATTATCTCTCAGCAGTGGGAGTACCCTTGTTTTACTCAGGGGGATAAACCCTACAACAAATATTTTTTTACATTTTAAGTATTACTGTCCCTTTAAGTACCAATGGTGTTTACAAAACATAGCAGAGTATATACTTGGTTTAACCGATTATCATACCTTTTATCACTTTGGGCTTTGTAGTAATCTGAAAAGGTACAATTTTATATCATACCAACTTTACCATATGGGACATATAAAACCTCCCAAAATACCTATTGTTTTAACCCTTTGCACACCAGAGGAGTGTCTAAAACACCTCTTCCGGCATTCAGAGGATTAAATAAGGCTTTTAACCCTCTTGAATGCTACAGAGATCTCCAATGCATTTCAATGAGACCTTGCTAGCATTTCAGGGGTTAAAGGGATAGTAATACTTCGTTTTAACTTTATTTTATTTCGTAGGCATTAAAAAAACATGAAGAATGATATAAGTCTTATCTCTCAAACCATTATGGTTTAAGAGATATTCACAAGCAAAGTGTCCCCCTCCCGCCCCTTTTACTGATGTAACACTTTTCATCCAGGGCAGAAGGGAGCTGCCCAGGTAGACTGCAGAGAGGGACAATCTTCAATTAAGATAAGGGAAAAACCTGAAAAACTTGTCAAGGGGGGCAGGGATTTCATTGTTTTCATAGGAATAAGAGTGTCCCCTTCTGTTATCTGTCCGGTCTATGGACTGCATTCCACATCTGAGAAGAGATGGCTTACACTAGGTAAAAGGGGCGGGAGGGGGAAACTTTGCTTGTGAATATCTCATAAACCATAAAGGTTTGAGAGATAAGACTTATATCATTCTTCATGTTTTTTTTAATGCCTACAAAATAAAATAAAGTTAAAACGAAGTATTACTATCCCTTTAACATTCCCATAACACTACCGTTCAAAAGTTTGGGATCCCTTAGAAATGTCCTTGTTTCTGTTATGAGAGCAGCTTGACTGTATGGTATGTAAGAAGTGCCCATCAAGCCAAGTCAAACTGTGGGAGGAGCTTCAGGAACCATGGGGTGAACTCTCTTCACATTACCTCAACAGACTGACAACTAGAATGCCAAAGGTCTGCAAGGCTCTAATTCCTGCAAATGGAGGATTCGTTGACGAAAGCAAAGATTGACGGACGCAATTACAATTTAAATGAAAAATTATTATTTCTAACCTCGTCAACCTTTTGACTGTATTTCCTATTCGTTTGATGGAAAACAAGGACTTTTCTAACTGACCCCAAACTTTCGAATGGTAGTGTATACTGGTGGAGATTTTCTTTACCACCTATAATGCAGTTGGCTTATTCCAGAACTGAACCTCTCTAGATTCTTGCATAAGCTCCACGGCTCCTAGTTACAAATGATCTTTTTTTGTGCCAAATGTGACAGTAATTTTTTTATATCCGCAATCTTTGTTGACTTATCTTTTTATTTTACCAGTGCTTCAAAGATAAATGCTGAAAGTGATAGAAATCAGGAATCGAAGAATAAAAATTTTGCCAAATCTTTTCATCAGTACCTGCAGTATCTTGGAATTCTTCCATCATCATCAGCGAGTTTCTATCCCAGGACTAAGACGGAGAAACAACCCACAATGGTAACTACGTATACATACCAAACTGTAGTGGTCATATCTTCAGAAGGAAAGTGAAATAAGGCTGGGTCAAACCAATTGCAGTAGAAGAGATATTAAAAAAATCCCCAAATCCCCATTAAATTTAATGAAGGATTTTAACTCCTTGAATGTTAAAGAGGTCTCCAAAGCATTGCTTCATAATGAGAATACCTGTCTAGCATCCAAGATGTTGGTTTACAAGTTGGGAGTAGAATTAAAGGAGAAGTAACAATTCCAAATAATAATCCCCTACTTATTTTACTGTGGCACTATCCTCCTAATGACCCCCTATGAATTGTTTTCTTCCTTCTTGGTTCAAAAGTTGCAGTCAGTCCAGAATGTCACATCCATGGAGGCAGACATGACAGTTTCCACTGCACAGGGTATTCTTAAGTGCAAAATTCATATGGGTCATTAGAATTTTCTGGCCATAGTAATATAAAATGAATGTCACTTCCCCTTTCATATTATGACTTGTCTGTCTTTGGCCTTAACACTTTGAGTGCCAGAAGGGCACACAATGCATTGCTTTGCAATGCATTGCGTACCCCCTGGTACACAAAGGGTTAACCTTTTGAGTACCAGGTGGGTGTCCAACACATTGGACGTCCCTCTGGCACTCTACTAGACCAAGGACAGCCAACATGAATGGAAATGGCTGCTATTCCCACCTGTGGGAGAATTATACATTTACAGCACTCCGTGTACAGGTTAATCAATAGAACAGATGATTCCTACTGGCTGATGTTATGTCACACCCACCGACACAGCCTATAGGAATAAAAGTTGCCACTGGCTGCATCAGCCCTTACAGGAGGTGGTGCAAGAAGCCATGCTGAGGAACTGTATAATTAGCTATGTAAGTTTATAATACTACTGCTTCCAAAGGTGGGAGTAGAAGTGAGAAACATGGAACTGTCAATCTGTAAAAAGCAGGTACTTTTGGAAGAATGTTCAAAATTGCCTTTATTTATGTTAGCCATTGTAAACAGTAGCTTATCAGATATTTAGCTTTCTTTACAAGCAGATAGGATATTGATCCAGGGAACTATCTGACTGCCATTTGGAGTCAGGTAGGATTTTTTTTACTCACTTGAAGCTAAATTGGAAATTGCTCCAGAGGGCTTTTTTGCCTTCCTCTGGATCAACAGGGGTGTTTTTGGCATGGGCTGGACTATGTTACTATTTTTCATTGATTGTAAATGAAAGTGTGGAATGCTAGTATCTGGCCAGCAGGTGGGAGGCAGAGCAACGTGGAATATTAATATCTGACCGGCAAGTGGGAGGCAGAGCAGTATGGAATGTTATTATCTGGCCAAAAGTAAATGGCAGTGGGGAGGCAGAGCAAGGTTGAATGTTAGTATCTGGCCAGCAGGAAACAGCAGGTGGGAGGCAGATCAGTGCGGAATGTTATTATCTGGCCAAAAGGAAATGGCAGGGGGAGGCAGAGCAAGGTGGAATGTTAGTATCTGGCCAGCAAGAAACAGCAGGTGGGAGGCAGAGCAGTGTGGAATGTTGGTATCTGACCAGTAGAAAGAGGCAGCTGAGAGGCAGAGAGTGTGGAATGTTAGGATATGGCCAGCAGAAAGTGGCGTGGGAAACAGAACAGCAAGTAGCGTTAGTATCTGGGCAGCAGGTGTGAGGCAGAGGCGTGTGTGTTAGTATCTGACCAGCAGGAAGCGGCATCTGTGAGGCAGAGCAGTATGTATGTTAGTATTTGTCTAAACGTAAGCAGAAGCTGTGAGGCAGAGCATTAAGCAGAAGCTGTGAGGCAGAGCAGTGTGTAATGTTAGTATCTGGCCAACAGGAAGCAGCAGGTGGGAGGCAGAGCAGTGTTAGTATCTGTCAGGTATGCCAGCATCTTCTGTCTAAATTGCATAAATTGACAACTAAATAAAGCTAAATATATTTTAAACTAGTATTTTAAATAAAAGATGGGTAATATAGAAATAGGCAATTCTGAAACATCTTTCAAAATCACTTATTTGATGCAAAGTGAAAGTCCACTTTCTCCAGTATAAGACTGAGGTTTAGCATATTTTTTATATTTTATTTGCTACTTAAGTTTGTACAATTATTTTGAAATCCTACTTTTCATTATAAATCACTTATGCCTTTCATCTTTACATATACAATTGTATATCATTTCATTAACAGTAGTAGAACATTTGGTGCCACAGACTTGATGTCATTTATAAAAAATATCTGTATATTGTGATGCTTAACCCTTTGCAAAGCAATGTGTTTGATATCCCTCTGTCACTCATAGATTTAAAGGGATAGTAATACTTAAAATGTAAAAAAAAATATGTTGTAGGGTTTATCCCCCTGAGTAAAACAAGAGTAATCCCACTGCTGAAAGGTGTTTCATTCAAAAGTTATTAATTTTCAAAGATGAATTTTTAGGTGCAATATCACAGTGGCCTGAAATTGTACAGTGGCGCTGTTGCTACACGATCCTATGGACAGCTCTGGTCCCGGGACCATAGATCTCCATAGGATGGTGTAGCAACAGCGCCACTGTACAATTTCAGGCCACTGTGATATTGCACCTAAAAAATTCAACTTTAAAAATGAATAAGTTTTGAATGAAACACCTTTCAGCAGTGGGAGTACTCTTGTTTTACTCGGGAGGATAAACCCTACAACATGTTTTTTTTTAAATTTTAAGTATTACTATCCCTTTAAAGTACAGAATTTTATTATGTGAACAAAAGGTTTGGGATGAAAAAATAACTAATTAGTATATTGTGCAGAACGTTAGCATAAGTGTCACACTGCTGTCAAATAGAGGTATATTTCTCAAATAAATAAAGTGGAAACTGGCATATGACTTGAACAATTAAACTGCAACAACTGGTAATATTGATCAGCACTCACCCTTAGTGTGCTGCTCACATGGTCTGCAAGATGACACTCCAATTACAGAGAGCAATGGTGGCAAAGCAACCATATTCAGCTGGCACAAGACAGATGTAAAAGGTAAAGGCAAAAGAATAGGTCTTACACTTCTCATGCATTCATTCTGCACTTAAATGGGTAATAATACCAGGACTCAAAATTTCCACTCGCCACTAGCCAATGATGAGTGAAAATTTAGCCCTGGCGAGTAGAAACTCAGCCCTGGTGGTTATGTTATGGTTTGCAGTGGCGAGTAACTTTTCAGGTCTGGCTAGTGGCAAAGGACTTCATATTTTAAGCCCTGATAATACTTAATTTTATCAAGATAAGTTATTGTATGTATTAAAGAAATAATTGAAACCATGTATGTATTTTCCTATAACTTGCCTAGTATGAGTAATCGCGTTCTAAAATTTTACCCCTACCGCCCCTTTTATTGAAGTTGCCACTCAAGCTGTCAGACTTGGATTCTGGTCTGCGGACTGGACGGATTGTCTGGAGAGCCAAAATAGGAGTGGATACCAAGGAATCTTCATGACGATGATCTACTGCCTCAAACCATGCCCAATTTGTAGACTGTCTTCATGAAAATTTCCTTGGTATTCACTGCTATTTCAGTCCAGCCCATGCCAAAAACACCCCTGTTAATCCAGAGGAAGCCAAAAAAGCCCTTTGGAGCCATTTCCAATCTAGTCCCAAATATGTGGGGGGGAATTATTCCTTCCTGACTCCAATTGGTAGTCAAATAGTTCCCCGGATCAATATCCTATTTGCTTTGAAGCCATCTGTCATAATTGTCAATATTGCTCTGTGCTAGATAGGCATCCATTGCTTTTTTGATGCAGTTGCATTATCTGCAAGCACAACATCCCAAGGCAAAGAATTCCATAACCTTACCGCCCTTACTGTAAAGTCTATCAGCTAGAGCAGTGACATGAATTAAAGGGGCGGGAGGGGTAAGCTTTAGAACGTGATTACTCATAAACTAGGTAAGTTATAGGAAAAATACAAAAAGGTTGAGGATATCATTCTGAAACCTAGAAGGATTGTGTGTTCTATTCACAGTAAATCTGAAACAACAGAAAACTGCATGATATCTATTTCAACTGAGCTTTCATTATATTCTGTATGTAGAGATGATGCTATTGACCACTGGTGGTTTTCAGCAAGGTCATGCTAGGTCAATGACCCTGTACCTCTTATAACTGGTATTTCATGAGAAAAGTTGAGCATTACAGCATTACATGCCAACAGCATGCACTACACCATTTAGCCCCATCAGCAAGGTAATAAATACACCATTACACAATAAGGGAACGTGGTACAAATCATCCCTGCTATTGGTAGAGGGAGAAGCTCGGACTGATTGACTCTAGAGCTATTTAAGGATAGCAGGTCATTGGGTAAGGACATTATACTTCAATGAGAAGGTGGTAGGTAAGTAGAATAGCCTACCAGCAGAAGTGGTAGAGGGTAATACAGTGAGGGGATTTAAGCATGCATGGCGTAGGCATAAGGCTGTCGTGAACATCAGACAAGATCAAGGACCATTAAGATTTGAGCTTTTTACAATAATAAAAATGGCCAGACAAGATGTATTGAATGGTTCTTATCTGTTTCTATGAGTGTAGAATCGGGGAGACAATTCCCATGTCAGTTACTGTGATCTTAGGCAAGTAAATTATTTCCCTATTACACAGCTACCAAAATTAGATTGTAAGCTCACACAGGCAAGCCAGCGGCACCATGTGGAAATATAAGAATTCCCTTTGACTTAAACGGTGTGTTCAGCTACTTGAATATTAGAGAGGTCTCCAGTACTTTGAGGAGCAATACATTAGAGATCTCTTTAGCATTCAAGGGATTAAGAAACGTATTTAAATCCTTGAGAATTTCTGTTTGCCCCTTTAGTGGCTCATTCCAGAATTCCTCCAGCACCATTTGTTGCACTTCAGGGTATGCACTACCACTTATGATTAATGTATTGCATATTAGCGCACACAACCCGCTATTGCTAATTTAAAGCGGAACTTTCACTCAAATTAAAGTGCCCCCCAAATCATTATTCACACAGCGATACACATATCGACACTAGTATTATCCTGTATAAGTCCGGAATTACTGAGAAATCCAACTTGTTTCAAGACTCACAGGCAGACATTAGCGCAGACATCTTGCCAAGAGGCATCTATGAGTCTGCGCTGTCCGTCCCGGTCTCCTCCAGGATTGGTGAGGGGGAGTTGCATTGTACCTTAAGGTACAGGAAGTGACTGACGGCGTAGGCGCACAGATGCCGCTACAGCAAGATGCCTGCCCGGCAGTCTCGGATCAAGTAGAATATCTTAACGCTGGACTTATTCAGGATAATAAAACTATTGATGTGCATAGTGATTTGGGGGACACTTTATTTGGAGTGATCGTTCTGCTTTAAGTCCAGTAAGCTACTTAGACTTACCCTTAGACTTACATCTTTGCTGATGACACTAAACTATGTAAGGAAATACATACAGAGATGGATGTTTTTTCCCTACAGAAGGATTTAGATAAACTAAGTGAATGGGCAGAAAAGTGGCAGATGACATATAATGTAGATAAATGTAAGGTTATGCATTTGGGTTGTAGAAACAAACTTGCTACATATACTCTAAATGGGAGACAACTTGGGAAATCCTCATTAGAGAAAGATTTAGGTGTACTGATAGACAATAGAATTCACAGCAGTGTGTGCAGAGTCACTCAGCTGCTGCAAGAGCAAATAGAGTACTAGCCTGCATAAAAAAGAGGTGTAGACGCAAGGGATGCTAATATTATCCTACCTCTGTATAAATCCTTGGTTAGGCCTCATCTAGAATATGGAGTACAATTTTGGGCGCCTTTTCTAAAAAAAGACATTACTGAACTGGAAGAGGTGCAGAGACGTGCAACAAAACTGATAAAGAGATTGGAGGATCTGAGTTATAAAGAAAGACTAGCCAAACTGGGTTTGTTTACATTAGAGAAGATACGTCTAAGGGGTGATATGAATACCATTTACAAATACATTCAAGGTCAATATAAAGAACTATCCAATGAATTATTTATGCAAAGAGCTGAGCTAAGAACAAGAGGTCATCCATTAAGACTAGAGGAAAGACGCTTTCGACTAAAACAAAGGCAGGGATTGTTTACAGTAAGGGTGGTAAGGCTATGGAATTCTTTGCCTCGGGATGTTGTGCTTGCAGATAATGCAACTGCATTCAAAAAAGCAATGGATAAATATCTAGCACAGAACAATATTGACAATTATGACAGATGGCTTCAAAGCAAATAGGATATTGATCCGAGGAACAGTTTGACTACAAATTGGAGTCAGGAAGGAATAATTCCCCCCCACACACACACACTTGGGACTAGACTAGGAATGGCACCAAAGGGCTTTTTTCTGCCTTCCTCTGGATCAACAGGGGTGTTTTTGGCATGGGCTGGACTTGATGGACACATGTCTTTTTTCAGCCTTATCTACTATGTTACTATGTTACCCCTTAGCATGTGCAGGAAAGCAGTGTAAAGTTACATGTAAAGTTACACTATTTCTCCTTTCCTTGTTTAATACTTTGAGTGTTGAAGAAGAGGTATCCACTGCATTGCAATGCAATGCTTTGGATACCTCTCTGGCACTCAGAGGGTTACTACATGCCATTAAACAAGGTGTAGAAGAAAAGAACACAGTGAAATGCCAATAGGCTCCCCCATTGCCCAGCCCTTGGCGTAAGTAGGATTAAGGAGACAATATTTGGTAACATAAATTAGATCTGTTCCCTAGATAGTTTTAGCCTCATTCATTAAATGTATCTATTTAAGCTCCCTATAACTTGTACTGTTTGTTTTGCAATCAGGTTAAAGGGATAGTAATACTTCGTTTTAACTTTATTTTATTTTGTAGGCATTAAAAAAACATGAAGAATGATATAAGTCTTATCTCTCAAACCTTTATGGTTTAAGAGATATTCACAAGCAAAGTGTCCCCCTCCCGTCCCTTTTACTGATGTAACACTTTTCAGCCAGGGCAGAAGGGAGCTGCCCAGGTAGACTGCAGAGAGGGACAATCTTCAATTAAGATAAGTGAAAAGCCTGAAAAGCTTGTCAAGGGGGGCAGGGATTTCATTGTTTTCATAGGAATAAGAGTGTCCCCTTCTGTTATCTGTCCAGTCTATGGACTGCATTTCACATCTGAGAAAAGATTGTTTACAGTAGGTAAAAGGGACGGGAGGGGGAAACTTTGCTTGTGAATATCTCATAAACCATAAAGGTTTGAGAGATAAGACTTATATCATTCTTCATGTTTTTTTAATGCCTACAAAATAAAATAAAGTTAAAACGAAGTATTACTATCCCTTTAATAGTATTTGATTTTGGTATAGTGGTTGTGGAATCTAATGTCAGCAGAGCTTTGTTCTCTGACTTGATGATAAAGCTACATAATCAATTACTCACATGTCCAGAAATCACCTCTCTGCACCTTCTTAGGCTGCTAAAGTTTCTACCTGAGGGGTGAAATTAATTAATGATGAAGGGATAATCATGGAAATCCTTTCAAGAAAGATTCTCCCACTGAGGGGAGGATTTGTAAAGATGACAGGTCCTTTTTAAAAATAAAAGAAAATGGTGTATCTTAGAAAATAATAAAACCATAATGTAAATTAAACTTTTCTTTTTTAAATAATAGGCATACCAGTTTTTAAAGTGATAGGTTTGCTTTAATACATTGGCATTAGATAGATGTAGGGTTAGAAAATCTGTACAAATTCTTAATTCCTTCACAGTATCTAAAAAAATTTAATTTGTACAGCATAGTACCAAAATTGCAGCAGTTATTTAAGAATAAAGGGGTTATTACGATGGTAATTCTGTGTTAAACCTGCTGCTGTAATCGATTTTTACATCCATACTCCCACCTAACATCAGTTTACTAACTTGCCACAAGTCAGCACCAGAGGGGATAATCAGACAAGCCGGGTCATACACAGTTCAGGTAGTCAACCAGAGCCACAAGTCTGTACCAGATTGGATGTCCACTATTAGGGGTTAGGCAAAAGAATAGTCAGACAAAGCCACAGGTCAGCACTAGAATGGATGGAAGACTAGCCAGGTCATACACGGAGCCATGGGCGTCAGGAGGGGGGGCAAAGGGGGCACTTGCCCCCTCCCTACAATTACCCCCCTTCATATAAATAAAGGGGCTAGATGGGCTGGCCTGGGGGTCATATTATGGCTTCCCCCCCCCCCCCTGGAAAAATGTCTATGGACACCACTGCACGGAGCCCAATGCAACAGAACTGCTTTGAACAACAACGCAAGGGCACCTGAGTCAGGCCTCAGTCTGCCCTTTAAACCCCTCCACAGGAAGTAGGAGGAGCAGCTCAGAGGGAGGAAGTAGAAAATTGGTAGAAGGAGACTACAGTAAGCAAACAGATAAAACAGAGGCCTTCAGCATGCTTGAAGCCTCGCGTCTGCAGGTGATGCTGAAGTCAAGGTAAGCTGTAACAACAGGCTACCGATCTGCTCTAGATAATTTGTAGATTCATCCCAATACATTTTTGTTATTGTTTTATTCTAGACTAGTTGAACAGCCCGTTACACGGGCCACAGTGCCTCTGGCAGCCGGTCGCGGGGCAGTCACACGCAGTGGAGACTGCCCGCGCCTCGGCTGATACAGAGCCTCTGGCAGCCGGTCGCGGGGCAGTCACACGCAGTGGAGACTGCCCGCGCCTCGGCTGATACAGAGCTCTGTATCAGCCGCGGCGCGGGCAGTCTCTACTGCGCATGACTGCCGCACGTGCAGCAGTGTCTACTGCGCATGTCGGGTGTTACACACAACTTGGCGAATTATTATATAGGATTTAGTCTTGATACGTATGTCCCACTGTCTTAGACAACTGATCTATTCCCTTTCTTGTTATTTTACTTTAAAGGGGTAATGATGCTTGAAGTAGAGTTCAGCTCTGAGCCGCCTTTATAATTTTTCTAATGCATAGTACTATATTTTAACACTTACAGATTTGTAGTTCAATAGCAATTCAAGCAGAAAGGATCCCCCTCCTGCCCCTTTCCCCTGCGTCACGCTGCCAGTAAGCATGGTCAGGATGGAGAGTGGTGAGGGATAATCTTCAGTAAGCAAAAGGAAAATCCTGCCCTCCTTCGTCAAGGGTGCATGGTTTTCCTTATACTTATTGTGTGAAGATTGTCCCTCCCTGCCTCCATCCAGTCCCACGGCCAGGATTCCAGATTCAGTGGGAGTCTGTCAGAAAGGACGGGAGGGGGATCCTTTCTGCTTGAATTGCTATTGAGCTACAAAACTGTAAGTGTTAAAATACAGCGCTATGCGTTAGAAAAAATATAAATAAGACTCTGAGCTGAACTTTACTTCAAGCATCATTATCCCTTTAATGTATGGACTTCATACGGATTTATTGATTATGAGGTTGAGAGCTGCTCAGAAAAAAAGTAAACCATATTGTTCATCTGACCTTTTTACGGGTTAATTTTTAGAATGGGGACCATCTCAAAGAAGGACTCAGTAAATGAGTGCTTGATAGCTGATGTCAATTGGCCATCATTTTAGCTTTTTAGGAGAATGTCATCCTCCTTTTAGCCTTTATGTATTATTGATCTTTGTTCAAAAGTGACACTGTTGAGTAAAACGGTAAAAACTATTCTAAAGGTTACATGAGTATTATATATTTATAAAAACCACAAGGCTCTTTTGATGTGAAAGCCGCGCTGAAATAGTATGTGCCATTTAGACGTGCTGACTCTTTTAATTCATTTATTTTCTACTAGTTTTAAAGCCCGTGCACACGGGCCAACACTGGCGGCGCTGCAGTCATGCGCAGTACTGACTGCCCGCGCTGCGGCTGATACGGAGCGGGTCGCCCCAAATTCACCTTCACGTGCGCAGAGAGGACTCTGGTCTGAATTCGGAGCGCCCCGCTCCGTTATCAGCCGCGGCACGGGCAGTCAGTACTGCACATGACTGCAGCGCGTGCAGCCATCTCTACTGCACATGACAGCTTCTGACAAACATCCATAGCGAATTATTATATAGGATTTGGCTAAATATTGTAACAAATCTAAAGTGGCTTTTAACCACTTGAATGTTAGCGAGGTCTCCAGTGCATTGCAAGACTTCGATTGCATTCATTCTGTTAAAATCCCCATTTAAAGTGGATCTGTTAACCAGAGATAACTTATGTTTATTACCAAGATAATTAAAAACGACATATATATTTTGTTAGACCTTTGTTTGTAATATAATTTGAGTTTGAATAATGATCTGTTTTTTGTTGGAAGAGCAATGTGGCACTTTATGATATTTAGTTTCTACGACAGGCCAAAATTACCGCACACTGCTCTGTGAGTGAATCTAGGCAGAGTTCACATCCTGAGACATTTCTCATAACACAGAGAGCTATATGTTTGGCCCCAGACATATATAATTAGCATACTGCACAAGGAATTAACATAAAGGGCCACTCTGTGGCACCACGGCTCGTATAATAGACTATACAAAAAAGAAGAAAGTGCAATCTAATGTACCTGCCAGTCAGTAATAGACAGAAAAGGAGGTTGAGGGAAAGATGGCAGCAGATACCAACAGCACTCTACCAGACGTTAAAACAAAAATAGATAATAATCTGCACACACCTTTCTACCAAAATCTTTGAATCCCTTATCAGGGAGACAACTCAAATAGTACACTATAATACATAGACAAAAATAAATATAAGACACATATTAACTCGGAAAAGTTATAAAAAAGTTAAGCATATATATAGATCATATCGGGAAAATCTCTACAATTTCAAGAGTTCCCCTTGATACATAGTTAAGAAATCACTACCCTCCAAAGTGGTAAAAAGTTCTCAGCTCTGAACAGAATCAGAACCGTAGCAATCTTCCAGTATTGATGTATAAATGGATACAACAATGTTCTTTTATCCGGACAGATGGACTCACCCAATGTACGTCTACTTAGCGAGGCTTCTTAAACAATAGAGGGTCAACAATAGTGCAGCAACTTCAAAGCAGGAAAACCCTCCCTTCCCGCTCGCTATACTCACACTAAGGCTGTAGGTAAAATGCGTGTTGTAACCAGACTGTAGATAAATGAACCAACATAGTAGGTATCCTTAAAATCACTCCTTATTTCTAAAATAGATATAAAATCCACATGAGCAGTATCAAAAAGTGTACGCAAAACCCAAATCTGTAGTAAGTTACCAGGTGAGAAGGGAAAGTTCCGCTCTGAACAACGGTAAGTCATGGCATCTGATGTCATTTTGGGTTGAAGCGCCTAATAAGAAATGTGTTGGGCAGAGCTAGTTGTCAGTGAGTGAACCACTTACTGACCCGTGAGTCTTAGCCTGGGACTGCAGCCGGTAGTGACATCAGATGCCTTGATTTACCTTTGTTTAGAGAGGAACTTTCCCTTCTGACCTGGTAACTTACTACAGTTTGGGTTTTGTGAAAACTTTTTGATACTGCTCATGTTGATTTTATATCTATTTTAGAATTAAAGTGTGATTTTAAGCATACCTACTGTGTTGGTTCATTAATCTACAGTCTGGTTACAACACGCATTTGACATACAGCCTTCGTGTGCGTATAGCTTATTGCACTATTGTCGACTCTCTGTTGTTTAAGGTGCCTCGCTAAGTAGACATACATTGGGAGATTCCATATGTCTGGATAAACTAACATTGTTGTATCCGTTTACACGTCCATATTGGAAGATTGCTACAGTGAGTACTTATCTAAGTATCAAGGGGAACTCTTGAAATTGTATAGATTTCCCCTATATGATCTATATATATATGCTACAGACTGCATCTGAGAAGAACAAACTTTTCTGAGTTAATATCTGTCTTTTATTTATTATTGTCCGTGTATTATAGTGCAGTCTGGGCTCCATTCTATTACCCATACTAAAAGCGGTGTTACAAGTAGCATGAAATTTGCAAACGTGTTACGTCGGTATTCTATTGCAGAACCACAGTAAAGAAAACTGGCGCACATTTCAGAGAACTAACAAAACTGGCGCTGTCTGCTTTTATTTGACTACCGCCTACAAAAAATGGGCAAAATGTCAAAGTCCAAGGAAACAGGCTTACGTCTGACGACAGAAAGATCAAGTTCAGTGTTAGATGTGTTCCCCACATAACAAAATCCGACATAGAGTGCTCCCCTTCGACGTATTAACCCCCCTTTTAAAAGTTGACTACAGTGATTTTCTTTCGCCACATTAATTCGACAAATATTGTTCATATTCGACAATTTAACCCTTCCCCTTCCAAATCCGACTTACAGTGCTTTCTTTCACCATATTAATTTGATGAATATTGTACATCAGACATTTTAACCCCCCTTTAAAATTCGACTACAGTGCTCCCATCACTAACTCAGTCACTGGGGTCAGACTGGGTGACTGAGTCAATGATGGGACCTCAGCGGTGCAAATTCTAAGAATGAACCTGGTGACTGGATTCTGTCATTCTACAGAAGCGCTTAATGCTGCAGTGGCTTATACAGCCACCGGCAGCATCAAGAAGGTATAAAATGCCTTTGGGGGTCGCCCCATGGATCATCTATCCTGTTGGATAGATGGTCCATGATAGGGGGGCTATCAGGAGGGATCCTGGTGCCCCCCTGGAAGTCTGAATGTTTTAATTTATTATAAAAAGAGCAAATGACCTATGGGAAACATAGGTCAAATGCGCTTTAATTAATAAAGGGGCATTTGTAGCCCCCATGCTAGGGGGGTGTCATGAGGGGTCATGATACCCCCCTTGGGTCTGAGGTAATTTTTTTTTTTTTTTTTTTTTTTTTTTTTTGAGTTTTCAAAAACTTTATTTAAGTAAAATACATACAATACATAAGACATGAAAAAACAAAAAGAAAAACGGTACAATAGGGACTGTAACTATGTCAATAAGCAAAGGGAAAACATTTCCATTCCAAAAGAGGGTAAGTACAACAACTTAAAATAAAGATTGGACGGACAAACAAATTACAGTAAGCATCAGGTAGGATATGAAGAAACAATAATATAAGCTATTGTGTGGTAGAGTAGGGACTTCAAGGGCTATAGGAGATCCGTCCGGCACCAGTCTAAAGGAGCAAAGAGTAATCCTCAGATCTTATATGCAGTTGTAAAAGGTATATGTTATTATCAAAAAAAAAGGAAGAAGTGGTAGGAACCTCAGGAGTACAAGAGGTAGTGTCAATAAACGTTTGAGGGAATAAGGTCAAGAAAACAAGAGAGTTGGAATGGAATGTTAGGAACAAAAGCTAGAGGAGAAGAAGAAAAAGAAAGAGGATGGGTAGGGTGGAGATTGGGAATGTGGGAAAGAGGGGAATTAGATCAAGGTGGGAGAAAAAAGAAAAGAAAAGAAAGAAAAGAAAAGAAGAGAAGAGAAAAGAAAAGAAGAGAAGCGGTCGGGAAACCAGAGAGCCAAAAAGAAACATGTCACCATAGTAGTCATAGAGTGCACCAAGAGATTGGGTCAAGTATGAAGAAGAAAACTCAACATCAAGGGACAAGGAATCAGGCCCCAGGAAGTAGAAATCAACCAGAGAAGCTTGGCTGCACTATGGGACCCCGGTGAGTACCAGAGCTTAAAGAGGGCAAAGGATCAGATGTAGGGGGAGAAAGCCATTGCTTCCAAGTGTGGGTATAATTCTGTAAAGTATTAGTGGTAACCGCATGATAACGTTCTAGAGTAAGCAAAGAGTCTACCCGTTGGAGCCACAATCGAGTGGATGGGACATCTTGAGTTTTCCACATACATGGAATAAGAGCTCTAGCTTCCGTAAGTAAGGGAATCAGTAACTTCCTGGATTTTTTGAGATCGGTCGTAGCGGTGCTAGGAAAGTATGAGAAGAGAAAAATCATAGGGTCCATAGGAATAGAAAAATCAAGTTTTTGAAAGATCAGTGATCTCACTCCCTCCCAATATTGTTGAATGAGCGGACAAGACCACCATATGTGTAGCATCGAACCAATGTCTACACCGCATCTCCAACAAATTGGCGAAGAGGTCGGGTAGATCTTGGCAAGCTTGAGAGGAGTAAGGTACCATCTAGAAATAAGTTTATAGTTCATTTCCCTAAGTTTGGAAGATCTAGAGAATTTGAAATTGGTAGTGAAGATTGAGATCCATACTGACATATCCAGTGATTGAGAGAGCTCATTTTCCCACAATGACAAAAAATAAGGTTTAGATAGGTGAGGGCTATCAGTCAGCAGGTTGTACATGAACGATAAGGAATGTTTCTGAGATGCAGAAGATGTTAGGAAAGATTTGAATTTAGTTAAATCCCTAGGCGGTAAAGAATACGTGGAGTGACGTCGGACCCAGTTCCTAAGTTGAAAAAAGGTCCACCATGGAATTCGCGTAGTACCCAAATGGGATTGAAGCATAGACTTGGTGATAGGTTGTGGCAGGGTAAGTAGAAATCCCAGGGTATCACAATTACTAGTCCTCCATGGCAGCAGGGGGGAAGGATGAAGGCCAGCGGGAAAATCTGGGTTACCAATGATAGAGATCAAGGGGGACGGGTGAGGAGCTAATGCATGTACGGAATTAAGGATGTGCCAGGAGGAAAAGATATGGCCCAATACCGGATGAGATTTATATTCAGCTGGAATGTGAGATTTGTCAAGCCATAAAAGCTGAAGTGGGTCTATCTGGAAAATAGAGCTACCAAGTGTATCCACCCACCACTTGCGTCCTTGGGTCGTAAAGTCCACAACCTTAGACACGGCTGAAGCTTGATAGTAGGTATAAAAGTCCGGAAGGCCTAGGCCACCTTTAGGTATGGGTCTAATCAAAATAGAGTGTCGTATCCTTGGGCGCTTACGTGCCCAAATAAAGGAAGTTACCTCCGATTGGAGATCCTCTATCAAATATTTAGGAAAATGGATTGGAACGGTATTGAAGAGGTAGAGGTATTTAGGAAGAATCATCATTTTCGTGATGTTGATCCTACCTATCCAAGATGTAAATAGTGGACGCCATCTCCTGATGTCAGCCTTTACAGAGTCCGTTAGGGAAAGAATATTTATGTGCGGCATTTCGTTTAAATTGGGGGAGATTTTCACCCCCAAGTATGTAATGTGTGAGGACGACCATTTAAAGGGGAATTTGTTCTGGAGTGGGGAACAGTGGTGTTGTGCCAAATTAATATTCAAAATTTCAGATTTCGACAGGTTGATCTGCGCCCCTGACACCTGAGAGTAAGAGTTCAAGGCGTCCATAACACGTGGGAGTGACAAGGTAGGTTTCGTTAATGTAAATAGGACGTCGTCTGCAAATGCTAAGATCTTATAATACTCCTTTCCAATTTTAATGCCACTAATGGAGGGGTCAGTACGAACTGAGTGCAACAGAGGTTCTAGCGTCAGATTGAAGAGGAGTGGGGATAACAGGCATCCCTGTCTAGTGCCATTTCTTATCTGGAAAGGGTCTGAGTATGTGCCGTTGACTTGGATTCGTGCCGAGGGGGAGTTATACAAGCTCATAATGCAATCTACTAAAGATGGGCCGAGACCTACATTATAAAGCACTGCTTTGAGATAAGACCAATTAACTCGGTCGAAAGCTTTTTCGGCATCTGTACTCAAAAGAATAGCGGGCACTTTGTTCTTGAGAGTCGAGTAAACAAGTGAAATAACAGCTGTTGTATTGTGACAAGCTTGTCTACCTGGTACAAACCCCCCCTGATTAGGATGAAGGAGAAAGGGTAAGTGGGATTGGAGTCTATTGGCTATGACCTTTGCGAATAATTTGATATCAATATTAAGTAAGGAAATGGGCCGATAGCTGCTACATAAAGTAGCATCTTTGCCGGGTTTGTGAAGAACAACCACATGAGCCTCCAGTGCTTGTTTTGGAAATGGTATTCCCACCCGGACCGCGTTAAAAGTGTTAGTCATGTGAGGGGTGAGGAGATGAAGAAATGAGCGGTAATAGCCTGCAGAAAACCCATCGGGACCTGGGCTTTTCCCCAAGGGAAGGCTACGAATGGCTTGCAAAATTTCCGCTTCACTAAAGGGTTGATCTAGGTTTTGACTGATCTCGAGAGGTAGTCGTGGGACAGTCGCCTTCTGTAAATAGGAGGTTATGTTGGGGAGAACAGAGTCAGAGGGTTGAGTGGAATGTGGAAGATTGTAGAGGTTTTCATAGAAGTCTCGAAAAGCGTTCGCTATAAGTGGCTAGGAGGACACTAATTGCCCCTTTGGATCTCGCACGTTCGTGACATGGGTCATTCTACGTCGAAGTTTGACCAGGTTGGCTAGGCTTCTGCCACATTTATCATTGTGCAAGAAGCTGTGGTATTTTTTCCACATATAGGACTTTTGAAAAGATGCTCTCAGACGGTTGTTAACTTCTACTCTAAGTGTCTTGAGTTCCTCACCTATTGCCTTTGCGGTATTGCCTTTATGTGAAGCTTCAAGAGTCTGGATTCTAGTGAGGATTCTATTCAAGGACTTCTCCCTCAGTTTCTTCTTATAGGAGCCCAACTGTATAAGAAGCCCCCTCAAAACAGATTTGTGGGCCTCCCATACAATCGGGACAGTGGTGTCGCCCGTGGAGTTGAGTTGAAAATATTCAGAGATGGCAGCTGCAACTTTATTTTTAATGTCATCATTCTGTAGTAAAGGTTCATTGAGCCTCCAGGCACGAGATGAGGAGCGTTGATTCGGAAAGGTAAGAGAGAGCGAGATCATCGAGTGGTCGGACCACGTTGTTGAGTGAATTTCTGCCAAGGTAACATATTGGAGAAGAAACTGAGAGATCAGTATATAATCTATGCGGCTATAAGAGTCATGAGGACTTGAGTAGAACGTGTAATCACGGTCCAAAGGGTGAAGCAGTCTCCAGGAGTCAACTAATTGTGTGTATGCGAGTCGTTTCTTAAGTTGAGACAAATGGGATAGCTTAAAGGGGGTATTACCAGAAGAAGTGTCTAGCGACGGATTTAAAGCCATATTGAAATCCCCTCCCCATATAATATGCCCTTCCGCCCAGGAGTCCAATTTATCCAGGATTTTCGTGAGAAAGGAAATTTGAGCTTTGTTCGGACTATAAATATTAACTAGAGTGTACATTTGGTCATGTATCCGGCCTTTAAGGAAAAGGTATCTACCCTCTTCATCAAACATTTTATCTAGTAATGTCCATGGCACCCTAGAACTAATAAGAACCCCTACACCCCTCTTTTTTTCGGACGCTGAGGCAAAATACGTCGTTGGGTAATGTTTAGAAAGCAGGCGGGGGTGTGTTGAAGATTTAAAATGAGTTTCTTGGAGGAATACTATATCAGATCTAAGTTTAACACAGTCACGGAATAAATGTGACCGCTTTTCGGGAATGTTTAAGCCCTTGGTGTTGAGCGACAAAATCTTCAAGGTAGACATAGCTGTATACATATAGATGACCAGGCAAACATGATTGGCTCTCTGGAAACCTGACAGAAAAGAGGAGAAGAGAAGGACAAGATGGGAGAAGTGGAGGAAAGAAAAATCAGGCACCAAAAAAGTGCCAGACAGTATATGACCCACTGGTGAGAGTGTAGAAACATTACACTGAAAGAACTAGATGGTCTATGTGACAATAAGTCTGTGGGGTGTAGGTGTGGTATCTGTACGGAGAATCTATAGGATTCGGAGTGATGTGTCCGAGTTACCACGAACGATGATAGCATCAGGTGAGTGAGGAATAATAAAGGAATGTGAGGATACGAGTAGGGAGAATCAAAGTAGGTAAGGTGTAACACAGGGGAGTAGTATACTAGGCCTTATCAGGTTCACCATTTAAGGGAACTAGTGGTGGACTAGGTGTACAAGTAGCCACAAGGTGGATAATGTAGAAGTTTAGAACTAAGGGATTGTGTGAAGAAAAAAAAAAAAAAAAAAAGACTGCAAGACCCTTATGAAAAGCATAATAACATGATACATAAACCTAGTAACATGTGAGTGCAGGACTGTGCATCAACCGTTCTGAAATAGAAACGGGCAATTGATAAAAACAGTAGGTATCAAAACTTGTGGGGTCCACTATCGCAGACCATGGGAGTGTCATTGACGCAACACAGTCCAAGTATGTAACCCCAACAAATGTCAGGGAAGTATATGACTGAACCATCAATGCATAGAACTGTGTTGAGACGTATACCCCCCCATACATCTGATGTGGAACAGTATGGGAGCAGGACATGGTCTGAAACAAAATAAAGGTAAAGTACCCACGGGTTTGGGAAAGACAAAAAGGACCACAAAATCCCATTACAACTAAAGGACGCAGGGAAGCGTCATCTCGTATAAACTGTCCTTTTTAGATCTTCCCAAACTCTGAAACAATATAGAAAGCAGTAACTAATGTAACGGGATCGATACATCCAGTTTAATACCGGAATAGGACAAGAACATTGCAAGGTACATCATACATTCTCGTAAAAGATCTTAACACAGTGAACCAAGTACTCCATGACATAAGAGCCACATCAAAGGGGGCCCATAACGGCTCCAGGAGAAGCATAACAGAATCATTGGAGTACTCGGTGCAAAGATAATAAAGCTAGTGGGGAGTAATGAGAACGACCCAGAAGTAGGCCCAGGGTTATCAATACTTCCATTAATACAAAAACCATAACCGGGTTCCAAGGTAGGGTAGACTAAAAACTTCTTACCCAACCTTAGAGTATCAGCAGAAGGCAGTCTCTGAACAAGGTAAGTCCAAACAGAACAGGGCGTGTATATCACACGCGTAGAGAGAAAACTTCCATGTCGGACCGTGATAGACTGCAAAAGTGGCGTAGGCAAGCACTTGACAGGCCAACCGGGGTTTAGGCGGTTATCCACAATAGTCCATCAAACAAGTCCTGGAAAACACTCCTCCAAGTCGGAATGTGAGCTGGCAACCCATATAATATCAGGTGGACAGTTCTCATGTCCAGGCAGGCAGTTCTTGGCCTTGGGGGGATGGATTCCGGGGCAAGTCCAGTTTGCGGTGTTTAGGGCGCTGTGCTGGAGAGCCTGGGGACCATGATGGGGGGCTATCAGGAGGGATCCTGGTGCCCCCCTGGAAGTCTGAATGTTTTAATTTATTATAAAAAGAGCAAATGACCTATGGGAAACATAGGTCAAATGCGCTTTAATTAATAAAGGGGCATTTGTCGCCCCCATGCTAGGGGGGTGTCATGAGGGGTCATGATACCCCCCTTGGGTCTGAGGTAATTTTTTTTTTTTTTTTTTTTTTTTGAGTTTTCAAAAACTTTATTTAAGTAAAATACATACAATACATAAGACATGAAAAAACAAAAAGAAAAACGGTACAATAGGGATTGTAACTATGTCAATAAGCAAAGGGAAAACATTTCCATTCCAAAAGAGGGTAAGTACAACAACTTAAAATAAAGATTGGACGGACAAACAAATTACAGTAAGCATCAGGTAGGATATGAAGAAACAATAATATAAGCTATTGTGTGGTAGAGTAGGGACTTCAAGGGCTATAGGAGATCCGTCCGGCACCAGTCTAAAGGAGCAAAGAGTAATCCTCAGATCTTATATGCAGTTGTAAAAGGTATATGTTATTATCAAAAAAAAAGGAAGAAGTGGTAGGAACCTCAGGAGTACAAGAGGTAGTGTCAATAAACGTTTGAGGGAATAAGGTCAAGAAAACAAGAGAGTTGGAATGGAATGTTAGGAACAAAAGCTAGAGGAGAAGAAGAAAAAGAAAGAGGATGGGTAGGGTGGAGATTGGGAATGTGGGAAAGAGGGGAATTAGATCAAGGTGGGAGAAAAAAGAAAAGAAAAGAAAGAAAAGAAAAGAAGAGAAGAGAAAAGAAAAGAAGAGAAGCGGTCGGGAAACCAGAGAGCCAAAAAGAAACATGTCACCATAGTAGTCATAGAGTGCACCAAGAGATTGGGTCAAGTATGAAGAAGAAAACTCAACATCAAGGGACAAGGAATCAGGCCCCAGGAAGTAGAAATCAACCAGAGAAGCTTGGCTGCACTATGGGACCCCGGTGAGTACCAGAGCTTAAAGAGGGCAAAGGATCAGATGTAGGGGGAGAAAGCCATTGCTTCCAAGTGTGGGTATAATTCTGTAAAGTATTAGTGGTAACCGCATGATAACGTTCTAGAGTAAGCAAAGAGTCTACCCGTTGGAGCCACAATCGAGTGGATGGGACATCTTGAGTTTTCCACATACATGGAATAAGAGCTCTAGCTTCCGTAAGTAAGGGAATCAGTAACTTCCTGGATTTTTTGAGATCGGTCGTAGCGGTGCTAGGAAAGTATGAGAAGAGAAAAATCATAGGGTCCATAGGAATAGAAAAATCAAGTTTTTGAAAGATCAGTGATCTCACTCCCTCCCAATATTGTTGAATGAGCGGACAAGACCACCATATGTGTAGCATCGAACCAATGTCTACACCGCATCTCCAACAAATTGGCGAAGAGGTCGGGTAGATCTTGGCAAGCTTGAGAGGAGTAAGGTACCATCTAGAAATAAGTTTATAGTTCATTTCCCTAAGTTTGGAAGATCTAGAGAATTTGAAATTGGTAGTGAAGATTGAGATCCATACTGACATATCCAGTGATTGAGAGAGCTCATTTTCCCACAATGACAAAAAATAAGGTTTAGATAGGTGAGGGCTATCAGTCAGCAGGTTGTACATGAACGATAAGGAATGTTTCTGAGATGCAGAAGATGTTAGGAAAGATTTGAATTTAGTTAAATCCCTAGGCGGTAAAGAATACGTGGAGTGACGTCGGACCCAGTTCCTAAGTTGAAAAAAGGTCCACCATGGAATTCGCGTAGTACCCAAATGGGATTGAAGCATAGACTTGGTGATAGGTTGTGGCAGGGTAAGTAGAAATCCCAGGGTATCACAATTACTAGTCCTCCATGGCAGCAGGGGGGAAGGATGAAGACCAGCGGGAAAATCTGGGTTACCAATGATAGAGATCAAGGGGGACGGGTGAGGAGCTAATGCATGTACGGAATTAAGGATGTGCCAGGAGGAAAAGATATGGCCCAATACCGGATGAGATTTATATTCAGCTGGAATGTGAGATTTGTCAAGCCATAAAAGCTGAAGTGGGTCTATCTGGAAAATAGAGCTACCAAGTGTATCCACCCACCACTTGCGTCCTTGGGTCGTAAAGTCCACAACCTTAGACACGGCTGAAGCTTGATAGTAGGTATAAAAGTCCGGAAGGCCTAGGCCACCTTTAGGTATGGGTCTAATCAAAATAGAGTGTCGTATCCTTGGGCGCTTACGTGCCCAAATAAAGGAAGTTACCTCCGATTGGAGATCCTCTATCAAATATTTAGGAAAATGGATTGGAACGGTATTGAAGAGGTAGAGGTATTTAGGAAGAATCATCATTTTCGTGATGTTGATCCTACCTATCCAAGATGTAAATAGTGGACGCCATCTCCTGATGTCAGCCTTTACAGAGTCCGTTAGGGAAAGAATATTTATGTGCGGCATTTCGTTTAAATTGGGGGAGATTTTCACCCCCAAGTATGTAATGTGTGAGGACGACCATTTAAAGGGGAATTTGTTCTGGAGTGGGGAACAGTGGTGTTGTGCCAAATTAATATTCAAAATTTCAGATTTCGACAGGTTGATCTGCGCCCCTGACACCTGAGAGTAAGAGTTCAAGGCGTCCATAACACGTGGGAGTGACAAGGTAGGTTTCGTTAATGTAAATAGGACGTCGTCTGCAAATGCTAAGATCTTATAATACTCCTTTCCAATTTTAATGCCACTAATGGAGGGGTCAGTACGAACTGAGTGCAACAGAGGTTCTAGCGTCAGATTGAAGAGGAGTGGGGATAACGGGCATCCCTGTCTAGTGCCATTTCTTATCTGGAAAGGGTCTGAGTATGTGCCGTTGACTTGGATTCGTGCCGAGGGGGAGTTATACAAGCTCATAATGCAATCTACTAAAGATGGGCCGAGACCTACATTATAAAGCACTGCTTTGAGATAAGACCAATTAACTCGGTCGAAAGCTTTTTCGGCATCTGTACTCAAAAGAATAGCGGGCACTTTGTTCTTGAGAGTCGAGTAAACAAGTGAAATAACAGCTGTTGTATTGTGACAAGCTTGTCTACCTGGTACAAACCCCCCCTGATTAGGATGAAGGAGAAAGGGTAAGTGGGATTGGAGTCTATTGGCTATGACCTTTGCGAATAATTTGATATCAATATTAAGTAAGGAAATGGGCCGATAGCTGCTACATAAAGTAGCATCTTTGCCGGGTTTGTGAAGAACAACCACATGAGCCTCCAGTGCTTGTTTTGGAAATGGTATTCCCACCCGGACCGCGTTAAAAGTGTTAGTCATGTGAGGGGTGAGGAGATGAAGAAATGAGCGGTAATAGCCTGCAGAAAACCCATCGGGACCTGGGCTTTTCCCCAAGGGAAGGCTACGAATGGCTTGCAAAATTTCCGCTTCACTAAAGGGTTGATCTAGGTTTTGACTGATCTCGAGAGGTAGTCGTGGGACAGTCGCCTTCTGTAAATAGGAGGTTATGTTGGGGAGAACAGAGTCAGAGGGTTGAGTGGAATGTGGAAGATTGTAGAGGTTTTCATAGAAGTCTCGAAAAGCGTTCGCTATAAGTGGCTAGGAGGACACTAATTGCCCCTTTGGATCTCGCACGTTCGTGACATGGGTCATTCTACGTCGAAGTTTGACCAGGTTGGCTAGGCTTCTGCCACATTTATCATTGTGCAAGAAGCTGTGGTATTTTTTCCACATATAGGACTTTTGAAAAGATGCTCTCAGACGGTTGTTAACTTCTACTCTAAGTGTCTTGAGTTCCTCACCTATTGCCTTTGCGGTATTGCCTTTATGTGAAGCTTCAAGAGTCTGGATTCTAGTGAGGATTCTATTCAAGGACTTCTCCCTCAGTTTCTTCTTATAGGAGCCCAACTGTATAAGAAGCCCCCTCAAAACAGATTTGTGGGCCTCCCATACAATCGGGACAGTGGTGTCGCCCGTGGAGTTGAGTTGAAAATATTCAGAGATGGCAGCTGCAACTTTATTTTTAATGTCATCATTCTGTAGTAAAGGTTCATTGAGCCTCCAGGCACGAGATGAGGAGCGTTGATTCGGAAAGGTAAGAGAGAGCGAGATCATCGAGTGGTCGGACCACGTTGTTGAGTGAATTTCTGCCAAGGTAACATATTGGAGAAGAAACTGAGAGATCAGTATATAATCTATGCGGCTATAAGAGTCATGAGGACTTGAGTAGAACGTGTAATCACGGTCCAAAGGGTGAAGCAGTCTCCAGGAGTCAACTAATTGTGTGTATGCGAGTCGTTTCTTAAGTTGAGACAAATGGGATAGCTTAAAGGGGGTATTACCAGAAGAAGTGTCTAGCGACGGATTTAAAGCCATATTGAAATCCCCTCCCCATATAATATGCCCTTCCGCCCAGGAGTCCAATTTATCCAGGATTTTCGTGAGAAAGGAAATTTGAGCTTTGTTCGGACTATAAATATTAACTAGAGTGTACATTTGGTCATGTATCCGGCCTTTAAGGAAAAGGTATCTACCCTCTTCATCAAACATTTTATCTAGTAATGTCCATGGCACCCTAGAACTAATAAGAACCCCTACACCCCTCTTTTTTTCGGACGCTGAGGCAAAATACGTCGTTGGGTAATGTTTAGAAAGCAGGCGGGGGTGTGTTGAAGATTTAAAATGAGTTTCTTGGAGGAATACTATATCAGATCTAAGTTTAACACAGTCACGGAATAAATGTGACCGCTTTTCGGGAATGTTTAAGCCCTTGGTGTTGAGCGACAAAATCTTCAAGGTAGACATAGCTGTATACATATAGATGACCAGGCAAACATGATTGGCTCTCTGGAAACCTGACAGAAAAGAGGAGAAGAGAAGGACAAGATGGGAGAAGTGGAGGAAAGAAAAATCAGGCACCAAAAAAGTGCCAGACAGTATATGACCCACTGGTGAGAGTGTAGAAACATTACACTGAAAGAACTAGATGGTCTATGTGACAATAAGTCTGTGGGGTGTAGGTGTGGTATCTGTACGGAGAATCTATAGGATTCGGAGTGATGTGTCCGAGTTACCACGAACGATGATAGCATCAGGTGAGTGAGGAATAATAAAGGAATGTGAGGATACGAGTAGGGAGAATCAAAGTAGGTAAGGTGTAACACAGGGGAGTAGTATACTAGGCCTTATCAGGTTCACCATTTAAGGGAACTAGTGGTGGACTAGGTGTACAAGTAGCCACAAGGTGGATAATGTAGTAGTTTAGAACTAAGGGATTGTGTGAAGAAAAAAAAAAAAAAAAAAAAAAAAAAGACTGCAAGACCCTTATGAAAAGCATAATAACATGATACATAAACCTAGTAACATGTGAGTGCAGGACTGTGCATCAACCGTTCTGAAATAGAAACGGGCAATTGATAAAAACAGTAGGTATCAAAACTTGTGGGGTCCACTATCGCAGACCATGGGAGTGTCATTGACGCAACACAGTCCAAGTATGTAACCCCAACAAATGTCAGGGAAGTATATGACTGAACCATCAATGCATAGAACTGTGTTGAGACGTATACCCCCCCATACATCTGATGTGGAACAGTATGGGAGCAGGACATGGTCTGAAACAAAATAAAGGTAAAGTACCCACGGGTTTGGGAAAGACAAAAAGGACCACAAAATCCCATTACAACTAAAGGACGCAGGGAAGCGTCATCTCGTATAAACTGTCCTTTTTAGATCTTCCCAAACTCTGAAACAATATAGAAAGCAGTAACTAATGTAACGGGATCGATACATCCAGTTTAATACCGGAATAGGACAAGAACATTGCAAGGTACATCATACATTCTCGTAAAAGATCTTAACACAGTGAACCAAGTACTCCATGACATAAGAGCCACATCAAAGGGGGCCCATAACGGCTCCAGGAGAAGCATAACAGAATCATTGGAGTACTCGGTGCAAAGATAATAAAGCTAGTGGGGAGTAATGAGAACGACCCAGAAGTAGGCCCAGGGTTATCAATACTTCCATTAATACAAAAACCATAACCGGGTTCCAAGGTAGGGTAGACTAAAAACTTCTTACCCAACCTTAGAGTATCAGCAGAAGGCAGTCTCTGAACAAGGTAAGTCCAAACAGAACAGGGCGTGTATATCACACGCGTAGAGAGAAAACTTCCATGTCGGACCGTGATAGACTGCAAAAGTGGCGTAGGCAAGCACTTGACAGGCCAACCGGGGTTTAGGCGGTTATCCACAATAGTCCATCAAACAAGTCCTGGAAAACACTCCTCCAAGTCGGAATGTGAGCTGGCAACCCATATAATATCAGGTGGACAGTTCTCATGTCCAGGCAGGCAGTTCTTGGCCTTGGGGGGATGGATTCCGGGGCAAGTCCAGTTTGCGGTGTTTAGGGCGCTGTGCTGGAGAGCCTGGGGACCATGATGGGGGGCTATCAGGAGGGATCCTGGTGCCCCCCTGGAAGTCTGAATGTTTTAATTTATTATAAAAAGAGCAAATGACCTATGGGAAACATAGGTCAAATGCGCTTTAATTAATAAAGGGGCATTTGTCGCCCCCATGCTAGGGGGGTGTCATGAGGGGTCATGATACCCCCCTTGGGTCTGAGGTAATTTTTTTTTTTTTTTTTTTTTTTTTGAGTTTTCAAAAACTTTATTTAAGTAAAATACATACAATACATAAGACATGAAAAAACAAAAAGAAAAACGGTACAATAGGGATTGTAACTATGTCAATAAGCAAAGGGAAAACATTTCCATTCCAAAAGAGGGTAAGTACAACAACTTAAAATAAAGATTGGACGGACAAACAAATTACAGTAAGCATCAGGTAGGATATGAAGAAACAATAATATAAGCTATTGTGTGGTAGAGTAGGGACTTCAAGGGCTATAGGAGATCCGTCCGGCACCAGTCTAAAGGAGCAAAGAGTAATCCTCAGATCTTATATGCAGTTGTAAAAGGTATATGTTATTATCAAAAAAAAAGGAAGAAGTGGTAGGAACCTCAGGAGTACAAGAGGTAGTGTCAATAAACGTTTGAGGGAATAAGGTCAAGAAAACAAGAGAGTTGGAATGGAATGTTAGGAACAAAAGCTAGAGGAGAAGAAGAAAAAGAAAGAGGATGGGTAGGGTGGAGATTGGGAATGTGGGAAAGAGGGGAATTAGATCAAGGTGGGAGAAAAAAGAAAAGAAAAGAAAAGAAAGAAAAGAAAAGAAGAGAAGAGAAAAGAAAAGAAGAGAAGCGGTCGGGAAACCAGAGAGCCAAAAAGAAACATGTCACCATAGTAGTCATAGAGTGCACCAAGAGATTGGGTCAAGTATGAAGAAGAAAACTCAACATCAAGGGACAAGGAATCAGGCCCCAGGAAGTAGAAATCAACCAGAGAAGCTTGGCTGCACTATGGGACCCCGGTGAGTACCAGAGCTTAAAGAGGGCAAAGGATCAGATGTAGGGGGAGAAAGCCATTGCTTCCAAGTGTGGGTATAATTCTGTAAAGTATTAGTGGTAACCGCATGATAACGTTCTAGAGTAAGCAAAGAGTCTACCCGTTGGAGCCACAATCGAGTGGATGGGACATCTTGAGTTTTCCACATACATGGAATAAGAGCTCTAGCTTCCGTAAGTAAGGGAATCAGTAACTTCCTGGATTTTTTGAGATCGGTCGTAGCGGTGCTAGGAAAGTATGAGAAGAGAAAAATCATAGGGTCCATAGGAATAGAAAAATCAAGTTTTTGAAAGATCAGTGATCTCACTCCCTCCCAATATTGTTGAATGAGCGGACAAGACCACCATATGTGTAGCATCGAACCAATGTCTACACCGCATCTCCAACAAATTGGCGAAGAGGTCGGGTAGATCTTGGCAAGCTTGAGAGGAGTAAGGTACCATCTAGAAATAAGTTTATAGTTCATTTCCCTAAGTTTGGAAGATCTAGAGAATTTGAAATTGGTAGTGAAGATTGAGATCCATACTGACATATCCAGTGATTGAGAGAGCTCATTTTCCCACAATGACAAAAAATAAGGTTTAGATAGGTGAGGGCTATCAGTCAGCAGGTTGTACATGAACGATAAGGAATGTTTCTGAGATGCAGAAGATGTTAGGAAAGATTTGAATTTAGTTAAATCCCTAGGCGGTAAAGAATACGTGGAGTGACGTCGGACCCAGTTCCTAAGTTGAAAAAAGGTCCACCATGGAATTCGCGTAGTACCCAAATGGGATTGAAGCATAGACTTGGTGATAGGTTGTGGCAGGGTAAGTAGAAATCCCAGGGTATCACAATTACTAGTCCTCCATGGCAGCAGGGGGGAAGGATGAAGACCAGCGGGAAAATCTGGGTTACCAATGATAGAGATCAAGGGGGACGGGTGAGGAGCTAATGCATGTACGGAATTAAGGATGTGCCAGGAGGAAAAGATATGGCCCAATACCGGATGAGATTTATATTCAGCTGGAATGTGAGATTTGTCAAGCCATAAAAGCTGAAGTGGGTCTATCTGGAAAATAGAGCTACCAAGTGTATCCACCCACCACTTGCGTCCTTGGGTCGTAAAGTACACAACCTTAGACACGGCTGAAGCTTGATAGTAGGTATAAAAGTCCGGAAGGCCTAGGCCACCTTTAGGTATGGGTCTAATCAAAATAGAGTGTCGTATCCTTGGGCGCTTACGTGCCCAAATAAAGGAAGTTACCTCCGATTGGAGATCCTCTATCAAATATTTAGGAAAATGGATTGGAACGGTATTGAAGAGGTAGAGGTATTTAGGAAGAATCATCATTTTCGTGATGTTGATCCTACCTATCCAAGATGTAAATAGTGGACGCCATCTCCTGATGTCAGCCTTTACAGAGTCCGTTAGGGAAAGAATATTTATGTGCGGCATTTCGTTTAAATTGGGGGAGATTTTCACCCCCAAGTATGTAATGTGTGAGGACGACCATTTAAAGGGGAATTTGTTCTGGAGTGGGGAACAGTGGTGTTGTGCCAAATTAATATTCAAAATTTCAGATTTCGACAGGTTGATCTGCGCCCCTGACACCTGAGAGTAAGAGTTCAAGGCGTCCATAACACGTGGGAGTGACAAGGTAGGTTTCGTTAATGTAAATAGGACGTCGTCTGCAAATGCTAAGATCTTATAATACTCCTTTCCAATTTTAATGCCACTAATGGAGGGGTCAGTACGAACTGAGTGCAACAGAGGTTCTAGCGTCAGATTGAAGAGGAGTGGGGATAACGGGCATCCCTGTCTAGTGCCATTTCTTATCTGGAAAGGGTCTGAGTATGTGCCGTTGACTTGGATTCGTGCCGAGGGGGAGTTATACAAGCTCATAATGCAATCTACTAAAGATGGGCCGAGACCTACATTATAAAGCACTGCTTTCAGATAAGACCAATTAACTCGGTCGAAAGCTTTTTCGGCATCTGTACTCAAAAGAATAGCGGGCACTTTGTTCTTGAGAGTCGAGTAAACAAGTGAAATAACAGCTGTTGTATTGTGACAAGCTTGTCTACCTGGTACAAACCCCCCCTGATTAGGATGAAGGAGAAAGGGTAAGTGGGATTGGAGTCTATTGGCTATGACCTTTGCGAATAATTTGATATCAATATTAAGTAAGGAAATGGGCCGATAGCTGCTACATAAAGTAGCATCTTTGCCGGGTTTGTGAAGAACAACCACATGAGCCTCCAGTGCTTGTTTTGGAAATGGTATTCCCACCCGGACCGCGTTAAAAGTGTTAGTCATGTGAGGGGTGAGGAGATGAAGAAATGAGCGGTAATAGCCTGCAGAAAACCCATCGGGACCTGGGCTTTTCCCCAAGGGAAGGCTACGAATGGCTTGCAAAATTTCCGCTTCACTAAAGGGTTGATCTAGGTTTTGACTGATCTCGAGAGGTAGTCGTGGGACAGTCGCCTTCTGTAAATAGGAGGTTATGTTGGGGAGAACAGAGTCAGAGGGTTGAGTGGAATGTGGAAGATTGTAGAGGTTTTCATAGAAGTCTCGAAAAGCGTTCGCTATAAGTGGGTAGGAGGACACTAATTGCCCCTTTGGATCTCGCACGTTCGTGACATGGGTCATTCTACGTCGAAGTTTGACCAGGTTGGCTAGGCTTCTGCCACATTTATCATTGTGCAAGAAGCTCTGGTATTTTTTCCACATATAGGACTTTTGAAAAGATGTTCTCAGACGGTTGTTAACTTCTACTCTAAGTGTCTTGAGTTCCTCACCTATTGCCTTTGCGGTATTGCCTTTATGTGAAGCTTCAAGAGTCTGGATTCTAGTGAGGATTCTATTCAAGGACTTCTCCCTCAGTTTCTTCTTATAGGAGCCCAACTGTATAAGAAGCCCCCTCAAAACAGATTTGTGGGCCTCCCATACAATCGGGACAGTGGTGTCGCCCGTGGAGTTGAGTTGAAAATATTCAGAGATGGCAGCTGCAACTTTATTTTTAATGTCATCATTCTGTAGTAAAGGTTCATTGAGCCTCCAGGCACGAGATGAGGAGCGTTGATTCGGAAAGGTAAGAGAGAGCGAGATCATCGAGTGGTCGGACCACGTTGTTGAGTGAATTTCTGCCAAGGTAACATATTGGAGAAGAAACTGAGAGATCAGTATATAATCTATGCGGCTATAAGAGTCGTGAGGACTTGAGTAGAACGTGTAATCACGGTCCAAAGGGTGAAGCAGTCTCCAGGAGTCAACTAATTGTGTGTATGCGAGTCGTTTCTTAAGTTGAGACAAATGGGATAGCTTAAAGGGGGTATTACCAGAAGAAGTGTCTAGCGACGGATTTAAAGCCATATTGAAATCCCCTCCCCATATAATATGCCCTTCCGCCCAGGAGTCCAATTTATCCAGGATTTTCGTGAGAAAGGAAATTTGAGCTTTGTTCGGACTATAAATATTAACTAGAGTGTACATTTGGTCATGTATCCGGCCTTTAAGGAAAAGGTATCTACCCTCTTCATCAAACATTTTATCTAGTAATGTCCATGGCACCCTAGAACTAATAAGAACCCCTACACCCCTCTTTTTTTCGGACGCTGAGGCAAAATACGTCGTTGGGTAATGTTTAGAAAGCAGGCGGGGGTGTGTTGAAGATTTAAAATGAGTTTCTTGGAGGAATACTATATCAGATCTAAGTTTAACACAGTCACGGAATAAATGTGACCGCTTTTCGGGAATGTTTAAGCCCTTGGTGTTGAGCGACAAAATCTTCAAGGTAGACATAGCTGTATACATATAGATGACCAGGCAAACATGATTGGCTCTCTGGAAACCTGACAGAAAAGAGGAGAAGAGAAGGACAAGATGGGAGAAGTGGAGGAAAGAAAAATCAGGCACCAAAAAAGTGCCAGACAGTATATGACCCACTGGTGAGAGTGTAGAAACATTACACTGAAAGAACTAGATGGTCTATGTGACAATAAGTCTGTGGGGTGTAGGTGTGGTATCTGTACGGAGAATCTATAGGATTCGGAGTGATGTGTCCGAGTTACCACGAACGATGATAGCATCAGGTGAGTGAGGAATAATAAAGGAATGTGAGGATACGAGTAGGGAGAATCAAAGTAGGTAAGGTGTAACACAGGGGAGTAGTATACTAGGCCTTATCAGGTTCACCATTTAAGGGAACTAGTGGTGGACTAGGTGTACAAGTAGCCACAAGGTGGATAATGTAGTAGTTTAGAACTAAGGGATTGTGTGAAGAAAAAAAAAAAAAAAAAAAAAAAAAGACTGCAAGACCCTTATGAAAAGCATAATAACATGATACATAAACCTAGTAACATGTGAGTGCAGGACTGTGCATCAACCGTTCTGAAATAGAAACGGGCAATTGATAAAAACAGTAGGTATCAAAACTTGTGGGGTCCACTATCGCAGACCATGGGAGTGTCATTGACGCAACACAGTCCAAGTATGTAACCCCAACAAATGTCAGGGAAGTATATGACTGAACCATCAATGCATAGAACTGTGTTGAGACGTATACCCCCCCATACATCTGATGTGGAACAGTATGGGAGCAGGACATGGTCTGAAACAAAATAAAGGTAAAGTACCCACGGGTTTGGGAAAGACAAAAAGGACCACAAAATCCCATTACAACTAAAGGACGCAGGGAAGCGTCATCTCGTATAAACTGTCCTTTTTAGATCTTCCCAAACTCTGAAACAATATAGAAAGCAGTAACTAATGTAACGGGATCGATACATCCAGTTTAATACCGGAATAGGACAAGAACATTGCAAGGTACATCATACATTCTCGTAAAAGATCTTAACACAGTGAACCAAGTACTCCATGACATAAGAGCCACATCAAAGGGGGCCCATAACGGCTCCAGGAGAAGCATAACAGAATCATTGGAGTACTCGGTGCAAAGATAATAAAGCTAGTGGGGAGTAATGAGAACGACCCAGAAGTAGGCCCAGGGTTATCAATACTTCCATTAATACAAAAACCATAACCGGGTTCCAAGGTAGGGTAGACTAAAAACTTCTTACCCAACCTTAGAGTATCAGCAGAAGGCAGTCTCTGAACAAGGTAAGTCCAAACAGAACAGGGCGTGTATATCACACGCGTAGAGAGAAAACTTCCATGTCGGACCGTGATAGACTGCAAAAGTGGCGTAGGCAAGCACTTGACAGGCCAACCGGGGTTTAGGCGGTTATCCACAATAGTCCATCAAACAAGTCCTGGAAAACACTCCTCCAAGTCGGAATGTGAGCTGGCAACCCATATAATATCAGGTGGACAGTTCTCATGTCCAGGCAGGCAGTTCTTGGCCTTGGGGGGATGGATTCCGGGGCAAGTCCAGTTTGCGGTGTTTAGGGCGCTGTGCTGGAGAGCCTGGGGACCATTCGAGGCGTCGCTGGGATTTGGCAGAAGGTGGTGTAGAGGGATGAGATATTGCTTGAGGGAGAGATATACCCAGAGTGGTACAGAATGCGGTTATATCATCCGTTGAATACAGAGACGCTGTTTTGCCATTGAAAGATGCGTGCAAGGCAAACGGGAATCCCCATCTATACCGTATTTGAAGGGACCTCAGGTGATCCGTCAAGGGTTTAATCTCTCTTCTTTGCTGCAACGTGTATGGGGATATATCATTGTAGACAGATATTTCCACTCCCTCGTATTGAAGAGGTGCAGTATCTCTACATTTCCGAAAGATAAGATCTTTGACCTCATATTGCAAGAAGCACATGATGACGTCCCTAGGCTGGTTATTATCTTTAGCTTTGAGTGCCCTGTGTATCCTTTCAATATGAATCGGGCCAGTATAGGCATCTCCTAACAGGGACTTGAAAAATGTAGTAACTGCACCCCTCAAATCTTGAGGTTGAATCGCTTCTGGTAAGTTTTTGATCCGAAGGTTACACCGCCTTCCCCGGTTATCCAAATCGTTGAGTCTAGATGTGAGGTGGTAAATGTGATCCTTTTGAGATTGTACAGTAGTCTCCAGAGTCTTGACCTGCCCAGCAAGGGTAGACTGCGTATCTTCCTGAGAGATAACACGCTGGTTAAGAGAGGATAGGTCTGCTCTAATAGTGGCAACCTCAGTCTTGAGCGTTAATTTGATTTCTTCCATTAATCCTCGGAGGTCGGTCATCAAGGATGAGGATAGGTCATGGAGATCTGCTCTTGTGATCGGGACATCAGATCCCAGCGTAGGGAGAGTACACGAAGTAGTAGATTGCTCGTCCGCCATCACTGCCTGTTCACTAGCCGAGTGTGAAGAGGAGCCTACCGTTCGCGCGGGAGATGATGTAGAGGAAGGGGAGGGCACTCCCTCGATTGACGCGTCGGCCTGTTCTGGCGAAAAATATCGAGTCAAAGTAGATTTTTGAGTATTGGTGGTCTTCTTTCGGTTCGTCATGGTACTTGAACCAGTCACCAAATGATCTGTAGCATTCAGAGTTGAATTCCTCACTTAAAAAAGCATTAAAAACGTGGGTCTATCGGAGCTCGGGAGTCACGCTGTCATCTCGGCAACAGCCAGGACACGCCCCCCGGGTCTGAGGTAATTTTTTAATAGAAATTACAAATATAATTAAGTAAAAAAAAACATTGTTACACGTAAATTAAATATTTAATTAAATCAAAAACCATTTTCACACAAATTACATATATAATAAAAGCAAACACCTTTTTGTATACATATACAGGTTGCCTATTAACCCTATGAATACCAGAGGGGTAGCAAACACATTGCAATGTGTTGCTACCTCTCTGGTACTCATAGGGTTAATTATACAATACAAAAATACAATAAAAAATAAGAGAAGAACATTGTCGAATTTAAATGGAGAGAAAAAGTCATGGGAGCACTGTAGTCGAATTTTAATGGGGAGGGGGGTGGGGTTAAAATGTCGGATGTACAATATTTGTCGACTTAATGTGGTGAAAGAAAGCACTGTAAGTTGGATTTGGAAGGCGAAGGTTTAAATTGTCGAATATGAACAATATTTGTCGAATTAATGTGGTGAAAGAAAATCACTGTAGTCGACTTTTAAAAGGGGGGTTAATACGTCGAAGGGGGACACTCTATGTCAGATTCCTATGATGCATACAGTATTCTACATTGCTTTTGTTCAAACAACAATGATTTTGAAACTGTCAATGTGGCTTCTAGGCCTCAACCTCTGAGGCGCAGAATTTCCTGCTTAACTCGTTTAATCAAAACAGACGATAAAACTGAGCGTGGGTAATAGGATAATACTTGCATGTTGTTTTTAATTGACTCCTATGGGCTTTTTTCTGACTGGTGGTATGTGTAATTACCTCTGATTTTGTTTTCACAAGTCGGATAATAGGATACCAAAAACTGACTTAAAAAAACATATCACCTGTTTTTTTTTTAGTGCTGGCAATAGAATTGAGCCCTATTTGAGTTGTCTCCCTTATTAGGTATTCAAGGATTTTGGTAGGAAGGTGTGCGCTGATTATTATCTATTTTAGTATAATAGGCAGATTTTAATGCTCTGTTAAACAAACACAAATTATCTTAATGTGACCACATTAAAGGGATAGTAATGTTTCATAATAAAAGCAGCTCTAATTAATCATCATAGTATTTGGACTTTGGAGAGTGTTATTTCAATTCTGTCAGAGTTGTAGTTCAAGAGTAATTCAATGACAAAGTATCCCCCTCCGCCCCTTTTACTGATGTATCACTGCTCAGCCAGATTAGAAGGGAGGTGCCCAGGTAAATTGCAGAGAGGGACAATCTTCAATTAAGATAAGGGAAAAACCTGAAAAACTTGTCAAGGGGGGCAGGGCTTTCATTGTTCTGATAGGAAGAAGATTGTCCCTTGCTGTTATCTGTCTGGTCTATGGACTGGATTCCACATCTGAGAAGAGATGGCTTACACTAGGTAAAAGGGGTGGGAGGGGAAACTTTGCTTGTGAATATCTCTCAAACCATAAAGGTTTGAGAGATAAGACTTATATTGTTCTTCATGTTTTTTTTAATGCCTACAAAATAAAATAAAGATAAAACGAATTATTACTATCCTTTAAAGAGGGGTTTTAAAGGGACAGTAATGTTTCATAATAAAAGTAGCTCCTATTAATCTTCATGGTATTTGGGCCATGGATAGTGTTATTTTGGTACTGTGAGAGTTGTAGTTCAAGAGTAATTCAAAGAAAAAGTATCCCTCCTCCCGCTCCTTTTACTGATGTAACACTGTTCACCTCAGAGCAGCAGGGTGGTGTTCACCTGGATCGCAGAGAGGGACAATCTTCAATTAACATAAGAGAAAACCCTGAAAAACCTGACAATGGGGACAGGGCTTTCATTGTTCTCACAGTATGAAGATTGTCCCTTGCTGTGAGCTGTCCTGTCTGTGGTCCAGATTCCACATCTGAGGGGAGGTGGCTTATACTAGGTAAAAGGGGCGGGAGTGGGAAACTTTATCATTCAATTACTCTTGAACTACAATGTTGACAGTAATGAAGTAACTCTCCATGGCCCAAATACTATGAAGATTAATTGGAGCTGCTGTTTTTGTGCAACATTACTATCCCTTTAACCACTTTAATTCTAGAAATGCATTCAGTTTGTTACAAAGGATTTTTCAGTTTGTTACAAAGACTTTCAAGTTGTAATGGCAAAGTAAGTGTTTATAACAATAGCTTTTTGGTGGGGTATGTTCAGGTAATTGGAGAGAAGGAAAGGGGAGGAAATAAGTGGAGTGCAACATTTTCAAATAAGCTTTGATATTGACATACCTGGCAACTTTCTGTTATAGAATCACCGGAGGGAACTCCTCTGATGCCGCTGGGGGATATAATTGAAGAGAATTGCATTAAAAAAGGTGTGCGGCTTATCCGCAAGTGGGGGTGGGGCCTAACACTCACACAAATGTGGGTGTGAACAGGGAGGAATAGGCAGGGAACGAGCAGAAGTGGGCAGTTTCAGTAGAAATTCCCCACATCCAGAGAATCAGCTTCTGCCTTGGAGACCCTCTAATGGGTTTACTTTTAAAATGTTGCATGCAAAATAGCGTGCGGCTACAGGGTGCATTTAGCATGTCTCCATGATTAAAAGGGCGACATGAGACTCTAGCACTGCAGGAAAGCTCAGGGTTCTCATGTCTCAGCATGTAAGGTCGCCTTCAATGTATGAGAGAAAAAAAAAGCAGCAACGTATTGCACTTCAACTCCCATCATCCTTACCGTGGCTGATATCTCTGCGTGCCCCTTCTTATGCAAAATTCCAAGGAATAAAGGTATCAAGTGGCACTTACTGAGTGTGCCATACCTCCCAGAGGGACAGTCCCTCTTTTAGACCCAGATCCCTCTGTCCCTCTTTCACACCCTGATGTCCCTCTTTTTAGGAGATCAGACTGTGTGGTGTGTGTATAACTGTATCATATTGCTCTACAGCAATAAAATTCACATTATTGTTTGTTTAAATGTCAGTATATGTGTTTATAAATTAGTCTGTGTAAATAAAATACGTTGGTCTTGTTCTAAATCATTTATTAGGTTACACAAGGAGGTGACAATAGGTCATGAAATAGCTTAAAAATTCCTGGTAATGCCCCGCCCACCAGCCACGCCCCCAGAAACACCCCCTAAAACACAAGTGTCCCTCTTTGGCAATTTAAAATGTTGGGAGGAATGGTGCGCTGATATATCCAGGGATGGCACTTAGTCCACTTCTTCAGGAGTATATGTGTAAGGAGACCTCTTCACCTCATTTAAATCTTGATGAACCATGCCCCGGCTCTCTCTCCCCTACTGTGCATACTCCATGTCATTCTGCATGTAGAGAAGGGGAGAGAGAGATGGGGTAGCACTCAAGATTGTCAGGTGAATGCATTAGATGAAAGGTAAGTATACGTGAGCACCATGGACTGCACTGTAACAGTCAAGTTAGCTTGTTAAAAAGGATTTCAAGCAGGCTTTTGTGATGGTGATGGTTAGTATTAAACAAATAAAAAATAAATAAACTAAAGATATATACATAAAAGAATATTGCCTGAAGGCTGTTCCCACTGACTGATTAACCTTGTAGTTTAAATGAGGCTCAGCCAGTGATAAATCCTGAGACGTATGTGAACCTGTATCAGCATATTTAATAAGAACCTTAAGAAATAAGGAATAAAGCAACAGACATACGATCCTCTTTTATGGATAATAGAGACACGGAGCAACAAAGAAGGGGTGAGAGAGCCGGGGCAGCGCTCAGCAAGATTGGGATGAGCCATTTGATATCATCCTCGGTAAAGATGATGGGTGCAATATGTTGCTTACGTTGCTGCTTTTACCTAAAGTAATGAATCTCGTGAAGGTGACCATTCATACCACAACATGAGAATCTCGCACTTTCCTGCAGTGCAAGATTGTCATGTCTCCCTTTCAATCATGGAGACATGCTAAATGCACGCTGTTGTCGCACATTGTTTTGTATGCAACATTTTAAGAGGATACCCACTAATGCAGTGTCAAAACAAGAGTCTCCTAAGCCAATCTGGAGAGTTCCCAGGTATGGATATTGATCATGTACGCTGTAGGCAAGGAAGATGCATTGTTGGAGCTCAATGCAATCCAGGGGCTCCAGATCTGCCTGTAAGATAATTTTTCATGTTTTGGTTGGCTTACTAATTCCATAATGTAAGTTGAGGTTAACCTAAGTTTCCATTTTAACACATGTGGGTTGTCTGAGATTTCTATTTTAGCAGATTTCAACATGTGGTTTTTCAGTCTGTACCATAATATTTTACTCTAAGCAGCATCCATAGAAGAAAAATTACAGTGCACCAATCACAGCTTTCAAATCAAAATATGTGAGATGCTCAGTGAGAACAAACATAAAAAGATATTGCTTGTTCTACTTCTAGTCACCTCTGAAGCATTGCCTTTTAGCTCTTGAGTGTCATTAAAGAAGAGAAATGTCCATGTCCACATTGGACTAATCCCACCCTAATGGGCATTCCAGTTTCAAAATGACAGACAAGTCCCCTCTGTATGAAAATATCAGTTAATTACAGAAGTATGTTATGACCTTTCTTCTGAATTAATTAGGTCCTGCTGGTTTACCTGTGCACTAAGAGGTGAATTACCCTTCTTCTTGGGAACTCCGAAAGGGTTTTCAAAATCAAACCAAAGTACGTGAGTGATTCACTGAAAACAAACAAAGGCAGATATTGTTTGTATGGCTAGTCAAAGCTCAGAAGCATCACATTTTAGCTCTCTAGCGACATTACAAGGATATATTTCTGTGTGCAAATCAGATAAATTCTGCCCAAAAAGGAGGTTTTGTTCCGAACTGATAGGCAAGTCCCCTTGAAAGAGAATACTGATTAGCCCCAGATGTACATTTTAGCCAATTTTGGGCCTATCAGTGAGTTGCACCTGGTTCCCTTAGGTTGAAGGGTAATCTAGATGTGGATCTCTTGCTCTCACTGCCTATGAGACTTCACTGATGAGGCCCAAAATAGATCAAAAAGTAGATCTGAAACTAGCTGTTATTCCCATGCAGAATTCACTTGCCTATCATTTTGGACTGCCCTTTTGGCTGAGATTAGTCTGATATACACGCAGAAATGTCTCCTTCCCTAGAGAGCTAAAATGTGATAGTTCTTTGTGATGATGACTAACCATAACAGGAGGCAAATATAGTCATGTTCATATTTACAAAAACAGTTCCGGCGCTACCATCAGAAAGATTAATAAATCATACTGTGAAAACTCCTTCCTTATTATCATATTCCTTTAATAAGCAAGATATTGTATATTTCTTCAATCTCTCTCATATATACTTAATACCCTTTACATATAGAATAAAAAATTATTTTAAAATTATAGGATTTTAATCATACTTCATCGAATCTCTCATATATGATGGTGAAATAAATACATCCAATGTATACTCAAAAAACAATAAAATCCTAAAATTCACCCCAAAATAACCTTCTTTAAATGTTCATATACTAAGTTTCAATCCGCACATCATCCTCACCCAAACGGAAGTAATGCTACAGTATGCGTCAGCTTTCCACATCCACCAGATCCCAAAACATCAGAATAAACAAGGATCTCTGTTCCAATCACACTCCTCCTGCAGGAGTATCGCTAGTATACACCAACGTTTACTATTACTGCAGCGAGTTCACACCGGGACAGATTTCCTTCTCATAATGCTTCGGGTCCTATACAATGTAGCAAGCTTCACTCACACCGATCCAAATTCCTCTAAGTGAAGCTGTGTGCGGATCAAACTCGTTACAACATTGCCTTTAATATATACACGCTTCCACCTCTTAAAACGGAAAAATAATCAGTTTGTCAAGGAGATGCGACTGGTAAACCAAACAAATCTGTAAAAAAAAAAGAAAAAAATATAAGCTAAAAATCAATAAAAATATATAAAAAACAAAAATTAAAAAACCAAAAAAACTATAAAAAACTAAAAAAATCCAATTGACATCATACATAAAGTACAAGTCAGTCACTTCCCCAGACTTGACTCCTTTATTCTTTAGACGTTGAATTCAACTTTAATGTCTGTTGTAACTTAAAGAGATAATTTTTCTTTTCCACAATCTCCTTTAAGTAATGCTTGGTCATAGAACAGGTTGTTATTTAATGGATATGGTGTCCAACTTCAAGACCACTATATTCCATTGGTATAAATGATCACATATATTGATAAACAACACCTCCGTTCATAAATAAAACTGAGTTCTTAATCGTATCAATCAGGAACTATAACACCACCAAATAAACCGCTAATTTTATCTTCTCCTCCTTCTTCAATCCTTATGCATTTATCCAATCCGGTATTAAACCGGTAACTCACGGTTTCGGTATGTGTTAGAACCGCTGGTCTCAATAGGTTCAGATCCCCACAGGTGTTCTCAGCGTTCTTTTTGTTCTCTGATTTCCCGCCTGGATAGTGTGTATTCGGATACAAGTTTGATACACAATCTATATCTACCGTTAAGTTGACGACATTTTGTTCTGTGCCATACACCTTAACTTCTCAAGCAACGGACTTCCACATTTAAAGAAGGTTATTTTGGGGTGAATTTTAGGATTTTATTGTTTTTTGAGTATACATTGGATGTATTTATTTCACCATCATATATGAGAGATTCGATGAAGTATGATTAAAATCCTATAATTTTAAAATAATTTTTTATTCTATATGTAAAGGGTATTAAGTATATATGAGAGAGATTGAAGAAATATACAATATCTTGCTTATTAAAGGAATATGATAATAAGGAAGGAGTTTTCACAGTATGATTTATTAATCTTTCTGATGGTAGCGCCGGAACTGTTTTTGTAAATATTAGTTTTATTCGGAGATCTAATAGCAGAGATCTTGTTCGAGGCGGCAACCATTTAAGAAAGTAACAACCCCGTGTCCATATAGCGCCACCAGTTGTGTGTATAATAGTCATGTTCATACCTTTATTGGCTAACTAAGCAGATTTAGGATGCAAGCTTTCAAGACTTCTCAGGTCTCTTCCTCTTGTTAGATAACATGCCTGAGGAAGAGACCTAAGAGGTCTTGAAAGCTTGCATCCTAAATCTGCTTACCTAGCCAATAAAGGTACCAACTTGACTATATTTGCCTCCTGTATTTCTACAGCTAACACGGTACCAACTATTATCTGTTAACCGTAGAACAAACACTATTTGCTTTCTTTCATCCTCAGTGAACCTCTGACTAGTCATACAGAGACATTTTACATTCAAAAGAAATTAAATTACGTGAAGGGTATTTAATCGTTTCTCATTTTAGGAGACATTGTGAGACGTAGTTGAAAGAACAAAACAAATATCCAATTTCTAATGAAATCCTAATTAACTCAGGACCACTTCAACTGTAAAAGTTTTGCAAACTAAGTTATTTTTTTTTAATTTAAGATATTGTTATAATGAGGTTATTTCACTCTCTGGAAATGAAATAGATTTTTCACATAAGCAAATGCTTCTTTAGAAATCCCAAAGGTCTTCCTGGCAAAATTGGTATTTAGTGATGATGATGTGTTCAATCACTAGTTGACATTTTTAAATTGAGCTGAAGGTAATCATATATTTTTTTATGTCCTACGAAACTTTATTTTTTCAAGTTGCTAATTAAGTTCTCCTTTCTACCCGCCAGATTGACAACATCAAATCTGATCACCTCATTGACCACATATTCCAGAAATCCCAGGGAAAAGTTCCGGCTCATTCTTTTGTTCCAGTATCCCAACAGATTGTTTCTGAGAATATCCCATCAAAGAGTTTGACTCAGCCTTTAACAGAGAAGCTTCCAAAGGAGTCAGAAGAGGATCTTGAGAAACAATCCTTATTAATAGCGTTAAAAGCCTACCTTGCACAGAAGCCTGGAGAGCACAATCCTGATAATATCAACACAAATGGAAGGGCTAAAGTGTTTCCTAACCGATACCTTAACCCACAGCTTAGCCTGGTTCCTGGAGTGCTTCCAAAAGATGATGGTGGAGACAGTTTTAAGATAAAGTCTTATCCACAGAGACCAAGGGCTAGAATACTGTCGAGGCCCAATCTTGCAGCATTCATTTCCAAATCCAGTTCTCGCAATGAAGACTCAAGGGACCCGCTAAGTGCAGTTGATGGTAACAGATCTTCACTCCTTGGCATTTAATTGCATATTATTTATACACTAGTTGAAGAGCCCGTTACACGGGCCACAGTGCCACTGCTAGCCGGTCGCGGGGCAGTCATGTGCAGTAGAGACTGCTCGCCTCGCAGCTGATACAGAGCTGGACGCTCCGAAGGAGCCACGGAACGGGCAGTCTTTACTGCGCATGACTGCAGTACGCGCAGCAGTCTCTACTGCACATGACTGCGGCTTTACACACGTTTTAGTGAATTATTATATAGGATAGGATGGGCAAACAAAGGCCCTCTGGCTGCTTTAGGCTACAACTTCCATCATCCCAGCCAGACAACAGTTCTGGGGATGATGGAAACTGTAGTCCAGAACAGCAGGAGAGCCTTAGTCTGCACACTCCTTATATATAACTGGCAGATTTTCATAGAAAACAAATATTAACCATTTGCATGCCAGTAAGAAGTGTAATACATTGCAGATCAATGCATTCTACACCTCTCTGGACCTCAAATGGTTACAGGATAGTATTGTTTCATTATAACATATTGCTTGTATATATTAATGTATTTTACATGTTTTCCTTTTTTAAAAGTGCAGTCGTGTTTTATTGTGAAAAATATATATTGTATAGCTTTTACTACTGAGTAAACCGATGGTACTTACCCCGATTTCTGGTAGGGGTTTAATTCAAAAGTTATAGTAGCTCAAACGTTGTTTGATTTCTGTTTTTAATAAAAAATATTTAAACAGGACATCTAGGTGGCGCCGTTTCATTAATCCCTATACAGATTCCCATAGAAAGGAAACATTAAAGGGTTGCAGTGTTTAATTTTAACTTACCTTAGGGGTATATTGCATTAATTCATTTTACCTGCAAATATATATATTACAGCATTACTGCTGAATAAATCAAGAGTAGAAACAAACATGCTACATATACAGTACTGTAACGTGACGCCTTGTATCATAAGCTGGATACCTTTTTTATAGTTCCTTTCTCCCTCAGAATAACACTCTAATAGTAAACTGACCCTCCTGTTCCCAAACATCAGCCGAGACTTGATGAAGGGAAGAACTCTCTTTTATTGAATCAAACACACAGGTTATATACACTACAGAGACTCTTATCTAGATCAGCATGCAAACGAATACTTGGGACAGTGTTTCTATGCTTGACCAATCAGCCACCAGCATCCTTATCAGGATAAGAATGCAGATTAGGAATTGAAATCCTACATTCTTAACTGGCTCATCAATAACCGCCTCTGATTGGTCAAGGAAGCACAGCAGGAATCAATTAACATTCCTTAGCACAGGCCTGGAGTATAGTGGAATCAAAGCCCAACCCCCCACTGTCTCTGCACTCCAGCAATGTACTGAAATCAACTATGGCTAAGCTCAGTCTCAGTCTCTAACACACCAATATCTCCCATAGTCACCACAGTTCTGTCACATATCTCCCCCTTGTATCCATGTCCGGCATACCCGATTAGACCCAGTCGGGTGTAATTTAGGGATGTCCGGGGTTTTCTGCCTGTGGTTCCATGTCCACAACAGTACTTGTCCCAAAAGCCTTGTCCCCAGCCAGCCCCTACAGTCCTGGGGTCTGGAAAGAAAAAACGAGCCCCTTGTCCGGGGCCAGGAGTAAAACTGGGGTCCTTGGTCCTGGGCCAGGGAAACGTGTACCTCTTGGTCCTGGCTATCACCAAGTTGGGAGGCCTCTCCTGGGCCAGGCTCCACGCAGAGCTGGGGTCAGACCCTCCTGGGTCTGGGTCCAGTGACTCAGGGTCCATAGCCAGTCTACAAGGTGGACCTCCTTTTGGCAACAGTGTCTCTGGGTTCCCCATGGCCTGGGGGTCACCTTGGTGGATGCTGGGGACATCTCCCCCTTTTGGTTGGGCAAGTACCCCACGGGAACAGGAGAGGATGCTGCTCTCACTCTCCTGGGCTGAGGCAACATCCAAAGGGCTACTGGAAACACTGGGGACTCTTTTGCTCAGGGTTGGGGCATCCAGAGGACCAGTGAGGAGCGCACTCCCACTCACCAATCCAGGACAAACAGACTGTGGGCTGCTGGCAAAACTGGGGCAACTCCCAACTTCCTTAGGGAGCACGGTGGTCCCCCTCCCTCGGGCTGGATCAACAGTTGGCCTGGTGGGGAATGACTTCCCACCCACCAGGCTGGGGTCAAAAGATCCAGGGGCAACAAGGGTATCCCTGGTGAGGACCGTGGTCCCACTCACCAAGGCTGGGGTATCAGGACAAGGGGCAACAGGCTTGGGACTGCTGATGAGGACTGTTGTCCCACTCATCACAGACAAGGTTTTACAGGGCCTGGTGGGCTCGCTCCCAACCACCAGGTCAGGGGTCACATAGGGGCTGGTGGGCTCGCTCCCACCCACCAGTTCACAGTCTACAGGGACAGCACAAGGGGCAGCAGCACTGCATTGTGGCAGTCTGCTGGGGTCCTCTTCTTCCAGGCAACAAACTCCAAGGCCATTCTCTGCCTTGAGGAAGACCGCAATCCCATTCCTCAGGGCCATAACATCTGCGCCCCTGGAGAGCACACATTTCTCTTTCTCCAGGGCAGTATCCAATAATAAAGGGGAAGGTATCACGGTGCCCGTGATTTGCTGCAGTTACTTGTCTGTCACCAGTAGGGGGCTTCTATTGGCTGTCTGCAGATAGCCCGCCTCTTATTGACTATTTAAACCTGGATTGGGCACCCTTTGAGTGCCCTTTCGTGTTGTTTCTGACCTTCTTGCTATCACTATGCTAGTGATAGCTGGGCCTCTGTTCCAGTGTTCCTGAGTTCCTGATCTCATGTGTTCCTGAGTTCCTGATCTCTACTGTTCCAGTGTTTCCTGCATGCTGAAGTACTTCCAGTCCTGGTTCCGGCCTAGTCTCTGGTGTTGCAGTTCCTGCTGAACTTCTCTGCTGTTTTCTGACCTGACTGATCGTTGCTGGTTCCTGTCATCTCATCACCTGTCTTCAGTATCCTGGCGACCTTCTGCCTGGTCGCGTTGGTGACATTGCTACAATTCCGTGTTGGTCCCAGCGTGCGGACGCTGGTTTGCTCCCAAGCCTTGCGGCTATACAAACTCGCTTGTTACACCAGTGTGCGGTCACTGGTTTGCTCCAAAGCCTATCAGCTATACAAATCTGTGTTGGTCCCAGCGTGCGGACGCTGGTTTGCTCCTAAGCCTTGCGGCTATACAAACTCACTTGTTACACCAGTGTGCGGTCACTGGTTTGCTCCAAAGCCTTTCAGCTATACAAATCTGTGTTGGTCCCAGCGTGCGGACGCTGGTTTGCTCCTAAGCCTTGCGGCTATACAAACTCGCTTGTTACACCAGTGTGCGGTCACTGGTTTGCTCCAAAGCCTATCAGCTATACAAATCTGTGTTGGTCCCAGCGTGCGGACGCTGGTTTGCTCCTAAGCCTTGCGGCTATACTACTCGCTTGTTACTCCAGTGTGCGGTCACTGGTTTGCTCGCTAAGCCTACGGCTATACTATTCAGTGTTGTTTCCAGCGTGCGGACGCTGGTTTGCTCCAAAGCCTTGCTGCTTAACGATTCTGCTAATTTGCCAGTTCCATCTGACTGCTGCTATTATCTCTGGGCTGCCCTGCCCGGTATTGGTAAGGCCGGTAGAACCTTTTGCCACATTCCATCTGAGGTTGCCTTACCCGGTATTGGCAGGGCCGGTAGAGCCTACATTGTGTATCTATTGAGGCTGCCTTGCCCGGTAATTTGGTAAGGCCGGTAAAACCGTTATGCTATTCCATCTGCAGGTTGCCTTACCCGGTATTGGCAAGGCCGGTAGAGCCTAAAGACTGTCCTGTCCGGTATATTGACAGGACCGGTAGAGTCTGCCTTCAGTCTGTGCTATATTCTGTGTATATATATATGTATGTTATTGCCATCCTAAGTTATCATTTATTATTTCAATAAAATTGATTTTTTTTACCTAAAACTTGTGTCTGAGAGTCATAATAAACCGTGACAGTACGAAAGGGCCATGACCTCAGACAGCAAGGGTGAAGGTAACGCACAGAATATCCATTGGAGGATGGATGTGCTCGAGCAACGTTTGGATCAGTTGGCAGTTGCAATTCAAACGATCCTTGAACGCACGGTACCTGCTGACCAATCTAGCTCTAGCCCGGTGGTCTCGCCAAGTCAGACACCGGAAAGTGATACCAGACCCCTAGGGGGTACTGTTAAAGGGTTAACGGCTTCTGCACCCTTGCCGCTAAGATATGATGGTGACCCTAGTCTCTGCAGAGGGTTCATCAATCAACTCGAAATCTTTATGGAATTGACGGCACACGCATTTCCCAATGATCGTAGTAAAGTGGGGTTCACGATATCACTGCTCACTGGCAGAGCATTGGCTTGGGCTAACCCCTTGTGGGAGAATGCTAAACCTTGTACTAAGAACTTTAGTGAATTTGTGCGTTCCTTTCGAAGAGTGTTTGAGCCTCCTGGTAGAACCACCTCTGCTGCCAAACGCCTTATGGAGATACAACAGGGCAGGCGTACAGTGGGCGACTATGCCATCGAATTCCGCACATTGGCAGCAGAGGTAGGTTGGAATAACGAGGCATTATTGGCAGCCTTCTCTCAAGGCCTGAATGACCACATTAAAGACGAAATCGCTGCTAAAGATCTACCTATTGATCTAGATGATTACATTGAGTATGTTATGATAATTGACTCCAGAATACGTGAGAGATCAATTGCCAGAGATCGTAAGTTACGGTCAAAAAATAATGAGCCTAGTAGCATGTTTTGCCCACCCATCCCTCCCTTGGCATTGAAGTCTAGTGAACCAGTACGGGAAACAAGTGAACCTATGGAAATAGGCTTCACTAGACTATCCAAGGCAGAGAGACTATATCGCAAAAAACAAGGGTTATGTTTATACTGCGGTAAAAAAGGGCACTTGCTAAATTCCTGTCCGGTACGTCCGGGAAACGCACACACCTAGGGTATCTTGGGGGACAGGCCCTAGGTGGTGTACAATCGTCCCCAGTGTCGGGCATAATGAAACCCACCATACAGGTGGTATTGTCTTGGGCACAACGCTCTGTGGAGGTTTTGGCCTTGGTTGACTCCGGTGCAGCAGGGTATTTTATGGATAATACCTTTGCTGAATTGCACGGAGTTCCACGCATTGAAAGAGAAAACCCCTTGACTATTGAAGCGATTGATGGTAGACCCTTAGAACCGCCTCAGGTTATATTTGAAACTATGCCATTGTCTATGACTATTGGGGCACTTCACAGAGAAGAGCAGCAGTTTCAACTGATTAATTCCCCGCACCATGCGGTGATATTGGGATTTCCGTGGTTACAGTTACATAACCCACAATTCGATTGGAAAAAGTGTGAAATTGCTGCTTGGTCCCAGTTTTGTATGGACAAGTGCGTCATCCAGCCTATTAAGGTCATGTGCACCTCCTCTGCTATGCCGGATGTGTACCAACAGTTTGGCGATGTTTTTAGCAAAGGAGAGGCTAGTATGCTACCCCAGCATAGACCTTATGATTGTTGCATTGAATTGCAGCCTGGTGCAGTACCTCCGAAAGGACGCACTTATCCATTATCTTGTGATGAAAATAAGGCTATGGAGGATTACATTTCTGATGCCCTTGCTAGAGGGATCATACGTAAATCTACCTCTCCAGCTGGGGCTGGGTTCTTTTTTGTAAAAAAGAAAAATGGCGAATTAAGACCATGCATTGACTACCGGGGCTTGAATAAACTAATGGCAAAAAACGCATACCCAATACCACTCATCACCGAGCTTTTTGACAGGCTTAAGGGCGCTTCGATATTTACCAAGTTGGACCTACGGGCCGCTTACAATCTGGTTCGCATTCGAGCAGGTGATGAGTGGAAAACTGCCTTTAATACTCGAGCTGGGCACTACGAGTATCTAGTAATGCCTTTTGGGCTGTGTAATGCACCCGCAGTTTTCCAGGAACTGATAAATGATGTTCTGAGAGATATGTTACAGACATGTGTTGTGGTGTACCTCGACGATATACTGATTTACTCCCAAAACATGGCACAGCACATCAAAGATGTATCCGCAGTATTGCTACGACTCCGTGAGAACAAATTATTTTGTAAAATGGAAAAATGTGAGTTTCATAGAACCAGTGTGCCATTCTTGGGGTTCATAATTGGCAATGATGGCATTGCCATGGACAAAGAAAAGTTGTCAGCTGTCCTACAATGGCCAAAACCCAAGGGTCTTAAAGCCATACAGCGTTTCCTGGGTTTCGCTAATTATTATAGGAGGTTTATTAAGAACTTTTCTTCCATTGTCAAACCTCTGTCCGATCTTACGCACAAGGGTGCTAATCCTTCTTGTTGGCCGGTATCTGCTGAGAAAGCCTTTGAGAATTTGAAGCTGGCATTTGCTGCGGCTCCTGTGTTATCCCACCCCAATCCTTTACTTCCATTTACGTTAGAGGTTGATGCCTCAGATATTGGGGTCGGGGCAGTACTTTCACAGCGACACGAGAAAGGTGGAACTCTCAGACCTTGTGGGTTTTTCTCTAAAAAGTTGACTGTCACCCAAAGCCACTATGAGATAGGTGACAGAGAATTATTGGCCATTATCCTTGCTCTTAAGGAATGGCGTCATTTGCTTGAAGGTACTAAGAATCCTGTCTTAATCCTAACAGATCATAAGAATCTGACCTATCTCTCGGAGGCCAAGAGATTGTCCTCTCGTCAGGCCAGGTGGGCACTGTTCCTGTCTCGATTTAATTTCATGGTATCATATTTACCAGGGTCAAAAAATATCAGGGCTGATGCACTGTCAAGACAATTTGAGGCCGACAGTGACAGAGTGGAAGCACCAGCTCCTATCATCCAACCTGATAGAATACTGGCTACTATACGCACGAGTATCACTTCTCCTCTAGGGGAGGAGATCCTGGCCTCTCAGGGGTCCGCTCCCCATGAAACCCCAGTGGGCAAATGTTTTGTCGCTGAATCATTTCGTACTAGGCTGCTTGAAACCTACCATTCCTCTAAGGCTGCGGGACATATTGGTAGAGACCAATTGTTATGGTCCCTTTCTCAGTTATTTTGGTGGCCTTCCATGAGAAACGATTGTGCCGAATTTACGAATGCCTGTGCCACCTGCGCCCGCGCTAAGACCCCGAGACATCTCCCTGTGGGCTTGCTTCAACCGGTGCCTAATGGCGAACGCCCCTGGTCTCATGTTTCCATTGATTTTATGGGAGAGTTGCCTATGTCGAAGGGGTACTCCTTTATATTCATGGTGGTGGACAGGTTTTCTAAAATGGCCCATTTCGTGCCCCTCCGTGGTCTTCCTTCAGCGAAGGAATTGGCAATGGTGTTCGCCAGAGAAGTATTCCGGTTGCATGGAGTGCCTAGGGTACTGGTGTCTGACAGGGGGAGCCAGTTTGTGTCTAGATTTTGGAGGGCATTTTGCCAACAGATGGGCATACAGCTGTCCTTCTCCTCTGCCTACCATCCCCAGACCAATGGAGCCGCTGAACGAGCTAATCAGGGCTTGGAACAATTTCTCTGTTGTTTCGTTACTGACCATCATGATAATTGGTCCGACTTGTTGCCTTGGGCAGAGTTCGCCAGGAACTGTGCGGTCAATTCTTCATCTGGGAGCTCTCCGTTTCTGATTAATTATGGGTTCCAGCCCTGTTTGCTTCCAGACTCATTTCAGACGCAACAGATTCCAGCTCTGGATGAGCATATCGAGCAACTCCGTTCCACATGGGCACAAGTTCAGAGGGCACTTGGTCAGTCATTTCAGCGTCATCAGCGCCATGCTAATCGCAGAAGGCTTCCAGCGGTTTCCTTTCAGGTTGGGGATAGAGTATGGCTTTCCTCCAGAAATCTCAAGCTGCAGGTTCCGTCTAATAAGTTGGCTCCTCGGTTTATTGGTCCATACAGAGTTATTCGCAAAATTAACCCTGTCTCCTATGCACTAGACCTACCTGCATCCATGCGTATCCATAATGTGTTCCATGTGTCCCTTCTTAAGCCTCTGGTTTGCAATCGCTATACTACCACACCTGTGGTGCCAGGACCTGTTGAGGTCGAGGGCCAGGAGGAGTACGAGGTTCAGAGCATTATTGATTCCCGTAGGCTTAGAGGAAGGGTACAGTACCTGGTACATTGGAAAGGGTATGGTCCTGAGGATCGATCATGGGTGGATAGTACGGACCTTCATGCACCTAGGTTAACTAGGGCCTTTCATGCCAATTACCCGCAGAAACCTAAACCCTATTCTAGGAGAGGGGGTCTTTGAAAGGGGGGTACTATCACGGTGCCCGTGATTTGCTGCAGTTACTTGTCTGTCACCAGTAGGGGGCTTCTATTGGCTGTCTGCAGATAGCCCGCCTCTTATTGACTATTTAAACCTGGATTGGGCACCCTTTGAGTGCCCTTTCGTGTTGTTTCTGACCTTCTTGCTATCACTATGCTAGTGATAGCTGGGCCTCTGTTCCAGTGTTCCTGAGTTCCTGATCTCATGTGTTCCTGAGTTCCTGATCTCTACTGTTCCAGTGTTTCCTGCATGCTGAAGTACTTCCAGTCCTGGTTCCGGCCTAGTCTCTGGTGTTGCAGTTCCTGCTGAACTTCTCTGCTGTTTTCTGACCTGACTGATCGTTGCTGGTTCCTGTCATCTCATCACCTGTCTTCAGTATCCTGGCGACCTTCTGCCTGGTCGCGTTGGTGACATTGCTACAATTCCGTGTTGGTCCCAGCGTGCGGACGCTGGTTTGCTCCCAAGCCTTGCGGCTATACAAACTCGCTTGTTACACCAGTGTGCGGTCACTGGTTTGCTCCAAAGCCTATCAGCTATACAAATCTGTGTTGGTCCCAGCGTGCGGACGCTGGTTTGCTCCTAAGCCTTGCGGCTATACAAACTCACTTGTTACACCAGTGTGCGGTCACTGGTTTGCTCCAAAGCCTTTCAGCTATACAAATCTGTGTTGGTCCCAGCGTGCGGACGCTGGTTTGCTCCTAAGCCTTGCGGCTATACAAACTCGCTTGTTACACCAGTGTGCGGTCACTGGTTTGCTCCAAAGCCTATCAGCTATACAAATCTGTGTTGGTCCCAGCGTGCGGACGCTGGTTTGCTCCTAAGCCTTGCGGCTATACTACTCGCTTGTTACTCCAGTGTGCGGTCACTGGTTTGCTCGCTAAGCCTACGGCTATACTATTCAGTGTTGTTTCCAGCGTGCGGACGCTGGTTTGCTCCAAAGCCTTGCTGCTTAACGATTCTGCTAATTTGCCAGTTCCATCTGACTGCTGCTATTATCTCTGGGCTGCCCTGCCCGGTATTGGTAAGGCCGGTAGAACCTTTTGCCACATTCCATCTGAGGTTGCCTTACCCGGTATTGGCAGGGCCGGTAGAGCCTACATTGTGTATCTATTGAGGCTGCCTTGCCCGGTAATTTGGTAAGGCCGGTAAAACCGTTATGCTATTCCATCTGCAGGTTGCCTTACCCGGTATTGGCAAGGCCGGTAGAGCCTAAAGACTGTCCTGTCCGGTATATTGACAGGACCGGTAGAGTCTGCCTTCAGTCTGTGCTATATTCTGTGTATATATATATGTATGTTATTGCCATCCTAAGTTATCATTTATTATTTCAATAAAATTGATTTTTTTTACCTAAAACTTGTGTCTGAGAGTCATAATAAACCGTGACAGAAGGACAGGGGCTGCTGGTGGGAACCTGCATCTCATCCACAGCAACAGGGGTTTCCCAGGCCCTGTGGAGCTCACTCCTACTCACCAGGCCAGGGTTCACAGGGGGGCTGGTGGGGAACGCATTCCCACCCACCAGTTCACAGTCCATAGGATCAACAAGAGGGCCAGCAGCACTGTTCTCCTTCAGTCTGCTGGGGTCCTCTTCTTTCAGGCCACAAACCGCAGGGCCATTCTCTGCCCTGAGGAAGACCGCAGTCCCATTCCTCAGGGTCGTATCAACCGTGCCCCTGGAGAGCACACATTGCTCCTTCTCCAGGGCAGTGTCCATTAACAAAGGGAGCATCTTCTTGGGTCTGCTGGTGAGCTCTCTCTCACTCACAACAGTAGGAAAAACAGGGGAAGGGGCCAAATGTCCACCAGGGGGGACGGTTGTCCCACCCCCTGGTACAGGGGCATTCTTGGGGCTGAGGAGCAGCGAATTCCAACTCCTCAGGTCCGGGGCAACAAAGGGGCTGGTGCGTATCACTGTCTCACTCCCCCAGCATGGGGCAACCCAGGGGCTCTGGATGTCTTGAAAGTACTGTTGCTCGACCGACAGTTTAAGTTGGGCCACCGTCTCTTCCGACGGATTGGGTCCTAGGTGGGGCAGTAGATTCCTCATTCTCCACCCCACCGGGTCGCAGGACTCAAAGGACTGTTCCATTCCAAGGTCGGAGCCTCCATCCCAGGGCGGGTTGGCCAGCCAGGCCACATCTTCCTGCGGTATAGTATATGGGGGGGGGGCGCCCGTGGTCCCTCCCCCGTATGCCTCGCAACTTTCCGGATAAGGCCTTGGTAAGCTCGCTCCAGATGCCACTCTTGCTCCACCAGGTCCTCCAGCTTCTCTGCTAGCTCAGGGATATTCTGGAACCCCATCATCTCCTCCCGGGCATCCCTGATTTCCCAAAACCTACTCTCCTCCTTGCTGCCAAAGTTGGGGTCGACACAGATGGCCTCCCATCCTACTCCTGGGCCATTGTATCCATTGCCCGCAGCAGAACAAGAGGGGCGGATCATGCTGTAATACTTCTGCTCCGCTTTCTGGTACAGGGCGATATACTGATACTGTAGCTTACTTTCCACCTTCACAAAGCAGTCCATGCTGTCCTCCCAATCCCGCAGAGGATTGTCCCCCAGAAGCGGCCATCGCAATGCCACCAGCTTCTCAATCCGTCTCCAGTTGGGCTTAACAGCGCCCATTGGTCCTAGATTTGCCATGTTCCACAGGCAGGATCCCAGGTACCTCCTAATGCAGTGGATACTAGTACTCCAAGATCCAGGATATCCAAGTTGCTTTGGCCATCCACTGCTCGCTGCGCTGCTGAGACCGGGGTCAAGCCAGCGGCTATATTTCCCCTTGGATGCTGGTCTCAGTTTTGCTGTTGCTCCACCCACTGCTCGCTGCGCTGCTGAGACCGGGGTCAAGCCAGCGGCTATATCTCCCCCTGGATGCTGGTCTCAGATTTGCTGTTGCTCCATCCACTGCTCGCTGCGCTGCTGAGACCGGGGTCAAGCCAGAGGCTATATCTCCCCCTGGATGTTGGTCTCAGTTTCAGTTCCTTGGGATAAGCCGAATCCCGCCGCTTGCCACCAGTTGTAACGTGACGCCTTGTATCATAAGCTGGATACCTTTTTTATAGTTCCCTTCTCCCTCAGAATAACACTCTAATAGTAAACTGACCCTCCTGTTCCCAAACATCAGCCGAGACTTGATGAAGGGAAGAACTCTCTTTTATTGAATCAAACACACAGGTTATATACACTACAGAGACTCTTATCTAGATCAGCATGCAAACGAATACTTGGGACAGTGTTTCTATGCTTGACCAATCAGCCACCAGCATCCTTATCAGGATAAGAATGCAGATTAGGAATTGAAATCCTACATTCTTAACTGGCTCATCAATAACCGCCTCTGATTGGTCAAGGAAGCACAGCAGGAATCAATTAACATTCCTTAGCACAGGCCTGGAGTATAGTGGAATCAAAGCCCAACCCCCCACTGTCTCTGCACTCCAGCAATGTACTGGAATCAACTATGGCTAAGCTCAGTCTCAGTCTCTAACACACCAATATCTCCCATAGTCACCACAGTTCTGTCACAAGTACTATGCAAAAGTTTTTGGCAGGTGTGAAAAAATGCTGTAAAGTAAGAAAACTTTCAAAAATAGACATGTTAATAGTTTATTTTATATCAAGTAACAAAATGCAAAATGAGTGAACAGAAGAAAAATTTAAATCAAATCAATAATTGGTGTGACCACCCTTTGTCTTCAAAACAGCATCAATCCTTCTAGGTACACTTGCACAAAGTCAGGTATTTTGTAGGTGTATGATTAAACAATTAGGTGTTAGCTGTGTAGGAGGAATAAAACTGGGTGAGAAACAGTCAAACTCGGATAAAAAGGTGAGGTTGCTGAAAACAGATTAATGTCAAAAGTCTCCTCATGGCAGAAATTTCAAGGCAGACAGGGGTGGGGTTTCCAGATGTGCTGTCCAAGCTCTTTTGAAGACGCACAGAGAAACGGCAAACATTGAGGACCATAGATGCAGTGGTGGGCCAAGGAATCTTAGATAGTCCAAAAGGTTCTTATCTGCCGTCAAATTCTGTATTTCTAGGTTTCTAGTGCAGCAGATGAAAGACACATCATGCTTCCTTCCCTTCACAATCGGAAGATGTCCAGCAGTGCCATCAGCTCATAATTGGCAGAAAACAGTGGGACCCTGGTATACTTATCTACTGTCTGGAGAAGTCTGGCCAGAAGTGGTCTTCATGAAAGACTTGCAGCCAAAAAGCCATACCTCCGACTTGAAAACAAGGCCAAGTGACTCAACTGTGCACGAAAACACGGAAACTGGGGTGCAGAAAAATAGCAGCAGGTGCTCTGGACTGATGAGTCAAAATTTGAAATATGTGGCTGTAGCAGAAGGCAGTTTGTTCTCCAAAGGACTGGAGAGCGGTACAAGAATGAGTGTCTGCAAGCAACAGTGAAGCATGGTGGAGGTCCCTTGCAAGTTTGGGGCTGCATTTCTGCAAACGGAGTTGGGTATTTGGTCAGAATTAATGGTCTCCTCAATGCTGAGAAGTACAGACACTTATCCATCATGCAATACCAACAGGGAGGCATCTGATTGGTCCCAAATTTATTCTGCAGCATGACAATGACCCCAAACATACAACCAAAGTCATTAGAACTATCTTCAGCATAAAGAATAACAAGGAGTCCTGGAAGTGAAGGTATGGCCCCCACAGAGCCCTGATCTCATCATCATCATTGATTCTGTCTGGGATTACATGAAGAGAGAGAAGCATCTGAGGCTGCCTAAATCCACAGAAGAACTGTTGTTAGTTTTCCAAGATGTTTGGAATAATCTAACTGCCGAGTTCCTTAAAAAACTGTGTGCAAGTGTACCTAGAAGAATTGATACTGCTTTGAATCCAAAGGGTGGTCACACCAAATATTAATTTGATTTACATTTTTTCTTTTGTTCACTCACTCTACATTTTGTTACTTGATAAAAATAAACTATTAACATGTCTTTTTTTGAAAGCATTCTTACTTTACAGCATTTTTTCACCCCTGCCTAAAACTTTTGCAAAGTTCCATATACTACATGGGAAACTACATTGGGAATTAAGATTTAGGGGTACTTATAGTCAATAGATTTCACAGCAGTGTGCAGAGTCACTCACCTGCTGCAAGAGCAAATAGGGTGCTATTCTGCATAAAAAGGGTATAGATGCATGGGATGCAAATATAATTCTACCTCTATATAATCCTAGGTAAGGCATCATCTACACTATGGAGTACAGCTTTAGACATATATATATGTTATTGAACTGGAAAATTGCAGAGACATGCAACAAAACTGATAAAAGGATTGGCGGATCTGAGTTAAGGAGTAACTAGCCAAACTGGGGTTGTTTACATTAGAGAAGAGACATCTAAAGGATGGTATGATTTTACCAATGATTTTGCCAATTACAAATATATTCAAGGTCAATAGAAAGAACTCTCCAGTAAACTTTTTGCTCATAGAGCTGAGCTAAAAACAAGAGGTCATGTATTAAGACTAGAGGAAGGGTGGATTTTTTTTACTGTAAGGGCAATAAAGTTATGGAATTATTTGTCTCTGAATGCTGTGCTTTCAGATACTGTAACTGCTTTAAAAAATATAATGGATACTTATCAAGCTCAGAACAATATTAATAATTATGACAGTTGGCGTTGAAGCAGATAGGATGCTGATCCAGGGAACTATATTACTGCCATTTGAAGTCAGGGAGGAATTTTTTAACCACTTGGAGCTTAATTGGAAATGGCGTCTATGTGGTTGCCTTCTGACATTTGGCATAGGCTGGACATGATGGGCGTATGTCTTTTTTCCGCCTCATCAACTATGTTATTCGCAAAACTGGGAGGTGATTTATTCAAAAGCTATAACAACCCAAACTTATTTCATGTCTTTTATAGATTTTTTGATTAAAAAAAAAAGTAGTGACAATTAGGTGGTGCTGTTTCTTTAGTCCCTATGGAGGTTTCCTGTCAATCAAATGTAAAGTCCTCCAAACACTGAACTAGAGAACCATTATATTATACTCTCAGCAATGGGAGTGCCATTGTTTTTCATGGTAGGAAAAGTCTTATAAATATTATTATTATGTTTTAATTACTATTCTTTTAATTATGTGTTAGTTTATTGGATTAGCTATTCTGGGAGAGTTAGTTGACTCCTTTTGACCTTTGGCAAGTCACTTTATCTATGTGCTTCAAGTGATAGTAATACCTTATTAAAGTTAATCTTCGAGTCTTCTTTACTTTTTTTTATAACACATAGAGCTATATTTCATTACTTACATTTTTGTAGTTCAAGCGCTATTGAAGCCAAAAGGATCCCCTCCCGCCCCTTTTGGCCGCCTCCCCTTATATGTGGAATCCTGTCGTGGGACAGGACAGATGCAACGAGGAGCAATCTTCAGTCAGTAAGTATAAGGGATATCCTACCCCCTTTGACTAAGAAGGGCAGGATTTTCCTTTTGATTACTGAAGAGTGTCCCTTGCCGCTCTCCATCCGGACCAGCATTAGAGGATCAGTAACGCAGTGAAAGGGAGGGAGGGGGATCCTTTGGGCTTCTTGAACTACAAATATGTAAGTAATGAAATACAGCGTGATATAAAAAGTGTGATATAAAAAAGTAAATATGTAATATAAAAAAGTAAAGAAGATTAACTTTAATACTGGTATTACTATCACTTTCAGGCACCAAAAACGTAAAGCTCTATGGCAGTGTCTGTCTTCAAGCGCAACAACAGGTCAGCTTTTCATGATATCCCTATTTAGTCATAGGTGATTTATTAGTGGCTCAGTCAATGTGATTGCACTGCCTGTGCTTAATTAGGAATAACCCATAAACCTGACCTGCTGGTGTCCTCCAAGGATTGCAGCTGAGAATCATTGCTCTAGTGGGTATGGACTCATTGTGCTTGAAAACTTCTGTGTGCAAACTGGCAGCACTGGATAAAAATAAAGACGCAGTTATATTCTTTTCATTCCATTTTCAGTCTTGTGAGTGTCCTCTACCTGTGGAAGATGCTCTAGAAACATCTTTCATTACTATGTTATTCTATGAATCCTCTGCACTAATATCTCTCCTACTTGAAAATGAGGCTTCATAGACTAACACATGAAGTGGAGAGATTTTTGTTTCTCAAATGACTCATCATTCCATCACCTTAGAGTAAAATCTCCTGTAGTCTATAGAAAAATAGATTTTGACACCGATGTAACTAAAACCTCTATTTTTGTGTACCAAGAAGAACTGGGGGGGATTATGCACTAATGTGTGTTAAAGTGGAGATAACCTCTCCAGTGATATCCATAGCTGAGAACTCTCCGTTTTTGCCCCGGAGACTCCGGATTTTGCTGCTGATTACTGGGTCTCCGGGCAGAGGCTGATTCTCTGGATGTGGGGAGTTTTTACTAAAACACTGCCCACTTCTGTTCCTTCTAAGTCTGGTCCTCCCACTCCCCACCCACTTCTCCTCCTTCCCCGGCCTATTCTACCTACTATGTTTATGAAGCCACTCTCACCACTGACAATTAAGCCCTGCCCTTTTTGACACACATTGCGTCATTATCTGCTCCACTGGCACCACAAGACTCCCCTTCTGGAGAGTTGAGAAGAAAAATTTCCCAGGTATGGTAATGTCACGTCTCCAGTTCTTGTGTTGTTCTTTGGATCTATTGCACTAAGATTTCTCAAGTGGGAGAGATATTAGTGCAGGGGCTCCATAGAATAACATAGGAACTGGAGAAGAGACATCACTAGATAATATATATTTGCTTTATCACCTCTTTATCACACCTTAGTGCATAACCCCCTGGCATAATTCTGAAGCAAAATGACTGCACTATTGGGGACAAATAAAAATTCGCTAATTAATATTTCTCTTCTTTTGGTGCAGTTGGCTTGCCTCAGAATGCCCAATATAGAGACGTGTTTTTCTCTATTAGAGATTCACATTTCTCTGTATTTTTTTTTGTTTACCAGAAACGTTTATTCAGAATGTAGTGAAGGAACTGGGCAAGCACAAACTGAATGTTGACAGTCTTAGCCCAAAAGAGCTGGACGAATTGGCGGATGTAATTGCAGACACCCTTCCAGTTGTAGATGGAGATGCATTGACCTCCAGAAAGCTAGATGCAGAAAGAAAAGAACAAGAACTGAGAAGAATTGAACCATATGGAGCTCAAGAAAATGCTGATCAGGAAAGAGAGGTCAATAGTACTCTCCAAGGTAAACCAGCATCGCCTGTTATTCCATTCGGTTTCGTCTCTGGGTCCTGTTTGTGGCAGTGTTTCAGAAAATAACTGATTTAATTGGGTCATCAGATGGTCCGTGAGGACTGAGACTTATTATTATAAACTAGTTGAAGAGCCCCTTGCACGGGCCACAGTGGCACTGCCAGCCGGTCGCGGGGCAGTCATGCGCAGTAGAGACTGCCCTCGCAACGGCTGATACGGAGCTGGACGCTCCGTATCAGCCACGGCGCGGTCAGTCTCTACTGCGCTTGACTGCAGCACACGCAGCAGTCTCTACTACGTATGACTGCATCGCTACACACGTTTTAGCAAATTATTATATAGGATGATGGGGATGATGTAGTTCCCAACAGCTTGGGAGTGATGGATGCCTACCTAGGTAAAACCTTAAAGGAATAGTAATACTTCGTTTTAACTTTATTTTATTTTGTAGGCATTAAAAAAAACATGAAGAATGATATAAGTCTTATGTTTCAAACCTTTATGGTTTAAGAGATATTCACAAGCAAAGTTTCCCCCTCCCGCCCCTTTTTCCTAGTGTAAGCCATCTCTTCTCAGATGTGGAATGCAGTCCATAGACCAGACAGATAACAGCAGGGGACAATCTTCTTTGTATGAAAAGAATGAAAGCCCTTCCCCCCTTGACAAGTTTTTCAGCTTTTTCCCTTATCTTAACTGAAGATTGTCCCTCTCTGCAGTCTACCTGGGCACCTCCCTTCTGATCTGGCTGAACAGGAGGGGGGATACTTTGCTTGTGAATATCTCTTAAACCATAAAGGTTTGAGAGATAAGACTTATATCGTTCTTCATGTTTTTTTAATGCCTACAAATTAAAATAAAGATAAAACGAAGTATTACTATCTCTTTAAGACAAATTAAGACTGTGGTTTTCAACCAGGGTACTGTGACACTTTGGAGTGGTGTGGGGGGCCAATTCAGGGTGCCCCATGTTTTCCATGAACATTCTGAAAACAGGTTGTGTTTCTAATGTATATATAGGGAAATGAACATGCATAATATGTTCCCATCATTAAGCCCTTGAGAAATTACCTATAAAATGTTAGGGGTACCCTGAAAATTCTGTATTGCATGTTAGGGGTGTCTTGAGTGAAAAAAAAACGATTGAGAACCCCTGAATGAAGGTGTACATATTACGGTGGTTAATACGTATAACAGGTTTCCTTCGGAGCGTCCAGCTCTGTATAAGCCACTGCGTGGGCAATCTATACTGCGCTTGACTGCAGCATGCGCAGCAGTCTCTACTGCATATGACTGCGTCGTTACACACGTTTTAGCAAATTATTACATAGGATGTTGGGGATGATGTAGTTCCCAACAGCTTGGTAGTGATTGATGCCTACCTAGGTAAATCCTGAAGACAAATTAAGACTGTGGTTTTCAACCAGGGTACTGTGGCACTTTGGAGTGGTGTGGACACCAATTCAGGGTGCCCCATGTTTTTCATGAGCATTCTGAAAACAGGTTGTGTTTCTAATGTATATATAGGGAAATTAATATGCATAGTATGTTCCCATCATTAAGCCCTTGAGAAATTACCGATAAAATGTTAGGGGTACCCTGAAAATTCTGTACTGCATGTTAGGGGTGTCTTGAGTGAAATAAAAACGCTTGAGAACCACTGAATGAAGGTGTACTTATTACTGTGGGTATAACAATAACACACAGGTTTCAACTCATAGTTTTCTTCGTTGACATTAATGACCTCAGATCAATAATTATCACTTGGGAATTGCTAAAAAAACTAACACTGGAGATTCGTATTCAAACAGTAAATACTGATTTCTTCCAAATCCTGTTCTGTCACTTTTAAGCAGCAGCAGTTAGTTTTCTTTACATAATCTCTTTCCACAGGAATCAATGTAATGATTTTCCGTGCTTGAGTTACACAAATATACTGCTTATTTATGACAAGAACATTAGCCTTGATGTGGTAATAGGATAATGGGTATTGTTATTCTAATACTATTTACAGTGTAAATATCCCATTCTCCTATATTCAGAACGTACATGTAAGACATATCCTATAATATAAAAGGCCATATGTATGTTTGTCCGATGCAGTCATGCGCAGTAGAGTAGTGATCAGAGAAGCCAGGGAGTTGGTGGGGAGTACGGGGTGAAGCTGTTAGGTCGGGTGTTTATCCGGGCAGTGATCTTCACCTGTGGTGGGTCACTTTGGAAGAGACTGTCCATGGAGGAAGAAGAGAGCTATTTCTTTACGCACTTTGGCCTGTGTACACAGGTTTTTACACTAGTTTATACACAGAATGGTAAGCAGCTGATTATGTTTAAAGATACAGAACTGATAAATGCTCCAGGTTGGAGCCGAAACATTGACCTTATCTAATACTGTCTAATAATATTTTGACTATTCAACACCAAACCTTTTGTGTGCCTGCCTCTTTTGTTTGTTACCTGCATTTCTGGAGCAAACCAAGTGCACCATTGTGGACAAATACATATTCTCTAAATTTCCCCTCAATTCCCCTGTGCAATGCTTTGTGTATCCCTCTTGCACTCAATGGGTTAAATGGGTCATTTCACCCACTGAGTGGCAGCATCGTAATGTGTAAATACCACTCTGGTGCTGAAAAGATTAACTTCTTTCCTCTCTATCATTAAAAACCCCATTAAAATCAAAGTTCCCTTTGGTTTGTCACAGATTTGCTCCAGTTTTACTTGACCCATCAGCCTCGTTGTGTCTCTCACACAGTCTGTTGAGTGGGAATGGGAAGGAAGTGGGACAGAGAGACTTCGCTCTCCCACATACGTTCTACTCTATGCCTTGGCTTAGCAACCTAGGACTCCCTACTTGTTATTCGATTACAACTCCTGTCATTCTCAGCAGCCAGCTGTGGATGATGGGAGTTGTAGTCCAACAACACTAGGGGGAGATGCACCAAGGGTTAATGCTATGTCAATAGGTGTCTGTTAAAGTGTGGTGAGCGCATCACCTTGAAGATACATATAGACTAAGAATTAGGAATGTAAGGGGAAGGGGAGCCTGTGATCATTAACCCTTTGATCGCCAGAGTGGCACGCAATGCTTTGCGTACCCCTCTGGCACTCAAAGGGTTAAGATGCCATAAATGTTTTGATGTGTTTGCGAGGGCAGACGAGAGCAAAGAGGATGCAGATAGACTTCAGCACCAAGAACAGCGGCAGCCCTCACTCAGCATTTTGAATGCCAGCGGAGTATCCTTTCTAATGTTTAAAAATATTGTAAGTAATCTCAGTGTAGAGGTTGGGAACTGACCTGGAATTAAGACTGGAGCTGGATCTCTTTGACACCTGGGATAAGGTTGTGATTGTGAATAGTGACATTTGAGTCTGTCTAGGTTGTTACAGTTCTAAACTAAAGGAATCACAAATCACTAATGTTTAATGTAGTGATCTGCATTTCTGCATAAGTAGGAAACAAGACAGTGGGTTAATTCAAAATTCTTTAACCTTTTGAGTGCCAGAGGGGTATGCAACGCATTGCTTAAGCACTTCTGGCCTTGCACAATGTGTCTGGCAATGTGAGCAGATGTGAAGCACGTGTGTGTGTCTGTGTAAGTGTGTGTGTGTGTGTGTGTGTGTGTGTGTGTATGAGTGTCTGTGTGTGTGTGTTCTTTGTACTGAACCTGCATGTAATTTTACAGTGCAACAAGATTACATCTTAGGCTTCTTTTCTCAGGAGTAAGTAAACCAGGCTTGGCTAGACTTTCATACGCCAGTTCCTTTATTCCTTTAATTAATGTGTTGCTCTTCACTGCACTCTCTCCAATTCTAAAATATCTTTCTTAAAGGGATAGTAATACTTCGTTTTAACTTTATTTTATTTTGTAGGCATTAAAAAAACATGAATATGTCTTATCTCCCAAACCTTTATGGTTTAAGAGATATTCCCTTTTACTGATGTAACACTTTTCAGCCAGGGCAGAAGGGAGCTGCCCAGGTAGACTGCAAAGAGGGACAATCTTCAATTAAGATAACAGAAAAACCTGAAAAACTTGTCAAGGGGGGCAGGGATTTCATTGTTCTCATAGGAAGAAGATTGTCCTCTGCTGTTATCTGTCCAGTCTATGGACTGGATTCCACATCTGAGAAGAGATGGCTTACACTAGGTAAAAGGGGCGGGAGGGGAAACTTTGCTTGAGAATATCTCATAAACCATAATGGTTTGAGAGATAAGACTTATATCATTCTTCATGTTTTTTTAATGCCTACAAAATAAAATAAAGTTAAAACGAAGTATTACTATCCCTTTAAGAACAGGTGCCTAAACTGCTCTGCATATATTAGGATATATCTTTCCATTGACTTGTACAGTGGCAAAATGTTGGGTTTCATCAGTACCCCTTTTAGGCATTGAAGTATACTGTTTTCTTTTAACCTCTACCTGACCCCAGCCATGACCTCCGCCTGCCCTACCAGAACTATATCAATTTTGAACTGCGGCTTGCCTCCAGATTCTGCCTCCTACCCATCTTCCTTACTCTGACATAAACCAATAATATTATAGGTACATGGGAGAAAGACACAATGCATCCCAGTCCTATATAATAATTCGCTAAATGTATGTTTGTCATTCAGCCGCGGTGCGGGCAGTCTGTACTATGCATGACTGCACCGCGGCCATTCCTGGGTGGCACTGTGGCCCGTGTACATGGGCGTTTCAACTAGTTGGAATATATTCTTAAAGCAGAACTTTCATCCCTAATAAAGTAGAGCGCAGTAGGTCTGTCTACTGAATGTAGCTCGAGATTGTTTATTATTTTTTTCAATCAAAGTAATTTATTTTTTATAAAAAACGTTGATGAAGACTGATGTGGAGACGCTCGGTGTGGTAAGGCTGTACCGCACCTCTCTAAGGATCTTCCCTCTGTGCTCTAATTCCCCACTCACCGCCCACCCTAGGCGCCTTCATTCCTATGGACCAGTGGTTCTCAATCTTTTTTCACTCAAGGCACCCCTAAAACGTAAACTAGAATTTTCAGTTTCAATATTTTATGTAAATTATGAAGGGCATAATGGAAGCTACAATACATAAATATGCAATTATTGTTAGATTTGACAATCATAATAACAAAAATAAAACATATTGTGAAAGATAGTTTCCATAAATATACATTTAAAAAGGAATACTTCCATTTTTATCCAAGTCTTAATTTAAAATAAGGGTCACCCTAAGTGAATATCCGTGGCATGGCACCCTGGTTGAAAACCACTGCAAGGACATTTGTCTGCCCCCAAGAGAAGGGTGGCCTGCGTGACTGAGATTGTCATCTGATCGTGAGGGAGAGTGCTGCCAATCATTAGAAACATAACAAACATGGCACCGCTCTCCCTCACACCATGGTGAAAGAAATAGGTAGTTTTTTATTTTATTAAACATTTTTCAACATTAATATGTTTCTGCAATGTGTTTCAAGGAGAGCAATGCATTGAACAGTGGATCGAAAAGCGGGACAGTTCCTCTTTAAAAATGCAATCTTTTGTGGATGGAACACGGACGATGTGCTTGTGCTGTGGAATTGTAACATGAAATCTTTTTGATATTTTATGTCTTTCCATAATGATACTGGTATGTTGTTCACATCGCAGTCTGCAATTTATAGATCTAGAGATAAAAGATATAGTTGGTGAAATTCATACGGGTACTTTTTATAAAATATCTTCTATTATCTCCACACTTAGGTTCAATAGTCACCATCCCAGAAAGCTTAGAGATGGTATAACATGTGGCCATTTCATATGCATTAGACATAACCATTGTCACTTGATGGTTTTGAAAGACAGGTTAAGAAGTCATTTGGTCATGTAGTACTAAATGGATTCTTAGTTTCCTATTTAAAGCCTGGGATAAAGGCACGGTTTGTTATTTTAACACCTGGATTTCAAATAAATAATTAATAATAATTTAAAAGAAGCAACAAAAAAAATGATGCTTTAACCCTCTGAGTGCCAGAGGGGTAAGGAACGCAATGTACGTTCCGTACCCCTCTGGCACTGAAAGGGTTAATGATTGTGTTTGACAATAATCCAAGGGTACAAGAGTCAAATTCAGCTATTCATAAGTATTGGTACGTGCGCCAAAGAGATCCAGCTATGCAACAAATTTGTAAAGATCGGCAGAGAATTGTTTTTACAAGACAGAAACCTTTGGTCCTTAACCCTTTGAGTGCCAGAGAGGAATCCAACGCATTGCATTGCTGATTTATAGACTTAGAGGTTTTTAAACTGCCATATTGTGTATTTAGTTTATCTTGCGCTCTGCCCCTGTAATAGGATATATATTAGTAAAAGTGTAAATACCATTAGGGTGAGGGTACAGAAACATCGCTGAGGGAGGGACATCTCACGTCTTCAGACTCAATAGGATCAGGAACTGTTCCAGCAGTGAGGGGAGTAAACCCCAAGAAGATGTTCCTGTTCTAGTCCAGTCCAGAAATGACTGATCTCCATGCCTGTGGCCTGATTCAGTGTTCAGTCCAGTGCTGTCCGGGTACTGACAAACTCTTGTTCCTGACTGTGATATTGTATGCTGATTGGTCATGCATTGATTTTATGTAGCCGAACCAGTCCGGTTCCTGACCACAGCACTGTATGCTGTTTGTTACTGTATTGATCCACTGTAGCAGAGCCAGTCCTGTTGCTGAACCAGTCCTGTTCCTGACCACAGTATTGTTTTCTATTTGTTCTTGCATTGACCCACTGTTAATAGTAATAATAACTAGTATTTATATAGCGCCTTTCTCCCAGTGGGACTCAAAGCGCTTTCAGCGCACGCTCTCGGAATTAACCAAATCGGCAGCTGAAATAATAGATGTTATTATTACCCAATCAATGGTACTCATTTATCGACCTCGGAAGGATGAAGGGCTGAGTTGACCCTGCCGGGATTCAAACCTGCAACCTTGCAGTTGGAATAGGCTCCATAGTCAGGGACATTACCACTGAGCTATCTCACCAGCAATCTGCACTGTTGCTGAACCAATTCTGATCTAGTCCATGCTATTGACTGCCGACTGTTCCTGCATTGATCCATTGTAGCTGAACCAGTCCTGGTACTGACCACAGTATTATTTGCTGTTTGTTTCTGCATTGGCCCAATGTGTCTGAACCAGTTCTGCTCCAGTCTTCATTACTGTTTGCTGCCTGTCTCTTCATTGATCCCTGTGGCTGAACCCAGAGCTGGATCATCCATTATGGCAACCTAGGCTACTGCCTAGGGCCCACAGCAATATGAGGGGCCCTGGATGCAAGTGAAAGGCCACAGAGGGAGCCCTGCTGCTGTTGCTGCTAACTTCTTGTGTCAGATGCCCTTTTTATTGAATGGCCAGCATCATCCAGTTGCATCCACTCATCCAGTTGCATCTATTAGATCCATAATATTAGTGCCTGCTAGCAGCGCTCTGTGTCAGAAGCAAGAGATGTGGGGCCCCAAACTGGTACCCAGCCTAGGGCCCCATGGAGCCTTAATCCATCTCTGGCTGAACCAGTCCTGGTGCTAAATCGATCCAGTTCCTGTTCACGGCATTCTTGCTGCTTGCTTCTGTATAGGTCTGCAGTCTCTGAACTGAAACTGTTCATGTCTTTGCTGCCTTAGTTTTACCTATGACTGCTGAACCAGTCCTGTTCCAGTCATTCGGTATCCGAATCTGCTTGTGCGTCTTCCTGCTAGTTCCAACCTGGATATTGGTCCATGTGTGCTGCACTCCTGGGCTTGTTCCAGATGTCTGTGTTTGCCCCTGCTTCCCAGTTGCTGATATACTTGGATACTGAGGACCACTGTACTTTTTTATTGTTTGCGGCACTGTGCCCTGTTCAGGTGGCTCCCCAGCTGCTCTGCTGTTGCTGGCTTCCTCTACTCTGCCACCAGTGCTCTGAACCTTACTGCATCATGTGTCCAGTGAGCCACCTTGTGTCCATTCTATGTATTGTAGCCAGACTCCAGCTTCTCCTTGTATATATGTATATCTTGATTTATATGGCACCACACAGTGTATGCAGCGCCTTACAGATGTATGTTATAATAAATAAAAGGGGATAAAATAAGTGTCACATTCATAGAAACAATAGGAGAGAGGTCCCTGCCCTGAGGAGCTTACAGTCTAAATGGCCTTATAGTGTTCGTTTCCTGTACTCAGTGTCTTGTACAGTACTGTTGGTTGCTGCCTGGCAATAGACTCTAGAACACCACTTGTGACCTTTTCTACAGACCCTGCCCAGTGATCCTGAGCATAGTCTGGCTCAACTGGTTTGTGCTATCTAACCTTGCGGCTGTCCCCTTTACCAGGCTTCAGCCACAACAAGACCGCACAGCAGGGCTGGTGCAAGGATTTTTGCCACCCTAGGCAAAGCCTAATTTTGCCACCCATTTGGCTCCGCCCCTTGTGTCCCACCCCTTTATACCCCGTCTACTTATATATTACAATATTCATGATTGTCCTTCCTCTGCCCCCTGGGCCAGTCTGCCCCTAGTCTGGAGATGCCTGTAAGAGATGCCCCCACCAGCTCCACTTTGCCTCCTATCAGCTCCACCTTGCCTTCACCAGCTCCAACTTGACCCCCATCCACTCCAACTTGCACCCAGCAGCTCCACTATGCCCCCTCAGCTCCACTATGCCCCCTCAGCTCCAACTTGCCCCTATCAGCTCCACTTTACCCCCCATCCGCTCCAACTTGCCCCCAGCAGCTCCACTATGCCCCCTCAGCTCCAACTTGCCCCCACCAGCTCCACTTTGCACCCCATCAGCTCCAACTTGCCCCCCATCACATACCTGTAGCTCCCGCGCCATCTTATCTTCAGTAATGCAGAGCGCGCCGGGAGATCATGAGTTCCAGCGTGCTCTGCATTACTAAAGAGCGACCTCGATGAAGGAGCGCAGTAGCAACACAGACCTGACTGTGTTACGTTCCAGTGTGATGGGTGCGGACGCAGCTCTTCTCCGCTGCATGCCCGTGCCCCCAGTACGTGTGCGCCCTAGGCCAGCGCCTACCTCGCCTATAGGTGGCGCCGGCCCTGCCGCACAGTGGTCTGTCAACGCACGCTACCTCCGCATTCTAGCACCCAGCATCTTGCGGCTCACAGTTGCAGTTCAGATTCTATACTTGGTCATTTCTGCTGAGCATAGTGACAGTTACAAGGACCAGCACATCTCTTGGCAGAAGGGATTCCAGGCACTGAGACACATTTTCCTCAGGGGTTTGTGAGTGCAATGCCACTGTTTTATTCTATTATGTTTATTAAAACCTATTACCCTAAAAAAGGTTTTCTGTGATTTATGTCTTTACAGTGTTCTGTTAAAGAATATTTATGTGCTTATGTGAATATGTTAAGGCCTATCGATTTTTGGATTTTTATCTTTTCCCACCTTTGTTCTGATTATTATGATAAGAATTAGAGTTTGTCTAGTGTGTTTTAGGTTTACCTAAACAGCACCTAGAGATTTTTTTTTTATAAAGGGTGAAAATGATCTGAATTATTCAATGGAATATGTGTCCATAAATCATTGCCTAAAGTCATTATGTATAATATCACAGATGCTTCTGTGTGTCTACAACAATGCTCATGTGCCTAGAAACTGTGTATTTCTATTGTCTGTCAGCAAGAACAGGGTTCAGCCATGAAACAGCTGTTGCTGAAGTGAGCAGCAGACAGCAGTGAGCAGCAGACAGCTCAAAGTACTAAATGTATGTACCACAAGTCCAAAACTTGTGGTACATACATTTAGTACTTTGAGCTGTCTGCTGCATATTTTTAAGGCATTGTGAATAAACTATGTTCTTTTAATGTTAAAAGTTATTCTGAATGCTTTTGTTTCTTTGAGGATGATGGGAGCTGTAGTTTTGCAACAGCCGGAGAACCAAAAAATTGCCAACACCTGTTTTAGAACTGTAATGGTTGAGATGCAGCCCATGCTAGTATCAAAGAGTTGGTATTAAAGGCATAGTAATGGTTGTTTTTACCAAAGTTTAATCTTGTAGATATTGAAAATATTAATACAATGAGGTATGTCCTATCTCTCAAACATGTATAGTTGCCCTTGTGCCTTTGTTCAGTGGACAACATCTTCAATCAGTCCTGGATGACATATCCACGGAGGCAGACATGACAGTTGATGGCAATTATTTTCCACATTGAAGGAAGCAGAGTACATGAACCTTTAACTTTAAGGACCAGAGTGGTTCACGCCACATTGCAAAGCAATGAGTTGAATATCTTTCTGGTCTTTAACCCCTTAACCACCGTTCAATCCGGCTTGTTGGCGGCCATTAAGGACCACATAGGTTTTTCTTTTCTTTTTTCAATGAATTCTAGGATGGCAGAGTGGCGTGCAGCCGAGCTGCCGTCCCAGAATTCCCTAAGTGCCGGAACTGGCGTGACAGTCCTGACATGGCATGGGTCCTTAAGGGGTTAATGGTTTAAGATTGCCATGTGCAGTGGGCAAAGTATTAAGTCCTGTGGTTCTGTTAGCAACTGTCATGAGTGTCCCCCATTGACATGATATATGGCACTGATTGAATAGAGTATCTCTGGAACAAAAGAGCAAAGGCAAAATTCATAAGGACCATTAGGATTTTTTGACCTACTATGATAAGGTGAGTGAGGGTATTATTAGAACGTGTTGGTTATCCTTTAACTCTTAAGTGTTAGCTACACAAGAAAAGAAAGAAATATCATCATAGTAACATAGTAACATAGTAGATAAGGCTGAAAAAAGACATGCGTCCATCAAGTCCAGCCCATGCCAATAACACTCCTGTTGATCCAGAGGAAGGCAACAAAAAAAGCCCTCTGGAGCAATTTCCAGTGTAGGTGTGTGTGTGTGTGTCAAATAGTTCCCCGGCTCAATATCCTATTTGCTTTGAAGCCATCTGTCATAACTGTCAATATTGTTCTGTGCTAGATAGGCATCCATTGCTTTTTTGAATGCAGTTACATTATCTGCAAGCACAACATCCCGAGGCAAAGAATTCCATAGCCTTACCGCCCTTACTGTAAAGAATCCCTGCCTGTGTTTTAGTCGAAAGCGCCTTTCCTCAAGTCTTAATGGATGACCTCTTGTTCTTAGCTCAGCTCTTTGCATAAATAATTCATTGGATAGTTCTTTGTATTGACCTTGAATGTATTTGTAAATGGTAATCATATCACCCCTTAGACGTCTCTTTTCTAATGTAAACAAACCCAGTTTGGCTAGTCTCTCTTTGTAACTCAGATCCTCCAATCCCTTTATCAGTTTTGTTGCACGTCTCTGCACCTTTTCCAGTTCAGCAATGTCTTTTTTTAGAACAGGCGCCCAAAATTGTACTCCATATTCTAGATGAGGCCTAACCAAGGATTTATACAGAGGTAGGATAATATTAGCATCCCTTGCTTCTACACCTCTTTTTATGCAGGCTAGTACTCTATTTGCTCTTGCAGCAGCTGAGTGACTCTGCACACTGCTGTGAAGACTATTGTCTATCAGTACACCTAAATCTTTCTCTAATGAGGATTTCCCAAGTTGTTTCCCATTTAGAGTATATGTAGCAAGTTTGTTTCTACAACCCAAATGCATAACCTTACATTTATCTACATTAAATGACATCTGCCACTTTTCTGCCCATTCACTTAGTTTATCTAAATCCTTCTGTAGGGAAAAAACATCGAGCTCTGTATGTATTTCCTTACATAGCTTAGTGTCATCAGCAAAGATTGAGATGCTACTTTCAATTCCCACTTCTAGATCATTAATAAACAAATTAAAAAGCATTGGGCCCAGGACTGAACCCTGCGGCACACCACTTATAACCCTAGACCAATTTGAAAAAGTTCCATTTACAACAACTCTCTGCCATCTATCATTTAACCAATTCTCAATCCATGTACAGATAACACCACCCAAACCGAAGCCTTTTAATTTATGCAGTAATCTGTTGTGAGGCACTGTGTCAAAGGCTTTTGCAAAATCCAAGTATACTACATCAACAGCAATTCCCCTGTCCAAATTACTACTCACTCTTTCATAAAATGCAAGTAAATTAGTCTGACATGATCTGTTCTTCATGAAACCATGCTGATTCCTACTAATGATATTGTTTGTCTTCACATAGTTCTGAATACTGTCAGTTAATAACCCTTCTAGTATCTTACCCACTATGGAAGTCAAGCTCACAGGTCTATAATTTCCTGGTTTGAATCTTGCTCCCTTTTTAAACAATGGAACTACATCAGCTTTCCTCCAATCACAGGGCACTATGCCTGATGAAAGCGAATCAATAAATATTAAGTATAATGGTTTTGCTATTACTGAACTAAGTTGCTTAAGTACCCTTGGGTGTATACCGTCCAGTCCAGGAGCTTTATTCACTATAACCCTTTCCAGTCTCTTTTGGACCTTGTCCTCAGTAAGCCATGTAGATGTTGGAGGAAATTCCATGGTTTTGTCTGTTTGCCCACAGCTTGTCATTTCTGCTTCCTTTGTATATACTGAAGCAAAGAACGTATTTAGGGTGTCAGCCATAGCTTTATCATCACTAATCAATTCACCTGTTTCAGTCTTAAGAGGACCAATATCAACCTTAACTTTTTTGTTGTTAATATACTTGTAGAATTGTTTAGGGTTTTTCTTGCTCTCATTTGCAATATTTCGCTCATTTTCTATTTTAGCTAGCTTAATTGCTTATTTGCAGATTTTATTACATTCTTTATATTTTTTAAATGATGCATCTGACCCATTTGACTTAAACACCTTAAAAGCCTGCTTTTTATTTCTCATTTCCCTGCTAACCACATTATTAATCCACATTGGTTTTGCTTTACTTCTCTTGTGCTTATTCCCCAATGGTATATATTGACGTGTATATCATCATGTTATTCATATGGTACAATTAGTTTGGATGTGCCAGGCTGTAATGGAATAAACGTGTCTATCTGAGGTCACATACAAAATTGATGGAACAGTGAGTCTAGGATGGTGAAAAATGTTATCACACACAACACTAAGTGGTATTTACATGGAAATCAAACAGAGGAATCTGTATTACCCTGTGATATGTTCTCAGACAGGGGAATATGAGGCAATGTGAGGCCCTCCAGCAGCTGCCAAACTACAACTCCCATCATCCCCAATGAGCTGGTCAAAGAGAAGATTTAATATGTATTTATATCATATTTATATTTAAATATAAGGAACACACAATAAAGAGAGTGCCTCCAGGTAGGTATAATAATAATAATATAGTTTATTAAATGAATATAAATAAAAATAAAAAATGGTATACAATGATAAATACAATAAACATGTAAAAAAATATATGTCTTTCTATATATAAAGAGTGTGCGAAAGAAGATCTCCCGTAGAATCAATTATCACCTTGTTGTGGTTGTGGCCTGAATTATGAATATTAATGTGCTCAGCCACTCATAAACACTGCCCCTTGTGGTCATTCAGTATGCACATACCATATGAAAATATATTGCTGTAAAGGGATAGTAATACTTAAAATATAAAAAAATATGTGTTGTAGGGTTTATCCCCCTGAGTAAAATAAGGTCACTCCCACTGCTGAGAGATTTTTTATTAAAAAATTATAACAGCTCAACTTGAATTTTTAGGTGCAGTATCAGAGTGGCCTGAAAATATACAGTGGCGCTGTTGCTACACCATCCTAGGGACTGCTCTGGTCTGTAGACCATAAATTTCCATAGAATGGCATAGCAACAGCTCCACTGTAAATTTTCAGGCCATTGTGATATTGCACCTATAAAATTCAAGTTTGAGCTGTTATAAATTTTAATAAAATATCTCTCAGCAGTGGGAGTACTCTTGTTTTATTTGGATTTATAAACCATACAACATATATTTTTTACATCTTAAGTATTACTGTCCCTTTAATTGTCTGTGTGAAATAAATCATAATCAAATGCAATACAATAAATCGTATCCAATATACAACTTAATATCAAAATGTCTAGGAATCACCACCGTAATTGTAGCAAGTAATGTGTACCTCTCTCGTCAAAGTGTGAGATGTGCTTTTAGCGGGCAGAGGTATGTCTGTCTATCCTATTTCTAGATCAATAATGTCTCATAGATCTCTTATTAGTTATGTGCGAGCAGAGGCTGTTGGTATCTGTGCAATATCTTGATTCTGGCATACAATATACACATCTATATATATAAAAGAGAAAGGCTCATTGCATAATTTATGTCTCCTCAGGAGACACACACACACCCAGGGGTGGCAATAAGGAGGGGTTACTGTTCCCATTGGGTGATTCAATGTGGGCGTGATTTTCACACTAATTGCAGTGGCCTTCGGCCACTGCTATTGGTGTGAAAATCATGCAGGGAGTTGGCCCTCCCCCACTATGCAGCCCGCCCACCACTATCAAAGTCAGAAAAAAACAATATGGCCGCCACTTGCTCCTACACCACAGACAAACGCACACATGCCCCACTCACACAGCACCAAACTTACACACATGCCCCACTCACACAGCACCACACACACACACGCCCCACTCACACACACAAATGCCCCACTCACACACACAGCACCACACACACAAAAGCCAGAAATAAATATGGCTGACACACAGTCACTCACCCTGACTCCCAGTGGCCTCAGCAGGACCTGTACTACAGCCACTGAGGAACAATATGGCACTCAAAGGGTTAAGGTAGGTCCTCATTGCTCAATTATTTCTTCACTGTCATCATTTGCCATACAACACAGAGGACAGGCAGCCATCAGGTACACACTTAACCCACTGACTGCCACAGGGTTATGTATCAAATTTTACCCCTCAGTGAGTGTGTTCAAACCCCTCACACTGTAAACTTGCATTTCCCTCCCACTTCTCCTCCTTCCCCAGCCTATTACTAACACTTTTCCCACATTTATGTTAAGCCCCGCCCCCTACTCGCAATTAAGCCCCACCCACTTGTAACACAAATTGCCCCATTGCTCTCTCCACATGAGGGACTCCACAAGTAAAAGTTCCCAGGTATTACACACACATGCCCCACTCACACAGCACCACACACACACACAAAGCCAGAAAGAAATATGGCTGACACACACACACACACACAGTCACTCACCCTGACTCCCAGTGGCCTCAGCAGGACCTGTAGTGCAGCAACAGGGGAACAAAATGGCACTCAGACGGTTAAGATAGGCCCTCATTGCTGAATTACTTCTTCACTGTCATTATTTGCCATGCAAGACACAGAACAGACAGCCATCAGGTACACACTTAACCCACTGACTGCCACAAGGAGTGTGTATCAAGTTTTACCCCTCAGGGAGTGTGTTCAAACCCCTCACACTGTAAACTTGCATTTCCCTCCCACTTCTCCTCCTTCCCCAGCCTATTACTAACACTTTTCCACATTTATGTTAAACCCCGCCCCCTACTCGCGATTAAGCCCCGCCCACTTTTAACCCAGATTTCCCCATTTGTCTCTCCACATCAGCACCACATGACTCCCTTCCAGGGACTCCACAAGTCAAAGTTCCCAGGTATAAATACACTTCCCACTGCTATTTAACTCTGACATGCCTCTCTATACCTTAAAGGGATAGTAATACTTAAAATGTAAAAAAAAATATGTTGTTGGGTTTATCCCCCTGAGTAAAACAAGAGTACTCCCACTGCTGAGAGGTCTTTCATTCAAAAGTTATTAATTTTCAAAGTTGAATTTTTTAGGTGCAATATCACAGTGGCCTGAAATTGTACAGTGGCGCTGTTGCTACACCATCCTATGGAGATTTATGGTCAACTGACCAGAGTTGTCCATAGGATCGTGTAGCAACAGCGCCACTGTACAATTTCAGGCCACTGTGATATTGCACCTAAAAAATTCAACTTTGAAAATTAATAACTTTTAAATGAAAGATCTCTCAGCAGTGGGAGTACTCTTGTTTTACTCAGGGGGATAAACCCTACAACATATTTTTTTTTACATTTTAAGTATTACTATCCCTTTAACCATTTGAGTGCCAGAGGGGTGCACAACTCATGCAGGCATGTGTTTCTGCGCATATATGTTGCGTGTGTGTGTGTGTGTGTGTGTACATCTCTGTTACATATTTGTGTGCATGTGTGCATCTCCGGTATGTGTGTGAATGTCTCTGCCGCTCACTGTGTGTATGTGTCTGCCTGTGTGTTGCATATGTCTACATTTCACACACGTGCACCCAACACCGTCCCACATTGGTAGTGTATATATATAAGAGAGAAAACCTGCGTCCCCTGCCACACACACCCAGGGGCGGCTGTAAGGAACAGTTAGCCTGCCCCCCAACATCAGTCTTAACCTAGGCTGACCAGACCTCACCTTTAACCGGAGACGCATAGGAAAAATGCATACTGCAGGACTGCTTTCATTTCAGTGAAGTACTGCAAATTGGCTATTTCCTATGTGTCCCCGGTTAAAGGTGAGATCTGGTCAGCCTACCTTAACCCTGTGTCAGAGGGGTACGTATACATTGCAATGCGTTGCGTACCTCTCTGGCAGTCAGAGGGTTAGCCCTCTCCTCCACAGCTCACCTACTGCTACATCACTTCTCTCGACTTACAACTCCTACTGCAAACAACTCATGGCACAATACTATAGCCCACCAACCAGCAGCTCCCATTTTGCTGGGGAGCCACACATTGATCACTTCTTTCAAAGACACACTGGGACACTCAGAGTCAGCTGGGGAATAGGTTAGAACACACAGATCTTCAGTTTCCATACTAAGAACTGGGGCTGATGGACTCACTTTGTTTCAATTTAACCCTTTGAATGCTGTTGCAATGCCTTGGATACCTCTCTGGCACTCAGAGGGTTAAGCCCATTAACCCTTGGAGTAGCAGAGATGATATGCAGCACATTGCTCTGCTTACCTCTGTCACTCAAAGGGTTAATATCTGTTTGGAAAGCTTCCACATTTGGGTATTGTGCAGCCCACTCTTTCCTCACAAGTGGCCCACAGGGTTAAACTGATTTCTTTGAAAATGTCCATTGATTTCAATGAGACTATTAATTCCATGAATGCTACAGACAATGCAAACACATTGCCAAAGCAACGCGTTGCGGACAATTGTAGCATTCAAGGGGTTAAAGCCCCATTTATGTCAACACGATTTTCCTGAATTTTCAATTCAACCCTATGGTGTCAGTTTTTTTTTACTTGCACCTTTTATCTTGATACATAAGGCCCATACAGTTATACTCTTACCCCATTAATCTAAACCCATTTATACTTTTGGCTCTTGCAGCAGCTGACTGCGCACTGTGATCTGTGAGGCTGATGTACTAACACAAAGAGGAACAATTAATCTGTACCATACAGAACAAATACAATGCTTTGCTGACCTCTCTAGTGTTGAAGACGTTAAAACGCCCATTTAGATAAATGGGTATTACTCCCTGTGCTGCTGTTACTTTTCCACAAAATTCCACCACTTTCCTTAGTATATGAGCCTTCCTGTTTTGAAGCCTATTAGCTGTTAGGGGTCCCTCTATTGATCCCTTGCCTACGGCCTATGGACAAATAATCCGGTTCTGTCCCAGCCGACCACCACGGCCCACTAATACAAGGAGCGCCCAACATGTGTCACATATTCCTTTCACTGCCAGAGAACTATACAACTCATTACACAGCAATGTGTTGTGTACCTCTCTCACACTCAGAGTTAAAGTGCTTCACTCCAACCAACTGCTACACTAGGTCTGTATAATGCAGTAACCCTACAGCCCTGTATTTCATGTCTACTTCACTGTCTATGTATAGTCATTTCTCCCCCTCACCCATTACTTTACTGTAACACTTCACTGTCCCTCCTCTCCTCAATCTCTCATCTCCTCCTCCCTTGTCACCCCCACTCACCTATCCCCTTGCCATTCATCCATAGTCCCAATCTCGCCATTTTACTCCCACATCGCTATTACATTATCTATCACTGCATCTGTCACTTAACCCTCTGTCTGCCAACCTATTTCTTCAAATGTACTGCAGTATCCACTGCTGTAGTCTAAATTATTCCTTTACTCACAAACATCTTCTCACTGTGACCTTCTACAAGTAACACAGCACCCTGACTTCAACTGTAAGTGTACAGAGTCTTATTCATCAAGTAACATAGCACACTTACTCAACTGTAAGGATACAGGGCCTTATTCATCAAGTAACACAGGACACTCATTTCGACTGTAAGGATGCAGGGCCTTATTCATCAAGTAACACAGCACACTCACTTCAACTGTAAGGATGCAGGGCCTTATTCATCAAGTAACACAGCACACTCACTTCGACTGTAAAGATACAGGGCCTTATTCATCAAGTAACACAGCACACTGACTTCAACTGTAAGGATACAGGGCCTTATTCATCAAATAACACAGCACACTGACTTTAACTGTAAGGATACAGGGCCTTATTCACCAAGTAACACAGCACACTCACTTCAACTGTAAGGATACAGGGCCTTATTCATCAAGTAACACAGCACACTCACTTCAACTGTAAGGATACAGGGCCTTATTCATCAAGTAACACAGCACACTGACTTCAGCTGTAAGGATACAGGGCCTTATTCATCAAGTAACACAGCACACTCACTTCAACTGTAAGGATACAGTGGCTTATTCATCAAGTAACACAGCACACTCACTTCAACTGTAAAGATACAGGGCCTTATTCACCAAGTAGCACAGCACACTCACTTCAACTGTAAGGATACAGGGCCTTATTCACCAAGTATCACAGCACACTCACTTCAACTGTAAGGATACAGGGCCTTATTCACCAAGTAACACAGCACACTCACTTCAACTGTAAGGATACAGGGCCTTATTCATCAAGTAACACAGCACACTCACTTCAACTGTAAAGATACAGGGCCTTATTCACCAAGTAACACAGCACACTCACTTCAACTGTAAGGATACAGGGCCTTATTCACCAAGTAACACAGGACACTCACTTCAACTGTAAGGATACAGGGCCTTATTCACCAAGTAACACAGCACACTCACTTCAACTGTAAGGATACAGGGCCTTATTCATCAAGTAACACAGCACACTCACTACAACTGTAAGGATACAGGGCCTTATTCACCAAGTAACACAGCACACTCACTTCAACTGTAAGGATACAGGGCCTTATTCATCAAGTAACACAGCACACTCACTACAACTGTAAGGATACAGGGCCTTATTCATCAAGTAACACAGCACACTCACTACAACTGTAAGGATACAGGGCCTTATTCACCAAGTAACACAGCACACTCACTTCAACTGTAAGGATACAGGGCCTTATTCATCAACCTGAAGAGCTGGGATTAAAACATTTTTTACAAATCTTGTCAGCACATCTACATCACCACTGCGTCTGTCACACACTGTCTACATATGTGACATACGTCCATGTATGTGTGTCTCTCTCTGTGTATGTATTCGTTTCACAGTGTGTGACACGCTCTGTCTCTTTAAGTGCGTGTCTGTAACACTGCATATTTCTGTTTCACACAAGGTCTCTCTGTGTAAATAATATGACGGGTAATGCCGGCCCACATTGCTAGTGTGTATATATATAATATATAATCCCCCTGTCTGTCCTTTTTAACCCAGCCATACCCATTGAATGCTAGAAAGTTATCCAGTGAATTGCAAGGTAATGATTTGGAGAGACCGCAGACTTTTGCAACAATGGAGTTAAAGCTCCATTTAAATCTGTCACACAGAGTGCTCGCGGGCCACCCGCCTCGTCTCAGCTGCTGTCTGCTGAGCAGAGTATGAAGGCAGGGGTAGGGCTTGGCAACAGGCAACAGCCTACGGCAGCCTGGTGGTGGTGTGGGTGCGTTGTAGGCCTCAGCCTTCTCACTCAGCAGTTCTTGCAACGCGTCATGGCGTCCCACCAACTTTTTGCGTGCAACAGCGCTCTCCGCCTCCACAGAATGCGTGACCACAAAACTGCTCAGTGGTGCTCCCTCCCCTCCCTGAGACAGATGGTCTTATTTATGGTCCATATAATATGGCTATCATCAGATGACTCATGAGGCATCCAATCTCCAAGTCGACTCCTCGTCTACACGCAGGTGACCCTCCAGCTCAGTGCACACAGGGGCCTTGTGAGTGGTGACAAGGCAGCCGCAGCTCTGCCAGTGCCGCTGACTGAGTTCCGTGACGGCCACTGAGTTCATTACGAGACTTTCCTTCCAGGCAGCAGCCGGTGATGATTCTCTTTGGAAGTGAACTTAAGGGCAAGAGAATCAAATCCTCCTGTTCTGACCTGTACCCCTCTAATGAGTGGCACCCGGGGCGGACTGGCCCCTTAGTATGCCACTGCTTAATCTTTCTATTCTGAAAAATAGATCCCGCCTCAATTTTAGTAAATCCTTTAATATATTTGAAGGTGTCGTTATATCCACCCTCTCCCTTCTATTGTCCAAGCTGTACATATTCAGGGTTTTTACTCCTGATGAGGGGGACAACAAATTAAGAGCCACTTATTCATACATGTCTATTCATTAAAGGAGATCTTACACCTCCTAATAAAACCGCTATTTCTTGAAGAAAGGCAAAATTCATAGGGCCATCAGAATTTTCTTGCCATAGTAATGTAAGTGGGGGTTATTATTGGAGGTGTGAATTCCTTTATAAGTACCACCATTTCTAATTCACAGATGGACAAAAACCGCTGGGAATATGTATGAACTGATATCTGTTCTAAATATTGATGTGCGTGTTGACGTGTGTATCTCATCAGCCAATGAATGGCCCCCACCCTGGTGGGTGTCAGCCAATGGCGGATGGTTGCCAGCCTACCTGTCATAACGCAACCGCGACTCTTTAGAGATGGGATTGCCAATGGAATGCTGGGACAATGCATTTCACCCTTCGATTGCCAGAGGGGTACGGAACATGCTGCAAAGCAATGTGTTGTGTACCCCACTGGCACCCAATGGGTTAAGTAAACAGGGTATTCTAGCGGCGCTGTATCACTACCCTATCACAGAGCAGCCTGAGGGCAGCAGGCGCAATACGGAACGGAACAGGCAGACCGTAGATACAGTTGTGAATACACAGGGAACTTAACCCTTTGGGCCCCAGAAGTGTGTCTAGTGCATTGCAGCTACAAAGAGTTCAGCTCCCACTTTTTCACATCTTTCCCTAAAGTAGAACTTAGACTCTCTAAAATAGCATATCATCAGGCATACCAGGCAACCTGAGGCTCACCAGCTGTTGTAGAGTACAATGCCAGTTATAGTCTACTACAGTTGGAGGGCACTGAAGGGCCTCAGGGTGCCAGTACCTGCATTATGGATTATCTAAACGTCTTTAACCCATTGTATTTACTTTGTTTTAATCAAGACTCAAACACAACTAGAATGTTCTGTATCTACAGAATCTTTATTTTGTATATCAGAAGTAAAACCATCTCAAAAATCGCCAGATCCCTCCCATTTTCTTAGGTTTATTTTCCTTCACTTCCACCTCCTCTTCCTCCTCTATTATCACCTCCTCTTCCACCTCTATTATCACCTCCTCCTTTGCAGCATCTTCCTTGTCTACCGGGGATTTTACCTTTGTGACGTAAAACATATGCTGCTCACGTGACTCCTCCTCATTGTCTGTTGTTTCAGAGTCACCAATATAGAACGTCACTTTTCTCTCAGGAGGGTTTTCTTCGTTCTGACTGTCCAGTGATGACGGCCAGTCCTCCTGATCGGCGTAATAGGTAGACTTTTCTATTTCAGTGTACGGTGATGGAGGAGGTTGCCTTACATAGTATAGAGGCCAGTTCTGTAACATCTCTAGGTGTAGGAAACGAGATGCAAAATTCCTCCCTACCAGCTCATCGTCCGATGGCTGTGGAGGTTCCAACTCATATATCATCTTCTGATGGGTGTAATCAGAAGGAATATCCTCATCTTCATACTGATTGCACCATGTGTGTGGATATTCAGGTTGGCAGCAGTACTCTATGTCCTCCTGATGGGTGTAATTAGAAGGAATATCCTCATCTTCATACTGATTGCACCATGTGTGTGGATATTCAGGTTGGCAGCAGTACTCTATGTCCTCCTGATTGTAGTACCAAGAAGGAATATCCTCATCTTCATACTGATTGCACCATGTGTGTTGATCTTCAGATGGGTACTGGTACTCTATGTCCTCCTGATTGTAGTACCAAGAAGGAATATCCTCATCTTCATACTGATTGTACCATGTGTGCTGATATTCAGGTGGGTACTGGTACTCTTGGTACACCTGATCGTAGTAACGAGTAGGAATATACTGGTTTTCATATGGATTGTACCATGTGTGTGGATATTCAGGTGGGTAGCGGTACTCTTGGTACACCTGATTGTAGTAACCAGTAGGAATATACTCGTTTACATACTGATTGTACCATGTGTGCTGATATTCAGGTGGGTACTGGTACTCTTGGTACACCTGATCGTAGTAACCAGTAGGAATATACTGGTTTTCATATGGATTGTACCATGTGTGTGGATATTCAGGTGGGTAGCGGTACTCTTGGTACACCTGATTGTAGTAACCAGTAGGAATATACTCGTTTATAGTGTTGAGCGAGCATGCTCGGCCGATGCTCGGATCGGCTCGAGCATCGCTCTGCTCGGCACATGGCGGTACTCGTACGAGTACCGCATGTGCTCGCCCGCCATGTTCGGGTCTCCTCCCCGCACGTTTTGCGGCTGCTGCGCAGCCAATAAACGTGCAGGGAGGCTCTGACATCGGTGTAATGCCAGCAGCCATGTTGGCTGCTGGCATTACACTGATTGGCTGGCCAGAACCCGTGGTCAGGTGCTGTATAGCACCTGACCAGCGAGTTCGGCTCAGTCTGAGCCAGGGAGAGCTGAGGATAGGAAGGGAAAGGCAGTGTAGGGAGGAAAAAAACAAAAATTGTGAAAAAAAAAGAACCAAAAGTCCTTTTTAGGACTACTGTGTGTGGGGGCAGCAGGTTATTTGGTGTGGGGGGAAAAAAAAAAAAAAAAAAAAAAAAATATATATATTCTGTTTAGTGTGCAAAGTTGCAGATTAGAGCACATTCTGTTTAGTGTGCACAGTTGCAGATTAGAGCACATTCTGTTTAGTGTGCAAAGTTGCAGATTAGAGCACATTCTGTTTAGTGTGCAAAGTTGCAGATTAGAGCACATTCTGTTTAGTGTGCAAAGTTGCAGATTAGAGCACATTCTGTTAAGTCTTCAAACTAAAATATCAAAGTCACGTATTCCATTCAGTGTGCGTCGCCGCAGTTTAGCAGCACATTCTGAGTACTGTGCAGAGTTGCAGAATAGGAAGAAATACTGTTAAGTCTTCAAACTAAAATATCAAAGTCACATATTCCATTCAGTGTGCTTCGCCGCAGTTTAGCAGCACATTCTGTGTACTGTGCAGAGTTGCAGAATAGGAAGAAATACTGTTAAGTCTTCAAACTAAAATATCAAAGTCACATATTCCATTCAGTGTGCGTCGCCGCAGTTTAGCAGCACATTCTGTGTACTGTGCAGAGTTGCAGAATAGGAAGAAATACTGTAAAGTCTTCAAACTGTAAAATATCAAAGTCACATATTCCATTCAGTGTGCTTCGCCGCAGTTTAGCAGCACATTCTGTGTACTGTGCAGAGTTGCAGAATAGGAAGAAATACTGTTAAGTTTTCAAACTCAAATATTAAAGTCACATATTCCATTCAGTGTCTTTCACCGCCGTTTAACAGCCTATTCTGTGTACTCTGTACAGTTCCAGAATTATAAGAAATACTGTTAAGTTTTCAAACTCAAATATTAAAGTCACATATTCCATTCAGTGTGTTTCAACGCCGTTTAACAGCCTATTCTGTGTACTCTGCAGAGTTGCAGAATAGTAAGAAATACTGTTAAGTTTTCAAACTCAAATATTAAAGTCACATATTCCATTCAGTGTGTTTCACCGCCGTTTAGCAGCCTATTCTGTGTACTGTGCAGAGTTGCAGAATTATAAGAAATACTGTTAAGTTTTCAAACTCAAATATCAAAGTCACATATTCCATTCAGTGTGCTTCGCCGCAGTGTAGCAGCACATTCTGTGTACTGTGCAGAGTTGCAGAATAGGAAGAAATACTGTTAAGTCTTCAAACTAAAATATCAAAGTCACATATTCCATTCAGTGTCTTTCACCGCCGTTTAACAGCCTATTCTGTGTACTCTGCAGAGTTGCAGAATTATAAGAAATACTGTTAAGTTTTCAAACTCAAATATTAAAGTCACATATTCCATTCAGTGTCTTTCACCGCCGTTTAACAGCCTATTCTGTGTACTCTGTACAGTTGCAGAATTATAAGAAATACTGTTAAGTTTTCAAACTCAAATATTAAAGTCACATATTCCATTCAGTGTCTTTCACCGCCGTTTAACAGCCTATTCTGTGTACTCTGTACAGTTCCAGAATTATAAGAAATACTGTTAAGTTTTCAAACTCAAATATTAAAGTCACATATTCCATTCAGTGTCTTTCACCGCCGTTTAACAGCCTATTCTGTGTACTCTGTACAGTTGCAGAATTATAAGAAATACTGTTAAGTTTTCAAACTCAAATATTAAAGTCACATATTCCATTCAGTGTGTTTCAACGCCGTTTAACAGCCTATTCTGTGTACTCTGCAGAGTTGCAGAATAGTAAGAAATACTGTTAATTTTTCAAACTCAAATATCAAAGTCACATATTCCATTCAGTGTCTTTCACCGCCGTTTAACAGCCTATTCTGTGTACTCTGTACAGTTGCAGAATTATAAGAAATACTGTTAAGTTTTCAAACTCAAATATTAAAGTCACATATTCCATTCAGTGTCTTTCACCGCCGTTTAACAGCCTATTCTGTGTACTCTGTACAGTTCCAGAATTATAAGAAATACTGTTAAGTTTTCAAACTCAAATATTAAAGTCACATATTCCATTCAGTGTCTTTCACCGCCGTTTAACAGCCTATTCTGTGTACTCTGTACAGTTGCAGAATTATAAGAAATACTGTTAAGTTTTCAAACTCAAATATTAAAGTCACATATTCCATTCAGTGTGTTTCAACGCCGTTTAACAGCCTATTCTGTGTACTCTGCAGAGTTGCAGAATAGTAAGAAATACTGTTAATTTTTCAAACTCAAATATCAAAGTCACATATTCCATTCAGTGTCTTTCACCGCCGTTTAACAGCCTATTCTGTGTACTCTGTACAGTTGCAGAATTATAAGAAATACTGTTAAGTTTTCAAACTCAAATATTAAAGTCACATATTCCATTCAGTGTGTTTCAACGCCGTTTAACAGCCTATTCTGTGTACTCTGCAGAGTTGCAGAATAGTAAGAAATACTGTTAATTTTTCAAACTCAAATATCAAAGTCACATATTCCATTCAGTGTCTTTCACCGCCGTTTAACAGCCTATTCTGTGTACTCTGCAGAGTTGCAGAATTATAAGAAATACTGTTAAGTTTTCAAACTCAAATATTAAAGTCACATATTCCATTCAGTGTGTTTCAACGCCGTTTAACAGCCTATTCTGTGTACTCTGCAGAGTTGCAGAATAGTAAGAAATACTGTTAATTTTTCAAACTCAAATATTAAAGTCACTTATTCCATTCAGTGTGTGTCACCGCAGTTTAGCAGCCTATTCTGTGTACTCTGCAGAGTTGCAGAATAGTAAGAAATACTGTTAAGTTTTCAAACTCATATATATTAAAGTCATATATATCGTGTAAGATGAAGAAGGCGGGTAAAAAGGGACGGGGAAGTGGACGTGATCCTGAAAGTTCAGGGCGCGGGTCAGGACGCGGAGAAACTGTGCCTGGTGCCAGAGCACAAGAAAGAAAGACATCCACCATACCTAGCTTCATGTCTGATTTCACAGGGCGTCGCAGGACATCACTCTCGAGGTCCGACCAGTGCGAACAGGTGGTCGGTTGGATGACAGCTGATACTGCTTCCAGTCGGTTAAGCACCACCCTGTCTTCCACCAAGTCCACTCTCAGTAGCCAAGAGTCTGGTCAACATAATCCTCACTCTGATCATCCTTCCTCCCACCATACACGGTCTGGTCAAAGAAGTGATCCCACACTGGGATATAGTGATGAGCTCGTCTCATCACCAATCCTTCATTTGACCCTCTCTCCAAGCACGCTTGCAGAGGAACATGACATCTTGTGCCCTGATTCACAACCTCTAGAGGCTACCCAATCACAAGAAGATGACAGATGTGAACGGCATTTAAGGTCAAAGGAAGTAGTGGATGATGATGATGATGATGAGACACAGTTGCCATTAAATCAACCACTATTTCCTTCTCAAGACCTTGTTGAGGAGAATGTTATACAGTTGTCAATGACCGAGTATGTGGTGGGATCAAGACTTGAGGAGGATGATCAGAGTGAGGAAGTGGAGGAGGACTTGGTGGACGATGAGGTGACTGACCCCACCTGGGAAGGTGTAGAGCCGAGCGATGACAGCAGTCCTGAGGGTGAGCCATCTGCAGCACCGCAACAGGCTGGAAGAGGCAGTGGTGTGGCTACAGAAAGAAGGCGGACCGCACCAAACCGGCCCGCAAATGTTCCACGGAGCACCCCCTTGCGTAAATCTACCTTGCCAAGGGGTAGGTGTTCCGCGGTATGGCGTTTTTTTAAGGAAAGTGCGGACGACAAAAGATTTGTAGTTTGCAACCTGTGCCACACCAGAATGAGCCGAGGCATGAACACTAGAAACCTCACCACCACCAGCATGATCCGACACATGGCATCCAAGCACCGTAGTAAGTGGGAGGAACGCCTGGATCGCCCATCTGTGTCTGCAGGCCACACCACTGCCTCCTCTTCCCCTGTTTTCGGTGCCGGCCAATCGCCTGTCGAAGGCGCAGGCCCGCATACCTCCCGCCCTGCACCTGTAGCATCTGAAGCACCATCAGCGACCACATCCACTTCCCTGTCCCAGCACAGCGTCCAAATGTCGTTACCCCAGGCATTTGAGCGCAAGAGAAAATACCCAGCCACCCACCCACAGGCCATAGCACTAACCTCACACCTTTCAAAATTACTGGCCATCGAAATGCTGCCATTTAGGCTTGTGGACACTGAGTCCTTCCGCAGCCTGATGGCAGCAGCTGTCCCTCGGTACGCGGTCCCCAGCCGCCACTACTTTTCCCGGTGTGCCATCCCCGCATTACACCACCATGTGTCCCGTAACATCACCCGTGCCCTGACCAACGCAGTTACTGGGAAGGTCCACTTAACGACTGACACATGGACAAGTGCTTGTGGCCAGGGACGCTACATTTCCCTGACGGCACACTGGGTGAATGTCGTGGAGGCTGGGAGCGACTCGGACCCTGGGATGGCACGGGTGCTACCCACGCCGAGGATTGCGGGCCCTACCTCCATCAGGGTTTCCACCAGCACCTACGTTATTGGCTCCTCCTCCTCCGTTTCCACCTCCGAATTCTCTACACACACCGCCACTCCCCCATCAGCCAGTAGCTGGAAGCAGTGTAGCACTGCAGTGGGGAAGCGTCAACAGGCCGTGCTGAAGCTGATCTGCCTTGGGGACAAACAGCACACGGCCTCAGAGCTGTTGCAGGGGATTAGTCACCAGACCGAGCAGTGGCTCTCGCCACTCAACCTGCAAGCAGGCATGGTTGTGTGTGATAATGGGCGTAACTTGGTGGCGGCTTTGGAGCTCGGCAAGCTCACACACGTACCATGCCTAGCGCATGTATTTAATTTAGTGGTGCAGCGATTTCTAAAAACCTACCCCAATGTGCATGATCTCTTGACCAAGGTGCGCCGCGTGTGTGCACATTTCCGTAAGTCATCTACAGCTTCGGCCGGCCTGTTGAAGCTGCAGCAGCGCTTACAATTGCCAGCTCACCGGCTGCTGTGTGACGTGAGCACGCGCTGGAACTCCACCTTCCACATGTTGGCCCGGCTTTGTGAGCAGCAGAGGGCAGTAGTGGAGTACCAGCTGTTACACGGTCGTCGCCTCTCCGTTCAACTTCCTGTAATCAGAAGTGAGGAGTGGGAATGGATGTCAGACCTCTGCGAGGTTTTACGCAATTTTGAGGAATCGACACAGATGGTGAGCGGCGATAACGCTATTATCAGTGTAACCATCCCACTTCTGTGTCTACTGAAACGCTCGCTGCTCACAATTAAAACCGACGCTTTGCATGTGGAAGAGGTGGAAATGGGGGAGGAAGAGCTTACACAAGGTGATAGCCAGAGCACCCTCACTTCGTCTTCTCAGCGACAATTGGAGGAGGCGGAGGAGGAGGAGGAGGAGGAGGAGGAGGAGGAAGACACGGTTGCCTCCGCTACAGAGGGTAGCCATGGAACTTTAGTTCCATCTCTTCAGCGTGGGTGGGCAGAAGAGGAGGAAGAGGATGAGGATATTGAGAGTCAGCCTCCTGGTGAGGACAGCGAAATCTTGACTGTTGGTACTCTGGCACACATGGCTGACTTTATGTTAGGCTGCCTTTCCCGTGACCCACGCGTTGTACGCATTTTAGACAACACGGATTACTGGGTGTTCACCCTTCTGGACCCCCGCTACAAAGAGAATTTCTCATCTCTCATTCCTCCGGTGGAGAGGACAAGCAAAATGGTGCAATACCAGAAGGTTCTTGTTGAAAAATTGCTCCAAAATTTTCCATCTGACAACGCTGGCGGCAGAGTACGTGCTACCTTGGCCAACCGAGAAGGGGAGAAAAGGGGAGCACACAGCAGTTCCGACAAAGGCAGGGCAACACTCTCCAAGGCGTGGGACACCTTCATGACACCCCGCCAGCACCCTCACCCTGATGCGCAGCCTAGTGTCACAAGGAGGGAAAAGTTTTGGAAGATGGTGAAGGAGTACGTAGCAGACCGTGTCAGCGTCCTCAATGATCCCTCTGTGCCTTACAACTACTGGGTGTCCAAGCTGGACACGTGGTATGAACTGGCACTCTACGCCTTGGAGGTGCTGGCCTGCCCTGCCGCCAGCGTTCTGTCTGAGCGGGTATTTAGTGCTGCTGGTGGCATCATAACAGATAAGCGTATCCGCCTTTCCACCGACAATGCTGATAGGTTGACACTTATAAAAATGAACAAGGCCTGGATTTCCCCTGACTTCTCCACTCCACTGGAGGAAAGCCCCGGGGGAACATAAACTCACTTTATATATGTTATTTACAATGATGGGAATACTCTGTATTCCCATTCACCCCTTCCACCCAAAAAACGGGTATATGGTTGACTCTTAATCTTCTCATCCTCCTCCTCCTCTTCCATATGCCCTGGGATATAATTTTTATATAGGGCCAGCTCACCAGCGGGCCCTGTGATATAATTTTTATATAGGGCCAGCTCACCAGCGGGCCCTGTGATATAATTTTTATATAGGGCCAGCTCACCAGCGGGCCCTGTTTGACAATTTTTATATAGGTCAGCTCACCAGCGGGCCTTCTCATATAATGTTTTATTGGGTCAGCTCTCTAGCGGGCCCTCTCATATAATGTTTTATAGCGTCAGCTCACTAGCGGGCCTTCGCATATAATGTTTAGGATGGTCAGCTCTGCAGCAGACCCTCACCCATAATGTTTTAGATGGTCAGCTCAGCGCACGTTTCCCTCTTAATCATGGCCTCAGTTCTGAAAATCAAGGAAATTTTTGGGAGAATTTGCCTCTGCGCACGTTTCCCTCTTAATCATGGCCTCAGTTCTGAAAATCAAGGAAATTTTTGGGATAATTTGCCTCTGCGCACGTTTCCCTCTTAATCATGGCCTCACTTCAGAAAATCGATGAAATTTTTGGGAGAATTTGCAGATGATATACAAGTAAATATACAGCAAATACTGTTTGGTAACAATTTTTCGCCTAAAGTCGTTTTTATTTTCCTTTTTGTGTGTTTTACGGTCAGTCTGTAAAAATGGCGTACTACGGGCGAAAGATCGTTCCCAGCAGCGATGTTGGAGTCCAAGGTGCATCCAGACATCCTCCCTATGCTGTCCCTGAACCATTTCTGTAGTGTTTCCATCTTTTTCTGCCCTTTTCCTATGGACCAGGCACCCTCCCCTCATCAGAGCAGGGGGTGCCTGGTGTAATGCTCGAGTCCTCCCATTGACTTCAATGGGGCTCGGGTGCTCGGCCGAGCACTCGAGCCTCAGGGGGTGCTCGGTCAGAGCACCCGAACATCCGAGCATTGGGGTGCTCGCTCATCACTACTCGTTTACATACTGATTGTACCACGTGTGTGGATATTCAGGTGGGTAGCGGTACTCTTGGTACACCTGATCGTAGTAACCAGTAGGAATATACTCAAAGGGTTAAGTTTGTTATATTACTGTTATTTGCCTGTAGTAAGGTGTCTTATGAACCGCTCTCCAGTTTAAATGAAATGGGGCTGCATAAAAGATACCAGAGCTTCCAAGTTAAATGAGGCTACATAAGTGACACCCCAGAACTTAGAATTGATATGGGGTGCACAAGTGATACCTCAAAGCTTACAACTGACGTGGAGCTACATTAATGATACCACAGAGTAATGCACACAGTAGATATGATACAGCAGTACCCTATAGGAACGGAATGCTGTGTATCCCATACAGCAATACCCTATAGGAACTGAATGCTGTGTATCCCATACAGCAGTACCCTATAGGAATGGAATGCTGTGTATCCTATACAGTAGTACCCTATAGGAACGGAATGCTGTGTATCCTATACAGCAGTACCCTATAGGAACGGAATGCTGTGTATCCTATACAGTCGTACACTATAGGAATGGAATGCTGTGTATCCCATACAGAAGTACCCTATAGGAACGGAATGCTGTGTATCCCATACATCAGTACCCTATAGGAACGGAATGCTGTGTATCCCATACAGCAGTACCCTATAGGAACTTAATGCTGTGTATCCCATACAGTAGTACCCTATAGGAACTGAATGCTGTGTGTTCCATACAGCAGTACCCTATAGGAACTGAATGCTGTGTATCCTATACAGCAGTACCCTATAGGAACTGAATGCTGTGTATCCCATACAGTAGTACCCTATAGGAACGGCATGCTGTGTATCCCATAAGGTAGTACCCTATAGGAACGGAATGCTGTGTATCCCATACATCAGTACCCTATAGGAACGGAATGCTGTGTATCCCATACAGCAGTACCCTATAGGAACTGAATGCTGTGTATCCCATACAGTAGTACCCTATAGGAACTGAATGCTGTGTATCCCATACAGCAGTACCCTATAGGAACTGAATGCTGTTTATCCTATACAGCAGTACCCTATAGGAACTGAATGCCGTGTATCCCATACAGTAGTACCCTATATGAAAGGCATGCTGTGTATCCCATACAGCAGTACCCTATAGGAACTGAATGCTGCGTATCCCATACAGTAGTACCCTATAGGAACTGAATGCTGTGTATCTCATACAGCAGTACCCTATAGGAACTGAATTCTGTGTATCCTATACAGCAGTACCCTATAGGAACTGAATGCTGCGTATCCCATACAGTAGTACCCTATAGGAACGGAATGCTGTGTATCCCATACATCAGTACCCTATAGGAACGGAATGCTGTGTATCCCATACAGCAGTACCCTATAGGAACTGAATGCTGTGTATCCCATACAGTAGTACCCTATAGGAACTGAATGCTGTGTATCCTATACAGTAGTACACTATAGGAACGGAATGCTGTGTATCCTATACAGCAGTACCCTATAGGAACGGAATGCTGTGTATCCTATACAGTAGTACCCTATAGGAACTGAATTCTGTGTATCCTATACAGTAGTACCCTATAGGAACTGAATGCTGTGTATCCTATACAGTAGTACACTATAGGAACGGAATTCTGTGTATCCTATACAGCAGTACACTATAGGAACGGAATGCTGTGTATCCTATACAGCAGTACCCTATAGGAACGGAATGCTGTGTATCCCATACAGCAGTACCCTATAGGAACGGAATGCTGTGTATCCCATACAGTAGTACCCTCTGGGAACGGAATGCTGTGTATCCTATACAGCAGTACCCTATAGGAACGGAATGCTGTGTATCCTATACAGTAGTACCCTATAGGAACTGAATTCTGTGTATCCTATACAGTAGTACCCTATAGGAACTGAATGCTGTGTATCCTATACAGTAGTACACTATAGGAACGGAATTCTGTGTATCCCATACAGAAGTACCCTAAAGGAACGGAATGCTGTGTATCCCATACAGCAGTACCCTATAGGAACGGAATGCTGTGTATCCCATACAGTAGTACCCTCTGGGAACGGAATGCTGTGTATCCTATACAGCAGTACTCTATAGGAACGGAATGCTGTGTATCCTATACAGCAGTACCCTATAGGAACGGAATGCTGTGTATCCTATACAGCAGTACTCTATAGGAACGGAATGCTGTGTATCCTATACAGCAGTACCCTATAGGAACGGAATGCTGTGTATCCTATACAGTAGTACCCTATAAGAACTGAATGCTGTGTATCCCATACAGCAGTACCCTATAGGAACGGAATGCTGTGTATCCCATACAGCAGAACCCTATAGGAACGGAATGCTGTGTATCCTATACAGTAGTCATCCATTGCCGCTCTGTGTGTCCTGGAAATGGAGGAAGATAGTCTGACCTCTGGCCTCTCTCATTCCCATGATCAGAGGACAAGATGGCACCGTGTTAGCCAGTAGAGTAGATAGGATTCAGTGTCCTGAAAGCTTGCACTGTGTGTCCTCAGTTATCTCCTTTATACCACTACACTGAATCCTATATATTCCCATGATCAGAGATCCACATGTGTAAGGGCCATATTGATTCCTTTATTGATAGCTATGGCGATTTACAGACTGTCAGCTATTCAAAAATATATATATTGTTTTTAGCATGAATACAAAAGCAGTACAAAAAAGTGTTATTCGTTATAGGCCTAATCATTGATTAGTTTATCCCTCTGCTCTGGCACTCATAGGGTTATCCTTCCACTGTGGCACTCATAGGGTTAGCCCTCCGCTCTGGCACTCATAGGGTTATCACTCCGCTCCGGCACTCATAGGGTTATCCCTCTGCTCTGGCACTCATAAGGTTATCCCTCCGCTCTGGCACTCATAGGGTTATCACTCCGCTCCGGCACTCATAGGGTTATCCCTCCGCTCTGGCACTTGTAACATGTCTTGCAGTAAATATAAACATTATGTAAAGTAAGCTATGAGTTCACTCCGCTCTGCACTGCCTCCTGTGGCTCACTTATGCGGCGGCGTGTTTAATGCGATCTTGTTATTTTCGGTCATTTGAACATGGTGACAGGTGGATCCCCTGTAACCCTTTAAAGACCAGAAAGATGTGTAACGCATTGCTTTGAAATGTGTGCCTCACAAACTGTTCCACAACTGTTAAACCTTTGAGTGCCACAGATGTAAGCATTACATTGCAAAGCAAAGTGTTGTCTACCCCTCTACCACTCAAAGGGTTAACTTTGCAAACATTGTCACACTACAGTGATAGATTTTACATTCTTTGCAGCAACAACTAAAGGAATGTTTTACTGCAACAAGCTCTGTGGGACGTCACTACGAGAGGTGCACTGCAAGCCTGGGCACTCTATGGACTGAGGGGTTTTACAACTGGCTTTGTAGGTCTGTGGGGGTTAACCCTTTGAATGCCAGAGGGGTGTGCATAGCATTGTGGACCAATGTGTTGTGTACCACTTTGCCATTCAAAGGGTTAATGCTCAAGGGTGTGTGTGTCTGTCTATGTATGTGTGTCTGTCTATGTATGTGTGTGTGTGTACGTGTATGTATTTGTGTGTGTTTGTGTGTAGTGTGTGTGTACGTGTATGTATTTGTGTGTGTGTGTGTGTCTGTGTGTATGTGTGTGTGTGTATGTGTATGTGTTTGTGTGTGTGTGTGTGTGTGTGTGTGTGTGTGTGTGTGTCTCTATATGTATTTATGTGTGTGTGTGTGTACGTGTATGAGTGCGTGTATGTTGTAATGTACTGCCACAAACCACACAGGAGCCAGCTGTAGATAACGGAGTGGCAACTGGCGCACTCCCTTTATTCAATTCTTTGCCTTGTTTGAAGGTGTAAGTCCCAGAACACTACTAGGAGCTCCTCTACTGCATGACCGCCCAGTCTCACGGTCCACACTACACTGCCAGACGCGCGCTCTGACGCGCTTCCTGTATCCGCTCTCCCAGCAGCCTCTGTCTCGCTGTCGGCTGGTTGCTAAGCAACCAGCCACCGCTCACTCCCGGAAGCTCCCCGATAGGAGCGGACACCACACCTCCTTCCTTTCCCTAGAACCAAACACAGACATACAACAAAACTGAGAAATAGGAAGGGGGAGACAACTGTGACCTCCGGACACCTCCGTCTTCAAGGTTTTCTCCAGGATCGCAGCACCACTTCTGGTTCCCAACGCACAGGGGGACGTCTTTCTCTGGCAGGCCGACCATTGGCAGGTTCTGGAGCTGAGGCAGCCGGTGTAGACATGTCTGAGGTTCCTGATGCTAGGTCCGGCATTTCACAGGCTGCCGCTGTGCCTTCCGTAGAGGAGGACCCCTCCACTTGTACATCTCTCTGCTTACGAAGTACCGGACCGTCAAACACCCCATCTTCCCCCTCCACCATGGGAACAGCAGCAGAGTGGGGCAACAGCACAGACGGACCCTTGCGCAGTTGATCAGCATGCCGGTGGCACAACAGGCCTGAGTCCGTGCGAAGGACAAAGGAGCGGGGACCCTTCACTTCCACAATTGAAGCCGGAACCCAACGAAGAGGACCCCGGTACCACCTAGCCCAGACTCTGGAACCCAGTAGGAAGTGAGGGGGTGAATGGTTGGCTAGAAGGTGTGATCTGGAAAGCTTGTGGGCAGCCGGGTGCAACAAGTCCAGACGAGACCGTAGAGGACGGCCAAACATCAACTTCTCAGGAGGTAAACCAGTAGTAGCATGAGGAGTATTTCTGTAGGCATACAAGAAGGATGCGAGGAAATCCGGAACTGGGGTCAAGAAAGAGGACGCCAACAAGGTGGCCTTCAGAGTGTGTACAAAGCGTTCAGCTAAGCCATTGGTGGCCGGATGGTACGGAGAGGAAGTCTGATGTCTAACTCCAATGGATGTGAGATACTGTTGAAAAACTTGCGCTGTAAATTGTGGACCGTTGTCGGTAACCACTACTGTAGGTAATCCAAAAGTAGCAAAGATGCGGCGAAGAGCCGACACAGTGGCCTCAGCCGAGGTCGAGGACATGACACAGACCTCTGGCCATTTAGAAAAAGCATCTACCAGCACCAGGTACATTTTACCCCGGACTGGTCCAGCAAAGTCCAGATGCTGAAGGTGGGGGCAAGGAGAGGACTGGAGGGGGTGCGGACAGCTTCCGCGATTGGTTACACCCCAGACAGGAATTGACCCAAGAAGCAATATCAGAGTCCAGAGAGGGCCACCAGACATGAGCTGTAGCTGCCTGTTTCATGCGTACAATGCCAGGATGGCCATCGTGAAGGAGCTGTAATGTAGTAGTACGCAAAGAGGGAGGAATAACGACACGGGTACCCCACAACAGGCAACCATCCTTCGTGGTAAGTTCCAATTTACGCCTGGCATAAGGCAGCAATGCAGAAGAGACAGAAGTAGGCCATCCAGATTGAACATAGTTGTAAACTGAAGCTAAGAGTGGATCTTGACTGGTCGCCAGGGCTAAATCTTGAAAAGTTGTTATAGACATAGAACAGACACGATGGTGTTCAGAGGGACATAGAAACTGGGAAGAATCTCCAGACGAATCCACAAGAACAGCAGGTAAAGGCAGACGGGACATGGCATCTGCATTCGCATGTTGGGCCTGGGGCCGGTATTGATTAGAATAGTCAAAAGCTCCCAGATACAGGGTGTAGCGTTGGAGCCAAGCTGCAGTAGTAGGAGAGATGCCTTTGTGTGGATGGAAAATGGCCAGCAAGGGTTTATGATCAGTGATCAAAGTAAAATGTCTGCCATACAGATAGAGAGTGAATTTTTCTAAAGCCCAAATAATAGCCAGAGCCTCCTTATCTATTTGGGCATAATTTCGTTCAGCCGGTGTCAAGGAGCGGGAGGCAAAAGCAATAGGTTGCTCGGTACCATCAGGAAGGATGTGAGACAGGACAGCCCCCAGACCATACGGAGAGGCATCACAAGCCAGAGACACCGTTTTTTCCAGATCATAATGCACCAAGGCCTGCGACTTATGTAACATGTCCTTAGCTAGCTGGAAAGCGTCCTGACAGGCAGGTGTCCAAACCCAGGCAGCCTTAGTTTCTAACAGATGATGCAAAGGATGGAGGACATGAGCTAGGTTCGGTAAGAACCTGTGGTAATAATTTAAAAGTCCCAAAAATGAACGTAGTTGTGAGACATCCGCAGGAGGTGGAGCCTGTAACAACGCTTGAACTTTCTCTCTTTGAGTATGTAAACCATCTTTATCAATGACATGCCCACAGAAATGTAATTTGGGTTGAAAGAATTGGCATTTATCTAGATTTGCCAGTAAGCCATACTCTTGAATGCGGTGCAACACCTTGGTGACATTTTGGCGATGCTCCTTCTCAGTAGTACCTGTGATGATCATATCATCAAGTAAGCACTTAGTATGTGGAATATCTGCCAGAATTGTATCCATAGTCCGCTGCCAGATGGCCGGTGCAGAAGCAATGCCAAAAACCATGCGGTTATACTGAAATAACCCTTTATGGGTATTGATGGTTAGCAATTTCCTACATTCAGGACGGACTTCTAGTTGCAAATAAGCCTGACGTAAATCCAATTTTGTGAATGTAATGCCACCAGTCAATGATGCAAATAGTTCCTCTAAATGTGGCAAAGGGTATTGTTCTACTTGGAGTTGTTGATTCACAGCCACTCTGAAATCACCACATAGGCGGATCTCCCCAGACTTCTTCACAACAGACACGATGGGGGACGCCCACTCACTACAGGCTACTTTGGAAATGATCCCTTCTTGTTCCAGTCGATCTAGCTCTTGCTCTACACGACCCCTGAGAGCAAAAGGTACTGTACGTGCCTTACAAAACTTTGGTGTGGCCCCTGGTTTGAGAGTCAAGGACGCCATCATACCTTTGACTTTTCCCAGAGTGGGCTGAAAAACGTCCTGGAAAGTGTGGCACAATTCTGTCACCCATGTTTGAGTCTGTGCTGGAAGACCATCCCCAACAGCATGTACCGGCATAGTCCAGGATGGCATACCCATTTTCTTAATCCAAGAACGACCAAACAAAGGAGGGCCACCATGTTTTACAACATACAAGGGTACTTTAAAGCCCTTTCCATCATACTGCACTGTGACCCAGGCATACCCTAGGGGTTTAATGATTTGACCGCTATATGTTCGTAGTTGAACAGATGTCTTCTGCAGGGATACCGGAATCTTTGCACGACAGACTTGATCCCAAGTCATGACAGAGACTGCCGAACCAGTGTCTAGTTCCATCACAGTCTTTCGGCCATTGATGTTCACATGTACTAATAAAGCATCCCGATGATCCCCCAGGTCATGAATACTCAGATGTGCCACCCATTCACCTGGTTCAAACATATCCTCCAGATCTTGTCGGTGTTCTAGAAAACGTGTAGACTGGCGCCGCATGCCTCTGCGCACAGGACGTTGTAAACGTTGACTCCTACATACTTTACTAAGACGACCCCTCTTTGAACAATTAAAGCAAATTTCATCTTTAATTTTGCAAGACGCCGCCGTGTGAGCAGCAGATCCACATCTATAACAGCGGCGGGCCTTGTCCTCACTATGCGATGTTGGTGCATGAGGTGAAACTTGATAAACAGGAGTAGCATTGAGTGTCTCCGGGGCGGCCTGTAAGTTTGTGGCATTCAGATGAGAAGCATCTTTCTCGGCCATCTCCATCGCTACCGCAATGTCTAAGGCTGATTTCTCTGTCAAATCCTTTTCTGTCAACAGTCGTTTTTGTATTCCCTTCTGCAACAGTCCCATGACAAACTGGTCCCGGAGAGCCTCAGCCAGATGGAGCTTAAAATCACATGTCACAGCTAGATGTTATCATAAACGATTGAACGTTCATACCAGGTTTCTGTTTGCAAGAGTAAAAGCGATACCTTTCAGCAATTTGTAATGGGGCTGGCTGGTAGTAGTTGGTTAAAGTGTCCAGCAATGTTTTAAATGGTTTGTCACCGGGCTTTTCTGGAGCTAATAAATCCCTCAACGTGGCAAAGGGTTTCCGACCAACCACTGTGAGGAAAACAGACGTTTGTTTCTCCGGTGGTATATCATTAGCTGCCATAAACTGTTCCAACCGGTCTGCGTAAGCCGGCCATGTCTCCTCCCCTTCTTGAAACTCTTGTAAGGACCCAAAGGCAGGAACCATCGCCGCCATGTTGGACCAGCAGGTAAGCACAGGAAAGCAGCTGAATAAGTAAGGGAAACAGCATAATTTTTTTTTTTTTTTTTAGCAGGAGCAAGTCAGGAAACCACAGGGAATTCAGGCAGGTGTACAGGTACAGCAATTGAGTCAGAAGATATGAATCCACCGGCAGCACTGATAGTAAAAAGTTGAAAGAGAGCTGTAAAGTCCAGGTCACAGAGGCAATCACAAAAGGTCAGCAAAATAAGAGGTCTCCTGAATGAGCACCGCGGCAAGACTCCAGAGCAGCCAGATCCCGAGTCACCACAGCAAACAGGGTTGTCTTTAACAGGTAAGATCACAGAGGTGGGTACAGGAGCAAAGTCCCCAAGACTTTGCCTTGTTTGAAGGTGTAAGTCCCAGCACACTATTAGGAGCTCCTCTACTGCGTGACCGCCCAGTCTCACTGTCCGCACTAAACTGCCAGACGCGCGCTCTGACGCGCTTCCTGTATCCGCTCTCCCAGCAGCCTCTGTCTCGCTGTCGGCTGGTTGCTAAGCAACCAGCCACCGCTCACTCCCGGAAGCTCCCCGATAGGAGCGGACACCACATATGTGTGTGTCTTTCTGTATGTATTTGTGTTTGTGTGTGTGTGTACATGTATGTATTTGTGTGTGTATGTGTGTGTGTGTGTGTGTGTGTGCGTCTGTATGTCTTTGTGTGTGTGTCTGTATGTGTGTGTATCTGTGTAAGACTCCCAACCATAGATTACTGCCATTGCCTCTGTGAGCCTTCATTGATCGTTTCCTCCATTAACCCTTTGAGCGCCACATTGCTTTGCAATGCGTTGTGCACCACTCTGCGAGCCAATGGTTTCTCACATACATAAAACTATCCAGACATAACAACACTGACCATACTGTACAATATTGGGGACATTATGACCAATATGAAAACCCAGCGCCATACGGCATGCAACTCATTCAGTGCAACACTAGGGGGAAGCGTGGATCTCACTCATTACCATGTCCACCTCTCCCTCATCCTGTTCAGGGGCTGAATATAAAAACAGACTGGAACCTCCCAGTAACAACCCAAACACATATGTCTTGTAGGCACACACACACACACACACACAGATACACACACACACATATACACTATACTTATTATTATTATGATTATTATTAATCTTTATTTATATAGCACCAACTAATTCCACAGCGCTGTACAATACGGAATAGACATACACAGATATTAGATAGTACAATCAATTGTGGAGAAGAGACGTATCAGAGGGCCCCCTGCTGGTGATATATTACAGTCTAGCGGAAGGGAGGTTTGACACAGAATCCTATACACCACATCACAGGCCATATAAGCATGATGGGGCACAGGATATCTGCATCTATGGAACACAAAGATTCACAGTGATTTAAACTGGTTTATAACCCTTTCACTGCCAGAGGGGTAGCCAACACAATGCTTTGCAATGCATTACATAACCACTGCTACTCAAAGGGTTAACCCCATGAATGGTAGGCCACTCTGATTCCCATGCAATATACGGGAGACCTCTCAAGCATTCAAGGGGTTAAAATACCCATTTAAACCTACAGCAACATTACTCCTATGGTGCAGTTCTTCTCCCTTGGAATTGCTCCCACTTTCCTCTATACAGCTGCCTGGAGTGTATACATAAAGTACGATTATCAGGGATCACGTTCCCATCTACACTAAATACTGAGTGATAAAACTCACTTTAATGTTTGGTTACACTTCATTGTGTGTTTACAGTAATAAACTTTCATCTTGTTTAATCTAACGTGCACTGTTTTCTGTGTAACACAAGTGTGTCTGTCTAACACATCTGTATGCGTGACACAAGAGCACACACACTATGCCTCTCTATATGTCAGTGTGCGATATGCTCAACGCCGAGTCCAAATATTACACTTTACATAACTGCATTCAAGGATCCAACAAAAATACAGACGGGCAACACCGTCCCACATTGCTAGTGTGTGTATATATATATATATCCTATACAATAATTCGCTGAATTTTGTGTAACTCTGCAACATGCGTAGTAGACACTGCTGCGCGTGCTACAGTCATGCGCAGTAGAGACTGCCCGCGCCGCGGCTGATACAGAGCTCCGAAGGAGCGTCCAGCTCTCTATCAGCCGTGACGTGGGCAGTCTCTACTGCACGTGACTGCCCCACGACCGGGTGGCAGTGGCACTGTGGCCTGTGTAATGGGCTGTTCAACTAGTATATATCCAAATATTACACATTACATAACTGAATACAAAGATACAACAAATAAAACAGACGGGCAACACCGTCCCACATAGCTAGTTAAAAGTAAATCTCTCCCGACCTGGTATTCTAGAGGTCCAATATAGTGGGCAGAGGTATACTAGATGAAACTGGGCCAAATGGTGATGGTCCTGGTGGGAAATCTAACATATCTGTACCAGAGCTGCTGAAAATGCTGATATATCTGTATGAAGAAGTAACCAGTCAGACACGAAACTCGTTGGACTTCATTCTTATAGACTGAGGCTGCTATACACATTGAGCTCAAAGATATTTGATCTCCTTAATACAGATATATCAGCATTTTCAGCTACATGTACGTTTGATTTCCCACCGGGCCCATCGCCATTTGGACCAGTTTCATCTAGTGTACCTCTGCCCGCTACATTGTACCTCTAGAATATCAAGTCGGGAGAGTTGCTTTTAGTGTGCATATTGTATACCAACATCAAGATATTGTACAGATACCAACAGCCTCTGCCCACACATACCCAAAAAGAGGCATTATTGCTGTAGAGACAGGAGAGGTGGACATACTTCTGCCTGCTAACAGCACATCTCACACTCTGACGAGACAGGTACACATTACTTACTACCCTTACAGTGGTGATTCATAGACATTTTGATATTAAGGTGACAATTGATTCTACAGTAGATCACCTTTCCCTTAAATTGCAGACACACTCTCTCTCTCTCTCTCTCTCTCTCTCTCTCTCTCTCTATATATATATATATATATATATATATATATATATATATATAGAGAGAGAGAGAGAGAGAGAGAGAGAGAGAGAGACATATTTTTTACATATTTATTGTATTTATCATTATACTCCAGTATTTGTTTTTATTTACACTCATTTAGTGAACTATATTATTATTATACCTACCTGGTTACACTCCCTATCTTTGGTGTTCTTTGTATTATCTATTTTGGCTATTAGATACACTATAATAATAGCTGCTCCCTTGAGGTACAACTGTTATTTACTTATTTGATTGTGTGTTGTTGGAGGTAGTGCCTATTTACCCATTCCCTAATTTGTATTTATTTTTAGACATTTAGTCTCTCTCTCTCTCTCTCTATATATATATATATATATATCTCAACATAATGCAGTAGTCCTAGAGCAAGATGCTTTGTATAAGGAATTATAATGTGCTGTATGATACAACCCCTTCCCAATGAACTGCACACCCCTCTGGTTCTTCAAAGGTTCAAAATCACACTGTTCCTATGTATTCCCATTTTCTTGCAGGTCAAGAATTAAACAGAAAAAAATTACAACTGGAAGTGAAGGTACGCAACTGCCATTTAACCAGTGCTTAAACCACCAAGAAAATGTTCCTTTCCTTTGCCCCATTCATTGTCCCCTCCCTTTGCCCTCTTCTTTGCTCCATTCATTGTCCCCTCACTTTGCCCCATTCATTGTCCCCTCCCTCTGCCCCGTTCATTGTCCCCTCCCTCTGCCCCATTAATTGTCCCATCCCTCTGCCCCGTTCATTGTCCCATCCCTCTGCCATGTTCATTGTCCCTTCCCTCTGCCCCATTCATTGTCCCCTCCCTCTGCCCCATTCATTGTCCCCTCCCTCTGCCCTGTTCATTTCCCCCTCACTTTGCCCCATTCATTGTCCCATCCCTCTGCCCCATTCATTGTCCCATCCCTCTGCCCCATTCATTGTCCCCTCCCTATGCCCTTTTCATTGTCCCATCCCTCTGCCATGTTCATTGTCCCCTCCCTCTGCCCCATTCATTGTCCCCTCCCTCTGCCCCGTTCATTGTCCCCTCCCTCTGCCCCGTTCATTGTCCCATCCCTCTGCCCCATTCATTGTCCCCTCCCTCTGCCCTTTTCATTGTCCCATCCCTCTGCCATGTTCATTGTCCCCTCCCTCTGCCCCATTCATTGTCCCCTCCCTCTGCCCCGTTCATTGTCCCATCCCTCTACCATGTTCATTGTCCCCTCCCTCTGCCCCGTTCATTGTCCCCTCAGTCCGGCCCATTCATTGTCCCCTCCCTCTGCCCCATTCATTGTCCCCTCCCTCTGCCCCGTTCATTGTCCCATCCCTCTACCATGTTCATTGTCCCCTCCCTCTGCCCCGTTCATTGTCCCCTCAGTCCGGCCCATTCATTGTCCCATCCCTCTGCCATGTTCATTGTCCCCTCCCTCTGCCCCATTCATTGTCCCCTCCCTCTGCCCCATTCATTGTCCCATCTCTCTACCCCGTTCATTGTCCCCTCCCTCTGCCCCATTCATTGTCCCCTCCCTCTGCTCTGTTCATTTCTTCTCCATCCCTTTGCCCTATGTTATTTGAAAATGATTATTGCAATACTTGGGTTGATGCATTAAGAAGAATTAGACCAGTTGCATTATTAGGGGCAAATATAAATACTGGTTTTTAACCCCCTTGAATGCTAAAGAAGTCTTCAACGTGTTGCACTAGCTCTTCTCAGTACACCAGCCTCTCTATTATGAAGGCCATAAACCTTACATGTAAGGCTGCTTATTTGAAAAATGGCCTTTAGTACTGCCTGTGTTATGTTAGCCAAATGACCAGCAGATATACAGTTTGAGACATTGATACTTTTATTTCTGAACAAGTAAAATTCGCTCTGTGTGATTCTACAAGCTAATTAAGCTCAGTGCTGCACTAAACGTTCCCTTACCATAAACGTGCATATGACGCCACACTCACCATCCTATATTATAATTCGCTAGGATGTTTGTGAGAAGCCGTCATGCGGCTGTGCACGCTGCAGTCATGCACACTAGAGACTGCCCATGCCGTGGCTGATACGGAGTGGGGCGCTCCGAATTCAGACTGGAGTCCTCTCTTCGCGCCTACCTGGGACAGCTTGACTGCAGCACGCCAGTGTTGGCCCGTGTACATGGACTTTAAAACTAGTAAAGAAATAAAAGAATGAATATCTTCTGCATTGGGCATCTGCTGGTCTTTTGGCTGACATGCTACACAGGCAATTTTGAATTAACCCTTTGAGTGCTTTGAATGCTTTGCAATGCATTGGATACCTCTCTGGCACTCAAAGGGTTACGTTTTCAACTATGAAGTGACAGGTTGTCCTGAGCAGAGATTCTCTTTGGAAACTAGCAGCTTACAGGGCTGGATATACACCCAGGCATCCCTAAGCAAAGCAATCTAGGTACCCTTAACTCCACCCATGGCCACACCCCCAATCCTTACATGACCCACCCCGAATCCCATTCATTTCTTGACAGAGAAAATCCCTTTGGCCTATAACAATCAAGAGCTAAGAAAAAAACTTTAGCCCCTTGGTTTCTAGAGAGATCTTTGAAGATATCTGTATAGGGTATAAAACAGATACAGGGACAATGAGATTGCATAGGCTACACCCACAATTCAGAATGTGGGTGTGGCCATCAAAGCTGAGCTCTAGGCAGTTGCCTACACTGTCTACTGGGAAATCCAGCCCTGGCAGCTTCCCTACCCTAACCGGTAGTAAGAAAATCAAAAACAAATGTTTTGCACTCTTTTGTAACAAACTCTAAATTCTTTTTTTAGGTTCAAGGAACCATCCAGAGACAAGAGAACTTCCCAGATTTTACTGTAAATCCAATAGCAAAAGAATTTATGGTTGAAGAACCTTCCAATGCTGAACTAAAAAAGTATGGAGAGATCCACTATAACTCAGATGAAGATGGTGAAGAGAAGTTTGGAACAGAAAATGTAAAGAGCGAGACATTTACTAGAGAACTAACAGCTCAGAAGAAAGCTGCCCATGACATTGATTCCAAGGAGATAATAGAAGATCAGCACTGGCTGGAAGCAAGTCTCGCCCAGGATGAAAGGACATATTATGAAGAACCAAAGGCACTGTATGTAGAAGGCTTACAGTTACAAGTGAAGGCTTCCAGCAGTGACAAATATGGATACATTGTGACACAGAAGAAGTAAGTACAGTGCAGTGTACTATTCATAGTGTTATAGGTGTTTCATGGAATGAAGCTCTACAATCTTCTTAAAGGGGAACAATACCCTTTGGATAAGTGCCACTTAATTTGGTTAAAGGGGAACGCTCACCTGTATTAATGTTTCCTTCATTTGAATGCTCCTGTGGACTGAATCTGTAATCTTTTTTTTTTTTTTTTTGATGTAATACTGTATTCTCCGAGATATTGACTTTTAACGTTAATCTGGTGATGCCGGTTCTCTACAGGCTGCGGTACAGCTCTTTCCCACAGCCTGTCAGTCTCTGTATATTCCCCTCCCAAGTAGTACCTCTTTCTCCCCTCCTACTCCACGGAGACTTCCTCCATGTGAGCTGGCTCAGTCTCATTGGCAAGAGAGTGCTCCAGCTCATGTGGCGGAATCTTCCGTCATTGGAGGAGGTTGGAAAGAGGAGCTACTTGGGGAGGGGAACAAATGAATATTGACAGGCTGTGGGACAGAGTTGACCTGCAGCCTGTCCTGAAGTGATGTCAACAGATTAACTTTAGAAGCCAGTATCTCGAAGAATACAGTATTATATATATATATATATATATATATATATATATATATATGTATAAAAAAAATTACAGGCTCATTCAACAGGAACTTTCAAATTAATCAACATTAATACAGATGAGAGTTCCCCTTTAACAGAAGAACAAGCCAAGGCAGGTATCATTCATACCACAGTCAGGTATAACTTTTTTCATATAAACTCTATTGTAGCCTATAATTGAATGGGCTCATTTTACTAGCTTCAGAATGAATCTGAGACCTTTTAGAATCGTGGGTGGGATTACAAGAGACATGGAAATAGAAAGCCCCGTCCTGTACAGTCATGAGTGGGGCTGGATAGATCCATGGAAATAGCCAGCCTTGCCCTTTACAGTCATGACTGAGGCTGCCTAGAATGCCTCTCTTCACTTGTAGACTACAGCAGAGTTTAAATGAAAAAAGAAGCCATAAATAGATATAACTGAGGCACACAGGAAGAGGTAATGTAACAATTCTATAGCAAATCAACTAATTAAAAGTAGGGATCAGCAAAAATATTCACCACACAAAGAAATAAGAGGAAATCAGCGTTTTACACATCGAGCAGGAATTGCGAGGAAGACTTTTTTGACTTCATCTTCACACAACAAAGTGAGGTGAGTGTATCTGTGTGTGCACGAGTGTGTGCATGAGGATGTGTGTGTGTATGAGATGACGTGTGTGTGAGTGTATCTGTGTGTGCACGACTGTGTGCATGATGATGTGTGTGTGTATGAGATGACATGTGTGTGAGGTGAGTGTATCTGTGTTTGGACGAGTGTGTGCATGATGATGTGTGTGTGTATGAGATGACGTTGTGTGTGAGGTGAGTGTATCTGTGTGTGGACGAGTGTGTGCATGATGATGTGTGTGCGTGTATGAGATGATGTGTGTGTGAGCTGAGTGTATCTGTGTGTGGACGAGTGTGTGCGTGATGATGTGTGCGTGTGTATGAGATGACGTGGGTGTGAGATGAGCGTATCTGTGTGTGGACAAGTGTGTGCATGATGATAATGGTGTGTGTGTGTATGAGATAACGTGTGTGTGAGCTGAGTGTATCTGTGTGTGGACGAGTGTGTGCATGATGATGTGTGTGTGAAATGAGCGTGCATGATGATGTGTGTGTGAGATGAGTGTATCTGTGTGTGGACGAGTGTGTGCATAATGATAATGTGTGTGTATGAGATGACGTGTGTGTGAGGTGAGTGTATCTGTGTGGATGAGTGTGTGCATGATGATGTATGTGTGTGTATGAGATGATGTGTGTGTTAGATGAGTGTATCTGTGTGTGGACGAGTGCGTGCATGATGATGTGTGTGTGTATGAGATGACCTGTGTGTGTGAGGTGAGTGTATCTGTGTGTGCGCATGATGATGATGTGTGTGCATTGATGACTTGTGTGTGCGCAAGTGCCAGAAGGGTAAGAACACTGAAATCAATGGGATTAACCTCTCAGCAATAGAAAACATTAGTTGATGAAAATTATGAAGAAAGGATATAACATGTCTACTGTTCAGTGAAAACTCCAATTGGGAAAAACATTTTTTTGCCCATCTTTAGTTAACCCTTTCACACTCTTCTGATCGTTAAAAGGCCCATTTCAAAGTGGAACTTTCACCTATATAAGAATAATCCTACCTAGATTTGTCAGTAGGTGAAAGTTCTGTTTTTGTTAATAATGTTGTCTGAAATATTCCAGAGGAACAATAAAGTATTTTTCTTTCTGCCCGTATCGGAGATAGAGCGGCTCCATGTCTGTGATGTCGAAAATGATTGGCAGCTCCCTCTCCTTCAGTGGTCATCCCCTTTTGTTTGCTATCTGATTGCTATCTGTAACCTAGAAGCGCATATGAGCGAGAGCGCGCCAGGTCACAGCTAAATGTCACTTTAAAGGGATAGTAATACTTTGTTTTAACTTTATTTTATTTTGTAGGCATTAAAAAAACACGAAGAATGATATAAGTCTTATCTCTGAAACCTTTATGGTTTAAGAGATATTCACAAACAAAGTATCCCCCCCCCTGTTCAACCAGATCAGAAGGGAGGTGCCCAGGTAGACTGCAGAGAGGGACAATCTTCAATTAAGATAATGGAAAACGCTGAAAAACTTGTCAAGGGGGGAAGGGCTTTCATTGTTTTCATACAAAGAAAAGTGTCCCCTGCTGTTATCTGTACTGTCATACAACCAGATTCACATCTGAGAAGAGATGGCTTACACTAGGTAAAAGGGGCGGGGAGGGGAACTTTGCTTGTGAATATCTCATAAACCATAAAGGTTTCAGAGATAAGACTTATATCATTCTTCATGTTTTTTTAATGCCTACAAAATAAAATAAAGTTAAAACGAAGTATTACTATCCCTTTAAGGTAGGCCGGACTGACTGCCTTCAGGGAGGAACTGTGAAGCTCAGTGGGATATTTTGTCTAGCAGAGCCTGAATAGCTGATGTCAATGTGCACGAACAAAGGAAGACAAACAGGCTAACTTCTACATAGGTGAAAGTTCCACTTAATCAATTATAATATGTATTTGTGCCCTGTGATGCAGTTGGTTTGTACTAAAATTGCCCCATATTACTTTATTTGCCTCGTTTAGTGCTAGAGACCTCACCAATGCATTAGAAAGTAATGTTATGGGGACATCTGTAGTATACAAGGGGTTAAAACAGTATAGGAATTTAAATGGCTCTTTATTACAGTAGGGTCTGTTGTGGTTTGTGTCCTTCAAACAGCAGTCTGGTATATCTATATACAGTATATTGTCCTTGCCCTGGATCTCTGTTGTAGTCAATAGCTGATCACTTTCAGTTCACAATCTGATAAATGGTCTGCCAAATCGAGGGAGAGGATTTTCTTAACATGATATCTCTGTTGTCCAATACAGGTTACTGGTAACTTTGGGTAGGTGATCCGCCCCTTTAAGTAGGCAGGAACGATTCTAGAAGAGAATGCGGGGGGTGGAGTCTACCTTCCCTCTTTGGCTGCAGCTAGCCAATCAGCTCCAGTAAGATTTGTTCCTTGGTGAAGACACAGGCAAGAGAACAGTTCTGCTATAGTTCTACCTAATTGTTATTTTTCTGTTAGATATGGAATACCACCATTAGGCGAATTACCATAACTGACAATCCAGGAGCTTTATGTGGACCTTAAGCCCTGGGGGGGAAATTTTGGGTTCAAGTTTTTTCCTCAGGAGTTGCCCACTTAGGCTTCTTCTTAATACATGATAATCAGAAGACAGAAGATCTGCAGGAAAGGTGAGCAACCCTTTGAGTGCTGCAGGTCCACATGTCCCACAGTGCCCCTCTGCACAGCGGTTTTCCTTTGGCGTTCCGATTGCACACTGCTGCACTCATTGGGTTTATCTGTATGGCTGTTGGGTGTTTTGGAGCAAGTTTCTGTGGTAACTTAACCCTTTAGCTGCTGGTTTTGCAACTTTTGGGGGTTATTGGCACTTTCCCTACTGGGTTCAGTGTTTTTGGGTCTGCTAACATGTTCTAGTGATGTTTCATGTAATTTTAATTCACAGTTTCAACTTTGCAAAATTTGTGTTCCGGCGTGCTTTCCCCGCATAGATGCCATTGCTCCATTCACTTTTATGGGACTGTACAGTTTGGGACATATCTCTGCAATCGCTCAACGTAATGACTTCAGAGATGGCTCATTTTTAATTGTCTGCCCTTGCTCTGTCATCCGGTTTTATGTGTGTTGGGGTCTCTGGGGGCTTCGGGCACTGTTGGGGTACTTTTTCTGGGAAAACTACATTTCCCATGAGCGCTTGTTTTGCATGCTCGTTTATGATTGGCTCCCGCCGCGGCAGCCATTTTGTGCCTTTTCCTGAACCAGTATCCTACACAGGGCTTGGACTCTCCTTCTCTCCTCTGCAGATTAACCCTTTGCTTGCCAGATAAGTGCATTTTAGCGATTTCTGAGATGAAATTTTAATATTACACACTGTATTTGGGTGATTCCTTATACTTTAAACGTTTTGACACTGTGAGAATGTCTAATCCGTTAGCGCTTGGGGCCAGGCCTAAGACTAAGGACGCTGGGGTCTTCGTGTCTCCTATTGCGCATTGCTCCTCATGTCATTCAGGGTTACCTAGAGAATTCTCATGTTCTGATGTCCCTGAGTCTCTCCCAGGGACCTCCAGCCATGCATTAGAGCCAGCTTGGGTACAAGAGTTAAAGGCTGCTACTAGAGACCTCCGGTCTACATTGCAACTCTTTCCATCCCAGTTACAGGGGGTCTTCCACTCTTGGCAGACCCCTTCCTCCATAAGATCTTCCCTGCCAAAACCACAGGGAGGAATATTCTGCTGTGGGCTCCTCCCAGTTTTTTTGGGGACCACTTTGAGGCTGATCCTGATCCCGCGGCTAAGGACTTGATCAGAGCCGTCTTAACTACCCTAAACATTCCCTTAGTTCAGGAGGTTTCTTCGAATCCCTCTGATGTATTTCAGGAGCCTAAAAGGCCCTATATTTGTTTTCCACCTAACCCCACTCTTGACCGCCTTCTGTCTGATGAGTGGAAGTCTCTGGACAGGAAACCTTCTGTTTCCAGGAAATTGGCCAAGCTTTACCCCTTCACTGAGGTGGCGCTTGCTCAGTGGGTTTATCCCCCCAAAGTGGATGCTCCTGTCTCCAGGCTATCTAAGTCCACTGCCTTGCCAGTTGCTGAAGCTTCCACTCTGACTGGACTGACAGGAAACTTGAGGTCTCCCTCAAGTCCATTTTTGCCACTGCTGGTACTGCCATGCGTCCAGCATTCGCTGCGGCATGGGTGAACCGGGCCATTGCGGTCTGGACTGAACAGCTCACCCTGGCTGTCTGTCAGGGTGCTCCTACTTCGGGTATGTTGCGCCTTCTTGCCAACATTTCTGAGGCCCACCACTATGTTTCTGCTGCCTTATTTGATGGCATCCGTTTGGTGGCAAGGGTTTCCACCATGCCTGTGGTTGCCAGAGGAGCTCTTTGGCTCAAGTTCTGGTCCTGCTGACACTGCTTCCAAGAAAGCTTTCCTCTCATTGCCTTTTCAAGGCACCTCTTTGTTTGGGCCAGATCTTAAGAATCCGATTAGTGAGGCCACAGGGGGAAAGAGTGCCTATGCCTATAGTCCCCAGGAAGAAGACGCCTCTCAAACATAATCAACTTTTTCATTCCTTCCAGACTGAGACACATCCGGTGAACCAAGCGGTTCCCTCAGCTTAGCATTCCTCCTCCAAGCCCAAACAGCTGTGGTCTCCTCCAAGCCAAAGGCTTCCAAGCCTTCTTCAGCATGACTCGCTGAACCCAGGTCCCCACTCAGCTGTGGGTGGCTGTCTGTGTCACTACCACAGCGTCTGGGAGGATTCAGTGGTGGACCCATTGGTTTTACAGGTGGTGGAGGAAGGGTACAGGATCCCTTTCTTCTCTTTCCTCCCTTTTGGATTTTCCCCTCTCATATGCCCCAGGGCGTAGAGAAATGCAGTCTGTTCAATGGTGCTATCCAGGCTCTTCTGGACAAGGATGTTCTGGAACCTGTTCCAATTTGGGACAGAGGAATGGGTTTTTACTCAAACCTCTTTGTGGTCTCCAAGAAAGACAGCGGCTGTCATCCCATTTTGGATTTGAAGGGTCTCAATTCCTTTGTGATCAAGACTCATTATCATCAGGAGTCCCTAAAGATGGTGATTGCTGCTATATCCCCGGGGGAATTCCTTGCCTCTTTGGATCTTCAGGACGCGTATCTACACATCGCCATTCATCCAGAGAATTGGCAGTATCTCAGATTTGCCTGCGACCAAGGACACTTTCAGTTTTCAGCTCTTCCCTTTAGTCTGACTACAGCACCTCAAGTCTTCAACCGTGTTCCAGGAGCTTTAGTATCCATCCTGCATCGGGACAGCATCAGAGTTACTACATACATGGATGACCTGCTTCTGAAAGCCCCTTCTGCGGAACTTCTTCATCAGCAAGTTCAGGTCTGCATTCATGCCAGCCTCTCCAGCTGGGGAGCGGTCCTGGGTCACCTGAGTGCTCAGGGTCGGTGGTCTCCAGAGGAATCTCTCCTTCCCATCAACGTGTTGGAGCTTCGGGTGATATTTCTTGCCCTTCGCCATTGGACACCCCAGCTGGAAGAATGCCCAGTCCAGGTCCAGTCCGACAGTGCCACGGCCTTGGCTTACATCAACAAGCAGGGTGGAACAAGAAGTCTCGCCGCTTGGTTAGAGGTCAAGGCTATTTTGTCCTGGGCAGAAGAACATGTTCCTGCCATATCCACAGTGCACATTCCTGACGTAGACAACATCATGGCAGACTTCCTCAGTCGACACACGGTGGACAGAGGAGAGTGGGAACTGCACTCAGAGGTGTTCACCCTCATGGTTCAGAAGTGGGGTCTTCCTTGCATCAACCTGATGGTGACAAGACAAAACCAGAAGGTTCCGATCTTCTGCTCTTGCTGGAGGGATCCTCTAGCTCTAGCGGTGGATGCCATGTCCATTCCTTGGTTATTTCCTCTGGCTTAAATCTTTCCTCCCCTCCCCATGTTGCACAGGGTGTTATGGAAATTGAGACTGGAGTGCTGTCCAGTCATTCCGATTGCTCTGTACTGGCCTCGACAGGCTTGGTTTCCGGAGCTTCTGGATCTGTCAGCTCCCTTGCCATCCGCATCTTCTTCAACAGGGTTACTTGTGGAAGGAGGATGTTCATCGTCTAGTTTTGATGGCCTGGAAATTGAATCCTCAGTACTGAAGAAGAAAGGTTTTATTTCTGGTGTGGTGGCTACTATGCTTAGTGCTCACAGATTTTGATCTGCCTATGGTCCTGGCTGTCTTGCAGTACGGTGTGGATAAGGGCCTCAGTTTGAGTTCCCTCAAGGTTCAGAATTCTGCTCTCTCTGTTTTCTTTCAGAGGCACATTGCTATTCTTCCTGATGTCAAGGTTTTCTTCCAGGACGTTGCTCGTACTTGTCCAGTTTTCAAGACTCCCACTCCTCAGTGGGATCATAACTTGGTTTTGGACATCCTTCAGCGCTCTCTCTTTGAATATTTGGCTACTATTCCTCTACACCTGCTGACGTGGAAAATGGCTTTTCTCCTGGCGATCATGTCTGTTCGCCGTATCATGGAGTTGCATTCTCTGACCACCCTTTTTGGTGTTTCACAAAGACAAGTTCGTGCTTTGCACTTCTCAGGAGTTTCTCCTGAAGGTGGTTTCTGAGTTCCACATTAATCAGGAGATTGTGGTGCCTTCTTTCTGCCCTGATCCTACCTCTGACAAGGAGAGAGATCTCCACTTGTTAGATGTGGTGCGTTGTCTCAAGTTTTATGTCCATCGCACTGAGTCCATTAGACAGTCTGACATGATGTTCGTCATTCCTGAGCGCCCCAGGGCAGGGAGACCTGCATCCAAAGTGACTATTGCGTCTTGGATCAAGTCCACTATTCGTAAGGCTTAAGAGCTAAGGAAGAAGACTGGTCCCTTTCGGGTCACGGCTCATTCTACTAGATCTATTGGGGCTTCTTGGGCTTACAAGAATCAGGCCTCTGCTGATCAGTTGTGCCAGACTGCCACTTGATTGTCTGTGCACACCTTTTCGAAGCACTACCATGTTGATGTGCTGGCATCGGCTGTTTTTGGGAGGAAGATCCTGGAGGCAGTCTTCCTGTCTAGGATCTTCTTTGGTTCTTTGGTGCTTCCTTCACTTTTGAGCCCTGTTGGCTCTAGTTCAGTGTGCTGTGTAACAGTTCCTGGGGTGTTGTTACCCCGTTCGGTGTCCGTTGACACTTCATTTGTTTTGTTGGGCTATTTCTGACCTGTTGGTTCTTATCTGCTCTGGTGAATTTGGGGGCCTTGCGCCTGCTCCTTGCCTTACTTCCTGCCTCTGGGAAACTCAATGGTTGGACATCCCAAAGTTACCAGTAACCTGTACTGGATGACAGAGAAAAGAGGATTTTAGTCTTACCTGTTAAATCCTTTTCTCTTAGTCCATACAGATTACTGGTCTCCCACCCTGTCAATGGACCATGCTTGGCTCTCCTGTGGCAGACTGTGGGGGTCCTTCGGGGTCATGCTCACAGGAGTCTTCTTCCCTTCTACTATCTAGTCATAGTTAGTTTCTCAAATCTTTCTGGAGCTGGTTGGCTAGCTGCAGCCAAGGAGGGAAGGGAAGCTCCACCCCCTGCATACACTTCTAGAATTGTTCCTGCCTATTAAGGGGTGGATCGCCTCCCAAATTTACCAGTAACCTGTATGGACTAAGAGAAAAGGATTTAACAGGTAAGACTAAAATCCTCTTATACAGTCATTGCAATGCTTTGGATACCTATCTGACACTCAAAGGGTTAATCGGCAAATGTCTAAGGACAAGCAAATCCTTAAAGGAGCATAAACTTTTTTTTAATGAAAAATGTTAGTGTTTACTGCTGAGTAAAACAATGACACTCCCATCTCTGTCAGTTGTTTTATTCAAGTGATATAACAGTTCAAGTGAACAGGAAGTAAATTTACTGTGTTCACTTCCTGTTGTTCTAACTGGCAGGAAGTGACTGGGCAGTTTCTATCACATTCTGTGGAGAACTGTAAGTCACTGACTTTCCTCTCCATTAGAATGTAACAGAATAACTAATTAGAATTTGACCACTAGAAGGCACGGCTAATGTAAAAAACACAGGTTTAAACAGTAATAACTACATAATATGCATCTGTCAGAAGTGGGAGTACGCTTATTTTACACAACAGAAAACGCCCTACAATATATATATAGAAATTTTTTACTACTCCTTTAAATTGATTTTTTTTTTCTTTTCACAACTTCTCTAATCCTTACTTTGAAACTTGTATTTTCTACTGAGAACAATGTTACTGCACATGTATTTAACTACTGTATAATTGGCGCTTCGCTGCTTCATGAACTGTTTTTCAGGTGATGGTTAGCATTGTAACATAAAGTAATTTAGAAGGAAAAAACTTTAAGTCACATCATTCTGTGACATAAAAAAAGCAGCCTACCCTTTTACCTGCCAAACGTCTAGCAGCTGGCAGGGTAACAAACAGTGGCTGACTACAGCATAGCAAGTCGCTGTTATTCATAGGTGAATTCATATTACAGACGGTGAGCCAAGAATAAAGTACAAGGAAAAAGTGTCTTCGAGGTACTAATTTACTAGTTTCAGACTTGAGAACATTATTATATATTGTAGAGGTACTTTATTTGCTAGTTTGCTTACAGTTCTATGATTGCTTGGAATTCGTTACTTTGTAACGTACAAAAGCTAAACTGAAAAGCTATAGACCATGAGTAGTAAATTGTTGGACTACCAACTGCTGGGGACTATAAATCCCATCATCCCCAACAAGCTAACGACTGGTTAGGTATGATGGGAGTTGTCTACTCCAATTACTCAGCATCTCACCGTTGACTATCACTGCTATAGATAGTGCATGGTTCAACTCCACAGTATTTTCTTTCTGTTTTAAACTATTGGAATGGCTTGAGACGTATTCAGCACATTGCAGAGCAATTTATTGGTGAAGTTTCTAGAATCCATGGGGTCAACTTGATTCAAGTTTGTATATTTGAAAACGTCATTCAAAACTGTCTATATGTCATGTTAACCAATGCCCAGCAGATGTGTAGTTAAAGTGACAGTAAGGTCCCATAAAAAATGTTTATAGATTTGTGAAGGGTGAAAAAAGAAACTCAATGCCACAAACCCCATCTCTCAAACCACTATGGTTTGAAAGATATTCGCAAAGCTGTAAAGCTGACAGCAGGGGATCCATGTTGGCCGACACGAGGAGGCTCTTCAGCAGAACCGAAATCGCATTATTTAAAACAAACTACTTCACTGGAATGGTCTACAAAGTGTGCTTGCAAACCAGGCTCACTTTGTAGACCTTTCCAATGAAGTAATTATTTTCTAATAATGGGATTTCAGCTCTGTTGCAGAGCTGCTGGCTGGCCCCCAGACTGGGATCGCCTGCTGTCAGCTAGACGCTGATGTCAGGAGAAGGGTAGTGAAGGGGGAACTTTGATTGCGAATATCTCTCAAACCATAGCGGTTTGAGAGATGGGGTTTGTGGCATTGAGTTTCTTTTCTTACCCTCTACAAATCTATATGGGACATTACTGTCCCTTTAAGGAAATATTCACACTTATTTTCTGGGGAAAATGAAAGTAATAGTCTCCTGGGGCAGCACAGTGCTTCATTAGCATATAAAACATCACTTAAACCCTTTATTAGCATATGGAACTTCACTGAAAAGGTTTAATTAGCATATTTAATGTCACTGAAAAGCTTAATAAACCTATGAAACATCACTCAAAATACTTCAATAGCATATACAACATCACAAAAAAGCTTAATTAACATAAGAAGAGTTACTGGCACCACAGGGGTACTGTACTTACATTAGCATACAGTACCAAGCATGAATATCTACTTAACTGTAAATTTACCGATGTTTTGTCTAAGATGACACAAAGGGAGTTTTTAATTAAATTTTCGGAAATGCAAGCTTGAATCAAGGTGACAGGTCCACTTTAAAGGGATAGTAATGTTTCACAATAAAAGCAGCGCCAATAAATCTTCATAGTATTTGGGCCATGGAGAGTGTTATTTCTATACTGTCAGAGTTGTAGTTCAAGAGTAATTGAATGATAAAGTATCCCCCTCCCGCCCCTTTTACTGATGTAACACTGCTCACCTCAGAGCAGCAAGGTGGTGTCCAGATGGCTTGCAGAGAAGGACAATCTTTAGTGAGAATAAGGAAAAACCCGAAAAACCTGTCAAGGGGGGCAGGGTTTTCATTATACTCACAGTAAGAAGATCGTCTCTTGCTGTGAGCTTTCTGGACCCAGGACCAGATTCCACATCTGACGGGAGGTGACTTACACTTGGTTAAATTAGTTCAATTACTCTTGAACTACACCTCTGACAGTAATGAAATAACAATCCCCATGGTCCAAATACTATGAAGATTAATTGGAGCTGCATTTTTTGTGAAACATTACTGTAAGCACAGCTATCCCATGCACTATCACAGAGAATGCAAAAAAGTTCATGCCATGTTACAAAGGGAAAGATTTAACACTGTCTAGAAATACGTGCCTTAATCAGATTTGCACTTACCTCACCTAATTAACCTCCTTTATTGTTAATGGATCACTAGTACATATCACTAGCACTTCCTACTAATAAATCATGTATCATGTATCTTAAAGAGGAACTTTCACATAAGATAAAGTCGCCCTTCAATAATTAAACATATCGTGACTAGCTTCATAATACATGTATTACCTCTCAAAATTGCCAGATTCTAAAGAAATCCTTAATCTTCGGAGACCAGAAGCCAGACATCAGCTCAGACATCTTGTCTTCATGTCTGCTCTGTCAGTCCCGGTCTCCTCTATGAAGCATTGCAGTGTGCCACAAGGTAACCGGAAGGGACTGAAGACGCAGGCGTGCAGACGGCACTAACCTGGTCTTCAGTCTCTGAAGATTAAGGATTTCTTTAGAATCTGGCACTTCTGAGAGATAATACACATATTATGAAGCTAGTCGCCACATGTTTAAAGGGGTAGTAATGTTTCATAATAAAAGCAGCTCTAATTAATCATCATAGTATTTGGACTTTGGAGAGTGTTATTTCAATTCTGTCAGAGTTGTCGTTCAAGAGTAATTCAATGACAAAGTATCCCCTCCCGCCCCTTTTACTTATGTAACACTGTTCAGCCAGAGCAGAAGGGAGGTGCCCAGGTAGACTGCAGAGAGGGACAATCTTCAATTAAGATAAGGGAAAAACCTGAAAAACTTGTCAAGGGTGGCAGGGCTTTCATTGTTCTCATAGGAAGAAGATTGTCCCCAGCTGTTATCTGTCTGGTCTATAGACTGCATTCCACATCTGAGAAGAGATGGCTTACCCTAGGTAAAATGGGCAGGAGGGGAAACTTTGCTTGTTAATATCTCTCAAACCATAAAGGTTTGAGAGATAAGACATATCGTTCTTCATGTTTTTTTTTAATGCCTACAAAATAAAATAAAGATAAAACGAAGTATTACTATCCCTTTAATTATTGAAGGGCGGCTTTATCCTTTGTGAAAATTCTGCTTCAATCTGGTCAGGTAATCCTAATGGACATTATACAGGCCTGAATTTAAATCTGATGAACCCCTAGGTAAAGTTTCCTTTGCTCCCCAGCCGCACCCATGACCACACCCATTTTATATATGACATACCCTATCCCAGTCAGGTTGGCATGGAAACTTTAAGGAGCTCAATATTTTAACCCTTTGGATATTAGTGAGGCCTTTACAATACTTTGAATGCCTCTTTAAGATCCAATGAAGATTAGTGACTGAGCTTCCTTCCCTAACTTTGTTTTTTAACTGAATTTTTTAAATTATTTTTGGGGGTACAGAAAAAAAAGGAGAAGGAAGGGGGGACATAATTCAAGTACTACAGCATAGGATCATCCGACAATTCAGCCTACACATATGGTGCTCCTGAGCTGCTGTTATAATGAAATGTAGCAATATTGCTTGTGTCCACAATGAATCCTCTGAGAATAGATGGGGGCGGAATGTAGTGGAATATCCCTCATACAAAGGAACAAAAGGTACAGAGAGGGGAGGGGGATGAAATTGAGGAGGAGGTGGGTTGGGGTTGAGGGAGGGGAAGGAGCGGGGGGGATAATAATTTGAGTAATGTAGCAGATAAAAAGGCAAAGCAGCCTTGATAAATGTTACTGTTAAACATTTTTAAATGTACAGAATATAACAGTATTGTTTGAGTCTAGACTATGAATCCACTGAGAACAGGTGTGTGTGTGTGTGTGTGTCTCACACCAGGGTATAAGAAGTTCAGCCATGGACGGGGAAGGAATAAAGGAAAGTAATTGCGGGGATGGGAAGGGGCCAGGTAGGGATATACAGAAGAAAAAAGTGGTAAGAAGAAGGACAGAAGAGCTGAAGAAGACACATAGGCCAGAAAGGTGTTCCCAGGAAGACAGATAAATAAGAATGATGCAAAACCAAGGCTCGTTTACAGGTGGGTAAAGTCACACTCTGGATCTGTGTAAGTGATCCAGGGCTGCCAGGTGGAGGAGAATTTTTAGTAAGTATTGTTTAGTTGAGCCATTTGCTTTTTAATAAGGAAGATTCTCCAGATGAACTGGATGAGCTTAGATGAGTCAGAACGATTTGGTTTTTCCAGTAGGAGACAACTAGATACTTAGCTGCCACTAGAGTGTGAGCTGAAGGCCCAGAACCAGCATCCACAAGTCAAGATCTATGTGGTCTTTAGTAGTGGTTAAGGTTAGATCCCTGACATTTTTCCAATAATCTTGAGTCACCAGACAACTCCACAAAGTATGACACATCATCAGGATCTCTACAGCCTCTAAAACAGAGAGGTGAATGTTTTGGATAGATTTTGTTGAGCCAGACAGAAGTCATGTGCAGTCTGTGAAGTATTTAGCAAGCCCTCTCTTTATGGGTAATGAAAATGAAGCTGTGACCTATGTTAACCCAAATTATGACCCATGTTTTAATAGGGAGCTGTTATCCTGATTTGCGTTCTCAGTGCGACATGTATTTTGTTTCAACATTGATTGAGAGGTCATTGATATTTAAAGGGATAGTAATATTTCACAAAAACAGCAGCACCAAGTAATCTTCATAGTATTTGGGCCATGAGGAGTGTTATTTCACTACTGTTAGAGTTGTAGTTCAAGAGTAATTGAATGATAAAGTATCCCCCTCCTGCCACTTTTACCTAGTGTAACACTGCTCACTAGTGATGAGCGAGCGTGCTCGGCCGATGCTCGGATCGGCTCGAGCATCGCTCTGCTCGGCACATGGCGGTACTCGTCGAGTACCGCCATGTGCTCGCCCGACATGTTCGGGTGAAGGGGATCTGTGCCGGAAGAGGCACAGATCTGAAGACGCTCCGCTGGACCACCAGGGACTGGAGGTACGGGGGCATTGCGGAGATGAAGGGGGCATTGCGGAGATGAAGGGGGACATTGTGGAAGAGGGGCATAGACTCTATGCCCCTCTTCCACAATGTCCCCCTTCATCTCCGCTATGCCCCTCTTCCACAATGTCCCCCTTCATCTCCTCTATGGCATAGGAGATGAAGGGGGACATTGTGGAAGAGGGGCATAGCGGAGATGAAGGGGGACATTGACCAGGCACCCTCCGCTCATCAGAGCAGGGGGTGCCTGGTTTAATGCTCGAGTGCTCCCATGCTTTTCAATGGGGCTCGGGTGCTCGGCCGAGCACTCGAGCCTCAGGGGGTGCTCGGTCAGAGCACCCGAGCACCCGAGCATCGGGGTGCTCGCTCATCACTACTGCTCACCTCAGATGTGGAATCTGGTCCCTTGTCCAAACAGATCACAGCAAAGGACAATCTTCTTACTGTGAGTATAAGGAAAACCCTGCCCCCTTGACAGGTTTTTCAGGTTTTTCCTTATGCTTACTGAAGATTGTGCCTCTCTGCAATCCATCCGGACAGTCTTGCTGCTCTGGCTGAGCAGTGTTACATCAGTAAAAGGGGCCGTTGGGGGATACTTTATCATTCAATTACACTTGAACTACAACTCAGACAGTATTGAAACAATATTCCCCATGGCCCAAATACTATGAAGATTAATTGGAACTTTTATTGTGAAACATTACCTTTCCTTTAGGTATATCTTAGAGGAGGCCTAGGATATGGGATGATTTTTAGTGTTCAAACCAAGTTAAGCCTGTTAAGTGGTTCTTCTGTATATATAGGACTGAACCAAGTGTGACATTTGTAGATACCAAAAAGTTTCACTAGGTGAAATCAGGGAAGGGAATCATTTTACCATTTCTAAACTTCACAAAAGCTTAATGTGAAGTGCTCCCTCCAAACTCTTGCCTGCCAGTGGCAAAGCAGAAGGTAATGCCACTGATCCCTTAGACTGAAGCATATATAAAATGGAGCACCCGATAACATGTCCTGTGACATTACCATGAAGAATGGAGCAATTTCAGGTTGGTTGCATCACTCTTTCTTTTCATCCTTCAGTGTGTCACGTACCTCCATGTGTCCTGTCCATCACCTCATTCCGTAACCCTGTGTGTGACAGAGGAGTGGTCAGCTTACGGCTTCGCAATATGTTGACCAGCCCCTGGAACTCACAGGGATAAAAGATAAGGCAAAAGATGTGTACAACCTGTTTAGAAGACACACCTTTTCCTTCCTTCCCTTTATGTACAGCAGTGAAAGCCTAAGCATTTGATAAAATGTACAGAATAATGAGTAACCTTATGAAAGCCATAGCTGCTTCTACGCCTTGCAAGGACCATACAGGGTGTTTTCAAGTAGAAGCTGATGAGATGCATGGCTGGGCCTATCAACTGGCACGTTACTAAATCACTAGACATACCCTCTCTCTCTCTCTCTCTCTCTCTCTCTCTCTCTCTCTCTCTCTCATGCTTCATTTCAGTGTATCTGGAGCCCCTTCTGCTTGCCTTATTATTTGACACACAGAAAGTTACATTGAGTTGGCAGTGTCCAGTGCCCTCTGCCTATTGCTCTCTGAGTAAGTAGCGAAGCAGGTAATACATGGATGTCAGTAGAAGTGGGCTGGCTGTATCTGCTCCTTCTCAGTAACAAGGAATATTGCAGTACAACCTCAACTTGTGATTGACAAAGAGCTGGTACAGCCAGCACTCCTTCATGGCCATCCATTTATTGCCTGCTTTGCTTCTTGCGGGGAAGCAGTAAGCAAAGGGCACTTGTTTTTTTCTGGACACTGCCACTTCAATGTAACTTTATGTGTGCCAGAAAGAAAAAGTGGACATCAAATATGCTGAGATCACAACTCAGAGAACATTGGAGTTCTATATGTCATTGCAGTGCAATCCAAACTTCTCAGATACAGACTGGGCTGAGACAATGCAGCACAAAGAGGCAATAATAAACCACGCCAAATGGTCTGCTTTCTGCTGCACAGTAGAAATGGACACTAACTGGGTAATTAGTTCCATGCTTTTCTTTAGCAGTGAAGTGCAAATCTGTGCCTACAAACAGTAGGTGCTGAGTCCCCTAATGCATGTTTTAAACTACTGACGTTGGAACTGAAGTGGAAAGAAACCTAGGGAACCAGCAGATGTATTGATATGGGGCCCTAAGCTACATATTAACCCCTTAAGGACCAGTGGTCCAGGGAAGTTACCTTCCCTTAAGGATCGCTTTGATCCTTGCCGATGCGCCGGTACACGGGACCTGTTACGCGTACCGGAGCACCGCTTTGGGGATTAAGAGAGACTGCTCCAGTCTTCGAGTGGTCAATTTTAGGCCCCGTTTTTACTTACAACGTTCCCGGTAGAGAGCTGTAAGTAAAAAGTATGTGACGTGCTTTGACTGTCACCGGTCTTTAAGTGTATCAGGACCATGACAGTCGTAGCACGTCATCTGGTCCTTAAGGGGTTAATACATCCAAAGTACTGAAAAAATGTATGTAATTTAAGAAAAATAAACCGTCTGAGTGACAGTGATGTATGCAGCACATTGCAGAGCATTGCATACCCCACTGGCACTCACAGGGTTAATCCCACTACACCTAGCACTATCCCCTGAAAATAAACACTTAGCTGTAAGTCTGATGTCCAGCGGGGTCTTCTCCACCCTGGTCATCCACTTTAAGTCTTCATCTGTAATCTTCTATCTTTTGTTTTCTTATCTTCTCATTTTCCTTCTTTGTATCCAAAATAGTATGCCACTAGAAATAAAAAGAATATCTATGTTTAAATCTGAAATGCACTGAAAGATAAGCCATAAGTGTACGCTTCCACCACCGCCGCTTCTCTTTATTGTTAGGTGTAGTGTTTGGGAGGGTGACTGTGTCTGAGCTCGGGCTTGGTGTTTGACACTGTCAAACACCAAGGGTGAGCTGTTTTCCTTTGATGTTCCCATTTCTCACTCTATGTAGTGTGAGTTTTGGGAACAAAAAAACACACTACGAAAATTGGGCCACAAGTTAGGTTCTGTGGCCCAAGTCTTGTTGTAGTTCCTTTTGGTACGGCAATTGAACATCTACAGTAACACTGTGTGTGTGCCGTTCGGTATTCATTTTTGCTGTACTGACAGTTTTACAGATGGGAATTGAATTGAGCCCTTAATCTTTAGTTAGTACTGAGTGTCATGACCAAAGAGACAGACATAATTCTTTTTTGCAGGTCTTCTGTACTCCGAACACCTCCCACTTAAAGGGATAGTAATGTTTCATAATAAAAGCAGCTCTAAATAATCATCATAGTATTTGAACTTTGGAGAGTGTTATTTCAATACTGTCAGAGTTGTAGTTCAAGAGTAATTCAATGACAAAGTATCCCCCTCCCGGCCCTTTTACTGATATAACACTACTCAGCCAGAGCAGAAGGGAGGTGCCCAGGTAGATTGCAGAGAGGGACAATCTTCAATTAAGATAAGGGAAAAACCTGAAAAACTTGTCAAGGGGGGCAGGGCTTTCATGGTTCTCATAGGAAGAAGATTTTCCCCTTCTGTTATCTGTCTGGTCTATGGACTGCATTCCACATCTGAGAAGAGATGGCTTACACTAGGTAAAAGGGGAGGGAGGGGAAACTTTGCTTGTGAATATCTCTCAAACCATAAAGGTTTGAGAGATAATACTTATATCGTTCTTCATGTTTTTTTAATGTCTACAAAATAAAATAAAGATAAAACGAAGTATTACTATCCCTTTAAGGTTTCTTATAGAAATCTAGCCAGAAGAGGGTTACACCAAAACAATATCTTCAGTGTGTTTTCTAGTAGTGTAAGGCTGTTGTGCACTGATTAACTGTCGTATTAAAATAACTGTGTTATGTGCTTTATGCACAGGTACATATCTCTATGTACTTATACATGGACAGGATGTGTTAATCAGGCCTTGGCAGCCATTTTCTCATAACCCAACAATGGGCTTAAATTTTTGCCACATATATCAATTAGTAGTTCTCCTACTAGTGTTTAAAACTCTGTGGTTTACCAAGAAGACTCCAATAGGAGGAGTTTAGATTAACCCTTTGAGTGCCGGAGGTGTACGCAACACTTTGCAATGCATTGCGTACCCCTCTGGCACTCAAAGGGTTAAGATTATCTGCCCAGATTAGAGTGCAGTTAGTGAGGTTTTATTTTTGAGAAAGGGTAGTATTCTTTCAAACCCTTGAATGCCAGAAGGTTATACATTGCAAACAGATGTGGCACTCAAAGGGTTAACATTTGTTTTTCTCTGGCTTCTGCTCCAAAATTGACTTGTTAGAGAGACGCCCCGCCTGAGCCATGTCCCATATTTAGTATTCATTGGAATGATGGACCATGCCTAGTAGCGTTAAGACTGAAATCCATTATTACTATCTGCTGTGTTGAAATGTCTCCTTCTCCTTGCCTAAAATCTCTTGGTGAAATGAACTGAGCCACTTTACCACTCAGTCAGAGGTAAGAATTTCTATCAGGAAAGTAGATGGAGCTGTAATGTTTAAATTGACCTCACACCACCGGGAAGGGTTATTACAATTTCTGAATGCAATTGTAGCATAGTTTCCCAGTATCCTGGCTACTTTAAAATAATGCAGCTCCTCTCCATCTTGAACTAGTCATAATAACCAGGTGATGAATTACATTCATTGAGGAGATTTAGGGACTTTTGCTGTAAGCTACAGAGTGGCAGTTCTGGAGTGAATCAACTGCACCGTAGTGGGCAAATGAAAATCCATTTCTCTCTCTGACATTCAAGTGGTTAACCCTTTGAGTGCCAGAGGGGTACACAACTCATTGAAAAGCAATGCAATGCGTTGTGTGTACCCCCCCCCAGCGCTCAAAGGGTTAAGAGCCCCATGTATCTCAATTAGAACTTTGTATACTTTTTTTTACTTTATGGTACAAGTGGTTTGCTCCAGAATGACTTATCTTTTGCATTTTGTATACGTCCCTTTCTACGTATAGATCTTTTAAAGCAGGGGTGGAAATGTAGCTCTCCAGCTGTTGTTGTATGCCTCTTTCATGATCGATGATGAGAGCTATGACACATGAACAGGTAGAGAGACACAGACTGACTACTGCTGGTTGTGTTGTTTAGGGTGACCACATTTCAATTCTGCCATTCAGGGACACTGCAGAGAGAAGAGCACATCACAGAGGTCTAAACGCTGGAGGTCTAAACTGCCCATTGACCGGAGTGACAAAAAAACGGTGCCTATGTTGGGCTACAAGAAAATGTACATCAACCCCAAAGCCTTAGATTAGCATTACACTACAACAGAATTGCACTGCACATCCTGATTGATGTCAGTATCAACACTCAGTTCTCTTTCTAATGTTTTGAGCTCTGTCTGGAAGCCATTTTTCTGTAGCCCAGCAGAGACATCACTTTGTGACAGTAGTCTATGGACCGGTCATCTTATGGTGTTTAGACCTTTGAGTTCAGGAATATTCATTCCGGGACAAGGGACATACATTTAAAATCTGGGACTGTCCTGGGCAATCCGGGACATGTGGTCACCATAGTTGTTTGACCCATGGGAATAAAAGTTTTCATTCTATATGATGGTCTTCATGCCTTAAAAAAATGCTTAGATAAATATGGCACTTGAAGTTGAATTAACACAATATAACAACGTAGGTAATTTTGAAAGCATTTTTAAAATGACCTGTGTTTATATTAACCATTTTTGTGTAACCCTTTTAATGCCAGTGGGTGTGTGGGGGGGGGGGTATTGAACATATTGCTTTGCAATTAGTTGGCACTCAAAGGGTTAAAAACAGTTTATGAGATATTTAGCTTTTTTATTTGTCAGTTTATACAAATTAGACATTAATGTCTGGCATGCCAGCCATATGCTAATATTTCACATTGCTTTTCCTCTCGCCGGGCCACTCCCTGCCAGCTAGATATTAACATTCCAGGCTGCTCTCCCTCCTACTTACCAGTGCTAACTAATTTGCATACACTTCAAACTGACAGTCATGCAAGTACTGTCGAGGTGAACGCTCGAGCTTTGGAGAGACCGTGGACAAGTGACAGTTCCACTTTAACCCTTTGAGTGCCAGAGGGGTACGCAACACATTGCAAAGCGATGCGTGGCGTACCCCTCTGGCACTCAAAGGGTTAAAGGGGGAACAATACCTGAATTAAATGTTTGTCTTAAAAAATTTAATTACCTTTAAAAGAATACTAATGCTAAAAAAATCTGCTACACACACACACACACACACACACACACAAGCACACACATAAATGTTTTACAGCTTGATAGAACTTAACCCCTTAAAGGGATAGTAATACTTCGTTTTATCTTTATTTTGTTTTGTTGGCATTAAAAAAACATGAAGAACGATATAAGTCTTATCTCTCAAACCTTTATAGTTTAAGAGATATTCACAAGCAAAGTATCCCCCCCCCCCGTTCAGCCAGAGCAGAAGGGAGGTGCCCAGGTAGACTGCAGAGAGGGACTATCTTCAATTAAGATAAGGGAAAAACCTGAAAAGCTTGCCAAGGGGGGAAGGGCTTTCATTGTTTTCATTGTAAGAAGATTGTCCCCTTCTGTTATCTGTCTGGTCTTACAACCAGATTCACATCTGAGAAGAGATGGCCTACACTAGGTAAAAGGGGCGGGAGGGGAAACTTTGCTTGTGAATATCTCTTTAACCATAAAGGTTTGAGAGATAAGACTTATATCGTTCTTCATGTTTTTTTAATGCCTACAAAATAAAATAAAGATAAAACGAAGTATTACTATCCCTTTAAGTTAAGGGATGGGCGAGCTGGAGGACCAGGGCACACTTTATTTTTGTCTTAAACATAAACGTGATCTGTGATCACAGCGCAGCATGCAGCCACACTGCGATCGCAAATTTCCATGACGTGCCAGGGCTGTTACCGTTCCTTAGTGCTCAGACAGGTTACAGTTCTGGCATGTCACACGTCCTGAAGGGGTTAAAGATTGTTATGGTATTGGGAAGATCAAGATACAGTAGTTTCCTCTCAGCAGATTTGCTCCCAGAGCTGGATTTACATCCCAGGCACCTTTGGCAGTGCAGTCTAGGTTCCCCTTGCTCCGCCCATGGCCACACCCCCACTTCTCTCATGACCTCACCCCCAGATCCCCTCCACAGTGCATTGAAGATCTCTCTAGCATCCAAGAGGTAAAACAATATCCTGTAAGTGGGTATAACACTGGGACACTGAGATTGCTCTGGCAATCTCAGAATGGGGGTGTGACCAGCACAGCTGAGGTGCCCCTCTAATTTTGGAGCTCTGGGCAGTTGCCTACTCTGACTATTGGAAAATCCAGCCCCGTTTTCTCCTGTTGGTCCATAACTGCGGAGGAAGCCAGGGCTGCACAATGCACGCTTGTGGGAACTAACACTGTATACACATTTTGGTTATTTCGAACAAGCTTTTAAAATCACTTATGCCATAATAGCCATTTTGTTTTGAAATTGATAGTTTGTGATGTATTTAGCCTTAGTTATTTTTATGATTATGCAAATTAGCCTGTACTGGCAAGCAGATAGTGGCAGGTCGGAAGGAGAGAAGTGTAGAATTTTAGTATGTGGCAGGCTGGTAGAGACAGGAGGGAAAGAGAGCAGAGAAGAATGTTATTATATGGCATGCAGGTAGTGGAGGGAGAGCAGTGAAGAATGTTAGTATATGGCATGCAGGTAGTGGAGGGAGAGCAGTGAAGAATGTTAGTATATGGCATGCAGGTAGTGGAGGGAGAGCAGTGAAGAATGTTAGTATATGGCATGCAGGTAGTGGAGGAAGAGCAGTGAAGAATGTTAGTATATGGTATGCAGGTAGTGGAGGGAGAGCAGTGAAGAATGTTAGTATATGGAATGCAGGTAGTGAAGGGAGAGCAGTGAAGAATGTTAGTATATGGCATGCTGGTAGTGGAGGGAGAGCAGTGAAGAATGTTAGTATATGGCATGCAGGTAGTGGAGAGAGAGCAGTGAAGAATGTTAGTATATGGCATGCAGGTAGTGGAGGGAGAGCAGTGAAGAATGCTAGTATATGGCATGCAGGTAGTGGAGAGAGAGCAGTGAAGAATGCTAGTATATGGCATGCTGGTAGTGGACGGAGAGCAGTGAAGAATGCTAGTATATGGCATGCTGGTAGTGGACGGAGAGCAGTGAAGAATGCTAGTATATGGCATGCTAGTAGTGGAGGGAGAGCAGTGAAGAATGCTAGTATATGGCATGCAGGTAGTGGAGGGAGAGCAGTGAAGAATGCTAGTATATGGCATGCTGGTAGTGGAGGGAGAGCAGTGAAGAATGTTAGTATATGGCATACAGGTAGTGGAGGGAGAGCAGTGAAGAATGTTAGTATATGGCATGTTAGTAGTGGAGGGAGAGCAGTGAAGAATGTTATTATATGGCATGCAGGTAGTGGAGGGAGAGCAGTGAAGAATTTTAGTATATGGCATGCTAGTAGTGGAGGGAGAGCAGTGAAGAATGTTATTATATGGCATGCAGGTAGTGGAGGGAGAGCAGTGAAGAATGTTAGTATCTTTCATGTAGGTTGTTGCAGGATTAAAAGTAGTGAAGTATGTAAGTACAGGCAGGTAGGTAGTGACAGGTGGGAGGGAGAGATGTGTAGAATGTTAGTATCTGGTAGGCAGGTAGTGACAGGTGGGAGGGAGAGCAATGAAGAATGCTGGTGCCTGATAGGCATGACAGTAAATACTTGTCTATTTGAATAAACTGACATAAGTAAAGGTAATTTCTCAAACTTAAATAAAAATGGGTAACATACTATATACAATAATTTGAAAGTTTATTTTGTTCAAGTTCCCTTTTTATAAATTCCCAAACATTTGACAAAACCGTGATTTGCTCTATTACATAGTGACATATGCCTAGAACAAACAGCTCTTGTAAAGTCAGTGCCAACTCCCATAGTTTATATATTCACCACAAATTCAAGCACTCATCTATCATATTGTCAGAGTTACCTTCAATCCAGCGACGCCTGGTGGGTTGACGCAGGTATATGATAGCCTGAAATTTTGCCATGGCGTCATCCCATGCATGATTCCGAGGACTGGGCCTAGGTGCTCTTGGCGTTTTCAGCGGCAGTCCATGTCCTCGTGCTAACCGGGCCTGCTCAGTAGATTGACGCGGAGTGGGGTCTGGGTTCTGATGCATCTCGTGGCCATGCGTCACATTCGGGCGCGAGGTTGCAGGATGTCCCAGGCCTCTGTTTTGTACTGTTTGGGGCTGATAGCTCTACCCATCTACTTCCTGGGTTGCCTGTTAAAAGGGAACTGGATCTCTATCCAGTTACCCTTACGTTGTTGTTCAGTGCAGTTCTAGTTCCTGTTGTTCCTGTATCCTGTGTATGACCTGGCTTGTCTGACTATCCATTCTGGTGCTGACCTGTGGCTTTGTCTGACCATTGTACCTGTGCGCTCCTTTGGCTATAGACATCCAATTCTGGTGCAGACCTGTGGCTCTGGCTGACTATCCACTCTGTGTATGACCCTGGCTTGTCTGACTATCCTAACTGGTGCTGACCGGTGGCGCTGTCTGTTCGCTCTTCTGTGTTTCCGTTTCCCCTAGATATCCATCCTTCTGTGGACCGGGGGCTCTGGCAGACTCTGGCAGGCGTGAGACAGTGTCTCCTTTGTTGTGATTCGTATTGTAGACGAGCTCTTACCCACTGACTGCATGCATGAGTCAGTGCCTCCACTGTTGCGATCCGTATTGGAGATGAGCTGTTACCTACTGACTGCAGGCGTGAGTCAGTATTCTGCCTTGTACTACTTGTGGGAGACTTCGGGTCTTCTCCTGTGCTCCACTCGTTACCATTGAGACTACCAGTTGGCTCCGGCCTAGTCTCCAGCAGTTGTGGTTGACATTTGGGCGTCTCCTATTCCTGATAGAGTCTCTTGCCTATCTAGTCACCCTCTGTTCTATGTTCCATTGATATTTCATTACTATTATCATTCTAATAAAGGTGATTTTAACTATACCGTCTGACTCCTTGTCTTGCTTGAGAACTGTAACACGTTTTAGTAAGATATTGTATAAATATAGCCCAATAAAATGTATGCTAATGTGATTTATGCACACACAGATATACACTAATACACAGAGACACACACACACTTATATACATATACAAATACAGAGACACAGGCACACATACATGCAAAATCATACACATATATACACACACACACATATACATACACATGTGCACACGGATACACACACATATACACTAACAAACACACACACATATACACATACATAAACATACACACACTGACACACATGTATGCACTCATAGACACACACAGACGTACACACAGACATGCACACGTACAAACACATACCTATACAATAATGCACACAAACAAATGCATACATATCATCTATAAACACACAGAAACACACACAATATATATGTATACATACACACAAAAATACATATACACATACAGACACAGTTATTTTTCATGTTAGTTGCCCTTTAAGCTTTATTAATTTAACAAATGTTTATATCTGGTGGAAAATTTTGCCTAATGATTGTCAGCACAGCTTGTTACATAAAAGCCATTTTATATAACTATTAAGTGGGTTGTATGAAACAGATAATAAAATATAATTAGTTGCAGTATAGCTATAGCTGGAAATTCATGAGGCTCAAGATAAACTATGTCAAAATCCCAAAACTGGTTCAATTAGAGAACCAAAATGAAAATGAGTTCAGTAATAGAAAAAAATAATTATTAATTGAATCAACGTTTAATATAATTTACTCTATATTGCACATTAATTAGTGTCTTTATACTGTTCCTGGAATCAAAATAACCCTGTTCATTTCCTATTACAGTTGCACTTCATGTTCCATATTCCAGGAATATATTATCATGTTCACTGAGCTCTGATCATTTTCGGAACAAACAACTTGATGTGCCCTTAAACCACATATATGACACAACATACCAGAAATGGTAATGCTGCATTGCAAATAATTTACTCCTAGCGAACATGCTGCAAAAGCAGGCGTGTTATTAACTAGTATTTTAAAGGCAAAAAAATATCAATTATGGAGCATACCAGCTGCACCATAGGGGAACATTAAAAATTCTCAAAATGTCCATTCATTAAATGCGTACCCCTCTGGCATTCAAATGGTTAAGACATTAAGGACCTGAGGGATGTGGTGTTGCTCACCCCACTTGTCCTTAAGGGGTTACAAGCTTCTTTATTTCACCCCCATGGTATAGTTAGTTTGCCCCAGAATTGGTATACTTTCTCTCTCTTCATAAGACCCTAAATATCCAGGGATATATCAGGAAGACTCCTAATTGTGGCTTAAAATGTCCCTGACTACAACTCCCATAGTTCTCGGCTAATATTGGCAGGAAAGCCACAACTTTATATTGGAGAAACAGGTTACCTACTGTTGTTCAAAACTTTCTGGATTGTATCTGGTAAACCAAAATGAAGTTGATTCCAGACTAGTATCATCATCAGGAGTGTTTCTCGGAGGCAGCCAGACAACAGAATTTAGCAAATTAAATTTGATTGTTGTTATTCAATTATTTTTTCTTGCTGGTTTTCAATCAGTAGGACACATTCCTGTGCTTCTTTTTTGTAAAAGAATGCAAGCACTCAGTTGTATTGAAAAGATCCCCTAGGTGCTTCCCTAGGTGCTTGGGTAAAGCTGCTTTCTCACAGGTGACTTTGTAGTAGCAACAGCAACGGATGAGAAAAACATGACTTGTGGATCGTTCTTTCCTATTGGGCATTTTACACAGGCAGTGGTGTCCATAGACATTTTTCCGGGGGGGGGGGATCCATAATATGACCCCCAGGCCAGCCCATCTAGCCCTTTTATTTATATGGAGGGGGGTAATTGTAGGGGGGGGTGGCAAGTGCCCCCCTTGCCCCCCCCCCTGGACACCCATGTACACAGGCAACATGCTCTGCAATAACGCAGTTACAAAGTTGTAGTGTATAAGATTCAGTGGATTCGAACTGAAACTGTATACGGTAACTGTTGCCTGGAGCTGCATTTTCCCGGTGATTTCATCGCTTCCATATATATTGAGAGAATGGCTTGTTGGGAAAACCTTGCTACACTGTAGTACTAAAAACACAACAGTATTTTCAGTTGCTACAAAAAAAGTTGACCTTGGAAAGTCATGCAACTAAAGTCACGTGTGAAAGAACCCTTATAGCTTATAGTAGACAATGTTTCAGCTACTAAGAGCCTTTATCAAGATGTCTTAATATTGGCTCTTGTTCGTAGCTGAAAGGTAGCCCCTAAATCCTTATTATTATTATTATCCTATATAATAATTTGCTAAAACGTGTGTAACGACGCAGTCATGCACAGTAGAGACTGCCCGTGTATCAGCCGCGGCGCGGGCAGTCTCTACTGAGCATGACTGCACCACGACCGGCTGCCAGTGGCACTGTGGCCCGTGCAACGGGCTCTTCAACTAGTTATTTATAAAGTGTCATCTTAATCTGCAGAGCTGTGCAATAGGAAATAGACATACATAGACCTAAAACAGTGCAGGAAAAACAGAGAATATAAAAAGAAATCAAGGGCCCTGTTCTTGAGAGCTTACAGTCTAGAGGAGATGAGGACTGGACAGAGGTTACATTGCAGGGTGGAAATACTTCCTGACACATGATTTTCTGGTGAGTGAGTGAGAGAGATGTGACTTTTGTGCCGTAGTCCAGACATATAGCAGGTCTGTTTGGGGGAAAAAGACTCTGTGTGAACAATGAGATACTGATGGGATTGTGGGTGGTAGACTGATGCAGAAAGGGAACGAGAATAGTAGTTGTACAAGCGGTTGATCTGGCCCTACTCACATCAGTAATGGGGGCAGTTGATAGGCTTTGCTGAAGCCTATCGAGGTATGAGAAGCTCCATTTATATCAATGGGAAAAAGTAATTGTTCCCTAAATTTTCAGTTTGGTTTGCTCCAGAATAGGTCTTGTTTAACCCTTTGAGTGCCAGAGGGGTATGCAACGCATTGCTTTGCAATGCGTTGCATACCCCTCTGGCACTCAAAGAGTTAATTTCCTACATATGGCCTAAAGGATATGTCTATGTATAGGCTATTTATAACAATTCGGAAACTGACAGCAGAAAATTATTTTGTGAGCATAGTCAGTACGTTTTACCATTTTATCCAGAAACGTCAGACCTCTTAGGGCTTCAGTGTTTAAGTGTCTGTTTCCAAGGCCCGAGGCATCCTCCTGCTTTAATAACCATTATTATTACGATTTAAATACCATGCTATAGTATCTGTGAGGTTCTAGAAATGCGTTGGGTTGGAAATCCCTCCGGCACACAAAGGAGCGTACGTTAAAAAAAAAGGGGAGAAGTTCTGAGGTAAAAAATTTAGCACTGTAGGAGAGAATTAAAAATTCCCTTTGATTTAAATGGGAAATGTAACCCCTTAAATACTACAGAGGCCTATGACACATTGCTTTGCATTGCATTCAAGGGATTAAAATCCCCATTTAAATCAATCATGTTTTTTAAAACAAATTACTTCATTGTAATGGTCTACAAAGTGTGCTTGCAAACAAGGCACACTTTGCAGACCTTTCCAATGAAGTAATTCATTTTAAATAATGCAATTGCATCTCTGCTGAAGAGCCGCCAGTTGGTCCCCGGACTGGGACTTCCTGCTGTCAGCACAGCGCTGACATTAGGGAAAGGGGAGGGAGGGGGGAACTTTAAATAGGAATATCTCTCAAACCATAACATTTTAAGCACTACAAAACTATAAATATTTTTCTGGGACATTGCTGTCCCTTTAAATCAGTTTTATTCAAAAGTTATTACAGCTCAAACTTGAATTGTTTATTTGCAGTATCACAGTGCCCTGAAATTGTACAGTGGCGCTGTTGCTACACCATCCTATGGACAGCTCTGGTCAGTTGACCATGAATCTCCATAGATGGTGTAGCAACAGCACCACTGTACAATTGCAGTCCACTGTGATACTGAAAATAAACAATTCACGTTTAAGATTTAATAACTTTTGAATAGAACTCAATTCAGCAGTGGTAGTGCACTTGTTTTATAAACACTATAATATACATTTTAACACTTTAAGTATTACTATCCCTTTAAAAGTCAGCTATTGTATTTACCAGTGGATCACTGCTGACAGCCCTGCTTTTTTTCTTTGTGGTCTCGTACATTTTCACAGATTTTCAAATGTATTGTAGGAGTGTAGATTGTTATGAAAAAATCTACCTCTGTTTCTAGAATGACCACATATTGTTAACCCCTTAAACACCGGCCACAGTTAAGGACTACGGGGCATATTTTTTTTCACTAATGGATTCAGGGCTCCCCAAACGGAGTGCTGCCACGCAGGGAGCCCTGAATTCCATGACGTGCCATGACCGTCACTGGTCCTGAAGTGCACGACAGCCGTGACGGTCCTGGCACGTCATGGGTCCTTAAAGGGACAGTAATGTCCCAAAAAAATATTTATCACTTTGTAGTGCTTAAAGGGATAGTAATACTTAAGTATTACTAATCCCTATAGCAAAGTACTACTTAAAAAAAACGTATTGCCCCCAGTGTCATCTCTCAAACCTGTATGGTTTGAGAGATGAACGCTTCTAAAGTTGCCCTCTCCCTTCCCCGTAGTCAGCGTTCTAGCCGACTCAGGGAAATCCGGTCAGAGATCATCAGGTAGCTCTGCAGCAGAGCCGCGATCGCGTTAACTAAAAAAAAAAAAACTTTCACTAAAACGGTCTTCTACATGTGCTTGCAAACCAAGCATACGTAGAAGACCATTTCAGTGAAAGTTTTCTTTTTTAGTAACGCTATCCGGCTGTGCTGGAGAGCCACCTGAAAGTCATACGACTCTCTTCCTTTCAGTCAGCTAGAATGCTGACTACGGGAAAGGGAGAGGGCAACTTTAGAAGCATTCATCTCTCAAACCGTAAAGGTTTGAGAGATGACACTGGGGGCAATACGTTTTTTTTTAAGTAGTACTTTGCTATAGGGATTAGTAATACTTAAGTATTACTATCCCTTTAAAAAGTTGAACTAAATGCAAAAAACCTCCATCTCTCAAACCGCTATGGTTTGAGAGATATTCACTGTTAAAGTTCCCCCCTCCCTCCCCTTTCCCTGACATCAGCGCTGTGCTGACTGCAGGGGAATCCTATCCGGGGACCAACTGGCGGCTCTGACTTCATTGAAAAGGTCTACAAAGTGTGCCTGGTTTGCAAGCACACTTTGTAGACCATTCAAATTAAGTAATTTGTTTTAAATAACACGATTGCGGCTCTGCAAACGGATCTCATCAAACTTTGACAGTGAATATCTCTCAAATAGAGGTTTGAGAGATAGGATTTTTTGCATTTAGTTCAACTTTTTAAGAACTACAAAATGATAAATATTTTTTCTGGGACATTACTGTTAGACCGACATCCAGTGCATTGTCTTTGCAAGTAAAAGAAGACACATTTCAGAGCATAAAATAACATACTGTGTAGCACCACAGTTATGCATATATGATATAATCCAATGACAGTGACCAACCAGATGATGGAAATAGACAAAAAATATTTTATTAAAATAAAGTGAAACAATATTTTAAAACTACATACTTCTATGTATCACCAAATAACCAGTAATGTCTAAAGTGATTGTAAGTCTCACTATACATAAAATGTACACTTAGAATGTAGAATGTAGACATTCCCTACGAAAAATAAAAGTATGAATATTTCCTGAACTATACATCTGCTGGCATTTTAGTTAACATGACACATACACAGTTTGGAACGAAAACAGTTCAAGGTGACAGGTTCACTTTAAGACGTACCAAGCAGGCCCTTCCTATTTAAGACCTATATTACCTCCCCCCACCTCTACCAAGGTATTGTACTTGCCTAGGTACGGGCCCTTCATACAACCGCATACATGCCAAATGTTCCTAATTCTCAGGGCCATTTTTGGTTTTGTCTCCCTGCGCCAGGATCATGCTGTCCCTGTTCTTGTGGTTGGTTTGAAAACTGAATCTTAGGCACATAGTCTATGTTTTTGTTATTAACCCCATAATGAGCAGGGTCCTGGGAAATAACCTTCCTTTAAGGACCACTTTGGTCTTTCCGAAACGCCGGTACACGTGACCTGTTGCATGTATCACCACGCCGCATTGGACACAGAGAGACAGCTCCAGTCTTGTAGCGGTCAATTTCAGTCCCCGATTTTACTTACAACACTCCCGGAGGAGCAATGTAAGTAAAATGTACTTCATGTGCTATTACCGTCTCCGGTCCTTAAGGCAAAACCACTTGATGGTCATAGCACGGCACATGGTCTTTAAGGGGTTAAAAGATTAATAAGTTATGAGCTTCTCAGCAAGTTATTATTGGTTATTTCTATTATTTCATGCAGTTTTTAGGTGTCGGTAATGTAGATATAAAGGCAGTTCTATGTGTGTTGTATGATGGTTTCTGCTGGTATCAGTTTACACTGTACTATGAACACTAGTCATACTCTGTAAGATGACTGTACGGGGGGAGAAATGTTCCTGGACCTGTAGGTAAAAGTTACTTTACGTGCTATGACATCACCGGTCCTTAAGGGAAAAATCTCATGACAGTCATAGTAGTAGACGTTAAGGGGTTCAAGTAAACTGGGGCAATTCAGAGATAAACCAACTACACTATAGGGGAAGCAAGCCATGCCATTGATTTAAGAGGGTGGGGGGGTTCACAATCTCGAATGCTAGAGAAATCTCAGCACATTGCTTTCTTGCATTCAAGGGGTTAAAAGCCCCATTTAAATCAGTGGGTGTTTTGCATCACTGAGAGAGTGAAGGTCTGAGAGAGTGCGAGCGTGCAGCTCTGCGTGAGTGACAGTGTGCAGCTCTGAGAGAGTGACAGTGTGCAGCTCTGAGTGAGTGAGAGCGTGCAGATCTGAGAGAGTGAGAGCGTGCAGCTCTGAGTGAGTGAGAGCGTGCAGCTCTGAGAGAGTACAAGTGTGCAGCTCTGAGAGAGTGAGACCAAGCAGATCTGATAGAGTGAGACTCATGCGGTTCTGAGAGAGTGAGACCATGCAGTTGTAAGAGAGTGCGAGCGTGCAGCTCTGAAAGAATGAGACTGTGCAGCTCTGTGAGAGTGAGAGCAAGTTCACTGAATGCCATCTCATTATATATAATAGCTGCACACTTTCTCTGTCAAAAATAGAGAAGAGGTCCGTACTTGTGAATAATAGTGGTTGCAGAGCTGTAAGTAAGTAACGGGAGAGCGCCCCCTATCCAACCCCACATCACAAAGATGCCCACGCTCCCCCCTGCGGAGTTCTGAGTACAAATAAGGTGTTATATAGGTTTAATCTTTGTCTTGGTGTGCATTACAGCACCGTTTTGTGAATGTCCTTAGTGGAGCTAAACTGTAGAGGGTTAAACCTTTGTAGGCGAAAGTTCAGCTGTAAAGGCTTAAGATTACCATGGTCAGTTGGCAGAATTTGTATCCTTTAGCCCTGCTAGCAACTGTCATGTCCGCCTCCATGGACATGACATAGAGGAATGATTGAAGATTTTATCTCTTGAACAAAGGCACAAGGACAGAATTCACAGAGGCCTTTAGGATTTTCTGTCAATAGTGAGGTAAATGGTGTGTTATTATTTGAAGGTGTTTTTCCTCCTTTAACCCCCTCTGCCACTCAAAGGGTTAATTCCTATAAAACAATTATCTGAATCTGAACTTGTTTTATCTTGTCTACTCTGATTTTGTCCCAAGTCTCCATAAGGGAATTTAACCCTCTGTGTGCCAGAGCAGTATGCAAAGCTTTGCTTTGCAATACGTTGCATATCCCACTGGCACTCAAAGGATTAAGAAAGAAGCATATGTATTTGAGAAGAATTAAATATGACTAGTCTACATTCCGTCTCCCCTAATAGCCCTAGAGAGTTAATTTCCATCCATCCTGCTCCATTCCCACATTAGTGATATCTTTCTACATTCTAGTAATCTTCGGTGACCTTCATAGGCTAACCAGTGAAATTGATTTCTGCAAAGTGTCACCTGTGTTATAAATTGGTTCAGACTTGCATCTGTCTGAGTTAAGGGGTTTAAATTTCACACCCATGGGGAAAAATGAATTTCAATATACTCCAAAGCAGTAAACACATCTATTTCCTTGGAACTAGGGGCAGTATTCAGGAGCCTACCAACTGCACCATAAGGGAAACTGAAAATGCCTGCTTATTTAAACTGAGGTTTTAACCTCTTGAATGCTAAAGAGGTCGCCAACACATTGATGTATCATTGAAGGAGTTAAAAGCCCCATTTAAGTCAATTGAAATTTTATACCCCCCACGGTGCAGTTGGTTTACTCCAGAATTGGTTTTCTTTCTGTTTTTGCATACGGCTGTTGGGGCTATATATATATATATATATATATATATAAAATTCCCACTGATAGAAATGAGAATTTTATACCTCCCCCCTCTTTAGTCTATTGAATATGGAGCTAAGGGCCATATGTAAAAACGGAAATTCTGGAGTAAACCAAGTGTGCTGGAGGGGACAAAGAACATTTCCCCAAAATGCTCATTGATTTAAAGGAATAGTAATGTTTAATTTTAAGTTTCTTTAATATCATAGGCATTAAAAAAATAATTACATTGATGTAAGTCTTGTCTCTCAAACCTTTATGGTTTGAGAGATATAATGTGCTAAAGTTCCCCCCTCCAGGCAGTTTCAGAGAAGTCTGCCCTCTAGCTTACAGTAGGAGATTCTGGTCCCGGGACTGGCCGGCGGCTCTTCAGCACAGCCAAAATTGCGCTATTTAGAAATAAATACTTCATTGGAATGGTCTACAAAGTGTGCCTGGTTTGCAAGCACACTTTGTAGACCATTCCAGTTAAGTATTTATTTCTAAATAGCGCAATTTCGGCTCGGCTGAAGAGCCTCTGTCTGGTCAAATGACTGGAATCTGCTTCTGTCAGCTAGAGGGCAGACTTCTCTGAAACAGCCTGGAGGGGGGAACTTTAGCAAGTTATATCTCTCAAACCATAAAGGTTTGAGAGACAAGACTTACAATGATGTAATTCTTTTTTAACCCCTTAAGTCCAGTGCCGCTCCAGGACCATCACGGCTGTCCCACACTTAAGGACCAGTGACGGCCCTGGCATGTCATGGAGCCCTGAATTGGATACAAAAAAAAAAAACCCTCCGTGGTCCTTAAGTGCGTGTGCCGGTCATTAACCCTTTGAGTGCCAGAAGGGTACGCAACGCATTGCTTTGCAATGCCTTGCGTACCCCTCTGGCACTCAAAGGGTTAAGGGGTTAATGCCTACAATATTAAAAAAATAAAAATAAACATAACTATCCCTTTAAATGGGATTTTTACTCCTTGCATGCTATAGAGGGCATCAGTGTGGTTTATATTATTTTCAGCTTTTATTATTATTATTATTATTATTATTATTATTATATATTTTTTTTGTCTTTGAGGAGAATCGATACAATACAGAAAAAGGGAGAACAAACCTCCAGTGACAAAACAGAGTAAAAGTTCAAAATTGTGGAGTACAACAAAAGAAGAAACCGTTAGAAGAGGGATGAGAAGGAGGAGGGGGAGGGTAAGGGGGCTACGGGTGGAGAGGGATGAGGAGGGGGGAGAGGGGAAGAGGGGTGGCAGGAGAGTCCCAAAGGGGAAGAGAACAAGCTGCGAGCTCATCTGCTACTGAGAGAGATCCTGGAGTAAGGTGGTGAAAAGGGGGGCACAAAGCAAATTCAGTTGTGAAATGTGCAATTTATACTACATGAAGGATCTGACTGGCTTTGTAGAATAGCCTCCTATACATTGCGGGTCATCTAGTTAAAGGGATAGTAATACTTAAAATTAAAAAAATATATATGTTGTAGGGTTTATCCCCCTGAGTAAAACAAGAGTACTCCCACTGCTGAAAGGTGTTTCATTCAAAAGTTATTAATTTTAAAAGTTGAATTTTTTACGTGCAATATCACAGTGGCCTGAAATTGTACAGTGGCGCTGTTGCTACACGATCCTATGGACAGCTCTGGTCCCGGGACCATAAATCTCCATAGGATGGTGTAGCAACAGCGCCACTGTACAATTTTAGGCTACTGTGATATTGCACCTAAAAAATTCAACTTTGAAAATTAATAACTTTTGAATGAAACACCTTTCAGCAGTGGGAGTACTCTTGTTTTACTCAGGGGGATACATTTTTAGTATTACTGTCCCTTTAAACAATCATTCGAGACTCGGGGGAGTGTTTATGCTTGGCCTCTAGTTTGCCTATAGTTTCTGTTAGGGCGTTAAGGGATTCTTTTCGCTTCTTTTTCTTCCATGCACCAAGGTACATAAATATACTGGGCATGTAGCACTTATGCGCCTCCCACACCAAAGCTAGCGACATGTCTTGTGATGTGTTTGAGACAAAATATTCCTGGAGTGAAGAGTCTGTTTTGCTCACAATGTCAATATCGTTCAACAAGATTTCATTATCTTTCCAGTGGGTCTGTGGACAGGGGAATTGAGGGAGAGAAACTATGAGGGAGACAGGGACATGGTCTGAAATTGTGATAGAACCAATCTCAGCCTGTGTGACCATGTCAGGATGGTATTGACTAAAGAAGAGATATTCAGTTCTCGAGTATGTGTTGTGAGGATGAGAGTAAAAGGTGTAGACTTTATGTGTAGGGTACAAGGTTCTCCATACATCAATGGCCTGAATATCTCTAAAGAGCTTGAGCTTGAGAGTAGAGTGGTCTGGAGGGGTAGGGGAAATCTAAGGAATTGTGCAGGACAATATTAAAATCAGCTTCTAATACTAATAGTCAGGAAGCAGAAACAGTCAAGGGATCATAGACTAGAGTAAAGAAAGGAGGGATGAGGAGGAGTAAGAACATAGAGGTTCAATAGTTTGATAAGGATGCCACAGAGGGTACCCTTCAAAAAGAGATATCTACTAGTGTTGAGCGAGCATGCTCGGCCGATGCTCGGATCGGCTCGAGCATCGCTCTGCTCGGCACATGGCGGTACTCGTACGAGTACCGCATGTGCTCGCCCGCCATGTTCGGGTCTCCTCCCCGCACGTTTTGCGGCTGCTGCGCAGCCAATAAACGTGCAGGGAGGCTCTGACATCGGTGTAATGCCAGCAGCCATGTTGGCTGCTGGCATTACACTGATTGGCTGGCCAGAACCCGTGGTCGGGTGCTGTATAGCACCTGACCATCGAGTTCGGCTCAGTCTGAGCCAGGGAGAGCTGAGGATAGGAAGGGAAAGGCAGTGTAGGGAGGAAAAAAAAAAATTGTGAAAAAAAAGAACCAAAAGTCCTTTTTAGGACTACTGTGTGTGGGGGCAGCAGGTTATTTTGTGTGGGGGGAAAAAAAAAAAAAAAAAAAAAAAAAAAATATTCTGTTTAGTGTGAAAAGTTGCAGATTAGAGCACATTCTGTTTAGTGTGCACAGTTGCAGATTAGAGCACATTCTGTTTAGTGTGCAAAGTTGCAGATTAGAGCACATTCTGTTTAGTGTGCAAAGTTGCAGATTAGAGCACATTCTGTTTAGTGTGCAAAGTTGCAGATTAGAGCACATTCTGTTAAGTCTTCAAACTAAAATATCAAAGTCACGTATTCCATTCAGTGTGCGTCGCCGCAGTTTAGCAGCACATTCTGTGTACTGTGCAGAGTTGCAGAATAGGAAGAAATACTGTTAAGTTTTCAAACTCAAATATTAAAGTCACATATTCCATTCAGTGTGCTTCGCCGCAGTTTAGCAGCACATTCTGTGTACTCTGCAGAGTTGCAGAATAGTAAGAAATAGTGTTAAGTTTTCAAACTCAAATATCAAAGTCACATATTCCATTCAGTGTGTATCACCGCCGTTTAGCAGCCTATTCTGTGTACTCTGCAGAGTTGCAGAATAGTAAGAAATACTGTTAAGTTTTCAAACTCAAATATCAAAGTCACATATTCCATTCAGTGTGTATCACCGCCGTTTAGCAGCCTATTCTGTGTACTCTGAACAGTTGCAGAATAGTAAGAAATACTGTTAAGTTTTCAAACTCAAATATTAAAGTCACATATTCCATTCAGTGTGTTTCACCGCCGTTTAGCAGCCTATTCTGTGTACTCTGTACAGTTGCAGAATAATAAGAAATACTGTTAAGTTTTCAAACTCAAATATTAAAGTCACATATTCCATTCAGTGTGTATCACCGCCGTTTAGCAGCCTATTCTGTGTACTCTGCAGAGTTGCAGAATAGTAAGAAATACTGTTAAGTTTTCAAACTCAAATATCAAAGTCACATATTCCATTCAGTGTGTATCACCGCCGTTTAGCAGCCTATTCTGTGTACTCTGTACAGTTGCAGAATAATAAGAAATACTGTTAAGTTTTCAAACTCAAATATTAAAGTCACTTATTCCATTCAGTGTGTGTCACCGCCGTTTAGCAGCCTATTCTGTGTACTCTGCAGAGTTGCAGAATAGTAAGAAATACTGTTAAGTTTTCAAACTCAAATATTAAAGTCACATATTCCATTCAGTGTGTGTCACCGCCGTTTAGCAGCCTATTCTGTGTACTCTGCAGAGTTGCAGAATAGTAAGAAATACTGTTAAGTTTTCAAACTCAAATATTAAAGTCACATATTCTGTGTAAGATGAAGAAGGCGGGTAAAAAGGGACGGGGAAGTGGACGTGATCCTGAAAGTTCAGGGCGCGGGTCAGGACGCGGAGAAACTGTGCCTGGTGCCAGAGCACAAGAAAGAAAGACATCCACCATACCTAGCTTCATGTGTAATTTTACAGGGCGTCGCAGGATATCACTCTCGAGGTCCGACCACTGCGAACAGGTGGTCGGTTGGATGACAGCTGATACTGCTTCCAGTCGGTTAAGCACCACCCTGTCTTCCACCAAGTCCACTCTCAGTAGCCAAGAGTCTGGTCAAAATAATCCTCACTCTGATCATCCTTCCTCCCACCATACACGGTCTGGTCAAAGAAGTGATCCCACACTGGGATATAGTGAGGAGCTCGTCTCATCACCAATCCTTCATTTGACCCTCTCTCCAAGCACGCTTGCAGAGGAACATGACATCTTGTGCCCTGATTCACAACCTCTAGAGGCTACCCAATCACAAAAAGATGACAGATGTGAACGGCATTTAAGGTCAAAGGAAGTAGTGGATGATGATGATGATGATGAGACACAGTTGCCATTAAATCAACCACTATTTCCGTCTCAAGACCTTGTTGAGGAGAATGTTATACAGTTGTCAATGACTGAGTATGTGGTGGGATCAAGACTTGAGGAGGATGATCAGAGTGAGGAAGTGGAGGAGGACTTGGTGGACGATGAGGTGACTGACCCCACCTGGGAAGGTGGAGAGCCGAGCGATGTCAGCAGTCCTGAGGGTGAGCCATCTGCAGCACCGCAACAGGCTGGAAGAGGCAGTGGTGTGGCTACAGAAAGAAGGCGGACCGCACCAAACCGGCCCGCAAATGTTCCACGGAGCACCCCCTTGCGTAAATCTACCTTGCCAAGGGGTAGGTGTTCCGCGGTATGGCGTTTTTTTAAGGAAAGTGCGGACGACAAAAGAATTGTAGTTTGCAACCTGTGCCACACCAGAATGAGCCGAGGCATGAACACTAGAAACCTCACCACCACCAGCATGATCCGACACATGGCATCCAAGCACCGTAGTAAGTGGGAGGAACGCCTGGATCGCCCATCTGTGTCTGCAGGCCACACCACTGCCTCCTCTTCCCCTGTTTTCGGTGCCGGCCAATCGCCTGTCGAAGGCGCAGGCCCGCATACCTCCCGCCCTGCACCTGTACCATCTGAAGCACCATCAGCGACCACATCCACTTCCCTGTCCCAGCACAGCGTCCAAATGTCGTTACCCCAGGCATTTGAGCGCAAGAGAAAGTACCCAGCCACCCACCCACAGGCCATAGCACTAACCTCACACCTTTCAAAATTACTGGCCATCGAAATGCTGCCATTTAGGCTTGTGGACACTGAGTCCTTCCGCAGCCTGATGGCAGCAGCTGTCCCTCGGTACGCGGTCCCCAGCCGCCACTACTTTTCCCGGTGTGCCATCCCCGCATTACACCACCATGTGTCCCGTAACATCACCCGTGCCCTGACCAACGCAGTTACTGGGAAGGTCCACTTAACGACTGACACATGGACAAGTGCTTGTGGCCAGGGACGCTACATTTCCCTGACGGCACACTGGGTGAATGTCGTGGAGGCTGGGAGCGACTCGGACCCTGGGATGGCACGGGTGCTACCCACGCCGAGGATTGCGGGCCCTACCTCCATCAGGGTTTCCACCAGCACCTACGTTATTGGCTCCTCCTCCTCCGTTTCCACCTCCGAATTCTCTACACACAGCGCCACTCCCCCATCAGCCAGTAGCTGGAAGCAGTGTAGCACTGCAGTGGGGAAGCGTCAACAGGCCGTGCTGAAGCTGATCTGCCTTGGGGACAAACAGCACACGGCCTCAGAGCTGTTGCAGGGGATTAGTCACCAGACCGAGCAGTGGCTCTCGCCACTCAACCTGCAACCAGGCATGGTTGTGTGTGATAATGGGCGTAACTTGGTGGCGGCTTTGGAGCTCGGCAAGCTCACACACGTACCATGCCTAGCGCATGTATTTAATTTAGTGGTGCAGCGATTTCTAAAAACCTACCCCAATGTGCATGATCTCTTGACCAAGGTGCGCCGCGTGTGCGCACATTTCCGTAAGTCATCAACAGCTTCAGCCGGCCTGTTGAAGCTGCAGCAGCGCTTACAATTGCCAGCTCACCGGCTGCTGTGTGACGTGAGCACGCGCTGGAACTCCACCTTCCACATGTTGGCCCGGCTTTGTGAGCAGCAGAGGGCAGTAGTGGAGTACCAGCTGTTACACGGTCGTCGCCTCTCCGTTCAACTTCCTGTAATCAGAAGTGAGGAGTGGGAATGGATGTCAGACCTCTGCGAGGTTTTACGCAATTTTGAGGAATCGACACAGATGGTGAGCGGCGATAACGCTATTATCAGTGTAACCATCCCACTTCTGTGTCTACTGAAACGCTCGCTGCTCACAATTAAAACCGACGCTTTGCATGTGGAAGAGGTGGAAATGGGGGAGGAAGAGCTTACACAAGGTGATAGCCAGAGCACCCTCACTTCGTCTTCTCAGCGACAATTGGAGGAGGCGGAGGAGGAGGAGGAGGAGGAGGAGGAAGACACGGTTGCCTCCGCTACAGAGGGTAGCCATGGAACTTTAGTTCCATCTCTTCAGCGTGGGTGGGCAGAAGAGGAGGAAGAGGATGAGGAGATTGAGAGTCATCCTCCTGGTGAGGACAGCGAAATCTTGACTGTTGGAACTCTGGCACACATGGCTGACTTTATGTTAGGCTGCCTTTCCTGTGACCCACGCGTTATACGCATTTTAAACAACACGGATTACTGGGTGTTCACCCTTCTGGACCCCCGCTACAAAGAGAATTTCTCATCTCTCATTCCTCCGGTGGAGAGGACAAGCAAAATGGTGCAATATCAGAAGGTTCTTGTTGAAAAATTGCTCCAAAATTTTCCATCTGACAACGCTGGCGGCAGAGTACGTGCTACCTTGGCCAACCGAGAAGGGGAGAAAAGGGGAGCACACAGCAGTTCCGAGAAAGGCAGGGCAACACTCTCCAAGGCGTGGGACACCTTCATGACACCCCGCCAGCACCCTCACCCTGATGCGCAGCCTAGTGTCACAAGGAGGGAAAAGTTTTGGAAGATGGTGAAGGAGTACGTAGCAGACCGTGTCAGCGTCCTCAATGATCCCTCTGTGCCTTACAACTACTGGGTGTCCAAGCTGGACACGTGGTATGAACTGGCACTCTACGCCTTGGAGGTGCTGGCCTGCCCTGCCGCCAGCGTTCTGTCTGAGCGGGTATTTAGTGCTGCTGGTGGCATCATAACAGATAAGCGTATCCGCCTTTCCACCGACAATGCTGATAGGTTGACACTTATAAAAATGAACAAGGCCTGGATTTCCCCTGACTTCTCCACTCCACTGGAGGAAAGCCCCGGGGGAACATAAACTCACTTTATATATGTTATTTACAATGATGGGAATACTCTGTATTCCCATTCACCCCTTCCACCCACAAAACGGGTATATGGTTGACTCTTAATCTTCTCATCCTCCTCCTCCTCTTCCATATGCCCTGTGCTATAATTTTTATATAGGGCCAGCTCACCAGCGGGCCCTGTGATATAATTTTTATATAGGGCCAGCTCACCAGCGGGCCCTGTGATATAATTTTTATATAGGGTCAGCTCACCAGCGGGCCCTGTTTGCCAATTTTTATATAGGTCAGCTCACCAGCGGGCCTTCTCATATAATGTTTTATTGGGTCAGCTCTCTAGCGGGCCCTCTCATATAATGTTTTATAGCGTCAGCTCACTAGCGGGCCTTCGCATATAATGTTTAGGATGGTCAGCTCTGCAGCAGACCCTCACCCATAATGTTTTAGATGGTCAGCTCAGCGCACGTTTCCCTCTTAATCATGGCCTCAGTTCAATAAAATCAAGGAAATTTTTGGGAGAATTTGCCTCTGCGCACGTTTCCCTCTTAATCATGGCCTCAGTTCTGAAAATCAAGGAAATTTTTGGGAGAATTTGCCTCTGCGCACGTTTCCCTCTTAATCATGGCCTCAATTCTGAAAATCAAGGAAATTTTTGGGAGAATTTGCCTCTGCGCACGTTTCCCTCTTAATCATGGCCTCAGTTCTGAAAATCAAGGAAATTTTTGGGAGAATTTGCCTCTGCGCACGTTTCCCTCTTAATCATGGCCTCAGTTCAGAAAAATCGAGGAAATTTTTGGGAGAATTTGCAGATGATATACAAGTAAATATACAGCAAATACTGTTTGGTAACAATTTTTCGCCTAAAGTCGTTTTTATCTGCCTTTTTGTGTGTTTTACGGTCAGTCTGTAAAAATGGCGTACTACGGGCGAAAGATCGTTCCCAGCAGCGATGTTGGAGTCCAAGATGCATCCAGACATCCTCCCTATGCTGTCCCTGAACCATTTCTGTGGTGTTTCCATCCTTTTCTGCCCTTTTCCTATGGACCAGGCACCCTCCCCTCATCAGAGCAGGGGGTGCCTGGTGTAATGCTCGAGTCCTCCCATTGACTTCAATGGGGCTCGGGTGCTCGGCCGAGCACTCGAGCCTCAGGGGGTGCTCGGTCAGAGCACCCGAACACCCGAGCATTGGGGTGCTCGCTCATCACTAATATCTACCTTGAAGGTCTATCCTACTGTCACCGGTTATCCAGTGCACTTATCTACGTAGTAATATAGTGACTCCCTTCTTCTTTTCCTGTGAAGAGGCTGTCCATACATGGTGCAAGTTCTTGTATTAAATAGAGGCGTGTTGGTTTCTATTGATGTGGGTCTCCTGCAAGAAAACTATTTTGGATCTAGGCTAATCAACAATCTAAATATCATGGACCATTTAATTAGGCTGTTGAGGCTTTTGACTTTGGAGGAGGTTATCTTAAACAGAAAATCTGGATTTTTTTTAGGGTCTGTGGGTAGCCATAATTTTCCCATAGGGAGGATCTCCAGTGGGTGAGGGAGGGGGTGGAGGGAAAGAAAGAAAGAAAAAAAGAGGGTGGAAGGGGAAGAAGAAGAAAAGAAGAGGAATGGTGGTAGAAAAGATAGGGGAAGGGCACATACTGTCCGCAAGTCGGGCCAGACTGGGGACCAAACCAGCAAACATTACGGGTATGGCCAGAGGGCCTCAGGGGTGGGATAGGAAGAAAGACAGTGTCCTCCTGCCGAAGCGGAGTTGTCTGTCTTGTGTGAACATTGTCATAGGGGAGGTGGGCACTGTAGTGTAGTTAAAGGGTTAGTAATGTTTCATAATAAAAGCAGCTCTAATTAATCATCATAGTATTTGGACTTTGGAGAGTGTTATTTCAATTCTATCAGAGCTGTAGTTTAGGAGTAATTAAATGATAAAGTATCCCCCTCCTGACCCTTTTACTGATGTAACACTGCTCAGCCAGAGCAGATGGGAGGTGCCCAGGTAGATCGCAGAGAGGGACAATCTTCAATTAAGATAAGGGAAAAACCTGAAAAACTTGTCAAGTGGGGCAGGGATTTCATTGTTCTCATAGGAAGAATATTGTCCCCTGCTGTTATCTGTCTGGTCTATGGACTGGATTCCACATCTGAGAAGAGATGGCTTACACTAGGTAAAAGGGGCGGGAGGGGGAAACTTTGCTTGTGAATATCTCTTAAACCATAAAGATTTGAGAGATAAGACTTATATCATTCTTCCTGTTTTTTAATGCCTACAAAATAAAATAAAGATAAAACAAAGTATTAGTATCCCTTTAATCCCAGTTGAGTTTTGTGGTGAGACCATATAGATATGGGGGGGACAAGTACTGTGTCAGAAATGGTCCAGTAAGGTTATATGTATGTGTGTGGTAGGATTTAATTCTCAAGGGAGGCAGCGAGTGGTTGATCATTTGGGATACATAATGTAATATCATAAAGGTTACAAAAAAGCAGGTTGAGCAAATAGCATCATTAACATATTTGGTTATATATGTAGCCGCAGAGGCCAACAGAGCATATCTGTGTCAAGAAAAATTCAATGTGAGAGCGCAAGTGGGTGAAGACAAGCATGGAGTACAACTGAAATCAGTGTAAGTATAATGCAATTAGCACGCATAGCGGGGACACGGTAGTAGGCCATGGTCTTCGACATGCTGGTTCTGCCTCTGCGAATGCATGGGAAACACATCAGCATAGTATTTAAAAAAAAAAACCTGTCTAATAAACCAAGACTAGAGAAAGGAGGAAGAGGATGTCTCCCCAACTGAGTCAAAGAATTTGGATTAATTATCATGGGGAGGCAAAAAACAGCAACAGTGATGGTTCGGATTGGGCTGATTGTTTATAGGCATATTGCCAACATTGGCAGTAAATGAATAATCATGCCTAAGGTGGTATCTAAGTATTACATGTGCAGCATACCAAGCAGATAACAGTATTAATTAGAACTGAATATATTCCACCGTTGGGCCATTAGGAAAAGCCAGTGCCCATCAGAGTCAATTGGTGGGTGTGGCTGGTTGTGAGCAGTTCTAAAGTATTGTAAAAATCAATGGGGAAGTTGATGTCAGGGTGGCATCAATGATAAGAAGTGAGGGAAGTCTAGGCATGTGGCACGACCGCCTGGCCCCCGCTGCTGAAAAGCAATGTGTTAATAATATAATAATGATAACAATACATTTTATGTAAAATTGAAAATAAATATAAATAATGTTCAGGATGGCTTGGCCCTTGAGGATTTCCATTAGAAGTGCTTCAGCGTAGTTATTGTCCACATCCGGTACCTTTAAGTGGCCAAGGATCAGCTGAATGGTGAAAGTGACAGTGAAAGTGGACAGGTAGTATTGGTCAGTTAAAGAGGCCTCAAGAGCATCATCTGCCTGGGTCTTGGAGTGCTTCTGAAAGGAGTCAGCCACTAGATGCCACTTCAATCTTTGTCTTTTCTCCAGGTCTTGTCCTGTAAATCGAATGGCTTCATCTGAATCAGGTGCCAATGCAATGGCTAGTGATTTGCAGAACATACATACTTCCTCTCGATTTTTTATGGAAGCTGTTGTTCCTTTGTGTTGGGCAGAGAGGTTGAAGGGGAAGCTCCATTTACATTTGATGTCCAATGGTCACCGATGATCCGTTAATCTTTTCATTTGCTGACGAAGATATAAAGTATGATGTGAGAGGTCTTGGAACAATTGAATGTACATACCAAAATATTATCTGTGAAATAGTGGACTCTATAGATTATATCTCGGGGTCTGTCTCCAAAGGGTCTCTTGGCTGGAGGGCACAGTGATCTGTCAATGAGGTTCACATCCTCATCAGGCCATTGTAAAATAAATGTATAATAAATTGTGTTGAAAGGGTATAAGATCCTTACCATGAGTGGATTCTGGTACATTGCACATTCAGATATTATTATTTTTGCTGCTATCTATTCTAGATCATCAATTCCTGATCACGGATGCAACGGTATCATGTTGTTTTGCCAATAATTTCTCCAACGTATGGAACTGAGTGGAGACTCAAGTGTTTGCTTCCTCCACCAGATCAACGCAGTGGTTGAGCTGCTGTAACTCTTAGCCAAGTTCCACAAGATTGTTGCGTAGTGCTATCTTGATGTCCGAGGCCATGTTCTCAATGTCATCTTTGGTTGGGAAGGCAGACAGACTTTCCATAGATAAAGTTGTAGATTCACTCATTTGTGTCTCCTTATCGATAGGTTGACATACCATAGATGAATACTGAAACGGCAGTGGTAGAGGTATATATGCTGGGTTGCCGAGTCTTTTCGGGACTCCCAACAAACACAAGATTCTAACAGATCTTTTTCCAAGTGTGTTCCCTTAGAGGAGTGCAATTTTTTTCCTGGCAGGCATTAGGGAGAAGAGGGGGTAGGCGCTGAATATTCGAGCCAGATAACCGATGAGTAGCATGAGCATTACTATAAACTAAATCTAGAGTCCAGGAGCTTTCTCTTTACACATCCATCTTTGTTGACCACTAGAACACTCCCTCTTATTATTTTTAATGCATGTTTATTTTTGTTTTTAACTTTTCTTCCTTTTGCAGATAATTTTCTCTGTACAGCGGCACTGCTATATTTATACAGTCAGCAAGACCCAAGGGCTATATTAAATCGTCCTGCAGGCTGCATTTTACCCATCTCTGCTTTAAACCGTTTTGTTGACCTCTCTAACAGCCAAAGGATTGATCTTATAAATATGGTTGCCTTGCCCTGTTTGACCCACTTTTGTCTTGATACACAAGCTCTTCCATTTCAGAAAAAAAAAATGTGGAAAAAAATTATAGTCCCTAAATTTGGCTTCAATGTGATGTTTTGGTCTCCTGAATTGATATTCATTAGTCAGAACAAGTTGAACCGTATTGAAAAGAATGTGCATAATGCTTTAATTAGGTTGCTGGAGATGGGAAATTGTCTCATTTCTCTTTGTCACATTTTACTATCCTTTCTGTCTGTTATTCTGTCAATTTTCAAATTCTACAAGGAACACAATCAAGGAAAACTATCAGAAATTTACTTAGTTATTTCAACCTACCTTCCCCACCCCACTAATCTGGGATAATTACAGTACAAGATCTGTCCTCAACATAAGAAACTTTGAGGCCTACGTATAAATGTGCCCCAAAATTGCATTAATGCTAAACAGTGTCTTTACTAACAGTTGTGTCTATGTATTACTAGTAATAGCACTATACTAGTAATAGCACTGAACGACTCAAAATAGTGACCCATTTGGCAGTTTGAGAATAGTTTCTCAAAAACAGGATTAGTGATTCTTTGTGAATGAATTAGCATTATTTAGGGAACATTTATAGATATTCTGTGATTCTTCGAAATGAGATATTTCAAGACACAAAAAGCTGTTGCAGTTAAAATCTAACCACACCAACTGAACCTTCGCTAAATAACAGTTATTATTAGTCCTTGCCAAAGTTATGAAAGTGTCACATCTGATAATAACAAGCACTATTGGGTGCCCTCTTATGTATGTTCTTTCCATATCTGCTAATAAGAAACTTTTAAGGAACAACTGGGGGGAGATTTATGAAAGAAATTATAAAGAAAGTGTCTGTATAATTGTTGTAAAGTGACTTGAAGATATATATATAAATGTTTAGAGACATTTTCTCTAAGTATTAACGCCAGTCACGCTACTTCTTTTTTTTTTTTTTTAAAAGTGAAGTAGAAATCGTCTTGTCCAAATAAGAGCTGTGTCGCAACGTATTTATAATGAAATTCTCTAATTGCGACAGTTTGAGTGATTATAGTTTAACTAGTTTAAAAGCCTGTGTACTTGGGCCACAGTGCCACCCAGCAGCCTCGGCTGGTTCCCGAAGCCTCTCTGCTCGCCAAGCGGTCCCAGAAGGTGCACAGAGAGGACTCTGAATTCAGAGCGTCACAATCCGTATCAGCCATGATCAGGCAGTCTGTACTGCACATGACTACAGCGCACGCAGTCTCTACTGCACATAACGGCTTCTGACAAACATCCTAGCGAATTATTATATAGGATGCCAGTTATTACCTGTTCTTAATGGAAGTATATGGTGATAGTTATGAACGCAAAATATATTCTCAGTTTCTGAGAATTTTTCTTAAATATTCTCAGAAAATTTCAACATAGACATATTTATAAACTTAACTTTACCTCTTAATAAATATGACCTGACGTTGTAAACTTCAGTGACAGTTCTTAACTAGTGTTGAGCGAGCACCCCGATGCTCGGGTGTTCGGGTGCTCTGACCGAGCACCCCCTGAGGCTCGAGTGCTCGGCCGAGCACCCGAACCCCATTGCATTAAATGGGAGGACTCGAGCATTACACCAGGCACCCCCTGCTCTGATGAGGGGAGGGTGCCTGGTCAATGCCCCCCTTCATCTCCGCAATGTCCCCCTTCATCTCCGCAATGTCCCCCTTCATCTCCGCAATGTCCCCCTTCATATGTCCCCCTTCATCTCCGCAATGTCCCCCTTCATATGTCCGCCTTCATCTCCGCAATGTCCCCCTTCATATGTCCCCCTTCATCTCCGCAATGTCCCCCTTCATATGTCCCCCTTCATATGTCCGCCTTCATCTCCGCAATGTCCCCCTTCATCTCCGCAATGTCCCCCTTCATATGTCCCCCTTCATCTCCGCAATGTCCCCCTTCATATGTCCGCCTTCATCTCCGCAATGTCCCCCTTCATATGTCCCCCTTCATCTCCGCAATGTCCCCCTTCATATGTCCGCCTTCATCTCCGCAATGTCCCCCTTCATATGTCCCCCTTCATCTCCGCAATGTCCCCCTTCATATGTCCCCCTTCATCTCCGCAATGTCCCCCTTCATATGTCCCCCTTCATCTCCGCAATGTCCCCCTTCATATGTCCCCCTTCATCTCCGCAATGTCCCCCTTCATATGTCCGCCTTCATCTCCGCAATGTCCCCCTTCATATGTCCCCCTTCATCTCCGCAATGTCCCCCTTCATATGTCCCCCTTCATCTCCGCAATGTCCCCCTTCATATGTCCGCCTTCATCTCCGCAATGTCCCCCTTCATATGTCCCCCTTCATCTCCGCAATGTCCCCCTTCATATGTCCGCCTTCATCTCCGCAATGTCCCCCTTCATATGTCCGCCTTCATCTCCGCAATGTCCCCCTTCATATGTCCCCCTTCATCTCCGCAATGTCCCCCTTCATATGTCCGCCTTCATCTCCGCAATGTCCCCCTTCATATGTCCCCCTTCATCTCCGCAATGCCCCCTTCATCTCCGCAATGCCCCCTACCTCCAGTCCCTGGTGGTCCAGCGGAGCGTCTGCAAGATCTGTGCCTCCTCCGGCACAGATCCCTGCCACCCGAACATGGCGGGCGAGCACATGGCGGTACTCGTACGAGTACCGCCATGTGCCGAGCAGAGCGATGCTCGAGCCGATCCGAGCATCGGCCGAGCATGCTCGCTCAACACTATTCTTAACCCCTTCCTCAGGGGTTACAGGGAGGGAAGTTTGGTTCCTGTAGCTTCCATCCCTATAACCCCTGAGGAAACAGATAGTAGATTCCGTGATACGCGTAGGGTGTTTTATTGTGTTTCCCTAGTGATGAGGTGAGTTGCCTTAAAGGTGCAGTAAACTTTTTTATGGAAGCCTATATGTTATAGAGCTTTTCCTGCCGAGTAAAACAAGGTCACTCCCACTGCTCTCAGTTGTTTTATTCAAACTTTAGAAGAGTTCAAATAATCAGGAAGTGAATTTACTGTATGTTTACTTCCTGGACGTTCTCAGCAGTTTCTGTCATATTCTATGGAGAACTGTAAGTCACTGACTTTTTTCTCCATTAGACTGTAACAGAAGAACTAATTGGAATTTGACCACTAGAGGGCACTGCTAATGTAAAAAACACAGGTTTAAACAGTAATAACTCTGGAAATATGCATCTCTCAGCAGTGGGAGTACACTTATTTTACTCAACAGGAACTGCCCTACAATATATATTTTTTCATATAAAAACTTTACTGCTCCTTTAATAATAACAATTCCCTCCAATAAGGGAATGGAGGACTTGACGTATGAGGAATGACTAGACAAACTTGGTTTATTTACTCTAGAGAAAAGATGACTAAGATGAGTTCTTATCACATTGTACAAGTATATGAGAAATCATTACAAGGATCTCTGCGGTGAGCTATTTATTCCAAGGCCTGATCAGGTGACCAGGGGACACCCCTTGAGATTGGAGGAAAGGAGGTTTAGACTTTGGAATTCCTTGCCCAAGGAGGTGGTTATGGCAAATACAATGGATACATTTAAGAGAAGATTAGATACATTTCGTTCAAAAGGGAACATACAGAATTATACTGTTTATTAGTAGGCAAATCAGGAAGGTCTAATACATGACTAGCTTATTTGGTAGCAGGAAAGCTATAAAATTCTTAGTCACTGGGGTATGAGGACAAGGTTGAACTTGATGGACTTGTGTCTTTATTCAACCTAATTTACTATGTTGCTATGTGACATCTGTCCCCCGGCTCCTGTGTGGTCTCTGTGAGTGGAGCCACTACCTATGTGCTATTGCTAAAGGTAGATAGGGAAGAGAACGGCCGATTGCATGAACGTCATAATTTCGGGACGGATACTATACAGGAAACTAAGCAACATCACACGCGGTGAGAGAGCGTGTTTTGGAGTTTTCCCAGGAAGCTTCTGGATTAAGACCAGAGCAGACCAGGAGATATAATTGAGAGGGACTTACATGTATTTACCATTTGGGATCCTGTAAGTGCTTTTAAATTACTGTGTGGCTGCAATAACAGTTGGTACTTTTTGCACTTTTTTTCTAGATATTTGTATATGCATTGCATTTGCCTATGTACCGTTTTTGCAATAGCTGTTTTTGTTTCTACTGCTCTACTATTGTTTCTCAGAATAAAGCTTGGTACAGTTAAAAAAAAAAAAAAAAAAAAAAAAAGTACAATTCAGGAGCAAACCAACTGCACTTTTGGGAGGAATGAAACTTATACAAATTACCTTTGATATAGGGCTTTTAACCTCCTTAACCCTTTGAGTGCCAGAGGGGTACGCAACGCATTGCTTTGCAATGCGTTGCATACCCCTCTGGCACTCAAAGGGTTAATGTTAGTGAGTTCTCCAACGTATTGCATACTCTGGAAACCTTTTTTTTCATTCAGTCGGTTAAACGCCCCATTTAAATCAATGGGATTTTTCTTTTCCATGCCCGGGTGCAGTTGGTTTGCTCTGTAATTGCATCTGTTGGGCCTTTTCGGCCTCATGTAAAAAAGACAAACTAGGACAGCTTTTGGGTAAACCAGGTGCACCATAGGACACAAAACATTCCTGTTGATTTAAATAGACCTTTTAACTCCTCCATCCCAAATTCTACCGAGACCTCCAATGTATTTCTTTGCACTGCGTTGGAGACCTCTCTAGCATTCACGGGGTTAAAATACCCATGTAAACCATGGGAATTTTTAGTTCTCCCCTATATTGTGAATTGGTTTGCCCCAGAACTCCTCCACTTTTCTTTGGAACTATGGCCCTAAGTGATGGAGCTGCTACTAACACATTCTATACAGTCGGTGACTTATGTCTCCTATGTAATACAATAGAAGACTTTCCGAATACCTGGTAACTTGTAGGGGAACATTATGGACACCAGACGGGACTGCTATACATGTAAGCAAAAAAAAAAAAAACACCTAAAAACACCACAGTTTTTTCTTGTATACCCCCGCTGGTGCTCAAAGAGTTAATATTTAATCCTTTCAGTACCAGAGGGGTTTTGCTCAGCTGAAAGGGTTAGTAATGTTGGAACAATACCTTTCCCAGCAGTCCAAGCTTTCCTTGTTTTACACAGAAGAAAAAACCTACAATGTATATTTTTTCGTTTAAAACATTTACTTATCCTTAACCCCTTAATGACCCATGACGGTCCTGGCATGTCATGGATCCAACATGTGATAAGAACCCATGACTTACTAGTACCGTCATGGATTTCAGGGCTCTCCATGCGGCTTCACGCTGTACGGAGAGTGCTGAATTGGATAATAAGAAAAAAATATGCTCTATGATCCTTAAGTGCCGGCCACGTGTGCGGGTCCTATCCTTAATGAATGAAAGGGTTAAAGCCATGGGATTATGGGGAATGTTTATTTCTCCCCTGTGGTGCAGTCGATTTCCCCCAGATCTGTACCAGTTTGCTTTTATACATAAAGCCCTTTGACCTTCTGTTGCCTGATTGATGGCAGTTGTAGATTTGGACAGTAGGACATCGTCTCCTTCCAGTTCTCTAATCAGACCAGATGTGAGACTGAGTCATGCACAATCCCATAATGCCTTTCACCTTGGCTCACTGGTGAAACCAGCTGTCACTTTGTTCCCCGTAGCACCTTCTTCTTCTGAACTGCGTGGCTGGAGCTGACAATATCCTAAGCAAGAGTTGAGCATTGTGAGACCCTGCAGCTGCTGCTGTACTGCAAATCCCATAATCTCTGCCAGCCACCGGCTGGTGGGGGAGGATGGAGTTGCAGTCCATCGACAGCTGGAGAGCCTCACATTACCCACCCCTGTCCTAAGCACTTTTCATGTGTAATTATCTTGATTAACCATTTATCTGGGCCTAGAGCTCCAGATTTTGAGGGGAGCCTCAGTTGTGCTGGTCACACCCACAGTCTGAGTTGTCAGTGTGGCCAGAGCAATCTCAATGTTCCTGTACCAGTTTTATACTATTTAACCCCTTGGATGCTTTCAAGATCTCCAACACATTTCTTTCAAGATCTCTCTAGCAACCAAGAGGTTAAAGTTTGGTTTTGTCCTTGCTATTTGAGGGCCAAGGTTATTTTCTGCGCCAGGAAAGAGTAGATGAGACTGTGGGCGGGGTCATGTGAGGAGAGTGTGTAGTCATGGGTGGAGTTAAGGACACCTAGAGTGCCTTGCGTAGGGTTGCCTTGGATGTAAATCCGGCACTGATCTAAGCCTTTCTGCACTATTTCACCTCCACTCTTAACCCCATGGATATCTGAGATGTCTTCAATGCATTCCAAAGCCTTTCTCTATAGCTGTGTTTGACTATAACTCCCATCATTCTCAGCTAGAAATGGCTGGCTGAGGATGGCGGTCGCTGGAGTCCAACAAAACGTTCAGAGCCACAGTAACCACTAGTTATGCTCTCAAGTGTCCTTATTATATAGCCTAAGAAATCATTCCAGAAACGCTAGCATTTGTTTATTCCACCAGAGATAAGTATTTATACAAAGAAAAGAAACATCTTCATTTCTTCCACTTAATCTTTCATGTTGCTTAGTCACAGCCCAAAATGGTGCACTAAAAATCTTGTTAGAGAAAGAGAAAGCAGCTGAAAATTACATAATTTCTTTCCTATAAATTGCCTGTTAGCTCTGTGCCTTTCAATTTAAAAATAATATTTAGTCTGACAACATAGATAGAGAGCGTTAGAACATAATGCATTGGCGGTAAAGCATTTTGTTCTCCTGATGAAACTGTTGTTTACGCAGTAATTACCCGTGGGCAGTTACTTAATGAGCATGGAGCACAAAAGATCACACAGTGGGTCAGAAAAGTGCCTGTTTCTATATTTAAAGCTGCCGAGGCTGCGGATGAACAGAGTAGATGTTTTCTCACCATTTCTATAGATCCTTTATAATATACAGGAAATGCAGGACGTCAGACCGCAAGCTATGAATGTCTTTTTAAGTTGCATTCGATGTTTCTTTTTGCGTATACTGCTGAGATTTGACCATGTGCCACATTTTACTTATCAATCACTTCCTCATCCACTGGGATTAAAAATAAACCCCTTATTTCGGCAAGAACTGCACAGAAAATACATTATTTTCATTCTTATTCTACCTCTCTCTCTCTCTTTCTCTCCCTCTACCCCCCGCTCTCTCTCTCTTTGTCTATCTTTGTCTCTGTCTGTCTCTGTCTTACTGTCAGGGCCGGATTTACATGTCAGGAGCCTGTAGGCAAAGAAATCTGAAGCACCCCCCCCCCCATTGGCCATCTCCACAATGCTCCAAATCTCCATATTGCCCTCACATTGCCCCTTCATCTCAACATTTCCCCCATCAACTCCATATTGCCCTCACATTGCCCCCCATCAGCTCCAAATTGCCCTCATCAGCTCCACATTGCCCTTATATTGCTCCATCATCTCAACATTGCCCCCATCAAATCCATATTGCCTCATCAGCTCCACATTGTCCTCACATTGCCCCCCATCAGCTCCACATTGCTCCCATCAGCTCCACATTGCCCTCATATTGCCCCATAATCTCAACATTGCCCCCATCAGCTCCACATTGTCCTCACATTGCCCCCCATCAGCTCCACATTGCCCTCATACTGCCCCATCATCTCAACATTGCCCCCATCAGCTCCACATTGCCCTCACATTGCCCCCCATCAGCTCTACATTGCCCCCCATCATCTCCCAGTGCTCTGAATTACTAAAGAGCCGGGGGAGCTCAGCAGATACAGGTCTGTGAGGCACGGACCTTACCATGCAGCGGGTGGTGCAGCACGCCACGCCACTTAAAAAAAATCAAAATAAAATATGTTGATTGCAATGGCAGGCTCCCCTCTGTAGGGTGTGCCTGTACTACTCTGCCTTATGGAAAATCCGGCCCTGCTTACTGTTTCTCTGCCTCTCAGTTTTTCTTTCTTTGTCTCTCTGTCTTTCCTTTTCACTGTTTCTCTGTTTATGTCTCTTACTCTGTCTCCCTGTCTCTTGTTCTGTACCTGTCTTTCCCTCTTCATGCTTCTCAACATTTCAGATGGCCAACGAGGGACACTTGTTATAGGGGGTGTTGCTGCAGGCGTGGCTGGTGGGCAGGCATAATCTAGAATTTTTAGGTTATTTCATGACCTATTGACACCTATGTGTAACCAAATAAATTATTTAGAATAAGACCAAAGTATTTTATTTAAACAGACTAATTTGTAAACACATATTCTGAAATTTGAACAAAACATTAACCCCTTCGCGTCCGGTGACGTACCCGGACCGTCAAGCTGGTCCGGTACTTAAGGAGCAGTGACGGTCCTGGTACGTCACGTACTTTTACTCACCGCGCTCCTGCTGGAGCGTGGTGAGTAATACTGGGGACTGAAGTTGATTTTTACAAGACCGGAGTGATTGCTTTCAGTCCCTCGTTCGGCGTGCCGCCCCACGTGATCAGTCGAAATTCCCTATCTGGTCCTTAAAGGATCACACAACCCGGGACCGCTGTTCCTTAAGGGGTTAATGTGAGATCTATTGCTTTGGAGCAATGTGATACATACCACACAGTCTGATCTCCTAAACAGAGGGATACCAGGGTGGGAAAGAGGGACTTGGGTCTCAAAGAGCAATTGTGCCTCCTAAAGAGGACACTTGGGAGGTATGGACCCCTAATATCACCTAAAGAGGGACACTTGGGAGGTATGTACCCCTTAAATCTCCGAAAGAGGGACACTTGGGAGGTATGGATCCCAATATCTCCTAAAGAGGGACACTTTGGAGGTATGGACCCCTAATATCTCCTAAATAGGGACACTTGGGAGTTATGGACCCCTGCAATCTCCTAAAGAGGGACACTTGGGAGGTATGGACCCCTGCAATCTCCTAAAGAGGGACACTTGGGAGGTATAGACCCCAATATCTCCTAAAGAGGGACACTTTGGAGGTATGGACCCCTAATATCTCCTAAATGGGGACACTTGGGAGGTATGGACCCCTGATATACCCTACAGAGGGACACTTGGGAGGTATGGACCCCTAATATCTACTAAAGGGGGACATTTGGGAGGAACGGACCTCTAATATCTTCTAAAGGGGCACACTTGGGAGCTATGGACCCCTAATATCTCCTAAAGAGGGGCGCTTGGGAGTTATGGACCCCTAATATCTCCTAAAGAGGGACACTTGGGAGGTATGGACCCCTATGTCACGGTTCCCCAAAGATGTTCAGGAGTCAGTACGGTATAGTTAAATGCAATTTATTCTTATAAAATAAGAAAGGTAGTACACGAATAATACAACAGGAACAAGCAGAGGGTTACAAGCCAGCAAGCACTGCTATTAGGAATAGTAGGCTGCCAAGCTTGACCATACTGCTGGAGACTAGGCCTCAGTTACTGGTAGCCTCTGCAGGAACCAGGAGCAGGAACAGAAATACAGAATCTTGATTCGACGTAGCAAGAATACTGACTCACGCCTGCAGTCAGTATGGAGTGATTTCTGACTCACGCCTGTAGTCAGTATAGGGGAATGGATACCTGATTCACGCCTGCAGTCAGTATCAGAGCTAGTCTTCCAGAACCCCAGGTCCTCACTAGATTGGGTGTCTGCTAGGTACAAGGGACAAATGTAAGAACAGTCAGACAGAGCCACAAGTCAGCACCAGAGAGGGTAGTCAGACAAGGCAGGTCACACACAGTTCAGGTAGTCAGCCAGAGCCACAGGTCTGCACCAGGTTGGGTGTCCACTATAGGGATAGACAAAGGAATAGTCAGAGAGAGCCACAGGTCAGCACCAGGTTGGATGGAATACAAGCCTGGTCATACACAGAGCCCAAGGTAAGAGAACTGCTTTGAACAACAACGCAAGGGCAACTGAGTCAGGACTCAGACTGCCCTTTAAACCCCTCCTCAGGAAGTAGGTAGGAGGAGCAGACTCAGAGGAAGGAAATAGGTAGGAGGAGACTACCGGAAGCATGGCATAAAACAGGGGCCTGCTTCACTCTGAAGCCTCGTGCCTGCAGATGACGAGTGGAAAGAAGCCGAGCATCTCTGAATCGGTGGCGCTGGAAACAAGGTAAGCTACGACACCCTACAATCTCCTAAAGAGGGATACTTGGGAGGTATGGACCCCTTATATTTCCTAAAGAGGGATACTTGGGAGTTATAGACCCCTACAATCTCCTAAAGAGGGATACTTGGGAGGTATGGACTCCTAATATCTCCTAAAGAGGGACACTTGGGAGGTATGGACCCCAATATCTCCTAAAGAGGGACACTTTGGAGGTATGGACCCCTAATATCTCCTAAATGGGGACACTTGGGAGATATGGACCCCTGATATACCCTACAGAGGGACACTTGGGAGGTATGGACCCCTAATATCTACTAAAGGGGGACATTTGGGAGGAACGGACCTCTAATGTCTCCTAAAGGGGGACACTTGGGAGGTATGGACCCCTAATATCTCCTAAAGAGGGGTGCTTGGGAGTTATGGACCCCTAATATCTCCTAAAGAGGGACACCTGGGAGGTATGGACCCCTATGTCACGGTTCCCCAAAGATGTTCAGGAGTCAGTATGGTATAGTTAAATGCAATTTATTATAAAATAAGAAAGGTAGTACACAAATAATACAACAGCAACAAGCAGAGGGTTACAAGCCAGCAAGCACTGCTATTAGGAATAGTAGGCTGCCAAGCTTGACCATACTGCTGGAGACTAGGCCTCAGTTACTGGTAGCCTCTGCAGGAACCAGGAGCAGGAACAGGAATACAGAATCTTGATTCGACGTAGCGAGAATACTGACTCACGCCTACAGTCAGTATGGAGTGATTTCTGACTCACGCCTGCAGTCAGTATAGGGAAATGGATACCTGACTCACGCCTGCAGTCAGTATCAGAGCTAGGGATACTTGGGAGGTATGGACCTCTTATATTTCTTAAAGAGGGATACTTGGCAGTTATAGACCCCTACAATCTCCTAATGAGGGATACTTGGGAGGTATGCACCCCTAATATCTCCTAAAGAGGGACACTTGGGAGGTATGCCTTCTTTCTCTATTCCCCTCTGTTTCTGTCTGTCTCTTTCTCTCTTTGTCTCTCTTTGTGTTGTTCCATCTATCTTTATGACTGTTTCTCTGTCTTTCTGCCTCTTTTCCTCTTCCTGTCTCTCTGTCTGCCTCTCTATCTTTTTCTCTCTTTAATATTTTGAATGCCAGAGAGATGTCCAACATTATTTCCAATGTGTTGGACACCCTCCTTACACTCATACATTTTAAAATAAATATTTTAAAAAATCTCTTAACCCTTTACTGGGAATATACAAGCACTGCAATGCACATTTTCTGAGCTTATACTTTGGCATAAAAATCCTGTAGCTGCACCTTGGGGTATGTACAGGCACCTATGATTGCTCTGATCCCGTGTACAAACTCCATCATCATTAAGATTTTATTGTGTGCTGTTCCTGAACACTTCCCTATAGCAGGGGAAAACTGATGATGCATAGGGTTACACACAGAATGCCTCAGATTGCCCATACACTTGCCCTGACTCAGCAGTGTAAGCTGGAGAACTGTTGGAGTAGAATGCTTACTACATAGTGTTAGGCAGGGCCAGCACACAATAACTGGTTCCAGCACATATTGTATCACTGAATCACAGTAGAACATGCATCCTACTACATCATAAGTATTGCTGTTATACCTGCCATTCCTGGATAGACAAGTAAATATTTCCATACAGTGCTAGATTTTAAAAGGGAACTATGCCCTTGGAATAAGTGTTTTTTTAATGTGTTTAAAAGAAGGACATAGCTAGCCAAATGCCATTCATACAGCAGTCAGGTAAATCCGTTTATTGTTTTTTGCATTTGACTTCTGCTGAGGTTTGTAACAGGGACATTTTGCCACATTAAGAATGTTTAGATGTCCATTTAATCCTTTGAGTGCCAGAGTGGTGTCCAATGCAATGCACTGGGTACCTCTTTGACACTCAAAGGGTTAAAATCCCAGACTGAGCTGTCTGTCTGTCTATAGCTTTAGCCAGGCATGCAGTGATTCCGACGGGCAATGTAAACATGTGCAAGGTATTTCTCTGTTAAACAAATTAAGAGCCACTTATTCCAGGGATAAATTTCACTTTTAACCCCTTAAGGACCAGAGGTCCAGGGGAGTTGCCTTCCCTTAAAGGGATAGTAAATGAGTAATGTTTCACAAAAACAGCAGCTCCAATTAATCTTCATAGTATTTGAGCCATAGAGAGTGTTATTTCAATACTGTCAGAGTTGTAGTTCAAGAGTAATTGAATGATAAAGTATTCTCCCTCCCCTATTACCTAGTGTAAGCCACCTCCCCTCAGATGTGGAATCTGGTCCTGAGACCAGACAGCTCACAGCAAGGGTCAGTCTTCTTACTGTGAGAACAATGAAAGCCCTGCCCCCTTGACAGGTTTTTCAGGTTTTCCCTTATGTTAATTCAAGATTGTCTCTCTCTCAAATCCACTTTGACACCACCCTGCTGCTCAGAAATGAGTAGTGTTACATCAGTAAAAAGTGGCGGGTGGGGGGTACTTTATCATTCAATTACTCTTGAACTACAACTCTGACAGTTTTGAAATAACACTCTCCATGGCTCAAATACTATGAAAATGAATAGGAACTGCTTTTATTGTGAAACATTACTATCCCTTTAAGGACTGCTTTGATACCTTCCTACATGCCGGTACACATGACCTCTTGCGTGTTACAGCTCACCGAGCTGGGGTCTGAGAGAGACCACTCCAGTCTTGGGGCGGTCAATTTCAGACCCCGTCTTTACTTACAAAGCTCCTGCAGGAGCAAGGTAAGTATAAAGTATGTGACGTGCCAGGACTGTCACCGATACTTAAGGGTATAAAAACCGGTGACGGTCTTGGCATTTCACCTTAAGGATTTAAGATAGTACATGTAAATATTTATTACAGTATGGGAAAAGCTGTTTTTGTTTGCATTTGTCACTTCCTGGCCAGTAGTGTTGGGCAAAAAGTTTCCTTCCCACAGAATTTACAGAACAGGAAAGAAGTACCTGTTCTACTGAAATTCCTGCTGGAAGGAAAATGCTGAAAAATTATGTAAATTTGTTTGTCCTAAAGGTTAAGCCTATTGACTTCAATGGGCTTAATTTCTTGCATGCGAGCCCACACATTCACATTTTCCACCTACTCTATCCTGCGGTGCCCAGTTCATCTGCTTTCCAGAAGCTGTAGTCTACACAAGACACCCACAAGTGAGAAGTGGAAGGAATGGATTTGTTTATTTATATAGCGCCAGGAGTTTACACAATGCTTTACAATTTAAGGGTTTAGACAATATAGGGTTACAAGTGCTTTGTAAAGTGAAACACTGGAAGTGAGGTCCCTACCCAAAAGCTTACAACTAAAATGGTAATGGGAGACATACAGAATACATAAGGGTCGAGTGCGGAATACGGTGCTAGAATTCTGGTCAGGACTGCGGATGTGCAATGTCAGTGCCTTCTAGCTTGTTGAAGTTTTGTTGAGGTGTAATTTTAAATCTGACTTGAAGAACTCAGGAGAGGTGCAGTGGTGCAGGGTGGAAGGTAGAGCATTCCAAAGATAAGGAACAATGAGAGAAAAAGAGGATTTTAGTGTTACCTGTTAAATCCTTTTCTCTTAGTCCATACAGGTTACTGGTAACTCTGGGCAGGCGATCCACCCCTTTAATTGTAGGCAGGAACAATTCTAGAATTGTATGCAGGGGGTGGAGCCTACCTTTCCTTTCTTGGCTGCAGCTAGCCAACCAGCTGCAGAAAGATTTGAGACACTAACTATAGACTAGGTAGTGAAGGGAAAGAATACTCCTGTGAGCATAACCCCTGAAGGACCCCCAAGGTCTGCCATAGGAGAGCATGGTCCCTTGACAGGGTGGGAGACCAGTAACCTGTATGGACTAAGAGAAAAGGATTTAACAGGTAAGACTAAAATCCTCTTTTCTCTGTCGTCCAATACAGCTTACTGGTAATTCTGGGATGTCCAACCATTGAGCTTCCCAGAGGTGGGAAGTAAGGCAAGGACCAGGCGCAAGGCCCCCAAAGTCACCAGAGCAGATATGAACCATCAGATCAGAGATAGCCCAACAAACAATGAAGTGTCAGCGGACACTGAACAGGGGTAACAACACCCCAACAACTGTTACACAGCACACTGAACTAAAGCCAACGGGGCTCAAAAGTGAAGAAAGCACCAAGAACCGAAGAAAATCCTAGACAGGCAAAACAGCCTCCAGGATCTTCCTCCCAAAGCTGGAGTCAGCCGATGCCAGTACATCAACACGGTATTGCTTCGAAAAGGAGTGCACAGACGACCAGGTAGCAGCCTTGCACAACTGACCAGCAGGAGCCTGATTCTTGTAAGCCCAAGAGGCTGCAATAGATAGAGTAGAATGAGCCATGACCCTTAAAGGGACAGGCTTCTTCCTCAGCTCATAAGCCTTACGAATAGTGGACTTGATCCAAGAAGCAATAGTCACCTTGGATGCAGGTCTTCCTGCGCTAGGACCCTCAGGAATGATGAACAAGGTGTCTGATAAAACTCATAAAACTTGAGTCACACCACGTTTAACAAGTGGAGATCCTCTATTTGTCATAGGTGGGGTCAGGGCAGAAAGAGGGCACCACAAGCTCCTGATTGATGAGGAACTCCGAAACCACCTTTGGGAGAAACTCCTGAGAGGTGCGAAACACCGCCTTGTCCTTGTGAAACACCAAATAGGGTAGTTTACAGGTCAGAGCATGTAGCTCCGCAACACGACGGACAGACACAGTCGCCAGGAGAAAAGCCATTTTCCATGTCAACAGGCATAGAGGAATAGTAGCCAAAGACTCAAATGGAGGGCGCTGAAGAACGCCCAAAACTAAATGAAGATCCCACGGACGAGCAGGAATCTTTAAGGTAGGATGATTATGAGCAACGCCCTGGAAGAAAACCTTGATCAGGAAGGATGGCAATTCGCCTCTGAAAGAAAACAGAGAGAGCAGATGTCTGCACTTTAAGGGAACTCAAACTGAGGCCCTTATCCACACCGTCCTACAAAATAGCCAGGACCATAGGCAGATCAAATTCCTGAGACAGGTCCTTATCAGCACACCAAGATAGGAAGCTTGACCAGACACGATGATAGATCTTGGAAGAAACAAGTTTGCTGGCACTGAGCATAGTAGCCACCACACCAGAAGAAAACCCTTTCTTCCTCAATATTGAGGATTCAATTTCCAAGCTGTCAAGCCTAGACGATGAACATCCTCCTTCCACAGGTAACCTTGTAGAAGAAGATCCGGACGGCAAGGGAGCCGGAATGGCTCTGCCACTGACAGATCCAGAAGCTCTGGAAACCAAGCTTGGTGAGGCCAGTATGGAGCAATCAGAATGACTGGACAACACTCCAGTCGTAATTTCCATTACACCCTGTGCAACATTGGGAGGGGAGGAAAGATGTAGGCCAGAGGGAATAACCAAAGAATGGACATTGCATCCACTGCCAAAGCTAGAGGGTCCCTCCATCGAGAGCAGAACCTCGGAACCTTCTTGTTGTGTCTTGTCGCCATCAGATCGATGTAAGGAAGACTCCATTTCTGAACAATGAGGGTGAACACCTCTGGGTGCAGCTCCCACTCTCTGCTGTCCACTGTGTGTCGACTGAGGAAGTCTGCCTTTACGTTCTCTATGCCAGGAATGTGCACTGTGGATATGGCAGGAACGTGTTCTTCTGCCCAGGACAAAATAGCCTTAACCTCTAACCAAGTGGCAAGACTTTTTGTTCCGCCCTGCTTGTTGATGTAAGCCTATCACGGTGCCCGTGATTTGCTGCAGTTACTTGTCTGTCACCAGTAGGGGGCTTCTATTGGCTGTCTGCAGATAGCCCGCCTCTTATTGACTATTTAAACCTGGATTGGGCACCCTTTGAGTGCCCTTTCGTGTTGTTTCTGACCTTCTTGCTATCACTATGCTAGTGATAGCTGGGCCTCTGTTCCAGTGTTCCTGAGTTCCTGATCTCATGTGTTCCTGAGTTCCTGATCTCTATTGTTCCAGTGTTTCCTGCATGCTGAAGTACTTCCAGTCCTGGTTCCGGCCTAGTCTCTGGTGTTGCAGTTCCTGCTGAACTTCTCTGCTGTTTTCTGACCTGACTGATGGTTGCTGGTTCCTGTCATCTCATCACCTGTCTTCAGTATCCTGGCGACCTTCTGCCTGGTCGCGTTGGTGACATTGCTACAATTCCGTGTTGGTCCCAGCGTGCGGACGCTGGTTTGCTCCCAAGCCTTGCGGCTATACAAACTCGCTTGTTACACCAGTGTGCGGTCACTGGTTTGCTCCAAAGCCTATCAGCTATACAAATCTGTGTTGGTCCCAGCGTGCGGACGCTGGTTTGCTCCTAAGCCTTGCGGCTATACAAACTCGCTTGTTACACCAGTGTGCGGTCACTGGTTTGCTCCAAAGCCTATCAGCTATACAATTCTGTGTTGGTCCCAGCGTGCGGACGCTGGTTTGCTCCTAAGCCTTGCGGCTATACAAACTCACTTGTTACACCAGTGTGCGGTCACTGGTTTGCTCCAAAGCCTTTCAGCTATACTAATCTGTGTTGGTCCCAGCGTGCGGACGCTGGTTTGCTCCTAGCCTTGCGGCTATACAAACTCACTTGTTACACCAGTGTGCGGTCACTGGTTTGCTCCAAAGCCTTTCAGCTATACAAATCTGTGTTGGTCCCAGCGTGCGGACGCTGGTTTGCTCCTAAGCCTTGCGGCTATACAAACTCGCTTGTTACACCAGTGTGCGGTCACTGGTTTGCTCCAAAGCCTATCAGCTATACAAATCTGTGTTGGTCCCAGCGTGCGGATGCTGGTTTGCTCCTAAGCCTTGCGGCTATACTACTCGCTTGTTACTCCAGTGTGCGGTCACTGGTTTGCTCGCTAAGCCTAACGGCTATACTATTCAGTGTTGTTTCCAGCGTGCGGACGCTGGTTTGCTCCAAAGCCTTGCTGCTTAACGATTATGCTAATTTGCCAGTTCCATCTGACTGCTGCTATTATCTCTGGGCTGCCCTGCCCGGTATTGGTAAGGCCGGTAGAACCTTTTACCACATTCCATCTGAGGTTGCCTTACCCGGTATTGGCAGGGCCGGTAGAGCCTACATTGTGTATCTATTGAGGCTGCCTTGCCCGGTAATTTGGTAAGGCCGGTAAAACCGTTATGCTATTCCATCTGCAGGTTGCCTTACCCGGTATTGGCAAGGCCGGTAGAGCCTAAAGACTGTCCTGTCCGGTATATTGACAGGACCGGTAGAGTCTGCCTTCTGTCTGTGCTATATTCTGTATATATATATATATGTATGTTATTGCCATCCTAAGTTATCATTTATTATTTCAATAAAATTGATTTTTTTTTACCTAAAACTTGTGTCTGAGAGTCATAATAAACCGTGACAAAGCCACAGCCATGTCGTAGTAGGACTCTACCCGGACTGGACAGTCTTCCAGCTGAGATGTCCAATGACGAAGGGCATGAAATATCACCCGAAGCTCCACTATGTTGATGGGAAGGAGAGATTCTTCCAGAGACCACCGACCTTGTGCACACAGGCAACCCAGGACCAATCCCCATCCGGAGAGGCTGGCATCTGTCATCACTGTGGTCCACAAGGAAACTAGGAAGGACTTGCCCGTCAGCAGATTGGAGAGGTCGAGCCACCAGGTCAAACTCATTTCCACATGAAGAGGAAGTGACACCGACATCTTCAGACGGTCCGGCTGACCCCTGCACACCTAGATCACAAACCGCTGGAGTTCCCTGGTGTGCACCATGACAAACGGTACCACTTCTATGGTGGAAATTAATTTCCCCATGAGAGATTACAGCTTCTTGGCTGGAACTGGATCTTGAGCCAGTATCACAGAAACTCTGTGGGCGATCTAGTGAGCCACCTCGTCTGTGAGAAAAATCATGTTCTTCTGGGTATTGAAGAGACGTCCCAGGAAGACCAGACACTGTGATGATCTGATTTGTCCAAGTTGATGATCCTATGAGGTAAAGTGTGCTGGAACTCAAATTTTACAAAATTGAAAGTGTTAGAATACCTAAAAAACACTGAACCAGGAGGAAAAGTGTTAGAAACCCCCCAAATGAATGCAAAACCAGCTGCTAAAGAGTTAAATACCACATAAACCTGCTCCAAACACCCAACAGACATACAGATAAACCCAATGAATGCAGGAGTGTGCAATAGGAACTCCAAATGAAAAAAACCCTGTGTGGAGGGGCACTGTGGGACATGTGGACCTGCAGCACTCAAAGGGTTGCTCACCTTTCCTGCAGATCTTCTGTCTTCAGATTACCATGTTTAAAGAAGAAGCCTCTGTGGGCAACTCCTGAGGAAAGAACTTGTAGCCAAGATTTTCCTCCCAGGGCTTAAGGTCCACAAAAAGCACCTGGTCACTGCCTAATGGTGGTATTCCATTTCTAACAGAAAAATTAAAATCTTCTAAAGCTATAGCAGAACTGTTCTCTTGCCTGTGTTATCTTCACCAAGGAACAATTCTTTCTGGAGCTGGTTGGCTAGCTGCACCCAAGGAGGGAAGGTAGGCTCCACCCCCTGCATACAATTCTAGAATTGTTCCTGCCTACAATTAAAGGGGTGGATCGCCTACCCAGAGTTACCAGTAACCTGTATTGGACAACAGAGAAAAAGGTTTCATATGTGTGAGGGCTGTAGACACAAAAGGAGCTGAGACAAGAATGTCATTGGCTGATCGTAAGTGGTGGGATGGCATATAGTGGGAGATCAGAGTGGAAATATAGGAAGGGGTAGAGGAGAGCAGAGTCTAGAATGAGAGAAGTAGTATTTTGTATGATATCTGCAGTTTGATAGGCAGCCGTAGGAGAGATTGGACGTGGGTGGGGTGGGAACAAACCTGAGTGATAAAAGGGTAGTTTGTGCTGCACCATTCTGTATGGATTGAAGTGTATGTAGTTGGGAGGTAGGAAGTCCAGAGAAGACAGTTACAGTAGTCCATGTGGAATAGGATGCATGCTTCTGAAAGAATTCTAGCTGTAGGGGAAGGGATCTGTTGCTGTGGTGCACAAGAGAAAGTGGCAAACATTTAGAGTAATATGAGGAGAGAATGAGAGAGCAGCATCTGCATTTATGGTAGTGAAATTTACTGTCACCTGAGAGGGAACTACTGGGCCAGATCTAGGTGGGATGAGGATTATCTTTGTTTTAAACATGTTGAGCTTGAGGTGCCTATGAGCCATCCAGTCTAAGATAGACAAGAACAATCTGTGACTTTAGATTGAATATCAGAAGTCAGTCGGGTTGCAGATAAATAAAGCTGCACAGAGGTAGTGTCTGAGTGAGTTAAAAGTGTTATTATGTAAAGAGAGAACAGATCAGTTAGATAAGAGGACAGACAGTTCAGTGCTAACTTTTGGATGCCTCAGGAGTGAAGAATTTGGAAGAGGAGAGCATGATCAGCAGCTGAGAGATCAAGTAGGATAAGTATTGAATAGTGACATTGAGAGCAGTGTCTGTGGAGTGAGCAGTATGAAAACCAGGTTGTAATGGGTTGAGCAGGTTTTGCATGTTAAGAAAGGAAAGCAGGTGGGAGTAGCCTAGGTGTTTCAAAGAGCTTAGAGGCAAAGGGTGGGAGAGAAACTAGTTGATAGCTAGAGGGTGTGGTGCTTTTAGGGATATTTTGAGGATGGCATGTTACTATGGCACGTTTGCAGTCGTCAGGAAAAGTAGCAGAGGCTGTAACAGTATAGGGATTAGTGTGGGGGAGAAGGATTGGATGAGGTGAGAGGGAAGTGTATCGAGTGAACATGTAGTGGAAGAAGAGGAGGACAGCAGGTTAGTCAGTTCCTCCTTTGTGTCTAGTGAAATAGAGTCAAGTGTGGCAGGAGTGGAACGAGGTTTGATGGGAGAGTATTTTCAGGTTTCAATATTTTCCCAGATGAAGCTACTTTGGCTTTGAAGAAGAAGGCAATGTCTTGTGGTTGTATAGAGTTTGAGAATGAGGCGGTGGAGGAGGGAGTCAAAGATAGAGAAGAGGGGGTTTGGATTTATGCATGCTAATTAGTGGTGAAAAGTATTGTTTTTTAGCCTGGAACAGAGCAGAGTTATAGCAGGAAAGGAGGAATTTGTAGTTGAGAAAGTCTGCCAGTGAGCCTGGCTTCCTCCAGAGCCGTTCAGTTGAATGGGTACAGAGCAGATGAAGCTGTTTTTTTTAATTAAGCCAAGGGCATGGATTAAATTTATGGGAGCATGGAGAGAGAGAGAAGTATGCAAGTTCAAAGTGGAAGACAGGACGAAGTTTTAAGTTTTGACAAGTCTGCTAGTGTCAGGATAAGTGGAAATGAATGAAAGTCCTGCAGTCAAGATGGACTGAAGGGCAGTTAGAATGAATGATTTGAGGTTATGTGTGAAGTGAGGAGAGGAAGCAGGGAATGTGGAAGAAGTATAAGCAGTGATGAATGTTACAAGATGGTGATCGGATAGTGGAAAAGGGAGATATTAAAATCAGAAAGAGCACAGCCTATAGTGAACACAAGGTTTAAAAAGTGTCCATCCTTGTGAGTACTAGCAGGTGTTCACTGGTGTAGCACAAAAGCAGATGTTAGAGAAAGAATGCGGGTTGCCCAGGTGAGAGAGGGATCATCCACATGGCAGTTGAAGTCCCCCAGTAGAAAAGAAATTTTAAGTTGTACATCTGGAGGTAGATGGACGGTAGAGAGACAGGAACCAAAATATGGACAGCATGAGACTTAGAGGAGAAGCAGAGTCAGGTGGGGCAGAAAGAGGTTTGTAACTGCATCTTCGCCATGTCCAGTCTGTTATGGAGTGTGAGACAAGGAGAGGCCACCATTTCTGTCTCTAAACCAGAGCCAAGTCAAACTGAGGCAGACAGAAATGAGTTAGAGCAAGTAAGTCTAGGGGACAGGGGGGCGAGATTATACACAGTGTTATATTTGTTAATAAGGGAGTGAGCATTCCAGAGAGCACAGGGGGAAAGGAAGAAATTAGGGCTGAAGGCACGGAAATGGGATTATGTTTGATTTGTTCCTATACTCACAGGAGGTAGAGGGTTTGTGAAAGGAGAGGGTGCCAGTGTGTGGTGAGATATCTCCAGTTGCCCATAGCAAATGAAGAGAGAGAGAGACAGGAGATAGGATAATGTTCTGTGTGCATTTGGTTTCCTGTTTGTTTGGCGTGGGGGAGTACAGGAGTTGAGTAAATAGAGGAGTTAGTGTGTTGAGCTGAGAGTGGATGAGAGAAGAGAAGGAGGAATATGAACAGAGAAGGGAGAAGAGAGTGGAAGGTAGAAGGAGCCAGACAGCTTAATGAGAAGTGCATATGTAGAATATTTCAGCATTAGTGTGAGAGGTTAAATCATAAATTAGAATGGGCCAGGAGCACATTCTGGTGATGGTAATCTTTGTTTTATTATCAGAGTCCACTTTAGTTTTGATCACCGTCCAAAAGCTGTTGTTAAATTGTGAAGCTGGAAATTTAAGAGGATTGCAGTGTTCCTACTCAAGTCTGTGCTTTTAGTCCTTCCTTATAGAATTACTTTGTGAGGTATTGCTTCTCCAATGTATCATGTTTCCTCTCTCCCGTGCAACTCCTGCTCAAGTCCTGCATAAAGGGATAGTAATGTTTCACAAAAAAGCAGCTCTGATCAATCTTCGTAGTATTTGGGTCATAGAGAGTGTTATTTCACTACTGTCCGAGTTGTAGTTTAAGAGTAGTTGACTGATAAAGTATCCCCTTCCCACCCCTTTTACTGATGTAACACTGCTCACCTCAGAGCAGCAAGACCAGATGGATCACAGAGAAGGACAATCTAAAGTGAGCATAAGGGAAAAACCTGTCAAGGGGGCAGGGTTATCCTTATGCTCATAGTAAGAAGATTGTCCTTTACTGTGATCTGTCCGGTCAAGAGACCAGATTCCACATCTGAGGGGAGGCGACGTACACTAGGTAAAAGGGGCGGGAGGGGGATACTTTATCATTCAATTACTCTTGAACTACATCTCTGACTGTAATGAAATAACACTCTCCTCTTTCACTTGTCATGGTTCACCTAGAATGGTGAGCCTCTTCAAAGTGTTTCACCCTTAGACTGAGGACCTTAAATAGTAATCTTACAACATGAGTCAAGCCAAGGTTAGCTTATTAACAAATCAAATGCTGACCAGATGTTTGATCAAAATTGATTAACAAGCTACTTCAGTCCTATGTGCAAAGTAGTTACGAATGCAGATCACAGACAAAGGGCAGGATGATGGGGAAAGTTGTTAGCAGGAGTCGATTATTAAAAAGTGGAGACAGACATCTGAGGCAGCATATGAAGGGTTAAACATACCCAGTCAGAAGAAGTGGATTATTAAGGAGTGGAGAAATTAGGAAGGAAAGAGTTCACCCCAAACTGATATAAAACAACAGAAATAATTTATATACGGTGTCTTAAATTCCACCAAGGTATGGGGACTATTACATATGAACGTTATAGTACTGTTTCGAATTTGAATCTTGCATTTCAGCATGTTCTCCTTTAAATGTGAAGGGGATAAATGAATGTGTGCTGAGAGCTTGCAGCTGTACTGCACTCCTACTCTGCTCTTATGTATTCTTGTCGTGTCAAAGCCAGGCCGACTGGGGAAGAATGGAAACAATAAACTGCTAACGGGAGAAAGCCAGGCAGAAGCCACTGACACAATGACAGTATGAAAAAGAAAGTTTTAATTAACAAAACAAAAAAAGAGTGTTATCAATGCAGAGAGTATTTTATATTGAAATAGAATGAGAAAGAACAAACAAAGAAGACAGACAACAGTTACTGTGTATGCAGAGACAGAAACCTAGATATTAAGAGAGAGCAATAATATAGGGATGGAGATATAGGGAGATCATGTAATAACAGAGAGCTAGATAGATAATATAGTGATAGAGGAGTAGATAGATAATATAATGATAGAGGAGTAGATAGATAATATAATGATAGAGAAGTAGATAGATAGATAATATAGTGATAGAGGAGTAGATAGATAATATAATGATAGAGAAGTAGATAAATAATATAGTGATAGAGAAGTAGATAAATAATATAATGATAGAGAAGTAGATAAATAATATAGTGATAGAGAAGTAGATAGATAATATAGTGATAGAGAAGTAGATAGATAATATAGTGATAGAGAAGTAGATAGATAAATAATATAGTGATAGAGGAGTGGATAGATAATATAGTGATAGAGAAGTAGATAGATAAATAATATAATGATAGAGAAGTAGATAGATAATGTAGTGATAGAGAAGTAGATAGATAATATAGTGACAGAGAAGTAGATAGATAATATAGTGACAGAGAAGTAGATAGATAGATAGATAGATAGATAGATAGATAGATAGATAGATAATATAGTGATAAGCTGGTGAGATACCTCACTTGGTTACTGCACCAGCTGTTCAAACCTCAAGGTCACAGGATCTAGTCCCAGCAAGGTCAACTCAGCCTTTCACCCTTCTGAGGTAGGTAAAATGAGTACCCAGGACATACATGAAACCTTTCACAAAAAAATGAAATAGAGAAGTAAATAGATAATACAGTCAAAGAGAAAGATGGATAATCCAGTGATAGAGAAAGAATTCATGTAATGACAGAGCGCTAGATAGATAATATAGTGACAGAGAAGTAGAGTGATAATATAGCGATACAGATATATGTTAGTGAGATAGATAATATAGTAATAGATCGACAGATCCTAATCCCTTGGGTGCTATATAGATCTCCAACACATTGCTCCTCAAGGGGTTAAATAATAGCATTTAAATGGGCAGTTGCCTACTTTGCCTACTGGAAAATCTGCACTCATAGATAATATAGTGATGTGATATAGAGAAATATAATGATAAGAAGTTAGACAGATATCTAGTATAGTGATTGATAGGTAGGTAAGATAAGATAGTGATAGAGAAGTAGATAGATAATATACTGAGAGGGAAATAGATAAGAGGGTTTTAGTCTTACCTGTTAAATCCTTTTCTCTTAGTCCATACAGGTTACTGGTAACTTTGGGTAGTTGATCCGCCCCTTTAATTGTAGGCAGGACCAATTCTAGAATTGTATGCAGGGGGTGGAGTCTACCTTCCCTCCTTGGCAGCAGCTAGCCAACCAGCTTCAGGAACATTTGAGACACTAACTATTGACTAGATAGCAGAAGGGAAAGAAGACTCCTGTAAGCATGACCCCGAAGGACCCCCACAATCTGCCACAGGAGAGCCAAGCATGGTCCCTTGACAGGGTGGGAGACCAGTAACCTGTATGGACTAAGAGAAAAGGATTTAACAGGTAAGACTAAAATCCTTTTTTCTCTGTCGTCCAATACAGGTTACTGGTAACTTTGGGATGTCCAACCATTGAGTTTCCCAGAGGCAGGAAGTAAGGCAAGGACCAGACGCAAGGCCCCCAAAGTCACCAGGGCAGATATGAACCATCAGATCAGAGATAACCCAACAAACAAAGAAGTTTCAACGGACACTGAACAGGGGTAACAACACCCCAACTGTTACACAGCACACTGAACTAGAGCCAACAGGGCTCAAAAGTGAAGGAAGCACCAAGAACCGAAGAAAATCCGAGACAGGCAAAACTGCCTCCAGGATTTTCCTCCCAAAGCTTGCATCAGTCGATGCCAACACATCAACACGGTAGCGCAGATGATCAGGTGGCAGCCTTGCACAACTGATCAGCAGAGGTCTGATTCTTGTAAGACCAAGAGGCCCCAATAGATTGTGTAGAATGAGCTGTGACCCTGAAAGGGACAGGCTTCTTCCTCAGCTTATAAGCCTTACGAATAGTGGACTTGATCCAAGAAGCAATAGTCACTTTGGATGCAGGTCTTCCTGCCCTAGGACCCTCAAGAATGACGAACAACGCGTCAGAATGCATGATAGACTTAGTGCGATGTACATAAAACTTGAGACAATGCACCACGTCTAACAAGTGGAGATCTCTCTCCTTGTCAGAGGTGGGGTCACGGCAGAAAGAGGGCACCACAATCTCCTGATTGATGTGGAACTCCGAAACCACCTTGGGGAGAAACTCCTGAGAGGTGCGAAGCACAGCCTTGTCCTTGTGAAACACCAAATAGGGTGGTTTACAGGACAGAGCATGTAACTCCGCAACACAGCGGACAGACACAATCGCCAGGAGAAGAGCCATTTTCCACGTCAACAGGTGTAGAGGAAGGGGCGCTGAAGAATGCCCAAAACCAAATGAAGATTCCATGGAGGAGAAGGATTCTTGAAGACAGTACAAGAATGAGCAACGCCCTGGAAGAAAACCTTGACATCAGGAAGGATAGCAATGCGTCTCTGAAAGAAAACAGAGAAGGCAGACGTCTGAACCTTAAGGAAACTCAAACTGAGGCCCTTATCCACACTGTCCTGCAAAAAGGCCAGGACCGTAGGCAGATCAAACTCCTGAGACAGGTCCTTATCGGCCCACCAAGATAGGAAGGTCGACCAGACACGGTGGTAGATCTTGGAAGAAACAGGCTTGCCGGCACTGAGCATAGTAGCCAGCCACCAGAAGAAAACCCTTTCTTCTTCAATTTGGAGGATTCAATTTCCAAGCCGTCAAAGCTAGTCGATGAACATCCTCCTTCCACAGGTAACCATGCAGAAGAAGATCCGGATGGCAAGGGAGCCGAAATGGCTCCGCCACTGACAGATCCAGAAGCTCTGGAAACCACGCTTGGCAAGGCCAGTACGGAGCAATCAGAATGACTGGACAGCACTCCAGTCATAATTTCCGTAACACCCTGTGCAACATTGGGAGGGGAGGAAAGATATAGGCCAGACGAAATAGCCAAGGAATGGACAGGGCATACACTGCCAGAGCTAGAGGGTCCCTCCATCGAGAGCAGAACCTCAGAACCTTCCTGTTGTGTCTTGTCACCATCAGGTCGATGTAAGGAAGACCCAACTTCTGAACAATGAGGATGAACACCTCTGGGTGGGGTTCCCACTCTCAGCTGTCCACTGTGTGCCAACTGAGGAAGTCCGCCATGACATTGTCTACACCGGGAATGTGCACTGAGGATATGGCAGGATCGTGTTCTGCCCAGGACAAAATAGCCTTGACCTCTAACCAAGCGGCAAGACTTCTTGTTCCGCCCTGCTTGTTGATGTAAGCCACGGCCGTGGCGTTGTTGGACTGTATCCGGATTGGACAGTCTTCCAGCTGAGATGCCCAATGACAAAGGCATTGGAATATCACCCAAAGCTCCAATATCTTGATGGGAAGGAGAGATTCCTCCGGAGACCATCGACCCTGAGCACTCAGGCGACCCAGGATCGCTCCCCAGCTGGAGAGGCTGGCATCAGTCATCACCGTGGTCCAGAAGAATACCAGGAAGGACTTGCCCTTCAGCAGATTGGAGAGGTCTAGCCACCATGACAAACTCAGTTCCAGATGAAGAGGGAGGGACACAGACATCTTCAGAAAGTCCGGCTGACCCCTGCACACCTGGATCACAAACCGTTGAAGTTCCCTGATGTGCGCCATGGCAAACGGTACCGCTTCTATGGTGGAAATGAATTTCCCCACTAGAAAGGACAGCTTCTTGGCTGGAACTGGATCCTGAGCCAGGACCGCAGAAACCCTGTGGGCGATCTGTTGAGCCACCTCGTCCGTGAGAAACACCATGCTCTTCTGGGTGTCGAAGAGGAGGCCCAGGAAGACCAGACGCTGGGATGGAACAAGATCTGATTTGTCCAAGTTGATGATCCATGATGGATGAGAGCATGAATGCATTGCTGAACCTGCTGATGAAGAAGTTCCGCAAAGTGGGCCTTCAGAAGCAGGTCGTCCATGTATGGAGTAACTCTGATGCCGTCCCGGTGGAGGACGGACACTAATGCTCCCAGGACACGGTTGAAGACTTGAGGAGCTGTCGTCAGACCAAATGGAAGAGCTGAAAACTGAAAATGTCCCCTGTCGCAGGCAAACCAGAGGTACTGCCGGCTCTCTGGATGAATGGCAATGTGTAAGTATGTGTCCTGAAGATCCAGAGAAGCAAGGAATTCCCCCAGGGACATGGCAACAATCACCTTATGTAGAGACTCCTGGTGATAATGAGTCCAGGTCACAAAGGAATTGAGATCCTTCAAGTCCAAAATGGGACGACAACCGCTGTCCTTCTTGGAGACCACAACAAGGCTTGAGTAAAAACCCGTACCTCTGTCCTGAACTGGAACTGGCTCTAGAACATACTTGTCCAGAAGAGCCTGAATAGCGACGGCATTTCTCTGCTTTCTGAGGTGTATGAGAAGGAAAGAAGCGAAAGGGAGAAAGAGAGATTAAAGGGATCTTGTACCCTTCCGTCACCACCTGTAAAACCCATGGGTCCGCCACTGAATCCTCTCAAATTCTGTGATAGTGACGCAGACGAACAGCCACAGCAGAGTGCGGACCTGGGTTCGGTGAGTCATGCCGAAGAACACTTGGAAGCCTTGGGCTTGGAGGAGACCTTCAGCTTCCATTGCTGTTTGGGCTTGGAGAAGGTACGCAGAACTGAAGGAACCGCCTGGTTCGCTGGAGGTTTTTCATTCTGAAAAGAACGAAAATACCGGTTATGCTTAAGCTGAGTTTTCTTCCTAGGGACCAAGGGTAGAAGGGTACTCTTACCCCCTGTGGCCTCACTGATCAGATCCTTAAGATCTGGCCAAACAAAGAAGTGCCTTGAAAAGGTAAGGAGAGCAATGCTTTCTTGGAAGCAGTGTCAGCAGACCAGATCATAAGCCAAAGAGCCCGTCTGGCAACCACAGACATGGTGGAAACCCTAGCCACCAAAAGGATGGCATCAAATAAGGCAGCAGAAACATTGTGCTGAGCCTTAGAAATGTTGGCAAGGAGGCTCAACATATCCAAAGTAGGAGCACCCTGACAAACAGCAAGGGTGAGCTGTTCAGTCCAGACCACAATGGCCCGGTTCACCCATGCTGCAACGAATGCTGGACACATGGCAGTACCAGCAGTGGCAAAGAGGGACTTGAGGGACACCTCAAGTTTCTTGTCAGTCCAGTCCTTTAGAGCAGACGTATCAGACACTGGCAAGGCAGTAGATAGCCTGGAGATAGGAGCATCCACTTTGGGGGATGAACCCACTGAGCAAGCGCAGCCTCAGAGAAGGGATAAAGCTTGGCAAATTTCTTGCAGACAGACGGCTTTCGGTCTGGAGACTTCCACTCTTCAGACACAAGGCGGTCAGGAGTGGGGTTAGGTGGAAAGCAAGTAAGGGGCTTTTTAGGCTCCTGAAATACATCAAAAGGGTCAGAAGGAACCTCCTGCACTAAGGGAATGTTTAGGGTACTTAAAACAGCCCTGATCAGGCCCTCAGCCAAGGGCTCAGGATCAGCCTCAAAAGGGTCCCCAAAAAAATGAGAGGAGCCCACCATAGAACATTCCTCAACATCTGAATACACCAGCAGTTCCTCCTCAGAGGAATCTAACACGTCAGGCACACCCTGCGGTTTTGGCAGCGAAGACTTGACGGAGGAGGGGGTCTGCCAAGTATGGAAGACCCCCTGTAACTAGGATGGAAAGAGTTGCAATGTGGACCTAAGGTCCCTAGTAGCAGCCTTGAACTCTTGCACCCAAACTGGCTCTAATGTATGGCTGGAGGTCCCTGGGAGACTCTCAGGGACATCAGAACATGCTGGGCATAAACGACCTGAGAATTCTCTAGGTAACCCACAATGACAGGAAGAGCAACGCACAATAGAGGACACAGAGACCCCAGCATCCTTAGTCTTAGGTCAGACCCCAAGCTCCAACGGTATAGACATTCTCACAGTGTCAATAAACTTACAGTATAAGAAATCACCCAATTACAGTGTGTAGGATTAAAGTTTCACCCCAGAAATTGCTAATTTAGACTTATCTGGCAGGCGAAGGGTTAATCAGCAGAGGAGAGCCATAGAGTCCAAGCCCTGCGTAGGATACTCGTTCTGGAAATAGCACAAAATGGCTGCCACTGCGGGAGCCAATCAGAAACGAGCGTGCAAAGCAAGCGCTCATGGGAAATGTAGTTTTCCCAGAAAAAGTACCCCAACAGTGCCCGAAACCCCCTGATCCCCCCAACACACTGGAAACATGAACCGGATGATAGAGCAAGGGCAGACAAGAAGAATGAGCCATCTCTGAAGTTGCTAGGTTAAATGGTTGCAGAGATATGTCCCAAACTGTACAGTCCCATAGGAGTGAATGGAGCAATGGTGCCTATTAAGGTGCGGAACTCAAATTTTACAAAACTGAAGGTGTAATATTAAAAGACATGAAACATCACTAGAACATGTTAGGATACCCAAAAACACTGAACCAGTCAGAAAAGTGTCAGAACCCCCCCCATGAATACCAAACCAGCAACTAAAGGGTTAAGTACCACATAAATCTTCTCCAAAACACCCAACAGACATACAGCTAGACCCAATGAGTGCAGGAGTGTGCAGTAGGAACTCCAAGGAAAAACCCCTGTGCGGAGGGGCACTGTGGGACATGTGGACCTACAGCACTCAAAGGGTTGCTCACCTTTCCTGCAGATCCTCTGTCTTCAGATCACCATGTATTAAGAAGAAGCCTCGGTGGGCAACTCCTGAGGAAAGAACTTGCAGCCAAGATTTTCCTCACAGGGCTTAAGGTCCACAAAAAGCACCTGGTCACTGAGCTAGCCACATCTAAGGGCATTGTCAGTCATGGTAATCTGCCTAATGGTGGTATTCCATTTCTAACAGAAAAATAAAAACTTCTAAAGCTATAGCTGAACTGTTCTTTTGTCTCTGTTATCTTCACCAAGGAACAAATCTTTCTGGAGCTGGTTGGCTAGCTGCAGCCAAGGAGGGAAGGTAGGCTCCACCCCCTGCATACAATTCTATCGCCTACCCAAAGTTACCAGTAACCTGTATTGGACGACAGAGAAAATCTAGTTTATATATAGATAATCTAGTGGTAGAGAAGTAGATAGATACACAAATAATTTAATGGGAGAGAAGTAGATAGATACATAAATAATCTAGTGGTTCAACTCCTTGTTTGTACTAATAGAAAATTTAAAGATAGAGAGTGCTAATTAGATTATACGAAGATAGATACATACATTATATTAGATAGATAGATAGATAGATAGATAGATAGATAGATAGATAGATAGCTAATATAGTGATAGGCAGATAATACACATCCTATATAATAATTCGCGAAAACGTGTGTAACGCCATGACATGAGCAGTATATACCGCTGCACGTGCTGCAGTCATGCGCAGTAGAGACTGCCCACGCCGCGGCTGATACAGAGCTTGGCGCTCCGAACGAGCGTCCAGCTCTATATCAGCTGTGGCGTGGGCAGCCTGTACTATGCGTGACTGCCCCGCGACCGGGTGGCAGTGGCCTGTGTAACGGGCTGTTCAGCTAGTATAAATATAATCAGCCTGGTTTGATCCAGAAGAGACAGGCATCAAAAGATGGTGAAAAAAGTGTAGCTTTATTTAACAGTCCATCACTTAGCCAAACATACTCAGTCCCAGAGTAAGGACCTGATACTCTGGGACCGAAAACTTTTGGCTAAGTGATGGATTGTTAAATAAAGCTACACTTTTTCACCATCTTGTGATGCCGAGTACTGTCTCTTCTGGATCAAACCAGGCTGAGTATATCTATGTAATTTCTATGGGACATGCACCAGCACCAGCCATCTTTTTCTTATCTTCTCCAAGCTCTATGTTGTTCTATGCACTAAGATTTCTCCAACCTTAGATATCTTAGTGCATATGCTCCATAGAATAACATAGGAACTGGAGCAGTGATAAAGTGGAGATGACTTCTCTAGTTATATCACCTCTTTATCACACCTTAGTGCATAACCCCCTAGGTTTTTCTGCCCAGATTATGGTAATAAAGAGTTCCTTATTATGAGGTGCTATTAATTGCAATGCCCGAAATAATGGGGGAGATGCAATATGGTATGATAAAGAGGTGATAAAGTGGAGATGACTTCTCCAGTGAGATCACTTCTCCAGTTCCTATGTTATTCTATAGAACCAATGCACTAAGAGTTCTCCAGCTCTGGAGATGTTAGTGCATAGATCCATAGAATAACATAGGAAGTGGAGAAGGGATATCACTGGAGAAGTCATCACCAGTTTATCACGCCTTAGTGAATAACCCCAATTGTGTAATTTATTTGATGGTTCTTCTTTAAGGAGATTTATACATTGCTTGGTGGCATATAAAGAAAATTGTAGATATGTATAGATACACATAACACATGCCTCAATCCTAGAATGCAGCGGTCATATTACATGGGGGATCTCCAGTCACTCTGCAGTGGAAATGAGTTCTGAGAGGCATGTTCCCTCCCCCCAAAGCTCACATGAAGCCCTCTACTCTTTTATATGACAGGTTCATATACAAGTACTGTACTCTAATAATGTTTAATAGCTAGTAAAAAAAAGTCTTATATACCAGAAGCTTTTACACTTTTGACATAAAATTTACGATGTGCTGTATGTACAAATCTTCCCAGAGGACACACCTATTTATAATATCTTTGTTTTATTGTACCACTAAAGTAAATGGCAGAACAATTAAACTACATTTTATAGGTCTTGTGTGCTCTACTTTCATCAACATGCCCTTTAGTAAATATGTAACATAATATAACTGTACTCGTGCTGGTTACATGAATATCTCACTTTCTTAAAGTAGAACAGTCTCCTTGTAAAAATTAGGTGGTTTTTAAAGGGTTTTCCCTACATCTATGTTAGCCATTTTTTCAGTTTATACTAATGAGCTAATACTGGCTCACATGGAGTGTTTGTTGGGATGGAGAGCAGCATGAAATGGTAGTATATGGCTGGCAGGGAATGAAAGGATGAAAAGCAGCATAGAATGGTAATATATGGCTGGCAGGGAATGGCAGTTAGGATGGAGAGCAGCATGGAATGATAGTATATGGCTGACATGGAATGACAGGATGGAGAGCAGCATGAAATGGTAGTATCTGGCTGGCAGGGAGTGGCAGTTAGGATCAGGCCAGGACTGGGGCAAAAAATAGGCCCGGGCATTTAAAGGGATAGTAATACTTCATTTTATCTTTTTTTTATTTTGTAGGCATTAAAAAAACATGAAGAATGATATAAGTCTTATCTCTCAAACCTTTATGGTTTAAGAGATATTCACAAGCAAAGTTTCCCCCTCCCCGCCCCTTTTACCTAGTGTAAGACATCTCTTCTCAGATGTGAATCTGGTTGTAAGACCAGACAGATAACAGAAGGGGACAATCTTATCTGTATGAAAACAATGAAAGCCCTTCCCCCCTTGACAAGTTTTTCAGCTTTTTCCCTTATCTTAATTGAAGATTGTCCCTCTCTGCAGTCTACCTGGGCACCTCCCTTCTGACCTGGCTGAACGGGGGGGGGGGACTTTGCTTGTGAATATCTCTTAAACTATAAAGGTTTGAAAGATAAGACTTATATCATTCTTAATGTTTTTTTAATGCCTACAAAATAAAATAAAGATAAAACGAAGTATTACTATCCCTTTAAGGCTGAGCAGCCCATTTTCGTGGGCAGAGCTTATAATCATGTGCGGTGTGCTGCACGGCTGCACGTTGATTGCCCACCCACCAGGAAACTTGTAACGAGGTGGCCGTCTTTCAGAAAGTGAAAGACGGCCCAGACTCGTTTAATGATGAATTTTTTTTTTAAACGCCCGGACCGGCCCACTGGGCAAATGCCCGGTATGCCCTATGTCCAGTCCGGGTCTGGTTAGGATAGAGAGAAGCATGGAATGATAGTATTTGGCTGGCAGGGAGTGGCAGTTAGTATAGAGAGAAGCATGGAGTGATAGTATCTGGCTGGCAGCGAGTGGTATTTAGGACATAGAGCAGTATGTAATGTTAGCATCTTGCAAGCATACTGGCTAATGTACATGAACTGGTAAACGAATAATGCTAAATATCTCATAAACTATTGTTTGAAATAAAGAATGGCTAACGTAAACAGGTGATTTTGAAAGTTCTTTCAAAATCACTAATTTGTTACAAAGTGACTTTTCTTCTCGAACAGCTCTTATATTTAAATTATGGTCATCACAACCCATACATTAAAGAAGCAGTGCATAATGTATCTGAGGTTCTGAGATAAGTATAGTATCATGTAAATGGGAAGAAATAATTCAGATCTGCTTTTTTATTTTTGTCCTCAAATCTCTTGTTTAAATAAAATATAGTAAAAAAGTTTAGCAAGCTCCCCATGCAGCTCCAACAATTAGAAAGTATTTGCAATTTTTTCTACCCTGGTGAAGTCAGTGCTGAAATCCCTTCTGGCCCTCTCTGTTCATGGTGCTCTTTCAAATTTCCTTCAGTGGGTGTGTTCTTGATCATTAGTCAGAGTTTCAAGAGAAAGGTGGATCGGGGGAATAAGAAATCAGCTGATTTTAGAGGGGTAGACTTCCCAATACTGTACTGTATTAAGGAAAATAATCACCCCTTAACTAGTAGGCCCTGTCCTTTTAATTATTTGAGTGCCAGAGAGGTATAATTACAAAAAAACCTAGGTTGCTACAAATATTCAGGCATAGATACAATGATCAATTCACTCACCTGGCCAGAGGGCCGTGTGGATCCAGGGCAGCCCCCCACAACCTCGTCAAGGGTTTCTACAAACGGGAAGACAACTGGAGGGGAGCACTCAACAGATCCGCGAAGCATGGATACCAGTCAATCAAAAAAAGTGATTAAAAATAATTATTTTTTAATTGAATAAATAAGAAAAAATGGTACAAAACCAAAAAAACATTATTGAAGATGATGCGTGGCAAGTCAACTAACACTACTCGCCTAACGCGTTCCGTGTAGGAATACACAATAATAGACTGAAGAGAAGCCAGAGAGGTATCCAGTGTATTGCAGCGTAATGTATTGAGTACCTCTCTGGTACTCAAGGGGTTAAACTCTTGGATGTAGGCAAAATCTCAGAGGCAATGTGCAGATATATGTACAAAGAAGCTTATCTGGAGCAAACCAACGGAACCATAGGAGACATTTCCAAACTTCACATTGAATTGCATTAGAGCGCTCTCTAGCATTCCAGTGGTTAAAAGCTTAAAGGGGAACTTATTTTATTAATCTACTAATATGGTCTATAGATTGGTGCATATATATATATATATATATATATATATATATATATATATATATATATATATATGCACCAATTTTTTTTTTTTTTTTTCATACCTTATTAGATATTTCCATGTGATGTAACCAGTTCCGCTTTCTGCGGCCCAAGATCTGTGTGGCACAGCTCTGCTGGACGTTCCATGTCCTCAAATTGTCCTCCCACCTCCCTTCCAGCTCTCTCTGGGAGCGAGTCCATACTTCCTTTCATAGTGATGTGCACAGCAAGCTCCAGTACAATTACTTTTCAGTCTTCCATAATGAAAACAGAAAAATATATCTATTTCAGTGCCATGAGTGCAGGAATGAACAATGTAATAAGTGTTGCAACGTGATGGAGTGACACTAGTAACTTCACTCCATCACACTGCAATGCTTAATGATTGAGGCGAAATGCACATTGCAATGTTTAATGATCGAGGCGAAATGCACACCTGGCACTAAAGTAAATACATTTTTCTTTTTTCATTATGGGACACTGAAATGTCATTGTACGGGAGCTTGCTGTTCCATTATATGTGCTGCACATCACTATGAAGGGAAACATGAACGCGTTCCCAGGGAGAGCTGGGAGGGAGGTGGGAGGAGAATTTGAGGACATGGGACGTCCTGCAGAGCCGCGCTGAACTGATCTTATGTCGCAGAAAGCGTAACTGGTTACATCACATGGAAATGTTATAGGTAATATCTAATAAGAAATGTACTTTAAAAAAACAAACAAAAAAAACGCCAATCTGTAGACCATTTTAGTAGATGAATCAAGTAACATACAGTGTCTTGGGGGCGAAAGTTCCCCTTTAATTTAAATCAGGGAGGAATTGTTCCCTATGTTGCAGTCGTCTTATCCCATAATTGCTCCAGATGCCTGTAGATCAGCCTCATTTACCGCTAGCAAACAATTCGATTGTTCTAAAAAGAGGAACGTCACATGCGCACAATCACTGTGACAGCCAAGGAGATTAAAATAAGTAACTGTGTCAGAGGAGATTTTAACCCATTAAGGACCAGAGGGGTATGCAATGCATTGTGAACCAATGCGTTACTCCCCCACCACACTGATCCTTAAAAAAAAATAACATGCATTTTTAATAAATATTATAGATGTTTCATTTTGTAAAACCACTTGAATGGTAGCAAGCAGGGATAGGCTTTTTCTGTGGAAATTCCTGCAGGTCAAAGATGCATACAATTTCCGCTGATTCTGCCAATTACATTCCCACTAGAACTTGGTCAATTCTGATCTATGCTTTCTATGGCAGCGAACCCGCTGCAGTGCTACTGTCTGTTGAAGTGGAGAAATCCACAGTTGAAAGTAAAAGTTGTTAGCAGACCGGATCTCAGCAGTCTTAGACTCATCCAGGCAGCTCAGGTAGGAAGGATCACCTGCTGGTCTGACTGTCCCTGATCAATCAAAAAGGTATTTTAATTATCCTTTCTTCCCATCACATTTACACCCAGAGAAAAACTGGCTATCACCATTACATGGTGGAAATACATGGGGGACTCTCTCCACATGGTGTTGGTTGGTACATAAATTATAATTTGTTTTAATGCAGTAAAGAAATGATAGAAATTGGAAAAACTGCACTTTTCATGGAAATTCTTGCAGAAGACGGGAAGTAACCTGTTTTTTTGCATGTTTTGCTTTGGATCCGAAAAATTTTGCCAATCCCAATAGAGAGTTTAAACAAGTACTTTATAGATGCTAGATGCACATTTTTTAGACCATTCCAATGAAGTCATTCATTGTAAATAATGCGATTGCGGCTCTCCTGCAGAGACTTCGTGTCAGCCGACACAGATCTCCTGATGACAGCTTTACAGCTGACAGCAGGAAATCACCAACTTTAAGTGCAGATACCTCTCAAACCATAATGGTTTGCGAGATACGTTTTGTTGCTATTTGGTCAACTTTTTAAGGACTACAATTTGCAAAATATTTTTTGTGGGACATGACTGTCCCTTTAAGTTGTCTTCTTCCTAGAGGGGTTGCTGCTGAATCTTGGTCACTAGGCCACATGACCCCATAATGCCATCCGGCTGCAGAAAACACAAAAGAAAACAGAGACAGGGCAAAAGCACATCTAAGAGCAACCTCTTTGGGAACCAGTTCCAATATTTGGACACTCGCTAAACCCCCTTCAAGGTGGGTACTTACTCGATCTTGAGGCTTAACCAGCCCCTGAATTTAGCAGCCTGTCAAATACAACCTCTTTCTCCCTCTCCTTTATGGTGCCTTCTCCTCGGGTTACCGTATTTCGTCCTCCCAGCTTCCGATTCCCCATATGGGATAGGTATCTATTAAAGAGACTACTGCCTGGGCTGTGTGTTAAGCCTTTATTTATTGGCAGTAGAAAAATATTTATAATACAATTTTAAAACAATGTTAGAAACATCAACATATTAACTTTATACCCTATGCGTTTCGTCACGTGTCTGTGACTTCATCAGGAGTAATAGAGAGTTCTCCAACAACCTGGGGTTTGAAGACATTATTTTTCTCCCCTTTCAATATTCTTTCTCCCCTTTGGGTCAATGGATGAATAGACTTTAGTTCTAAAATAAGCTTAAAAGCCTAATTTGTGTGCTGCATTTGCCTATCTCCTATTTATAAATTGTTTTACACATAAAAATGCCATTGTTGTGCCACTTTTGCCAAGAGGCAGGCAGTGGCTGTTACAGGGTATATCGTGCCTCTCCACATTATATAACGCAAAATACCAACAAGACACAGAAGAAATTAGGGCCTAATTAAGCAAATTACAGTGGTGCAAATCAACCACAAGGGCAAGTGAAAATTTCCATTGATTGCAGTGGGGCTTTAAACTCCTTGAATCCTAGAAATATGTACAACATGCTGTGAACCAATGCACTGGACACCTCATTTGTATTTCATTGGTTAAAAACACATTTAAATCAATAGGGATTTGGGGAATTTTCACTTATCCCCTATAGAGCAGCTGGTTTGTTTAAGAATTGCTATACTTTAGCATACTGAATTAGTCACTTAGTGCTGAGTTCCTCCTTAATTTACATGCTGTATAGCATGGGATAACATTAGGGATTGCTTACTATATAGAGAGCATGGTTTCTTAACCCTTTGAGTGCCTTGGCATTTTGGTTGGTAATGAGCACCAGCTCAGGGTGCCCCACCTTTTTCCATGAAGATATTGAGAAAAAATATTTATGGAAATGATTATGCGCAATATGATCTATGATGTCATACTGTACTGTATGTGAGGTCATGAAAATTCCAAGTTAGAGGTTCCTTGATTGAAAAAACATTGAGAACCACTGATTTAGAGATCTGAGCTGGTGCAGCAAAGCCAATGAGCTGCTCCTGTGGGTTCATACATTTTCCCTACTATCTCTAGCTGTAATTACATCTTTAGCTATATAAAACAGAAAATCATATGCTGTGTTTTTGTGTCCCTGGCGGTCACACTGAGGGGCAGCATTAAGTAGCGCTAGAGTAAAGGTATTCCAGGTATTGTAGTTTTGTTTTCAGGGATCTGCTGTATTTCTTGAAATAAAAAAAAAACTGCTCATCCCAATTATAAGTGCTCTGAAACTTGACTCAATGCCCACAATACAAAGATACATTGTTTCAGTGTCACAGATATCTCAGACTGTTAGTAGAACATTTGCAGTTGCAGTTACACAGACTGAAAAAGGGGCTGGCAACATGTGGCTCTCTAGTTGTATTTCCATTTTCATTATCATAGCTGGGAACTTTTGCTTCATGAGCCCCCTGAGAGGGCTCATCTGATGCATCAGGGGATATAAATGACACAATTTGTGTCACAAAAGGGGTGTGGCTTAATCATGAGTGGGTGTGGCTTAACAAACTATGTCATGAAGTGGATGGAATAGTATGAGGAACAGGATGGGAAGGAGAAGTGGGCAGGCTTTCATAAGAAACTCCCTACCACAGGAGAATCTGCCTGTGTCGCCAGAAAACCGGTAGTTAAGTGTAAAAAAGAGTATAGACAGAAGGACACAGAGGAAGAGGCATAGAAACAGACTGAAAGAATGTACACAAAAGAGTATAAATGCGAGAGAGGGAGCGCATGCAAGACAGAGAGCGAGAGAGAGAGAATGTGCACACAGGAGAGAACAAACACAAGAGAGCAAGACAAGCACATTCGAGAGAGCATTCCAGACACAGCAATGTGGAGCACAGAACAGAGAAAGGAGTAAGAGAGCACATGCAATAGAGAATGCACACAAGAGAGTATATGCAAGAAAGACAGCGCATGCAAGAGAGAGAGAGAGGGGGAGATAAATGTGACAATGCACACAAGAGGAAATGCATTCAAATGAAAATATACAAGAGAGAATGCACGCAAGAAAGAGAGAGTGGGCACACAACTAAGTGCATGCAAGACCGAGATACTCAAACTGATATGGTTACAGCAAGACAGCAAGAGTGAGAGAAAAATTGAGAGACATAAGAGCAAGAGAGAGCAATAAAGCTAAAGAGAGTTTCAGAAAGATTTGTCTTTGGAAAGCAAGACAAGTATAGCTAATCAAAAAACATATAGACAGATAGGTAGACATACCTGGGAACTTCGTCCTCTTGAGGTCCCAGAGAGGGCTGATGTGCTGCAACTAGGGGCATGTAAATGACTTGATCTGCATCATAAAGGGGCACGACTTAAAGGGATAGTAATACTTCGTTTTATCTTTATTTTGTTTTGTAGGCATTAAAAAACATGAAGAATGATAGAAGTCTTATCTCTCAAACCTTTATGGTTTGAGAGATATTCCCAAGCAAAGTTTCCTCTCCTGCCCCTTTTACCTAGTGTAAGCCACCTCTTCTCAGATGTGGAATCCAGTCCATAGACCAGACAGATAACAGCAGGGGACAATCTTCTTCCTATGAGAACAATGAAAGCCCTGCCCCCCCTGACAAGTTTTTACCTTTTTCCCTTATCTTAATTGAAGATTGTTCTTCTCTGCAGTCTGCCTGGGCACCTCCCTTCTGCTCTGGCTGAACAGTGTTACATCAGTAAAAAGGGGCGGGATGGGGACATTTTGTCATTGAATTACTCCTGAACTACAACTCTGACAGAATTGAAATAACACTCTCCAAAGTCCAAATACTATGATGATTAATTAGAGCTGCTTTTATTATGAAACATTGCTATCCCTTTAACTGGGTGGGTGGGGCTTATCATTATTGTGTCATACAGTGGACAGAAAGTGGGCAGAAGAAGAAGTGGACAGGAAGTGGAAGAAACAGGATAAGAAGGAGAAGTGGACAGTAAGTGGGAAGGACAGGGTGAGAAGGAGGAGAAGTAGGCAGGGAGTGGGAGAAACAGGGTGAGAAGGAGGAGAAGTGGGTAGGAAGTGGGAGGACCAGGGTGAGAAGAAGTGGGCAGAGTTTCAGGGGAAACTCACAGCTGCTGGAGAACCAGTCTCTCTCCCCGGAGACCCAGTAATTACCTGTAAACACTGGGGTCTCCGGAGAGTCCCCAGGTATGTAGATACATATGGATGGAGAGACACAGGCAGAGAGATATTTAACTGTAGGCCCTGATGATGATCTGAAGTGAGACTGAAACACTGGAAGATTTATTTTTATTTTTTTGTAATTATGTGCACAAAATTCACTGTCTGCTTTTCAGTATAATTCCGTTCTGTGAGTGAGATTTTTTTGCTGTTCTGCTACTCCACAACTGTAATAAGCGCTGAGAATTTTGCTACAGATTATACATTTTAATTGTTATATTTCTTTTTTTTTTCTTTTATTTAAAACTGGGTCCTTAACCCCTTGAGTGCCAGAGAGGTATCCAGCACATTGCTTCCCAATGCAGTAGAGCACTCTATAACATCCAGGGCTTTAAATATGTTATTTTTATTTCTTTGTTATATTGAGCCATAGCCCTGAAGCAAACAGATATTTCAGTTTTATTATTGTATACGTCTCTCCCTTTCAATACCCCCTCTCCCACTCTCTGTCTCTCATTATATATATTAAAGAGACTGGAATGGACCGGCTCTGCATCGGGGGCCCATTACACTTCCTAAAAATTCCATTTACACCTTATTGTTTGTCTTATTGCTGGAAAATTCAGGTGATTCATCATGGCCAGAAAGCACCTGATCCCAATTCCCCTGATATCACGCTCTCTATGTGACAAGAATGTAGCAAGCTGTGGTTTCATATCCTGACAGGACAAAGTGATAACTCTTTTGCAGCTTAGCCTTTCGCCTATTGATGAGTTCCATCTTTTGTTAATGTTTTTTTTTGTCTGCTTTCTCCTAACAGCCCCCTGACTGTGGAACAAGGACTGGAATTATTAAGTGATGTGGCCGCGCTTCTTAAGCAGCAAATGAACGTATTTAGCGATGTCAGGTATGTCTTCTTATCCTTTCGCATGATGTTTTGCATATTCATTTTGACTTGAAGTGAAATATGAAAACAGTATATTTTTTTTTATCTAAAGCGAACATATACCATTAGTAATATGTGCCACTTATTTGGCTCTTATGTTGTTTAACCCTTTGAGTGTAATGCATTGGCTACCTCTATGGTACGCAATGAAAGTGAACCTGTCAGCTTAAAATAAGTTAATTTTAACTCCTTAAGGACCAGTGGTCCAGGGAGGTTACCTTCCCTTAATGACCAGCCGTGGCAGCACGTGGCTGGCAGTTAAAGATCACGGGCATTTTTTTTTTTTGCGCATTGGATCCTGGGTCCCCAAGTGGCGTGCAGCCATGTGGGGACCCTGGAATTCCATGACGTGACAGTCCTGGCAATCAAGGGTCCATTTGGGGTTAAGGACAGATTTGATCCTTGCCAATGCACCGGTACACATGACCTGTTACGTGTACCTGTGTGCCAAGTTGGGGTCTGAGAGGGACCTCTCCAGTCTTATAGCGGGCAATTTCAGACCCCATTTAAACTTACAGCGCTCCTGCATCACTGCTGCAAATAAAATGTACGTGATGTGCCAGGACCGCCATCGGTCCTTAAGGCAAAAACCATGTGACAGTGCTGGCACGTCACGTAATCCTTAAGGGGTTAAAGAAAATGAATAACTGCATTTATGTTGTGTGCTATGTTTTTTGTAATTTAAAGGGATAGTAATGTTTCAAAATAAAAGCAGCTCCAATTAATCTTCATAGTATTTGGGCCATGGAGAGTGTTATTTCAATACTGTCAGAGTTGTTGTTCAAGAGTAATTGAATGATAAAGTTTCCCCCTCCCGCCCCTTTTACCTAGTGTAATCCGCCTCCCCTCAGATGTGGGATCTGGTCCACAGACCAGTCAGATCACAGCAAGGGGCAATCTTCTTACTGTGAGAACAATGAAAACCCTGCCCCCCTTGACAGGTTTTTCCCTTATATTAATTGAAGATTGTCCCTTTCTGCGATCCATCTGGACACCACCTTTCTGTTCTGAGGTGAGCAGTGTTACATCAGTAAAAGGGACAGATCACAGCAATGGACAATCTTCTTACTGTGACATAAGGAAAACTCTGCCCACTTGACAGGTTTTTCAGGTTTTTCCTTATGCTCACTGAAGATTGTCCCTCTCTGCGATCTGTCCGGAAAGTCTTGCTGCTCTGAGGTGAGCAGTGTTACATTAGTAGAAGGGGCAGGAGGGGGATACTTTATCATTCAATTATTCCTGAACTACAACTCTGACAGTATTAACACTCTCCATGGGCCAAATGTATGAAGATTAACTGAAGCTGCTGTTTTTGTGAAACATTACTATCCCTTTAAATTGTTTTTGCCAAATTAACTTTTATTTGCTGGTGGCACAGTCTGACATGTTATGCTAATTAGTTTCTGTTACAATGTAACGATCCATTGAGTTGTGAATGAATCTAGGCAGAGCTCGTGGAGGACATTTCTAATAGCACAGCAGGTGGCAAGTTTGGCCTCAAACATAAGTAATTAGCATACTGTTCAGGAAATTAGCATAAAGTGCCACACTGTGCAACCAACACATAAATGTTCATTTCTCAAAAATGACCAGTACAACATATAGGCAGAGTTTTTCTCTGTAAAGCAAACTAAACTTTCTGAGGGGTGTCAGGTCAGATTTAATCCAGGAGATGGCAATCTTTAGTTCCTCACCTGCTGAGGACTTTCACTTCCATTATCACAACCAGCCAATGAGTTCTAGTCTTCAACAGCTGAAGAGTGTGAGTTTGCCTACCCCTGGTCTAACCTCTTGGTGAAAGAAATGTCCCAATGCATTGCAGCGGGTTGGAGATTAATCTAGCATCGTAGGGTTAATGTATATACCTATGCAGGTGTCCATAAAGAAATTACATATAGTAGAACAAAATGATTTTTTATAATTTAACCTTAAACATGGCAGACAATGCTGCAGTCTTACAATTAAACATTTTTTACGCTTTATACACATAGGAAAGGGAACAGTGTGTGTGTATATATGTATGATTGTATGTATGTATGTATGTATGTATGTATGTCTTCCATTTAACCCTTTGAGGGCCAGAGGTATCCAATGCATTGTGTTGCAATGCACTGTATATTTCTCTGGCAATCAAACGGTCAAGAACTCTTATATTAAGGAAATCAATTGCTGATACAGCTAAACTGGTTTATCCAGTGGCCTATACAGTACAATACAGTTTATAAGGATTCCCCAGAAGAACTGGTAAGGAAATCAATTGCTGATACATCTAAACTGGTTTATCCAGGAACCATTACAGTACAATGCAATTTATAAGGACACCCCAGAGGAACTGGTAAGGAAATCAATTGCTGATACATCTGAACGGGTTTATCCAGGAACCTTTACAGTACAATACAGTTTATAAGGATTTCCCAGAGGAACTGGTAAGGAAATCAGTTGCTGATACATCTGAACTGGTTTATCCAGGAGCCTTTACAGTACAATACAGTTTATAAGGACACCCCAGAGGAACTGGTAAGGAAATCAATTGCTGATACATCTGAACTGGTGTATCCAGGAACCATTACAGTACAATACAGTTTATAAGGATTCCCCAGAGGAACTGGTAAGGAAATCAATTGCTGATACATCTGAACTGGTGTATCCAGGAACCTTTACAGTACAATACAGTTTATAAGGATACCCCAGAGGAACTGGTAAGGAAATCAATTGCTGATACATCTGAACTGGTTTATCCAGGAACCTTTACAGTACAATACAGTTTATAAGGATACCCCAGAGGAACTGGTAAGGAAATCAGTTGCTGATACATCTGAACTGGTGTATCCAGGAACCTTTACAGTACAATACAGTTTATAAGGATACCCCAGAGGAACTGGTAAGGAAATCAATTGCTGATACATCTGAACTGGTTTATCCAGGAACCTTTACAGTACAATACAGTTTATAAGGATACCCCAGAGGAACTGGTAAGGAAATCAATTGCTGATACTTCTGAACTGGTTTATCCAGGAACCTTTACAGTACAATATAGTTTATAAGGACACCCCAGAGGAACTGGTAAGGAAATCAGTTGCTGATACATCTGAACTGGTTTATCCAGGAACCATTACAGTACAATACAGTTTATAAGGAATCCGCAGAGGAACTGGTAAGGAAATCAATTGTTGATACATTTGAACTGGTTTATCCAGGAACCTTTACAGTACAATACAGTTTGTAAGGAATCCCCAGAGGAACTGGTAAGGAAATCAATTGTTGATACATATGAGCCTGTTTACCAGCAGCCTTTACAGTACAATACAGTAATTCCCCAGTGCCTAACTCAAATAAACTGTGAAGTAAATGGTAGAGAATTGTCTTTTAGTTTTGCTCTTATTTTATTATCAATATTTGGTCTTTCATCTTCCAAATCCTTCACAGAACCCTCATCCAAAATTATATATTTAGTCAAATCTCATTTCTTTTTTTGTTTTCCTTGTATTTCCCTTCTTCTTGAGTGTCCATTTTGTAGAGATGTTTAAGCAATTTTTATCTATGTGTATTTGTTTTGGGGGGAATCTTTGAGAAATTTCTGTTTTTTGGTATGTCTTATCATTCCCAAATCTCCCAATAACCGTATATATACTATACTGCACGGAGAGAAGGGAGAAAAAACAAGCGGCTCCCCTTGTGTACATCAATTTAACAGAAATTGGGCCACCACCAATACTTTTTGGGTGCGTACTCACAAGAGAAGTGCGATAGAAACAGCTTATGCCCAATCCAACAACACGAGGCAACTGGAGAATTCGAGTGCCCCCAGAAGCAGTATCCACCTTTAATGGCTCCAGATCCAATGGCTGCTCACTTCCAAAATCATGCTGTTCCAAAGCGGCACATAAATCCAAAAGGGAAAGGGAAAAGAAGAGCGCCAAATAGTGCAATGATGTACAAACACAATTATGTGAACTTGTAAAGTAATGTATTCACATTGATAAATGGTCAGAACTTTGATACCAAAGCAATCTGACAAACTCACTTACAGAGAGTACACAGAGAGTAAACCTGTCTTTGTTCAGATAACTCACGTTTTTCTCGTACAACTGTACAGCTCCCAATAAGATCAGGCGAAGGCTTCACTTAAACAATATTTTATTAAATTATAAAAGAACAGGCTTAAAGGGATAGTAATACTTAAAATGTAAAAAAAAAATATGTCGTAGGGTTTATCCCCCTGAGTAAAACAAGAGCACTCCCACTGCTGAAAGGTGTTGCATTCAAAAGTTATTAATTTTCAAAGTTGAATATTTTAGGTGCAATATCACAGTGGCCTGAAATTGTACAGTAGCGCAGTTGCTACACGATCCTATGGACAGCTCTGGTCCCGGGACCATAAATCTCCATAGGATGGTGTAGCAACAGCGCCACTGTACAATTTCAGGCCACTGTGATATTGCACCTTAAAAATTCAACTTTGAAAATTAATAACTTTTGAATGAAACACCTTTCAGCAGTGGGAGTACTCTTGTTTTACTCAGTGGGATAAACCCTACAACATATATTTTTTTACATTTTAAGTATTACTATCCCTTTAAATGCTAACCCATTTTGTGGCTAGCACGCCACTTTATCAAAGCTAATAAGCCTCAAATTAAAAAACCAAGAACAGGAAGCTGCGCCATCAAACAAACACAAATTTAAACTTCCTGTTTGTGGTCTCATAGGCTGAACTAGTATGCCAATCAATCACTGTCTATAGTATTAACCCTCTAAACATGCCCAGACTGGGACAAAAAATAGGCCCGGGCATTTAAGGCTGAGCGGCTGAGCTGACCGAAGGAGCTTCTAGCTCTGTATCAGCCGTGTCGCGGGCAGTCTCTACTGCACGTGACTGCCCTGCGACCGGGTGGCAGTGGCACTGTGGCCCGTGTAACGGCTGTTCAACTAGTATAGTAATACATTACAATAATATATATATATATACTATGCTCCTGATAATCCTTCAGGTCTCTTTTAAATTTAGATTTTTCTATCACTTAAATCCTTTTCAGATTGTATGACTGCTTGTTAATGAGGTCATCCAGTTTTTTGAAAACAGTGGAATTGGAGAGGGGTGTCAATACAGGTTTAATAGTCTGTCTCAGTTTCTATCCTCATACGCTGATTTCCTTTATATGCGATAATAAGTTTCATAAGATTAAAAGAAGTAGACTATGAAGCGCCATTCCATTTGTTTTTAAATTGGGCATCTGAAAAAGCTACAAAGGATAAGAGTAGAAGCAATGTTTCTTTATGCAAAAACCCAAATATATTGTAAAGCTTTTCCTCCAGAGCAAATTGTATTTTCACTGATGTGAGATGCTCCAGTCAGTGGTTATTACAGTGTAAACGACTACAGGGGAGTTGCACTGTTACTATTACCTTCTATAAACTGCTTTAGCCTAAAGAATTGCAGTCTGAGCTGGGGTAGATGTGTATGTTTAGTGAATGAGTGTGGCAGTATGTGATAATACCTTTTATATTCAACTAACATTCAATTGTCAGGTAGGGTTGCCACCTTTTCTTCCAAAAAATACCGGCCATGGCATTCCGTCCATAGACTTAACATTGGACAGAAGCCAATTTTTTACCGGCCTGCCGGTAAAATACCGGCTGGGTGGTAACCCTATTGTCAGGATGAGTTTTCCAGAGTAACAGCCTCTCTTGATCAAGTCAAAAGCAATACTAATTATCAAAATGAAATATCCAGCTCAGATGAGAAAGACTATACATCCTTAACCCTTTCAGTGCCAGAGGGGTATGCACTGCACTGTGAAGCAGTTAACCCTTTCAGTGCCAACAAAGGGTTAAAGTGACGCAATCTATAGTTTATCATTTTGTGTATTAATTAACCCACGTACTACCTCTCATCTGACTTGTCTCTCTCATGTGACTTGCATATTTTATTTTGATGATTAGTATTGCTTTTGACTTAAAGGGATAGTAATACTTTATTATTACTGTCCCCCATATTGTAGATATTTGCAAAATAATTTAATAGCCCCCAGGTTCATCTCTCAAATCTTTATGGTTTGATAGATAACCGAAGGCAAAGTTCCCCCCTCCCTCCCCCTTCCCTGAAGTCAGCGTTGTACTGACTGCAGGGATTTTCGTTCTGACTTTCATCAGGCGGCTCTGCTGCAGAGCCGCGATCGTGTTAGTGAAAAAAAATTCCTTCACTGAAACAGTCTTCTTCATGTGGTGGAGTACAAGTACACGTAGAAGACCGTTTCAATGAAATAATTACTTACTAAAGCCATCTCTGCTCTGCTGCAGAGCCGCCTGATGAAAGTCAGACCGGATATCACTGCAGTCAGTACAACGCTGACTTCAGGGAAGGAGGAGGGAGGGGGGAACTTTGCCTTCGGTTATCTCTCAAACCATAAAGGTTGGTGAACCTGGGGGGCTATTAATTTATTTGGCAAATATGTACAATATGGGGGATAGTAATAATAAAGTATTACTATCCCTTTAATAAAGAGAATTGTTACTCTCAAAAGCTTGTACTGAAAAATAAATGTTAGTCCAACAGAAAAGGTATTATTCATTAAAAACATAATAAAAAAAACATTCTCTGGACCTACATACTAGACTAATATTTTCTGTTTATGTGTCACAAATTTCTTATTTATTAAAAATAATCTTATTTGGTGAGCATTAAAAAAAGATGCCCTGACCACAAGCAGCGGCTTCTTAGCTGATGGCTGCAGATGGAACTTTAAAGAGATAGTAATGTTTCTAGATAAATTAATCTTCGATCATTCATCATAATTTTTCAGCAATGCAAAGCTTTATTACAATGCTGTAAGCTATCTAGTTCACGTGTAATTATGTTATAAAGTGTCCCCCTCCCTTTACATACATAACTCTGCCTCCCTTCAGCCAGTCCGGATGGATCTGAGCGAGGGAAAAACATGCACTTCTTCATCAAAAGGGGCAGGGTTTTTCTTATACTGACAGCCAGGATATTGTCCCTCATTGAGATCTGCCCGGTCTCATAACCGGATTACAGATCTAAAAGGAGGCAGCAGTAAGTATGTAAAAGGGACAGGAGGGAGACACTTTATAATATAGTTAGACATAAACTAGACTGTTTACATCATGGTAATAAAGCTCTGCAATTTTGAAAAACTATGATGAATGATCAAAGCTTAATTTATCTCGAAACATTACTGTCCCTTTAACTACATTGATATAATAAGGATTCCTTCAAAACTGTTGCACACATCCCAGAGGCAAAAGAGAGGATTGTAATGATGTAATATTAGAAAGGAAAGAAAAATTGAAATAATAATTGATTTTTCCCAGAAAATTTCAAAGGAAATGTACTGATCCATATTAATTCATCTTACTTGTTATATAGAACTGCTCTGTCTTTGTCTCCATTTATACAATTTTGTTCATATTTTAATATAAATTTATAGTGTGTGAATATCAGTGAAAAATGGATTTAAATTAGCACTAACACCGCTTAATAATAACCCCCCACTTAACCTGATTCTTTATGGCCTATGTGAATCAACTCTACATTGAATGGTACCCCGAAATGAATCTTTACTTAGTACATCATGTCCATGGAAGTAAACATGATTCTTTCTTGCCTGAAATCAGGAGGCAGATGCACTAAGGGGCGATCTATTGCAATATGTGTTGGGCAGTATGTGACAAGCACAATGCCTTGGGGATGGAGACACACATCGCCATACTCCCTATGAATTAAGTATGCACAGGCCCAGATATTTCAATCACCCCCAGGCACAGCCCCCTCTGATGCCCTTAGTTCTACCCTGGCCCCACCTTTAACCACACCCCCTCATATAATCACACCCTTATTTGTGGCCAAACCCATTTTTATATTAATTCTTCACCTCCAGAGGTGGAGGAAAATGTTACATATAGTGATGGGTATATACAGAACGCATACAGGAACCATTGTTTCAAGATCAAAAAAGAGCGGCTACTTTTTCAGATTTAGTGAGAAAAGAAGAGCGGTGTGTTATCAAATTTAACGGTATCTTTTTCAAATGTGGCCCACTATCGGGCAACCAACTAAACGGAACATTAAACGTCTCCAGCATGAAAAGGGTGACATGACCCACACCCACGTCAAAAGGGTGAGATTGTCATGTTTCAGGCTTAATTGTCCCTAATTTGCAAGCAATGTAAAGATACCTAGCTGTTTGTATTCCCGTTCTCCTTCCCCTCACTATCTACAGCTCAACATAATTAAAAAAAAATCATTGTGAGAAGCGTACGTACCAGACCAACTCTGCAAAAGTCCCAAAGAATGAAGCAGAGGTTAAATATAGTGCAAGCTGGCACAGAGCATGTGTATGTATATATATATATTTTTTTTTTTACACATCAGACCAGCTTCTGCTATATTTAAAGGGGAGCTATCACCCCACATAAACTTAAATCCTAAGCTGATCAATAGTGCTTGTCGCCAGAATAATTACCTCCTTACAGAGAAATTCTACTGCTCCCAATACTGACAGCCAGGAAACAGCGCAGACATCTTTGCATAGTGACATTTGCGCGCCTGCGCTGTCAGTCCTTTCCGTATCTTAAGGTACCAAGCAATGCCTCTTACAGCGGACTGAGACTGAAAGTGCAGATGCGCAGACATCACTATGCAAAGATGTCTGCTCTGTTTCCTGGCTGTCAGTATAAGGAGCAGTAGAATTTGTCTGTAAGGAGGTAATTATTCTGGCGACTAGCACTATTGATCAGCTAGTCGCCAGATGGGTAGTTCTTAGGATTTAGCTTTATGTGGGGTGGTAGTTCCCCTTTAACCTCTGCTTCATTCTCTGGGCCTTTTGCAGAATTGGTCTGGTACATGCGCTTCTCGCAATAATTTTTTTTTATTATTTTCGAGCCTCAGACAGTGAGGGGAAGGAGAACGGGACTACACAGAGAAAACAAATGCATCAGCAAGGTATCTTTACATTGCTTGCAAATCAGTAACGCTTGAGCCCGCGACATTACAATCTCGCCCCTTTTGATGTGGGTAAGATTGTCATGTTGCACTTTTCATGCTGACGACATGTTTAATGCGCCATTTATTTGTTTGCCCAATAGTGGGCGACATTTTGATAGTGAACCAAATTTAACCTTTTAATTGTGCTATACTGTATTGTTTTTGAGGCTTCCTCAGGGGCTACAGAGTTGCTTCTCTTCTTTTCTCACTATATCTGAAGACGTACCTGCTCTTTTTTGACCCTGAAACAAGAAAGCAAAATATGTATTTTCAATCTAATTGTCTCACCAAGTGGATGACCCCAACACGGCTTGTACTTGGATATTGTGATCGTTAGTTACCACATGGAGATAATGGTGGTGCATGTGCATTGATTTAACAAAGTACTTTACTTACACATTATATCTTTTTTTCATTTCTGTCTGGATCTCTAATACAGTCAATTGCCTAGTCACGGTTTGTCTCATTATAACAAGAGCTGTAGAAGATTATATATAATGAGTTTTTTGGTGGTATCAGAACTCTTTACTACTAATGAGTTTTAATGTAACAACTTCAGTGGGCTTGCAGTTTTTGCAGTATTTTTAATAAAATTTTGACCACAAATAAGGAGAACAAATAGCAAAGGTTAAGTTTCCAAATCCTATATAATAATTCCCTAGGATGTTTGTCACGATGCAGTCATGCTCAGTAGAGATTGCCCGTGTTCAGACAGTCTCTACTGTGTATGATTGCATTGCATGAGTGAGATGACACAAGACTGCATCGCATGAAGCAGTGAGGTAGCGGCCTCTTAACCTTTGGGTATCATTACCCATACCTTGGTCCGTGTACACAGACTTTTATACTAGTTAACTAATAAAAGTTGAGTTTTAGAACTATTTGGTTTGGGAAAGGCTGGTCTGGTCTGAGACTATGCATGGGACAAGGTGGATCATTTTAATGAACACATTACGGGGTTGTTGTTAGGCGGCACTTCTGCAAATTGATGGGGATTCCAGTGGGGGGGGGGGGGGTTGGGGAGCGGGACGGATGGTGTGACAGGCCAGTGCTTGCTGCCAAAAGCGAACAATAAGTTGCAATCTACCCTTGCAACAAAGTATTCAGTCAGTGTGCTCAAGAATACTTTGTTGCAAGGGTAGATTGGAACTTATTGTCGGGTTTTGGCAGCAAGCCATACATACAAGTACTGTCTGTGAGAACTCTGAGGCTTCTACAGCCCAGGGCTCACAAGCGACCAGCAATGTAAGGGTGGCTCATAAAGATAACGGAAGTTAGATCCCTATTATTCACTAAGAGCTGATCTCATAAAATAGAGTTTAGGCTACTCATTAGAATCAAGATATAGGTTTATGTAATATTGAGGAGCACTGTTTCCACTAATTCTTTTAACCCTTTGAGTACCAAATGGGTAGCAAACACATTGCAATGTGTTGCTACCTCTCTGGTACTCGTAGGGTTAATCTTTCAAAACAAAATAGGAGGGCATGTCGAAAAAAAAAATAGGAGAAGAAAAATGTCAGATAAAAATGGTGAAAGAAAGTCATGGGAGCACTGTAGTCGAATTTTCAAGGGGGAGGGGTTAAAATGTTTAATGTGAACAATATTAGTTGAATTAAAGTGGTGAAAGAAAGCACTGCAAGTCGACTTTCAAAAGGGGGGTTAATATGTCAAAAGGGGGCACTGTGTCGGATTTTGTTATGTGGGGAATGCATCTAATACTGAACCTGATCTTTCTGTCGTCAAATGTACGCCTATTTCCTTGGACTTTGACATTTTGTGCGTTTTTTGTAGGCGGTAGTCAAATAAAAGCAGAGAGCGCCAATTTTGTTAGTACTCTGAAATGTGCTGTCTACGGCAGTTTTGTTTTACTGTGGTTCTGCAATAGAATACTGATGTAACACATGTTTGCAAAATTCACGCTACTTGTTTTTCTTGTAACGCCGGTTTTAGCGCGGGTAATAGAATTGAGCCCCTAGTGTGTAATAGTCAGTAAGTTGTTAGCGGTGGGACAGGGGTCATTGTTAATATGGAGAGCTGGAGTGAGCATACTGCTCAGGTAGTGTGGAGTGTGGTTATACACTAAGCAAAAACAAGACCAAAGTATTTTATTTACACGACTAATTTATAAAAACACATAGTGAGTTCAACTAACAATAATGTGATTTTTTTTTTGCTGTGGAGCAATGTGATACACTTGTATACACACCACACAGTCTAATCTCCTAAAAAAGAGGGACACCATGGTGAGCTGCATTGCGCACCCCTCTGGCACTCAAAGGGTTAATTGATTGAGCATAGTGCCCACTGATCTTGTACTCAGGCAATGCTATTATCTTATCTCAGCTTGTTCACAGTTCATCCTGGAAATCAGTAAGAGCCCTGAAAAAGTCAGGACTGTTGGCTCCCTCACAGGACTGTTGGCTCCCTCACAGCATGCGTAAGACTAGATTTTAGGCCACAGAAAACAAATAGAAGATTGTTACATAGATTGCATGAAGTGTAGGGGTTTAACTATTTGGATACTGGAGGGGAACTCAACACATTGCAAAGCAATGCTTTTCTCACACCTGTGGCACTCAAAGGATTTAGTGTATATAACCTCAATTAATTTTTAGCTGTTAGTGTCCCTTTAACCCATTTGATTTCAATGCATTGGTTTGCATAATTCAATATGTTTCCTTAAAGGGATAGTAATACTTAAAAATTACTAATCCCAATATTATAGTACTAAAAAAAAGAAATTAATTGCCCCCAGTGACATCTCTCAAACCTTTATGGGTTCAGAGATATTCACTCGCAAAGTTCCCCCCTCCCTCCCCTTTCCCTGAAGTCAGCGTTGTAGCTGACTTCAGGGGAAGCCTGTCCTACGATCTTTTGGCGGCTCTGCTGCAGAGCTGAGATTGCAATAAAAAAAAAATAATTCACTTAAAAGGTCTTCTACGTGTGCTTGGTTTGCATGGACACTTTCAGAGCTACCTGAAGGTAAAAGTGCAATAGGATGTAAATGGGTCTTTAAAGCCAAATGTGACTCTGAAGGTAAAGTTTGTAGGTAGTGGCAAAAGGGTACTCACCAAAATACAGTGAGGATTATGATGCTACTTTTGCTCCAGCTGCAAAACAAAGTACCTTCAGAACACTGATGTCAGTAGCGGCTGTATGGAATATGATTGGAAACATGATATCTCAACAGCATTTCTTAATGGTGATATTGAAGAAGAAATATATATACACAGCCAGAAGGATATGTGAAAGATAGAGAAGAGCATCTTGTGTGCAAATTGCAAAAATCCCTATATGGACTTAAGCAATCAGCTCGAGCGTGGAATTTAAAAATAAACGAAGTTCTGCTAGATGAAGGATTCACAAGAAGCAAAGCTGACCCATGTGTATATTCAAAGTGTTTAGATTCTGAGTATATGCATATATTACACTATGTGGATGACTTGATTATCACACACAAAAGGAATGAGGAAATTGCAAAGTTGACTGCAGTGCTCAACCAGCACTTTGAGACTAAAGACCTTGGAGATGTGACATATTATCTAGGAATAAACATACAGCGTGAGAAGGATGGGAATTTTGTGTTGAACCAGAAATCCAAAATTCATGCAATTCTTCAGCAGTTTGGCATGACCGAAGCCAAAGAAGCGAGCACTCCCATAGACACAGCATATCTAAAGTGTGAAGAAGAAGGAGATCTTCTTCCTACAAATGATCAGTACAGACAAGCAGTGGGGGCACTGCTATATATTGCAGCCAATACACGTCCAGACATCGCAGCCTCCATGTTGCTTCTCTGTAGACGTGTAAGTGAACCACGTCAAAGGGACTGGACTTCAATAAAAAGAGTCATGAGGTATGTCAAACAAACAAAAGACTTGAGTCTGAAACTGTCTGCAACAGGTGACTTGAACCTCATAGGATATGTGGACTCTGATTGGGCAGGTGACCTCAATACTCGTAAGTCTACATGTGGATACTTGTTTAAATTAGGAAACAGTCCTGTATCCTGGTCCAGCAAGAAGCAGTGGCTTTGTCTTCTACAGAAGCTGAATATATATCTGCTGCCTATGCTAGTCAAGAAGTTGTTTGGTTGTGTCAGTTGCTTGAAGATCTTGGAGAGCCAATGTCCCACCCCACAGTCTTATATGAGGACAATCAAGGGTGCATTAAACTTGCAAACAGTGAGAAGATCAATGCAAGAGCCAAGTATATTGATGTCAGGCTTCATCACATTCATGATTTGGTTGAACAAAATGTGATTGTGCCTACATACTGTGAGACTGATAACATGATTGCTGATGCTATGACAAAACCTCTCACAAGAAACAGATTTGTTGAACTAAGATCCAAAATGGGATTAATATAAGAAGTAGTTGTTGAGTGGAGATGTTGGAATACTGTGTATTTGTATTCTATTACGACAACTATTGTGTATAATGTTTAAGTGTTATATACTGTTCAGTCAGTAGGTGGTGCTGTATTTAGATTCACTGTTCACTGTCTATGGTATCTTCTTGTTTGTATTTAATAAAAACTGCACGGCAAGCTGCAGCTACATTTTACAACAGATAAGCCTGTGTACACTTTATTTTCTGTAGAGCTGTATAGAATTTCCAGCAGAAACGCATTCACCACCTTACAGACAAATGAAGGTAATGGTAGGAGCTGTGTGTCATTGGGGCAAATGTAGAAAATCCTGCAGCAAATCTGAAGCAAACCAACTGCACCATATGGAATAAATAAAAACCTAAAAGTGTGTTTAAAATGGGACTTTTAACCCCTAAATTCAAGAGAGATCGCCAACACATTGAAAGGACAATTTGTATTTGATGCCTATGGTGCATTTGCCCCAGAATAATGACGATTTTCTAGTTAACCTTTTAAGAACATTAGCTGGTTCATAAAGGGTTAAACATATATGCCCCCCCCCCCCCTTGACTTTCCTTTTCGATTAGGATGTCAGCCTGTAATCGGGTGACACGTTTGATCACATGAATATAATCCTGGGAGGCTAGGGACACACTATTGTCTGGTGTAAATGAAAAACTATCACCAATTGTTGCTGGTCAATAAAATCAGTTGTTATTCTTGTCTAAACGTGTGCAGGAAGGGAATAGCAGGTCTGCATTTTGTGATTGGGAATGGATTTAATGTAACCCCTAGAGCTATCTCCAGCACATATCTCCCAAGTGTCCCTGAATAGGAGGGGCAGTCCATCTATAAGCCCCAAATCCCACTGTCCCTTTTTCCCTCTTTTTAGGAGATCAGACTGTCTGGTGTATATATATATATATATATATATATATATATATATATATATATATATATATATATATATACATTTCTAAGCGGGTAAGACAGCACTCACAGGGAAACTTTTCATTAATGCAGAAATGTTGTTTATTAATTAATATAGCTCCCCATTCATCTTTGCAAAATGCCTCCAGGTCATGCAAAGTCTTTGGTCGTCTTTCATGAACCACACGTTTGAGATCTCCCCAGAGTGGCTCGATGATATTAAGGTCAGGAGACTGTGGTGGCCACTCCAGAACCTTCACCTTTTTCTGCTGTAACCACTGGGGGTCAACTTGGCCTTGTGCTTAGGGTCATTGTCATGCTGGAAAGTCCAAAAGTGTCCCATGCGCAGCTTTCAGGCAGAAGAATGCAAGTTGTCTGCCAATATTCTCTGATAACATGTTGCATTCATCTTGCCATCAATTTTCACAAGATTCCCCGTGCCTTTAGAGCTCACACCTCCCCCAAAACATCAGTGAGACACCACCATGCTTCACAGTGGGGATGGTATTCTTTTCACTATAGGCCTTGTTGACCCCTCTCAAAAACACAGCACTTATGGTTGTGACCATAAAGCTCTATTTTGGTCTTGTCACTCCAAATTACACTGTGCTAAAAGCTGTGAGGTGTGTCAAGGTGCTGTCGGCATATTATAACCAGGCTTTTTTGTGGCATTGGCGCAGTAAAGGCTTCTTTCTGGCAACTTAACCATGCAGTCATTTTTCATCTTATTGTGCTCCTTGAAACAACCACAACGTGTTTTTCCAGAGCAGCCTGTATTTCTCCTGAGGTTACCTGTGGGTTTTTCTTTGTATCCCGAGCAATTCTTCTGGGAGTTGTGGCTGAAATCTTTCTTGGTGTACTTGACCTTAGCTTGGTATCAAGAGATCCCCGAATTTTCCACTTCTTAATAAGTGATTGAACAGTACTGACTGGCATTTTCAAGACTCTGGATATCTTTTTATATCCCTTTCCATCTTTATGAAGTTCCATTGCCTTGTTACGCAGGTCTTTTTACAGTTCTTTTCTGCTCCCCATGGTTCAATATCTAGCTTGCTCAGTGCATCCACGTGAGCTAACAAACTCATTGACTATTTATACAGTCACTAATTGCAATTTAAAAAGCCACATGTGTGGGAAATTAACCTTTAAAGGGATAGTAATACTTAAAATGTAAAAAAATATATGTTGTTGGGTTTATCCCCCTGAGTAAAACAAGAGTACTCCCACTGTTGAAAGGTGTTTCATTCAAAAGTTATTAATTTTCAAAGTTGAATTTTTTAGGTGCAATATCATAGTGGCCTGAAATTGCACAGTGGCACTGTTGCCACATGATCCTATGGACAGCTCTGGTCCCGGGACCATAAATCTCCATAGGATGGTGTAGCAACAGCGCCACTGTACAATTTCAGGCCACTGTGATATTGCACCTAAAAAAATTCAACTTTGAAAATTAATAACTTTTGAATGAAACACCTTACAGCAGCGGGAGTACTCTTGTTTTACTCAGGGGGATAACCCCTAAAACATATTTTTTTTTACATTTTAAGTATTACTATCGCTTTAATTGCCATTTTAACCTGTGTGTGTCACCTTGTGTGTCTGTAACAAGGACAAACATTCAAGGGTATTTAAATTTTGATCAGAGACATCTTAGTGATTTCTATCATTATGATTTAAAAAGGAGCCAAACAACTATGTGATAATAAATGGCTTCATATGATCACTATCCTTAAATAAAAGACAGGTTTTTTTGCATGATCAGTCATATTTTCAAGATCAATGCCAAAATTTCACAATTTCTGCCAGGGTATGCACATTTTTTAACACAACTGTAAGTATATCATAAGTGTATATACTTACCTAATTATATCCAGAAAATGTAATGGCCCCTATGATTTTTTCCCTTCTTACTTGGATCAAGAGATGGCATCTGAAATCAGTCCTGCATGTCATGTCCATGGAGGTGGACATGACAGCTGATAGCAGGACCACAGGACAAAAGCTCCACCCACAGCACATGGTATTTTTAACCCTTTAAGGACCAGAAGGGTGGGGAACGCATTGTTTAGCAATGCGTTCCCCAGCCCTCTGGTCCTTTGAGGGTTAAGTAGGCTAATGCACTCTTCCTGCTTCAAGGGACAGTAATGTCCCATAAAAACTTGTTATAGTTCAGTAGAGGAGGAAAAAATAAGCTTTATGGAGCAAACCCTATCTCTGAAACTGCTATGGTTTGAGAGGTATAAGCATTGAGAGTTCCCACCTCCCTCCCCTTCTCCTGACGTCAGTGTCTAGCTGACAGCAGTAGATCCCGGTCCGGGGACCAGCCTGCGCTCTGCAGCAGAGCCGAAATCTCGTTATTTAAAAATAATTACTTCATTGGAATGGTCTGCAAAGTGTACAATAGCAGTTTGAGAGACAGGGTTTGCGCCATTAACCCTTTGAGTGCCAGAGGGGTACGGAACGAATTCACTTTCATAAAACTACCAGCAACTGTCATGTCCGCCTCCATGGACCTGACATCCAGCACTGATTGAAGAGCTTATCTCTTGAACAAAGGCACAAAATTCACTATGGTTATTAGCATTTTCTGCCAATAGAAAGGAAAAGTGGGAGGGCTACTATTTATGATAGGTTACTTCCCTTTAAATCGGACCTTGAATGCTAGAGAGGTCTCTGAGATTTTTTTAATAATCAAAAAGAAAAACCCTAATTATAATCAATTGTAATTTTGACTTGCCCCCTGTGTTGCAGTTGGCTTGGTCCTTATTAGTTCTTGTTCTTCTCAGTATCCTCAGTACGGCCAGCGCTTGTTTACATTCAATAGCAGAGTATTTCTTTAGTTTTCCAAATTGTTACATTGATAATCCTAGTAAAATATTTTGGGTCCATACTGAGATATTGGTACTAGTATATTGGTACTGGTATACTGATATATTGGTATTGGTGTATTGGTACAAGTTTACTGGTGTATTGGTATATTGGTACTAGTATAATGGTGTAATGGTACTGCTACACTGGTATTTTGTTACTAGTATACTGGTATATTGGTATTGGGGTGGTATATTGGTACTAGTATACTGGTATATTGGTATTGGGGTGGTATATTGGTACTAGTATACTGGTATATTGGTACTGGGGTGGTATATTGGTACTAGTATAATGGTGTAATGGTACTGCTACACTGGTATTTTGTTACTAGTATACTGGTATATTGGTATTGGGGTGGTATATTGGTACTAGTATACTGGTATATTGGTACTGGGGTGGTATATTGGTACTAGTATACTGGTATATTGGTACTGGGGTGGTATATTGTTACTAGTAATCTGGTGTAATGGTACTGCTACACTGGTATATTGTTACTAATATACTGGTATATTGGTACTGGGTTGGTATATTGTTGCTAGTATACTGGTGTAAGAGTACTGCTACACTGGTATATTGTTTATATTATACTGGTACTAGTATACTGGTATATTGGCACTAGTATGCTGGTATATTGATACACTTACACTGGTATATTGGTACTAGTATACTGTTATATTGGTACACTTACATCGGTATATTGGTACTAGTACACTGGTATATTGGTACATTTACACTGGCGCACTGGTAGTAGTATACTAGTATTTTAGTACTGGCACACTGGTATACTGGTACTGGTATATGGATTTTTCAGTATTGGCATATTGGTACTGGGACACTGGTGTACTGACACGTGAACACTGGTGTGTTTTGTACTGGTGTATGCTATACTGGTGTATTGGTACTGGTAAACTGTATTGGTATACTGGTACTGGTATATTGGTACTGGGATATTGGTATACTGGTTGTTTATATTTATTTTATGTTTAAGCAGCTTAGGCTGGTGCACTAGGAAATGGTGCAAATATGGTAGAAGCCAACAACTCCATAGGAAACTAATAAGAATTCAACAAATTCCAGGTGATTTAAATGTTACTTTTAACCACCTGTATGCGAGGAACGTCACCAGCACATTGCTTCATTATGCGATGGAGACCTCTCTAGGATTCACGGGGTAAAAAACAAATTTAAAACTGAGATCTTCTTAGTACATTAACCTCATTGTCTGTTTAACATGTAATTACTGATTGCAGTTGGACAGACTTAAACAGATAAACCGTATTTTACAGCAATACTAGTCCCTCTTAATATGTTTTGTTAATGGTTATGTAGCTGTCAAATAATATCCATTATTTCTTATTACATCATTAGAGACCATTAAAATGACATTAGCATACTGATGTAATTATGCAAGCAGATTTGAAATGAGTATGGTTATGATTTGATAATCTAATTATGGGTATCCATATAGCCGCTTGTGATTGATGGCAGATTAGAAGTGTAGCTATGTAGGTGCTGGCACTAGGATTCATTACTATTAAAACCGAGTCTGTTCTGAAGCACTTTGATGGTTTATGATTTTTGGGAACAGCAGTGGAATGGCCATTTAATCACAATTATATTCATTCACTTCTACAAAGTTCATAAATGCAGCACGGTACACACAGTACGAGCAGAAAGAAGGAAGTGATCATGCAACACTACAGATCTCTGGTTAGACCTCACCTAGAGTATTGGATACAGTACTGAAGACCCCATCGCCAAAAGGATATTGATATTCTGGAGATAGTTCTGGGAAGGGCTACTAAAATGGTGGATGGTTTACAGGATTAAAACTATCTAGACAGACTGAAGGATCTAAAAATGTATAGCTTGGAGGAGAAAAGACAGGGGATATGATGGAAACATTCAAATACATTAAAGCGGAACTACCACCCCCTCTTGATGTACTCTCTATCAATGGGTCTTCCATTGATATACTGCGATGTGTATTTTATTTTATTAAAAAATCCGTCATTAAAGCATAAGGTATAAAAGAAATGGGTACCTGATGATGTGTTGCCCAGATAAATCCACACTGTGCATGACGCTGTTGAGCCTAACGGCTCTGTTGTAACTCCCATTGTCCTGACGATGGCTCCTACATCACCATCCTCAGAGCCACATGACCTGGTGTGCTCCTATCCTCAAGCGGGGTCGGGTCATTTCAGAGTGCAAGCTCGTTCATGTCAAGTGCTCACATTATGCGTGTATGAGAAGAAAAGAAAAAACTACAGCTGTGGGCAGACACTTTGTTGGTGAGTGACAGGCCCAGAGACAACTCACACATCTGCAGTTGCACGGATTCTCCAAGATGGCTGCAGTCTGCTCAGTCATGTCCCTTGTATAACAGGTCAGTTTTCACAATACACAAATATCTAAAGGGACAGTAATACTTAAAATGTAAAAAAATATATGTTGTAGGGTTTATCCCCCTGAGTAAAACAAGAGTACTCCCACTGCTGAAAGGTGTTTCATTCAAAAGTTATTAATTTTCAAAGCTGAATTTTTTAGGTGCAATATCACAGTGGCCTGAAATTGTACAGTGGTGCTGTTGCTACACGATCCTATGGACAGCTCTGGTTCCGGGACCATAAATCTCCATAGGATGGTGTAGCAACAGCGTCACTGTACAATTTCAGGCCACTGTGATATTGCACCTAAAAAAATTCAACTTTGAAAATTAATAACTTTTGAATGAAACACCTTACAGCAACGGGAGTACTCTTGTTTTACTCAGGGGGATAAACCCTACAACATATTTTTTTTACATGTTAAGTATTACTATCCCTTTAAGGGATGTTTTATATACTTTTTGATGTTCTCTTGGGGGATATTTACCTTACTAGATTATGTTACAAGACCATGATAGTTCTGCTTTAAAGCAGAACTATCATCAAACTTAAATTGCCACCCCCCCCCCCAGTTCCTTATTACTATAGTGATATTTTTCTGAGTAAGTCCGGCATTAGTGGAAAAATAGAATACGTTCAGCAGGCAGCAGTGGGCAATCTCGCAGAGACAGCATCACTGAGTTTGTTGGCTGTCTGCTTCACCTCCAATATTTGTGAGCTGAATTCCTTGGTACCTTAAGGCACCGGAAGGGACTGACGGCACAGGCACAGAGAGCAAGATCCCTGCTGCTTCCTGCCTAAAAAGTTATATTTCTCACTAATGCTGGACTTATTCAGCATAATAAAAGTAATGTATACTGCTATGATTACAAGAATTTGTGTTTTAATTTAAGCTTGATAATAATTCCACTTTAAGGGATTCAACAAAGTACAGGAGTGAAGTGCGTTTCAAAGGAGTAAAAATTTTAGTCTAAAACTATGGTATAGAAGCTTACATATAATGTAAGAACGTTTTACTTCACTAAGAGGGTGGAATAGCCTACCAGCAGTAGTGGTAGAGGTTAATACAGTGATGGAATTTAAAGGGGATGTATCACTTTATAAAAAGGTGTTACCATCCACTTTGTTAATAAAAGTTATTGAAGGAAAGCTTTGTTTTATAGAAAAATCTAAATGTAAAAATATTCCCTTTTCTGTGCTGTGTACTTCTGCATTATGTGCACAGCACAGCTCGTATTTCTCCTCCCAGCTGCCCCAGTCAGCTCCTTCACACTTCCCTTCAGTGTGCTGTGAACGGCTCCTAGCGTTACAGAAAGCTGCGGTATCATGCTAATCGAAGGGAAGAGTGAACGCGCTCCCTGGGGCAGCTGGGAGGGAGGTGGAAGGAGAAATACGATGTGTGGATGGTAACAAAGCGGATGGTAACACCTTTTTACAAGGTGATACATACCCTTTAATTCCCCTGAATTAAAATTCAGGTCCAAGTCTTCTTTATATTTTTTCTAGCACATCTTATATAATAATTCGCTAAATCGTGTGTAACACCGCGACATGCGCAGTACACACTGCTGCACGTGCTGCAATCATGCGCAGTAGAGACTGCCCGCACCGCGGCTGATACAGAGCTGGGTGCTCTGCGCGTGACTGCCCCGCGACCGGGTGGCAGTGGCACTGTGGCCCGTGTAACGGGCTGTTCAACTAGTAGTTCTATATTTTAACACTTACAGTTTTGTAGTTCAAGTGCAATTCAAGCTAGAGGGACCACCCTCCTGGCCCTTCCCTCTGTATTACTGTGCCTCTCAGTCTGGGTCAGATGGAGAGCAGCGAGGGACAATCTTCAGTAAGCAAAAGGAAAATCCTGCCCTCTTTTGTCAAGGCAGGGGTTTTTCTTATGCTTACATAGTAAAGATTGTCCCTCGTTGCATCCGTCCGGTCCTATGACTGGATTACAAATCTAATGGGAAGCGGCCAGAAGGGACGGGAGGGGGATCCTTTCAGCCTGAATTGTGTTTGAACTACAAAACTGTAAGTATTAAAATATAGCTGTATGGGCCATATGTTCAAAGGGATAACAACAAAAACATTTTGTATGAACAACAAAAATAAGTAATTGTATGCATGAACGACATAATTTATATAGAGTATACTACAAAAAACTAGTAATGTCCGTTGTGTACGACACAACTCCAGAACTGACGGTCAAAGGGGCGGGGAAAGGGCGTGGCTAAATTATTCTCCAGTGTCTTATAGAGGAAAAGAAAATTTGTCGTATACAACGTCAAAAAATTGTCTTGCAAAAGGCAAAATTTGTATGTTAAGAAAAAAGTGGAGGGAATGTGAAGTTCTGAATGTGAGAATTTTTGTCGTTAAGACATTTTTTGTCGTTACATATAACATTTTTGTCTTTGCACATGACAATTTCTGTCAGGACAAACAACATATTTCCAATCACAACCGACACTCTCTGAATATATTAAAGGGGAACATTCACATACCATAAACTTTCATGTAGTGGTTTCAACCGCTACAAGAAGATTAGCGGTGTTGTTATAACAAGCTACGTTTACCATGATACTGAAGTTGCAACGTCAGTAGCATGGTAAACAGAACCTGTTATAACGTTAGACCACATAAATGCCGGCACAAAGGGAAGCGTGTACGCGTTCCCTGGGGCAGCTGGGAGGGAGGTGGGAAGTCCTGCGGTTTGGTGCTGCACATGCAGGGTGCCGCGCAACCCGGAAGTGCCACATTATAACCCTTCATAACTTCAATACCCTGTAAGTAAAAAAAGAAAAAAAGCCACTAATCTTCTTGTAGTGGTTGAAACCACTACACAAAAGTTTTTGGTATGTGAATGTTCCTCTTTAATGAGCCCAACGACACTATAATTTGAAAAGTCTTTACAAACAACAAAATCTATTTTGCTACTTCTTTGAACATATGGCCCTATGTGTTAGAAACAATATAAAGAAGACTCGGACCTGAACTTTAAATCAAGTATTACTATCCTTTTAAGCATGGACATGATAGGCATAAGGATATTCTGAACATAAGACAAGACCAAGGACCAAAAACGGTTTGAGGTTTGTACAGTAGGAAAATTTGCAGACTAGATGGGTGTCACAGTTCGTACAAATGAGATCTGGACAGGTACTGTTAGGTAACACAATTTTATTGAAAACAGACAATGAAATGGTAATGACAATATATATACAGTATGAGCAACACAACAGTGCAAGCAACACTTGCGGATAGGGGAATGCTTCAGTGTGATGCTGTATGTAGACAGGGTATGGTAGGCCACCTCAGGTCCACACTTGCACAGACTGACGAAACACAGAGCAAGTTATCTGAGCCTCAGGTCCTCACCTGGAGGTGCCCCAAACGCTCAGAAGGCAACCAGGAATGAGTCTGCCAGAGCCACAGGCCCACACCAGAATGGATATCAGACTAACGGAGGAAATACTGGGAATAGTCAGAGAGAGCCACAGGTCGGCACCAGAATGGATAGTCAGACAAACCAAGGGTCAATACGCAATGGGTAGTCAGTCAGAGCCACAGGTCTGCTCCAGAATGGTTGTCACACGATGTCAAGATCATACACGGAATGGATAGTCAGACAAAGCCACAGGTCAGCACCAGAATGGGTAGTCAGGCAGGCCAAGGGTCATACACTGAGCAGGTAGTCAGCCAGAGCCGCAGGTCTGCACCAGAATGGTTATCAGACTATGCCAAGGTCATACACAGAGTGGATGGTTAGACAGAGCCACAGGTCAGCACCAGAACGGGTAGTCAGACAGGCCAAGGGTCATACACTGAGTAAGTAGTCAGACAAGCCAGGTAATACACAGGAACAAAAGCTAGGAACTGCATTGGACACCAATGAAAGGGCAACTGAGCCCCATGTCCAAGCAGTATATAAATGCCTGCCCCCAGGAAGAGGAGGAGCCAGGAGTGGGTAACGGCTCCTTTAAATGGAGCGCACGTCCACCCCCCTGGACTTGTGCCCATATGGCGCTACCCAGCAACAGCTGGGCCATTCTATAGACAGAATGCGGTTGCGCCTTCAAGAGGAAGGATGTGGCCGGCCTGCTGCTAGGAAAGAGGTACGCCTTGAGGCGCCCGAGCAAGCTGCCACCAACTGTTACAGTGGGCCAAATTGTTCTTATCTGCCTTCAAATTCTGTGTGTCTATGTTTCTAAATAGTTTAACCTCTTGTGTTGAGTACCCCGCTTGTCCTTGAGGGGTTGAAGAAAAATGTGTCTTGTTTAAACTTTAGGATCTTTTCCAAATGATAAACTTCTGTCTAAAACATAATCATGGGTTTAACGTGGCACAAACACCTCATATGTACCTTGGGGTAGACTATCCTGATCTCCATTATGATTCAATTCGGTGTGTTTTCAAGAATACGAATATTTAATTCAAACTGGATTCCACATCCACAGAGGCAGACGTGATTTCTTTGCACATACATCTGGGACGTATTGCACAGCAGGAACCAAAGGTTACATGTTGTTATTTGGATGTTTAGGATGCTTATTGCTACTATGTTTCATTAAATGTTATGCACCTGAGGAAGGACTAAGACACAAAACATTGTGATGGGATAATATTCACCTAATAAAAAAGAAGCTGATTGCTACAGAACTTATGTAATTGTTTTCCTGTGATCCATTTCAGTTTGCTTTACAAGAGTTTGGTGAGAGGAGGTGTTACTGGGCCCCAACATATACCACTAGCAGCATTTGAGGACACCCAATACCACTGCAGAACCTAAGGTCTTGTTTGCATCCTTTTGAAGAATTTAGGAAATCTAAACTTCTCCCCTCTATAAGGAAGCAGTTCTTCAATCCTGACAGAAAAAGGGAGCTGGACTGCAGCAGTAGGGCATGCTGTTAGTGAATACAGAGCACAGAAAAAAGGGCTGTGTGGCACAATGTATCATGCTTTACTAGGGCCACATGGGTGAGAAAGGTAGGAAAGGAGGGCACACATTATGATTCCAACTGCACTCTGTACTTAAAGGGATAGTAATACTTGTATTAAACCTGAGGTCAGAGTTTTCTTTGTCTTTTTAACATACAGCGCTACATTTGAATACTTACAGTTTTGTAGTTCAAGCACTATTCAATCAGAAAGGATCCCCCTCCGGTCCCTTCTGTTTGCCTCCCATCAGATCTTTAATCTGGTCGTGGGATGGGACAGACGCAGTGAGGGACAATCTTCAGTCAGTATAAGGAAACCCTGCCCCCTTGATGAAGGAGTACAGGCTTTTCCTTTTGCTTACTGAAGATTGTCCCTCACTGCTCTCCATCCGGACCAGACAGACAAGATCAGTGACACACAGGAAAGGGGCAGAAGAGGGATCCTTTTGGATTGAATAGCTCTTGAACTACAAAACTGTAAATATTCAAATATATCAATATGTGTTAAAAAAAACATAGAGAAGACTCAGGCCTCCAGTTTATTATATTCCTATGTCCTTGGGGTTTATATCTACATTGCCAGGGCACCAAATGTAGAACTGTTTAACTCATATACTCATAATACACTTTTATATATACAACACTCTAACACATCCACTCATATTTCCTCTTACACAAATTAATTTCTACTCTAACATTAACACACAGATGCTGACTCTCTGCTCTGGTACTGAAAGGGTGCAACTGACTATAGTCCAGAAGATGATCTTATCAAGAGTCCCAGAAACTGAGCAATTCACTCACAGCAGCACAATATGTATTAGTTTTGCCTTCTGACAGAAATGTTTTAACTGTTATGCATTTATTCTGCCAAGGCCACAGTAAATTAACACTCTGAGTGCCAAAGTGGTTTGCAAGGCATTGTAGACCAAATGCATGGCACTCTTCTGTGCGCACTTAAATCTTCAGCTTCTACCCCTTATAGTTATGCCAATGCCCTCCTGTTCTCTTACCTTTTTAATTATGCATTTCTGTAGGTAGTGGGAATGTCTTCTCTGTGCTCTGTGCTATCCTCCGCATAACGAAGCACGCGGTATGGAGACGACCCATGGGAACCACACTGCCCCCAGTGGTAGTTCCAGGTTGCACTGACATTGACAGAGCAACCAGGAAGTACAGGGAGTCACAGATCTTGAAGTCATAAACAGGCAGAGGCAGCAGATTCGGGGCTGCCACAGAAACACTCTGGGTTTCAGCCCCCTTAGCCCCCCCAGTGACGCCCCTGCTCAAAAGGATTCCAGACGCTCCTCAAAAGAAGGAAAACCACTACTTTGGAAGAGAAAATAAAGCAAAACCAGAGACAAATGCAAATGTGAGAGAGCTTTTTATATGTGATAATATCACCAATCTGTAAAATGTACATGTTCTAATGATTATTATAAATATGTACTCACACTGTATGAAAACTGACATTGTAGATCAGAAGTTCTCAACCCGTGCCCTCAGTGGCCACTAACAGGCCAGGAATTTCCCTGCTAGAACACAAGTGTGTTGATCAGAGGCTCAGTTGTATTGATTATCTCACCTGTGTTCTAACAAGGAAATCATCAAATCCTGGCCTGTTAGTGGCCACTGAGGGCACGGATTGAGAACCACTGTTGCAGATGAACAGACCGGTATGTGGCATCAGGGGTGTTCTCCTGCGCATGTTCAGGAAATGCCATCAGATGACAGAATTAGTCCATGGTGAAATTGTAAATAGGTTTATCAAAAATCTGCTCAGGTTGCTAAAAACTCTTTGCTGAAAGATATGTATTTTATAAAACATAAATAAAAAAGGCCTTATACCAATGTGTATATAAGCCCTTAGACTTTTCAGTTAAGGAATGGGGTGATAAGGAGGAACTCCCCATTTAGCATTTCTATGTCCCTTCATTCAAGTGGGCTTTTAATAAAGGTCTCCTACATGTTTTATAACATTGTACTGTTAACCCTTTGAGTGCCTGAGGGGTACGCAATGCATTGCAAAAGCAATACGTTGCTTACCCCTCTGTCACTCAAAGGGTTACGATATTATGCAGTAAACAAAAGACAAGCAATTCTGGAGTATGCCAACTGCATTATTGGAGGTGGGAATAATAATTCTCTTATGGGGTTTTTAACCCCTGCAATGCAAGAGAGGTTTGCCATGCTTTGGAAATCTATCTCACACTAAGGTGTGATAAAGAAATGATAAACCAGTAACATAGTAACACTGTTGACAAGGCTGAAAAAAGACATGCATGCATCAAGTCCAGCCTATGCGAAAACACCCCTGTTGATCCAGAGGAAGGAAAAAAACAAACCCTAAAGCCATTTTCAGTTTAGCCCCAAGTGGGTAAAAACATCCCTTCCTAACTCCAAATAACAATCAGATATTTTCCTGGATCAACAACCTATCTGCATTGAAGCCATCTGTCATAATTATCAGTATTGTTCTGTGCTAGATATTTATCCATTGCCTTTTTAAAGCAGTTACAGTATCTGCAAGTACAACATCCCAAGGCAAAGAATTCCATCGCTTTACTGCACTTACTGTAAAAAATCCCTACCTTTGTTTTAGTCGAAAGCACCTTTCCTCTAGTCTTAATGGATGACCTCTTGTACTTCCCTCAGCTCTTTGCGTAAATAATTCATTGGATAGATCTTTATATTGACCTTGAATATATATGTAAATGGTAATCATATCGCCTCTTATCTTCTCTAATGTAAACAAACCCAGTTTGGCCAGTTTCTTTTTATAACTCAGATCCTCCAATCCCTTTATCTGTTTTTTGCACGTCTCTGCACTTTTTCCAGTTCAACAATGTCTTCTCCAATGATATCACTTCTCCGTTTCCTATGTTATTCTATAGAGCCAATGTACTAAAATGTCCAAGGTTGGAGAAATCTAAGTGAATTGGCTCTATGGAATAACATGGAAACTGGAGAAGTGAGATCATTGGAGAAGTCATCACCACTTTATCACTCTTTATCACACCTTACTGCTAGGGTTGCCACCCAGCCGGTATTTTACCAGCAGGCCGTTAAAAAAAATTGGCTTCTTTCCAATGTTAATTCTATAGAGGGAATGCCTTGGCCGGTATTTTTTTGAAGAAAAGGTAGCAACCCTATTTACTGCATCTCCCCTTTTGAGTGCCAGAGAGGTACACAATGTATTGCAAAGCACTCAAAGGTTAAAAGCTCATTTAAATCAATTAGAATTTGGGATTTTTTTAATTGTTCCCTATGGTTCAGTTGATTTCCTACTTGGATTACTCATCTTTTCCTTTCTGTATAAGGCCTTTGGTTTGCTTCATAACTTCTGTCTTTATAAATATGACCCAATAATTGCAAACGCCAACATTTTCTTCATACATTATAAACCTCCCAGCTAAAGACAGCTAGTGCCAGCTAGCTCATAGCCAACATGTCTGATCAGCACGTTGCGGTTCCTGCAATACGCTCTCACTGTTTACCCTCTCACTCCTCAAACAGCTAATCAGCCAGTGGATTAAATGCACTCAACCTAAACACGTATCCAGTCTCCCGTCTTTCCACTTCATCATGCTGATGGATTATGACATCTCGCTTCTCTGTAATAAATGTGAACACATAAAGGGATGATTGGAAGCCTTGGGGAGAATTCAAACCGGTTGGCAGGTTTATACATGTGTTGCTACTCCACTATATTGTAGATAACTACGGACATCTATTTGATTGGATGTCGAGATGCTGCTCTATGGAGCATGAATACCGGCCCCAGTGCAGCCTCCCAATAGATACGCTAAAATATCTGGGATATTACACTTTATTTACCTTTGAATTATGTAAGTGTACATTGTCTCTGCCACTGGCCTTCTTTTCTCTTGTTAAGGATATCCTCAGAGGCATAACTAGAAGCCACCGGGCCCTGGTGCAAAAATTGCCATGGGCCCCCCTACATACACATTGTGCCCCCCTTGCCCCCAATTGCCCCCACATTGCCCCCAATAGCCACAATTGCCTCCTCATTGCCCCCGAATTGTCACAATTGCCCCAATAGCCACAATTGCCTCCACATTGCTCCCAGTTGCCACCACATTGCCCCACAATTGCCCCAACATTGCCACAATTGCCCCCAATTGCCTCCACAATTGCCCCCAATCGCCACATTGCCTCCACTGCTGTGCTCACACCCCCCGTGCCCATCTCCTACCTCCCTGGTGGTCCAGCGGCTGGCGTGGCAGGAGAGGTATTCTGCACAGACCTCTTTAGCCAGACCTCCCTCACGGTCCTTCAGTAATGCAGAGCGCTGGGAGATGATGTCATCTCCCAGCGCTCTGCATTACTACTACAGTGCCGACGGAGCCCGCACAGATCTCGTCCTCAGCTGCTTGTTGCTCAGTGGTGCAGGGCGGGGGTTGCAGGGGGCGACCGGGCCTATGGAGTGGCAGGCCCTATCGCAGGTGCGACCCCTGCTACCCCTATTGTTACACCACTGGATATCCTATATAATAATTTGCTAGGATGTTTGTCAGAAGCCAAGTGCAGTAGAGACTGCGCACGCTGCAGTCATGCACAATACAGACTGCCTGAAAGCTCTGCAGCTGATACTGAGCGGGGCACTCCAAATTCAAACCGGAGTCCTCTCTGCGCACCTTCCTGGGACCGCTTGGTGGTCCCAGAAAGGTGCGCAGAGAGGACTACGGTCCGAATTTGGATCGCCCTGCTCCGTTTCAGCAGCTGCGCATTCGGGCACTCTGTACTGCGCATGACTGCAGCGCGGGCAGTGAGCAGAGAGGCACTGGGCAGCAGACAAGGCTGCTGGGTGGCACTGTGACCCGTGTACACGGGCTTTTAAACTAGTATCTTATAATTAAGGATCACTGCATATGAGAGATGCACTAATACAACTCCAATGTAAAATGGGAGTCAAAATCTCTTTATGGGTGTTGAGCCTACTAATACTACTACTTAACAATGCACTGCGCATCTCTCTGACACTCAAAGGGTTAAGGACCAGAGGAGTGTGCATTGTGTTGCAAAGCAATTCACTGCGTGCCTCACAGGTCATTAAAGGGTTAAGATTACCATGTGCAGAGTTTAAGGTCCTGTGGTCCTGCTAGCAATTTTCATGTCCGTCTCCACGAAAATGTTATCTCTTCAACAAAGGCAAAAGTACAAAAGTCATAAGGGTCATTAGGATTTGAGGCAATAATAAGTTAAAGGAGAACTATCACCTGTATTAATGTTGTCTTTATTCCAATACTCCTTTGCATTGAACATGTAATCTTTATTTTATTAAATATAATTCGTTATTCTCCGAGATACTAGTTTTTAAATTTAATACGGTGACGTCACTTCTGGACATCCTGTAGGTCAACTCTGCCCACAGCCTGTCAATCTTCATCTGTTCCCCTCCCCAAGTAGAGCCTCGTTCCAGCCTCCTCCAATGATGGAAGATTTCTCCATGTGAGCTGTCTCACTAGCAAGAGAACGATCCTCCTTACATGGAGAAATCATCCGTCATTGGAGGAGGTTGGAACGAGGCATTACTGGGGAGAGGAACAGACAAAGATTGACAGGCTGCAGTGCAGAGTTGACCTGCAGGCTGTTTAGAAGTGACGTCACCGGATTAAATGTAAAAGCTAGTATCTCGGAGAATAACGAATTATATTTAAAAAAAATAAAGATTACATGTTCAATGCAAAGGAGCATTGGAATAAAGGCAGCATTAATACAGGTGAAAGTTCTCCTTTAAGTAGGGGTTTATTATTACAAGGTTCTAATGCCCTTTTAGCTCTGTTTGGGGAGGGTAGTGTGGGAGTGTATATATAAAGCAGAGACAGCATCACCTTACGTTAATATCATAAGTTATACAGAGTCAATACTGTTGTCTTTGTTAGGGATGGAGTTGCTCTCTTGACTCACGCATGCTATGTTGTTTTATCTTGTTTATCTATGTAAGGTGGTGCTGCTCTGCTTTATATGTACTTTTTTTGTTCCCTTTAGGGAGTCAGCACACCTAATTTAATTTGATTTAATTAATTTTTCATTTATTTTTTCATTTCTTTCATAAGTGGTGCGGAGTCATACTGTTATGTTGGGCCTTTCACAGTGTTCCGTTCTTCCCTGCTTTGTTTAAAGTGGATGTGTCTCCTGTGGACAACATCCCATATACAGTTCGGTGACATAGCCAATACCATGAAAACATTATTTATTTTTTATTTTTAGGCTTCAATTTCATTTAAATTTAGCTTCCTGCTCCTGCTATATGTGAGGAATTAGGGGTTTCCTCATTTTAAAGGAATAGCAAACTTTTTTTTGTTAAAAAAATAAAACAAAAATAACTATATATATTGTAGGGCTTTCTCCTGCTGAGTAAAACAATGGTAGTCGCATTGATGAGAGATGCATATTTTCATTGTTATTACAGTTGAAACTGTTTTTTTTCTTACATTACCAGCGCCCTCTAACTGTCCAATGTCAGTTAGTTATTCTTTTGCATTCTAAGAGAGAGTTGAGTCACTGAAAAACAGTTCCACTTAGAATATGATAGAAACTGCTGTCGGTTTCAGGAAGTAATCACTCAGCTACTCACAATTTGATCAGTTATAACATTTGAATAAAGCAACTGAGAGATGGGAGTATCCTTGTTTTACTCAGAAATAAAAACTCTTTAATATACAGTTTTTTTGTAAAAAAAAAAAAATGTATTGCTCCTTTAAAGGGATAGTAATGTTTCACAAAACAGCAGCTCCAATTAATCTTCATAGTATGTGGGCCATGGAGACTGTTATATCAATACTATTAGGGTTGTAGTTCAAGAGTAATTAAATGATAAAGTATCCCCTCCTGCCCCTTTTACCTAGTGTAAGCCACCTCCCCTCAGATCTGGAATCTGGTCCTAGGACCAGACAGCTCACAGGAAGGGTCAATCTTCTTACTGTGATCATAAGGAAAACACTGGCCCCCTGAAATAACACTCTCCATGGTCCAAATACTATGAAGATTAATTGGAGATGCTTTTATTGTGAAACATTACTATCCCTTTAGACCCTTCCTGACAATGGATGTACATGTACGTCCTGCAGAAACTGTCACTTAGTGACAGAGGACGTACCTATACATTCAGGAAGTCCGGGTCCCCACATGGATTACATTAGAGGAAAAAAAAAAATTTCCTAGCCGGGAGTTAAGTGACGGCCGCGTGTGCACGCGGGTCACTAAGGGATTAAAGCAGGCATGTCAAACGTGGCCAGCAGGCCACATGCTGTCTTTTCACTTCTTAGATCCAGCTCCCACACTGGCCCTCAGTGAAGAAATATTGGATGCAATAGTGGGCTGCAACACATTGCAGAGCTACACAATGGACACCTCTCTAGCATGCAGTGGGTTGGTGCAGATACTGGAAGTAACTGAGCAGTGAGATACAGATGAGAAAGACTCCCCAGCTGGGGCCATGTGTGATTCTTACAACACAGGGTAAGCAAAGGCTAGAAAGCTGCATCAACTCCTTGCATGCTTGAGAGGTATCACATGCTGCTGTGCAATGAATTGTTGACTATTATAGAAAACAAGGCTGTTATACACACACACATTTGTATGCGTGCACACCCCTCTGGTCCTAAAAGGGTTAAATGCACACTAAACTGATAACCTGCTATAATTGGCAGATATTTGTATTCAGTTTATAAAGAGAGCTATTATCCTGGGGATTGATTTTCTCCCCCTCTTTATCTGGACCTCTCTATTGCCGTCCTCAGAGAATGTGCTAGAAGTGATTATTCTTTCTATCTCACACAGTAGGGGGAGGCTGCGCAGTGGGAAGTCACAGTTGCAGGTCCCAGAGGTGCAGACACAGATGTCAGTACTCCAGTCTCTTGGGAAACCATTGATCTCCTCATACATAAATACATACTAATTGTATTTCAGCTTCCAAGGCTGCTTTTTAGCTACTGTACTCTCTATATCACTACATACTAATTGTATTTCTGCTTCCAAGGCTGCTTTTTAGCTACTGTACTCTCTATATCACAACATACTAATTGTATTTCTGCTTCCAAGGCTGCTTTTTAATCTTTGCTCTCTTTGTAGCACTACATACAATTTTTGTCTTCTTTCTATGAACTGTGTAATTGTGGGTAGGCCACACACAGAAGAAGAACTCTCTAACACTGTTTTAACTATATGATGACAAGTAGCAGTGGGAGTGCTGGTGGTGGTGGTAGTGGTGGCAGCAGCAGTCCCTCTATGAAGATGACTTCTCCACTGAGATGACTTATCCAGTTCTTATGCTATTCTATATTATCTATGTACTAAGATTTCCAAAGCTTGAGAAATCTTATTGCATTGTCTCTATGGAATAACATAGGAACTGGATAAGTGATCTCACTGGAGAAGTCATCTCCATTTTATTACCTCTTTATCACACCTTAGTGCATAACATCCATGACTCTTGCCAACTCCTGTTAATATCTCAGAATCCTCCTTCTCCTTACTTTGCACTTACATAAAACCAGCACTATGAGCTGTTATTGTTATTTTTACGGAAGATAATGTCTCAATTCCTGACAATTCTATAACACTACTAGCAGATACCCCTCCATCCCTAGCACTTTTAGGAGGGCTTCTGCTAGTCTTGTCCCTCAGACATGCCAATGGTGTTCCTCCCAGTTAGACCTATGGTTGCACTTCAGTTGGGGTCTCAATGAGCAGGTGCCTAGATGAGATCCTGCTTTGCCTCTGTTCACATGTTATTTACACAGACAACAGATGGCAACATTTTGGGGATTTTGGATCATAAGCAAAGTATCTCCAGATTGGAGATTTCATAGAGTGAGGCGTTCCTGACAGACTGCTACTACAGCTAAAGGGACTATATTTTTCAACCGTGATAGCAGTAGGCTTTGTGTTTTCAGTAGTAGCAAAACACTCTTAGCTGGGGATGGAAATGTTCTTGACCTGTATTGCTGCTTACTTAATATTACTGATGTGTATGGCTGATTGGGGGTTGCCTTCAGTGATGCTGATGAAGACCAAGATTGTGTTTGTTTTTCACCTTTTTTAGTTGCCCAAACTTTCCACATGATTTCTCAAACATTTTATAAACAGGCTTATGGCCTTTTCCACTAGTTGAAGACTAGGCCTTTTCCTTTCAGCTAATTATTGCTCCAATTCATCATCTCTCTCATTTTCTACTGGATCTGTTTCTGAACAAGAAGGGGTAGACAGTAGAGAGAGACATATTGTAAATCACAGTCATGAACTTCATCATTTGTAATTAGGTCACCATCATCATCATCTGCTTCCTTACCATCACTATCACCACCAGATACCCCATCCCTACCACATTCATATTCTTCTATATTTTTCTCAAGCACTCTGTCACTTTTGCCCTGCGATAGACTTACAGAAGCTTAACAGATGAGAGTTGGTACGGTGTTAGCCATACAAATACAGGAGGCATATACAGTCAAGTTGATACCTTTATTGGCTAACTAAGCAGATTTAGAATGCAAGCTTTCAAGACCTCTTAGGCATGTTATACAGATAAATCTGAAAACATCTGTTATATACAAGTACACATTGCATTGCTTTGAATGGAAATCAGATAAGAAAGCTCAGTCCAGACACAGATTCTTTGATTAGTCAATGGTAGCGGAGTGTGATGTAAATTGCAATCTTCCTCTGAGGAGTTAAAGGTACTTACGATCCCAGTGGGACTGTTGTAAACGTTAATCCACAGTGTGATAATGTGACAGGAGTTCTCTGTCTCTGTTTAGACCATTATTTAACCCCTTAAGGACCGGGAAAATCTGAGTTAGATTTGACTTAAGGACCGGAGCAATTTTGACTTTTTTGACTATGTCTTTGTTCAACCATATTTTCTCTTTAATTCCTTCTGTGCACCCACATAAATTATATACTGTTTTTTTAAGCACAAGTAGGGCTTTCTTTTGATACCACAATTATATGAATACCTCATCATTTAATTTGATTAAAATAGAAAAAAAGAGTAAAAAAATTAAAAAAAAAAACATTTTGCTTATATTTTCGTGTCAGGATTTGCGTACAATTAGTTTATGACAAAAAAATACCCCTAAATATATTCATTTGCTTCTCCTGAATATAAGAATACCCCATATGCCTAGTATTTCAATCACTTCCTCACATTTACAAGGTAAATATTACAAGATGGATGCCATTATTTCCAACTTGTAATTTCTCAACAATTGGCATGTGAGCATCATAGCTTAGTTGATGGTGCCAGAACCAAAAATGTCCCACAAAGGTATATCTTTCTGAAAACTAGACAACATAAGGTAAATAATCAGGAGAATTTTGAAGTTTTTTATGCAGCTATTTTTCCAGAAAAAAATTTCAAAATTGTGGAAAAATTTAGTTTTTTTGCAGCTTTCACACTTACATTTCAATATTACTGTTGATTTCAAGCACGAGATACTTCAAAATTTAAAAATATCCATTGTTTAGTGTTCAACTCCTTCTTCTGAGTACGGCAATACCCCATATTCATAGGTTTCTCAAGATTTGGGGGAGCTACGGGGCCCAAATTGGAACATGCGCGTTTCCAGTTTCACACTTTGAATTTTCACAGCTTGCATCACTGGTGCCATGTCTCATTTGGGGCTGTGTAACAGTGCTCCACTCTAAGATTTCCCCCCAAAAGTGTATATTTTTGGAAAGTAGACACCCCAGGCTTTCATTTTATGTATGTTTTGAAATTTTTTACGCAGCCATTTTACCACCAATCACTCGTAAATCTTGATGTAAGTTAAAAAAACAGCGTTTTTCACACGTTCACTTCAATGTTGATGTGAATTTCAAGCACATGATAGGTGAAGATTTTTAAAAATGCATTGTTTAGTGTTCAGCTCCTTCTTCTGAGTACGGCAATACCCCATATGCATAGGTTATTCAAGGTTTGCGGGAGCTATGGGGCCCAAATTGGAACATGCGCGTTTCCAGTTTCACACTTTGAATTTTCACAGCTTGCATCACTGGTGCCATGTCTCATTTGGGGCTGTGTAACAGTGCTCCACTATAAGATTTCCCCCCAAAAGTGTATATTTTTGGAAAGTAGACACCCCAGGCTTTCATTTTATGTATGTTTTCAAATTTTTTACGCAGCCATTTTACCACCAATCACTCGTAAATCTTGATGTAAGTTAAAAAAACAGCGTTTTTCACACTTTCACTTCAATGTTGATGTGAATTTCAAGCACATGATAGGTGAAGATTTTTAAAAATGCATTGTTTAGTGTTCAGCTCCTTCTTCTGAGTACGGCAATACCCCATATGCATAGGTTTCTCAAGGTTTGGGGGAGCTACAGGGCCCAATTTTGAACAAATATTGAATTTTCAAGTCCTGCTTAACTGGTGCCATTACTCATTTTGGGCTATGTTCCAGTGCTCCACTTTAGGATTTCCCCCCAAAAGTGTATATTTTTGGAAAGTAGACACCTCCAGCTTTCATTTTAGGTGTGTTTTCAAATTTTTTACACAGCCATTTTACCACCAATCACTCGTAAATCTTGACGTAAGTTAAAAAAACAGCTTTTTTCACACTTTCACTTCAATGTTGATGTGAATTTCAAGCACATGATAGGTGAAGATTTTTAAAAATGCATTGTTTAGTGTTCAGCTCCTTCTTCTGAGTATGGCAATACCCCATATGCATAGGTTGTTCAAGGTTTGCGGGAGCTATGGGGCCCAAATTGGAACATGCGCGTTTCCAGTTTCACACTTTGAATTTTCACAGCTTGCATCACTGGTGCCATGTCTCATTTGGGGCTGTGTAACAGTGCTCCACTCTAAGATTTCCCCCAAAAAGTGTATATTTTTGGAAAGTAGACACCCCAGGCTTTCATTTTATGTATGTTTTCAAATTGTTTACGCAGCCATTTTACCACCAATCACTCGTAAATCTTGACGTAAGTTAAAAAAACAGCGTTTTTCACACTTTCACTTCAATGTTGATGTGAATTTCAAGCACATGATAGGTGAAGATTTTTAAAAATGCATTGTTTAGTGTTCAGCTCCTTCTTCTGAGTACGGCAATACCCCATATGCATAGGTTTCTCAAGGTTTGGGGGAGCTACAGGGCCCAATTTTGAACAAATATTGAATTTTCAAGTCCTGCTTAACTGGTGCCATTACTCATTTTGGGCTATGTTCCAGTGCTCCACTTTAGGATTTCCCCCCAAAAGTGTATATTTTTGGAAAGTAGACACCTCCAGCTTTCATTTTAGGTGTGTTTTCAAATTTTTTACGCAGCCATTTTACCACCAATCACTCGTAAATCTTGACGTAAGTTAAAAAAACAGCTTTTTCACACTTTCACTTCAATGTTGATGTGAATTTCAAGCACATGATAGGTGAAGATTTTTAAAAATGCATTGTTTAGTGTTCAGCTCCTTCTTCTGAGTATGGCAATACCCCATATGCATAGGTTGTTCAAGGTTTGCGGGAGCTATGGGGCCCAAATTGGAACATGCGCGTTTCCAGTTTCACACTTTGAATTTTCACAGCTTGCATCACTGGTGCCATGTCTCATTTGGGGCTGTGTAACAGTGCTCCACTCTAAGATTTCCCCCAAAAAGTGTATATTTTTGGAAAGTAGACACCCCAGGCTTTCATTTTATGTATGTTTTCAAATTGTTTACGCAGCCATTTTACCACCAATCACTCGTAAATCTTGACGTAAGTTAAAAAAACAGCGTTTTTCACACTTTCACTTCAATGTTGATGTGAATTTCAAGCACATGATAGGTGAAGATTTTTAAAAATGCATTGTTTAGTGTTCAGCTCCTTCTTCTGAGTATGGCAATACCCCATATGCATAGATTATTCAAGTTTTGCGGGAGCTATGGGGCCCAAATTGGAACATGTGCGTTTCCAGTTTCACACTTTGAATTTTCACAGCTTGCATCACTGGTGCCATGTCTCATTTGGGGCTGTGTAACAGTGCTCCACTATGAGATTTCCCCCCAAAAGTGTATATTTTTGGAAAGTAGACATCCCAGGCTTTCATTTTATGTATGTTTTCAAATTTTTTACGCAGCCATTTTACCACCAATCACTCGTAAATCTTGACGTAAGTTAAAAAAACAGCGTGTTTCACACTTTCACTTCAATGTTGATGTGAATTTCAAGCACGATAGGTGAAGATTTTTAAAAATGCATTGTTTAGTGTTCAGCTCCTTCTTCTGAGTACGGCAATACCCCATATGCATAGGTTTCTCAAGGTTTGGGGGAGCTACAGGGCCCAATTTTGAACAAATATTGAATTTTCAAGTCCTGCTTAACTGGTGCCATTACTCATTTTGGGCTATGTTCCAGTGCTCCACTTTAGGATTTCCCCCCAAAAGTGTATATTTTTGGAAAGTAGACACCTCCAGCTTTCATTTTAGGTGTGTTTTCAAATTTTTTACGCAGCCATTTTACCACCAATCACTCGTAAATCTTGACGTAAGTTAAAAAAACAGCTTTTTTCACACTTTCACTTCAATGTTGATGTGAATTTCAAGCACATGATAGGTGAAGATTTTTAAAAATGCATTGTTTAGTGTTCAGCTCCTTCTTCTGAGTACAGCAATACCCCATATGCATAGGTTTCTCAAGGTTTGGGGGAGCTACAGGGCCCAATTTTGAACAAATATTGAATTTTCATGTCCTGCTTAACTGGTGCCATTACTCATTTTGAGCTATGTTTCAGTGCTCCACTTTAGGATTTCCCCCCAAAAGTGTATATTTTTGGAAAGTAGACACTTCCAGCTTTCATTTTAGGTGTGTTTTCAAATTTTTTACACAGCCATTTTACCACCACTTTCTCGTAAACTTGACGTAAGTAAAAAAACAGCGTTTTTTACACTTTGCCTTCAATGTTGATGTGAATTTCAAGCACAGAACAGGTGAAGATTTTATAAACTGCATTGATTAGTGTTCAGCTCCTTCTTCTGAGTACGGCAATACCCCATATGCATAGCTTTCTCATGGTTTGTGGGAGTTAGGGGTCCCAAATTGGAACATTCGCGTTTCCAGGTTCACACTTTGAATCTTCACAGCTTGCGTTACTGGTGCCATTTCTCATTTGGGCTGTGTAACACTGCTCTTTTTTAAGATTTCCCTCCAAAAGTGTATATTTTTGGAAAGTAGACACCCCAGGCTTTCATTTTAGGTGTGTTTTCAAATCTTGCAAACAGCCATTTTACCACCAAGCCTGTGAAAACTTGACGTAAGTAAAAAAATTCAGCATTTTTCACGCTTTGCCTTCAATGTTGATGTGAATTTCAAGCACAGAACAGGTGAAGATTTTATAAACTGCATTGATTAGTGTTCGGCTCCTTCTTCTGAGTACGGAAATGCCCCATATGGATAGCTTTTTCATGGTTTGTGGGAGCTACGGGTCCCAAATTTGAACATGCACGTTTCCAGGTTCACACTTTGAATCTTCACAGCTTGCGTTACTGGTGCCATTTCTCATTTGGGCTGTGTAACACTGCTCTTTTTTAAGATTTCCCCCCAAAAGTGTATATTTTTTGAAAGTAGACACCCCAGGCTTTCATTTTAGGTGTGTTTTCAAATCTTGCAAACAGCCATTTTACCACCAAGCCTGTGAAAACTTGACGTAAGTAAAAAAAATTCTGCATTTTTCACGCTTTGCCTTCAATGTTGATGTGAATTTCAAGCACAGAACAGGTGAAGATTTTATAAACTGCATTGATTAGTGTTCGGCCCCTTCTTCTAATTACAGCAATACCCCATATACATAGGTTTGTCGGGGTTTTGGGGGAGCTACTGGGCCCAGTTGGAACATGTTAGTTTCCTTTTACAGACATGCCATTTTTACAGCTGGTGCCTTGTCTCATTTCGGTCTGTTTGGCAATGCTGCAATTCATTTTACCCCCAAAAGTATATTTTGTAGAAGAGTAAACAACCCTGGCTTTCATTCTATTTGCATCTTATCAATTTTTTCGCTGCCACTGTATCACCAATCCCTCCCAAAATCTGCAGTAAGGCAGAGAAACACCATTTTTCACATTTCTATTTTAGTGTTGCTCTGGATTTCAATCAGATGATATTTGCAGATTTTTTAAATGCTTTACATTAGTGGTGAGTTACATTGTATGAGTACGGCAATGCCCCATATGCATAGGTTTGTCAGGGTTTGGGGGAGCTACTAGGCCCAGTAGGGAACATGTGTGTTTCCATTATCAGAGATAAATTTTGATAGTGTTAGATCTAAGGAGGGATGCATTTTGAAAAATAAAAAACAGGATATTTCAGGGGGAAAAAGTGGCCAAATAATAAAAGAACCTTTACAGCACTACTGCATTGTGCCTGAATGGTATTCCTTGAAACAGTCACCAATGCAGAGGCCAGGTTTGGAAGGGCAATCAGGACAGTAAGTGGTGGTGTCTGTCCGTATTCCCTTTCTGTAGCAAACCCTGCAGCGCTTCTGTGGTTTGTTCTTTTGGGGAGTTGGGGGGATTTTATAAATAAAATGTACTAACCCGGGTCTTGGTGGAATTATTTCAGACGCACCTTGAAATAAAAATATGGAAATAAGTTGTAGCTGGTACTGTAAAAAGCTACATCTTTGATTGGGGTTTGCCAGCTTGAAAAGTAAAAAGGAATTATGTACAGCAGTCTGCATCATATAGATGGCAACTCCCCCCATGTTTTTATTATATTCCCTGATGCAGACTGGCTTTCTCATTACCACTGTCCTGCCACGAACAGTGACTGCCACAGATCTGTCCTCATGCATTGTGGTCAGCATGTAGACCTCTTTTTTGTCCCTAAACTTCACTGCCAGCAGCTCCTGTTGGCACAAAGATGAGGACGTCCCAGTTTTTAATTTGGTATCTATGAGTGTTTTGGGAAACTCCCTGCAATTGCGTCTGACAGTGCCACAGGCCACGGTGTCAAAATAAAACAGAGACCTAAATAAAAGGGGGCTGGTGTAATCATTATCAACAAATAATTGATAGCCTTTATTTAATAAGGGGTAAATTAAATCCCAAACTATTTTCACACTTGTTCCAATAAATTCGGGGCACCCAGGAGGATCAAGTTGGCTGTCCTTGCCCTCATAAATTCTAAAAGCCTGGGTGTAGCCTGTGGCACTTTCGCACAATTTATAAAATTTTACACCAAATTTGGATCGCTTTGAGGGGATGTACGGCTTGAACCCTAACCTGCCTTTGTATTTCATTAGGGATTCATCTACACTAATTTCTTTTTGGGGCATATACACTTGGGCAATCTTTTTCTGCAAATGGCTTATTAGGGGACGAATTTTGTATAGTCTATCATACTGTGGTGTTCTTTTGGGGGGCACAGGGTATTATCGTTAAAATGCATAAAGTGCAAAATGATTTCAAATCTGGACCTGGTCATAGTCTTGGGGAATATAGGGGTATCACATACGGGGTTTTTGCTCCAGTAGGATCGGATACTGGGCTTTTTTATTATACCCATTGCCAGAATTGCTTAAATTCTATGAGGTCTATGGGTTTCCATATTTCTTCCTTAACTACAAAAGCTGTAGGGTTGGCAGCAGTATACTGGGCTGCATACAACTTGGTTTGGGACACAATTTCACCTAAAATGTCTTCCCCCAAAAATAAATCAAAAAAATTATCATAGTTAAATCCCTCAACATCAATTTGAATCCCTGGGGTGCTTGTAAATTCTGGTATTTGTGGGCAAAAATTTATTGGGGATACCCATTCATTATGATCAGGAGTGGCTGGTGTTGGGGCATTTCTTTGGCCAGATCTTTTTTCAGGTGCTGGGGCAATTGCCAGGGCAGCTCTTGGGGCAGCACTTGGGGCATTGCTTTTGGCAGGTATTTTGCAAAGTCTTTTGGCAGATCTTGTGACAGGATTTTTGGCAGATCTTGTGGCAGGATTTGTGGCAGGTGCTGGGGCAGGATTTTTGGCAGGTGCTGGGGCAGTTGCCAGGGCAGCTCTTGGGGCAGTGCGTATTTTCTTGATAGAATGCCCAGCGTCGTCAGTAGAGCTGCTCTCAGTTTCTGAAAACTGCTCTATTTCAAAATCTGACGCAGTATCTGTTGCCTCTGAGTCAGATGCCAAAAAGGCATATGCCTCTTCAACGCTATAACTGCGCTGCATTTTGCCCACTAAAATTTTTTTTCCTTACTCTAACGCTATCCCTAATCCTAACTCTAACCCTAAAACTTACCCTAACCTACGTATATCTAGAACCTACCTAACCCAAGTAAACTACCTATCTAAACTATACTTATTATATATATATATATATATATATATATATATATATATTTATTTTTTTTTTTTTTTTTGGGGGGGGGGGGGTTGGGTTTTTTTTTCCCTAAACCTAGATCTGTCCCTAAACCTTTCCCTAACACAAGTCTACACTAAACCTACCCACCTACCTACCTAAACTACCTAAATTATATTTTAAATCAATTTTTAATAAAAAAAAAATAATAAAAAAAAAATTCAGAGGATATAAGGGGGATGGGGGGTATCCCACAGATCAGCAGACGCTGATCTGTAGTTTATTGATCACTCTAAAAGTGATCAGATGGGGGGGAACTTGGTGATCACTGTAAAACAGTGATCAAAGGGTTAATTTTAGCTGATTTAACACTTTTCTTCACACAGGAACACTGCAGAATGATCTGACACGATCTCTCTCTGTCTCTCTCCACCTCAGCAGTGTGCAAGTTGGAGGGAGGCAGAGATATATGACAGGGACAGTATTTACAAATACTGTCCCTGTCAATCAGCATTTGCAACATGTGATTCGCTCATCAAGCGAATCGCATGTTGCAACAAACTTTCTACTGGTTGTTACTAAGTGTCCCGGTATCGGGACACTTAGTAACAAGCAGCCCACGCTCTCCCATCGCTCCGTGCGGCCGCGATGGGAGAGTTTAACCCTTGACGTACCGGGACCGTCAAGGGTCGTTGGAGCACATTTACCCTTGACGGTCCTGGTACGTCAAGGGTCGCTAAGGGGTTAAACCATTAAAATGTAGTATCAAGTTAACCTCACATGTTTTTCTGTCCCTCTGAGTGTGAAACAGTCCCATCAGTACAGTCAATTTTATGTCCCTGACACTGTGTTCATTTTGGCAAAAATACTCTCCCACTGGTGTCTCTGTCTTTATGTTGTTAACACTGGATCTGTGGGAATTAAACCTTTTATGTAATGGCTGTCCAGTTTCACCCACATAAAGAGCTGTTGGGCATTTTGAACCCATGATGAGAAATATTACATTGGATGATTTGCAGGTGAAGGTACCATTGATCTTATAGTGTAACTGGGTGTTTGGAATTGGTATCTTGTCCGTGGTGTAAATGTGTGCACAGGTTTCACAACTCCTTTATAGGCAGGGAGATGTGCCATTTTTTGTATTTTTATTCAGGGCACTCCTTACCATCAGTTTTTTTTAAAATAGGAGGCTGTCTGAAGGAGAGTAAGGGAGGCTGTGGAACTATGTTCTTAAGTTTTTCATCTGTATGTAATGTTATTTGACGTTCTCTTGATATTTTGCACAGAACTTCAGCTTGGGGGTGGTAAGTGAGCACCAGTGGCACCCGGTTTCCCTTATGTTGTTCTTTGTATCTCAGCAGAATTTTTCTTGATATGTGGGTAGCTTTCTGTATCTGAGTGTCAATAATCCTTGCACTGTAACTCTGTTTTATAAAGTCTCCTCTGAGTTTCTGGAGGTGCTTGTATTTACAGAAGCTTGAACACTAATTTGCAGTCTGATGCAGCACTTGGTACCACTTCTAAATCCTCCTCCTCCACTGTCGCTTTGTAGTACTACTACTGGTAGTGGAAATTTTTCAGATCAATTTTACTAATGAATTCCTCATCACAAGGAAGAAGTTCATCATCATCACTTACTTAGATTGTAAGTTCTACGGGGTAGGGAACTCTTATCCTAATGTACACTCACCTGCTGTTATGACTGCCTACATAAGCACTTAATCACTGCACTTATTGTACTCCTTCTATACTGAATGTAATCTGTAAAGTGCCAAGTACACCAGTTGGCGCTATATGGCACTATATAAATAAAAATATACCATACAATACAATATACACTTGCTGCGAGAGCTACCACAACCATGGCAGCACTACATTTCTGGAGTACCACTTTACTACCACCAACAAGTCCATGCACTCCTTCTACCTCTCCTTTGCCTTTACCCCTGCCCTTAGCGCATTTGATGGACATAGGAACAGTACTATTGATTGTTGTTAATGTAAAGCAACATGGCTAGTAGCTATACATGGAATACTGTTTTGTCCCTCTCATTTGTAATCTGTTTCACTTATAGTCAGTCCCTGTAGCTGTTAATGTCAGTAATTGTAGTCGTTGCTTGTCTCTATCAGTCAAAGATTAATTTATTTATTTTAGTTGTCCCTGTCTGTTACAGTCACCGAACACACACCAATACTCCTTACATCCAGAAGCAACTAGCTCCCCTCTTTGCCTCTTTAATAATTGATAGAGTCTCAATTATATTTCTCTCACAAGAACTATTTCAGTTGTATTTTTCAGTATTGTACATGATAGACTTGGGTTGGCTTCAGAAAACACAATATCTACAGCTTGCAGTAAAGTACCAAAGCACAAAGCAATCACTGGTGCACCAGTACAGCACCACACCTCAGTATATCCTTCCTTGCCCCTTCTTGTGGATGTATTGGAGTGCGCCTGTTTATGGAGGGTACAGACACAATATGTTAAGCTGAACCCCTTGTCTGTATTTGTTGTGACTGTCGTGTCAGAGGTATTGTCTGTTGGCATCTCTGAGTATCATGTCATGCAGTCTTGCTGTCACTCAGTCAAACACTTGTTTTGTTGGGGGTGGGGTGTAAAGGCACCCTTCTATTCACCCAGACACAACTGTGTCTCCCTCCCTGACATACCCCTAACACCTCCACAAATTTTGCTTTATTTTATTTGTTTTTTATTAAGTAGAAATCACAGTATGCTGTTCCCCAATCAGAAGCAAATATATTGTCTGGTATCTATCAGTTTTCTTCACATCACTCCACCTCAGGATGGCTGACTGCTAGTCCCTCTCACAAACTTTTTTGGAGGTTTAACACTGCCTTCTTCTCACCCACACTCATAAAACAACTGACAGTGTCTCTCCAAGAGGCAAGGATAGTCAAGTTGATACCTTTATTGGCTATCACATAGTATCTTTCAATCAGGGAGTTGCCTATTTGCTTCTTGTATGTAGTCCTCAGTGTTCATAATAACAACAGCCCCCCCTTGTATGCAGGCTTACTAATAATATACTGGTTATTCTTCAGTGGCTCTATGGCTTTCCGTTCCTCGTGGGGCAGGTTGTGTGTTGGTTTACATTGTTTCTCCAGTGTTTCTGCAGTGACTCTGAAGTTCTCTATGAAACCCCCCTACTTCACAGATAATCTTATACAGTCAATGGGAGCCCTGGATAGGCAGGAACTTAGATCCCTCAGAGCAAAACTAGATTTTAGGCCACAGAAAACTGAACAGAGACCAGCATGAACTATAGGGTATTTACGTGTATATAACCCTTGTTTAGTTTTTAGGTGTTAACATCACTTCAAACCTTTTGTGCAGACTTGTTGGAATTTAAGAAAAATAATCCTTTTTCTTTAACAGATGCAAGCTTGGTGAGCATGACATTTAAAAAGCACAAATGTTTTATTAAGAAAATCTAAATTGCAATGCTTTTCTTGAGTAGTAAAATAATTTTCTTTTGTAATCACCAGGTGGCGCTCTTGCTGTCACTTTCTGTTGAGAGTTTTACACTAAATTCAAGCTCTTCCACAGAGAGCAATAATAAGAACTGCTCTCTAGACACCAGTTGAGGCACTTAAAGGGTTAGTAATGTCTGATTATAATTTCTTGTTATTTTGTATATATTAAAGGGATAGTAATACTTAAAATGTAAAAAAAAAATATGTTGTAGGGTTTATCCCCCTGAGTAAAACAAGCGTACTCCCACTGCTGAATGGTATTGAATTCAAAAGTTATTAATTAATTAAAGTAAATTAATTAAAGTTGAATTTTTTAGGTGCAATATCACAGTGGCCTGAAATTGTACATTGGTGCTGTTGCTACACGATCCTATGGAGTGCTCTGGTCCCGGGACCATAAATCTCCATAGGATGGTGTAGCAACAGCGCCACTGTATAATTTTAGGCCACTGTGATATTGCACCTAAAAAATTCAACTTTGAAAATTTAATAACTTTTGAATGAAATACCTTTCAGCAGTGGGAGTACTCTTGTTTTACTCAGGGGGATGAACCCTACAACATATTTTTTTTTACATTTTAAGTATTACTATCCCTTTTAAAAAATAAATTATCTGGGACAAGTCCCGTCTCTCAAACATTTATAGTTTGAGAGATAAAATGGTTTAAAGTTCCCCCCTCCCTCCCCTTTCCCTAATGTCAGCTGTAAAGATGACAGAAGGAGATTTGAGTCGTGCGATTCGAGGCGGCTCTTCAGCAGAGTTGAAATACTAATATCTAAAAAGAAATACTTCATTGGAACAGTCTACAAAGGGTGCTTGGTTTGTAAGCACACTTTATAGACCATTCCAATGAAGTATTTCTTTTTAGATATAGGTATTTCTGCTCTGCTGAAGAGCACCCTGCTGGTCCTGGGACCAGGATGTCATTCTGTCAGCAGTACAGCTGACGTCAGTGCAAGGGGAGAGTGGTGGGAGTTTAAAACCTTATGTTTCTCAAGCTATAAATATTTGAGAGACGGGACTTGCTCCAGTTAATTTATTTTTTTAATATCTACAATATATCATGAAATTTGAATCAGACATTAATAACCCTTTAAGGACAGAGGGATGCACACTGGTCCTCCTTAAAGGGATAGTAATACTTAAAATGTAAAAAAATATATTTCTCTGTCATCCAGTATATGTTACTGGTTACTTTGGGTAGGCGATCGCCCCTTTAAGTAGGCAGGAGCAATTCTTGAAGAGAATGCTGGGTGGAGCTGACCTTCTCTCCTTAGCTGCATTTAGCCACTTCCTCTCCAGAAAGATTTGTTCCTTGATGAAGATACAAGGCAAGAGAACAGTTCTGCTGTAGTTTTAGCTTATTTTTGGTTTTCTGTTAGATATAGAATACCAAGGCGGATTACCATTACTGACATTCCCTAGTGGATAGCTCAGTTTCCAGGTGCTATGGTGGACCTCTTAGCTCTGGGGGGAAAATCTTGTTTGACAAGTTATTTCTCTAGGAGTTGCCCACTGAGGCTTCTTCTTTACACATGGTAATCAGAAGACAGAAAATCCGCTGAAAAGGTGACTGGCCCTTTGAGTGATGAGGTCCACTAGTCCCACGTTTCCTCTCCACGCAGAGGTCTCCTTTGGAGTTCCTAATACACACTCCTGCACTCATTGGGTTTGTCTGTATGTCTGTTGGGGATTTGGAACAGTGTTTCTGTGGTAAATTTAACCCTTTGTCTGCCATTTGTCATACTTTTGGAGGGTTTTCACACTTTTCCCTTCAGGGTATGGTGTATATTTGACTTTTAACTTGTTTTGTGGTGTTTTTGCAACTTTTTTTACTTCACTGTAAAATGTATCAAATTTGAGTGCTTTAACACATAGACGACATGCTCCATTAATTTCTATGGGACTTTACAGTTTGGGACATTTCTCTGCAACCGCTCAAAGTAGCGACTTCAGAGGCGGCTCATTTTGTTTGCCTGCCCTTGTTCTATCATCCAGTCAAGTTCTGTGTAATTTGAGGGGCTCAGGGGGCTTTGGGCACTGTTGGGGTCCTTTTTTTTTTTTTTTAGGGAAAACTACATTTCCCATGAGCGCTTGCTTCGAGCCCTCATGTCTGATTGGCACCTGTTGCGGCAGCCATTTTCTGCTTTCCCTTCACGAGTATCCATGCAGGGCTTGAAATCTCCTTCTCTCATCAGCAGATTAACCTTTTGCCTGACAGATAAGTGCAAATTAGTGATTTCTGGGGTGAACTTTTAATCTTATACACTGTATTGGGTTGTTTCCTTATACTTGGGACGTTTTGACACTGTGTGGATGTCAAATCCGTTGGAGCTTGGGGCCAGGCCTAAGACTAAGGATACTGTGGTGTCTGTGCCCCCATTGCGCACTGCTTTTCATATCAGTCAGGGTTACCAAGAGAGTACTCAGGTCATTTATGCCTGATATCCTTATGGACTACTAGATGACGGATGCCAGCCTCTCCAGTTGGGGAGCAGTCCTGGGTCACACTAATGCCCAGGATTGGTGGTCTCCAGAGGAATCTCTCCTTCCCATCAATGTGTTGGAGCTTCAGGTGATATTTCATGCTCTTCACCACTAGACGCATCATCTGGAGGGATGCCCGGTCAGAGTCCGGTCCGACAACGCCACAGCCATGGCTTACATCAACAAACAAGGCAGTACAAGAAGAATTGATGCTTGGTTAGAAGTCAAGGCTATTTTAACCTGGGCAGAGGAGCATGTTCCTTCCATATGCGCAGTTCATATTCCTGGCATAGACAACCTGCTGGCAGACTTCCTAAGTCAACATACATTGGATAGTGGAGAGTGAGAACTACATCAAGAAGTGTTCAACCTCATTGTTCAGAAGTGGGGACTTCCTTGCATCGATCTGATGGTGACGAGGCACAATCGGAAGGTTCTGTTGTTTTGCTATAGCTGGAGGGATCCTCTAGCTCTGACTGTGGATGCCATGTTGATCCCATGGCACTTCCCTCTGGTGTACATCTTTCCTCCCATTCCCATGCTATACAGGGTGTTGCGGAAACTGTGTCTAGAGGGCTCTCTGATTGCTCCGTACTGGCCTCGTCAAGCTTGGTTTCCGGAGCTCCTGAATCTCTCAGTGGCGGAGCCTTTTCGGCTTCCCCGCCGTCCAGATCTCCTTCTGCAGGGGTACCTGTGGAAGGAAGATGTGGACCGTCTGGGTTTAATGGCATGGAAAATTGAATCTTCAATACTGAAGAAGAAGGGTTTCTCTTCTGGTGTGGTGGCTACTATGCTTAGTACCTGCAAGCCTGTTTCCTCTAAGGCCTACCATAGAGTCTGGTCCACTTTTCTCTCTTGGTGTGCTGATAAGAATCTTTCCTAGGACTTTGATTTTCCTACGGTCCTGTCCTTCCTTCAGGACGGATTGGATAAGGACCTCAGTTTGAGTTCCCTTAAGGTTCAGACTTCTGCTCTCTCTGTTTTCTTTCAGAGACGCATTGCTATCCTTCCGGATGTCAAGGTGTTCTTTCAGGACGTTGCTCATACTCTCCATGCATTTCGACATCCTGCTTCTCAGTGAGATCTTAACTTGTACTTGGGCATCCTTCAGTGCCCTCCATTTGAGTCATTGGCTTGGAAAATGGCCTTTCTCCTGGCAATAGTGTCTGTTCGCCATGTCGCGGAGTTGCATGCCCTGTCTTGTAGACCACCCTTTTTGGTGTTTCACAAAGACAATGCGGTTCTTCCCACTTCTCAGGAGTTCCTCCTGAAGGTGGTCTCTGAATTCCATATTAATCAGGAAATTGTGGTACCCTCTTTCTGTCCTGACCCTACATCCGACAAGGAGAGGGATCTTCACTTGCTGGATGTGCACGATGTCTCAAGTTCTGCGTGCACCGCACTGAGTCTATTTGCCAGTCTGATGTCCTTTTCATCATTCCTGAGGGTCCCAGGGCGGGGAGATGGCATCCAAGGTGGCCATAGAGTCTTGGATTAAGTCTACTATTCATAAGGCTTACGAACTGCGGAAGAAGCCAGTTCCATTTAGGGTTTCGGCTCATTTCACTAGATCCATTGGGGCATCTTGGGCTTACAAGGATCAAGCCTCAGCTGATCAGTTGTGCAAGGCTGCCACTTGGTCATCTGTGCATACTTTTTCTAAGCACTACCGCACTGATGTGCTGGAGTCGGCTGATGCCAGCTTGGGACGGAAGATCCTAGAGTCGGTTTTGCCTTTCTAGGTTCTCCTTTTTTCTCTTCAGTGCTCCTTCACTTTTGAGCCCAGTTGGCTTGAGTTTTGTGTGCTGTGCTACAGTTCCTTGTGTGTTTATACACCAGTTTTGTGTCCGTTGACACTTTGTTGTTATTGTTGGGCTATCTCTGATCTGATGGTTCATATAGGCTCTGATGACTTTGGGGGCTCTGCGCCTTACTTCCCACCTCTGGGAAACTCAATAGTTGGACATCCCAAAGTTACCAGTAACCTATATTGGACAACAGAGAAAGGAGGATTTTAGTCTTACCTGTTAAATCCTATACTCTTAGTTACTGGTCTCCCACCCTGTCAAGGGACCATGCTTGGCTCGCCTGTGACCGAACGTGGGAGACCTTTCTGGTTCATGCTCACAGGAGTCTTCTTTTCACTTCTTATTACCTAGTCACTAGTTAGTGTCTCAATTATTTCTGGAGAGGAAGAGGCTAGATGTAGCTAAGGAGAGAAGGTAGGCTCCACCCAGCATTCTTGTCAAGAATTGTACTTGCCTACTTAAAGGGGCAATCGCCTACCCAAAGTTACCAGTAACCTATCTGGACTAAGAGAAAAGGATTTAACAGGTAAGGCTAGAATCATCTTGTTGCAGGGTTTATCCCCCTGAGTAAAACAAGGGAACTCCCACTGCTGAGAGATATTTTATTAAAATTTTAGGTGCAATATCACAGTGGCCTGGAAATTTACAGTGGTGCTGTTGCTACACCATCCTATGGACTGCTCTGGTCCGTAGACCATAAATAAACAGCGCCACTGTAAATTTTCAGGCCACTGTGATATTGCACATAAAAAAATTCAAGTTTGAACTGTTATCATTTTGTAATAAAATACATCTCAGCAGTGGGAGTTCCCTTGTTTTTCTCAGGTACATAAACCCTACAACATATGTTTTTTTACATCTTAAGTATTACTATCCCTTCAAAGGGTTAATTCAATAAAAATAAAAAAACACGTTTGAGTTGTAATCATTTTTAACCCCTTAACGACATGTGCCGTACTATGACCGTCACGGTCCTTGAAATACTCAAGGACCGATGACGGTCATAGTACGTCACGTACTTTTTACTTACAGCGCTCTACCGGGAGCGCTGTAAGTAAAAATAGGGCCTGAAATTGACTGCTCCAACATCGGAGCGATCTCTATCAGGCCCCATAGTGACGCGCCGATACACGCGACAGGTCACGTGTACCAGCGCGTCCACGTGGTTCTATGCGGTCCTTATGGGACGGAAACGTCCCAGGACCGCCGGACGTTAAGGGGTTAAATAGCATCTCCCAGTAGTGGGAGTTTCATTGATTCTACACAACAGGGAAGGCCTAGATAGATAGAGATAGAGAGAACATGAGAGAGAGATAGATAGATAGATGACAGAGATATTATGCAAAACTATACTGCATGTTTCATTTTTAGGAAATTACATTCCTTTAAACATTGTTGTTCTGTTTCAGCTCCAAATCATCTCAAAAGTGTCAGTTTTCAGTTCAGCTCCATGGAATCCCTTGCCCAGTTCCAAAACACCTGGCATGAGCCCTTAGCTGGCATCACTTCAGCCATAAGACTGCCAGATATCTCTTCTTTCCCAGCTTCGGGCCTGGCGGGTAGCATGAAATTTGGATGAAAGTGGTGGTTTAGCCTTCCCAGAATCCATTTTCTCACACAGATTTCCATTTGGTCAATTTCAATAGCAAAAATAATTCTTCATGATAAGAGTTTCTCTACCTGGGCTCTAGAATTTAGCTTCCTGTTGCAGTCACTGTTGATTGTGGCCAAACTTCATTTTTTTCAAATCTGACAATACGGTTTTAATCTGCACACTGTGAGAATGCTTTTGTTTTATGTACATTAATGTCTGCAGGTTAACCCCTTGGATGCAAGAGAGGTTTCCGTTGCTTAAATTAAATTAATTAATGACAACCCCTGTAGTAGCACTCAGGGTGGAACTACAGGCAGTGCAGAGGGTACAGCTGTGATGGGGTCCAGCATCCAAGGGTGGCCATCAGCTCTGCGCTATATTGCAACTCATTATAATCAGTCCAGTTTCCTGTCTTGTCTGGAGGCCACACCTGGCCCCTGCTAGCCAGTAAGATGGCAATAGCACTGGGGAGCCCCTTGCCTTTTGTTCAGGAACCCTTTAACTCCTTAATGACCCTTGACGGTCATAGCACATCATGGGTTGTTTTGACTTAACAACCCAAGACGTGCTATGACCGTCATGGAATTCTGGGCTCCCCCCACGGACCGTCACTCTGGTCTGATACTTAAGGACCAGTGACAGTCCTGGTACATCATGGAGTTCATGGCTCCCGGCGCGACTACACGATGCTCTGGAAGCCCTGAACCGGATGTAATAATAATTTAAAAAAAAAACCCCGTGGTCTCCAAGTGCTGGCCGTGTGTGTGTGCGCCAGTCGTTAAGTGGTTAAGCTAATGTTTTGAGGTGTTTATTTCCTCTACATCTTCTTTAACTCAGTGTATTAATCAAGGAGTAGAGGAAGTGTGATTTTACACAGTTTCTCTGTGCATGCTATGGGGGGTAAGTATATGGTGTTTCCTGTATTACAGTCCTTATGATGGACTCCAGCGATCATACACTGTAGTACATACCCTGACGTGCACCTAACACCAGTGAAGTTACCCTGACAAATTTGTGCATTCACACCTATCTAGCATTTAAGAGATTAAATGGCCCATTTAATTCTACAGGAATGTGTATTTGTTCCCTGTGGCGTAGAATGCATATTACACATTAACCCATTACGCCAGGGCTGTCCATGTTCAGTCATCAAGGGTCACCAACAGGCCAGGATGTAAGGATTTCCCTGATTACACACAGGTGAGTTAATCAGTGTCTCATTCATTGTGACTGACTCACCTGTGTGTAATCAGGGATATTCTTACCTCCTGGCCTGTTGGTGACCCTTGTGGCCTGAAGTTGGACAGCCCTGTACTAAGCAATAACTGTGCAATCCTGAATGATTTCTCTATACAAGGAAATGCAGTCATTTTGCACTGAAAGATACAGAGGAACAGAACACCCACAAACTTTTACCATAAAATTCTGGGTATAATATGCACTTTGTTCCCCTTTTTCACAATAGGTGAAGAGGGTTATGTATTGTACACAAGTAAGTTATCTTCACCTCCCTGCCTTGATCTCTTTTTCTCTTTCCCCCTCTCTACCCACCTCAGTGCTTTAGACCCATCCAGTGGCCTGCAGATTTTGCCAGCCACATCCGTGGCTATGTCTCCTATCCTTTCAGGTCCTGGCAGGCCATGTCTTTCAATGAGGAAACTCATGAGTTGCAGAGATCAAGGGAGGGACAGATACAGAGAAAGGATTGAATTGTGGGTGTGTGTGTTATACACAGGAACTTAAAGGGGAACATTCACCTCTTACATTTTTGTTTCCATAGGTTTAGTTAATAAAGTAGTATTAGGAAAGGTGTTTTTTTTTTCTTCATATACGTTTAACCCTTTGAGTGTCAGAGGTACCCAACGCAGGTACCTCTCTGGCACTCAAAGGGTTAAAAAGTTTTATTCTTCAATCTGTGGACTTCCACATAATGTGGCACCCTGAATCTTCGGCACAGCTCTTCTTCTCCTCCCACCTCCCTCCCAGCTGCCCCAGGGAGCGCGTTTACACTTCCCTTTGGTGTGAATAGCTTCTATCTTTACAACAAGCTCCGGTTAACAATATACTGAGGTTGCAACCTCAGTATAATGCAAACCGGAGCTTGAGGTAAGGATAGAAGCCATTCACACTACACTGAAGGGAAGCTCCCTGGGGCAGCTGGGAGGGAGGTGGGAGAAGAATTAGGAGGTCAAGAAGAGCCGTGCCGAAGATTCAGAGTGCTTCATTATGCTGACCGGCACAGCATGAAGGTTGAATAGCATTAAAAGTATGTACATAAAAAACAAATAAATGTTTCCTAATATTTCTTTACTAACTAAACCTATGGTAACAAAAATGTAAGAGGTGAATGTTCCCCTTTAAGGTTTTACTTGGGTATAATTCACACCTGTGTATATATATACATACATGTGTATTATAACAGACTTTATGGTATACACTTTTCCACTGCTCTGCCACAGGAGGGCATTTTTCCCCGTATTTGCTTTGTAAATTGGTGTTTGACAGGGTTAGCACTAAAATATCAGTCCTATTCTCTGATTTAGTACAGAATTGTAGCAATACATCCTACCTGATGGGGAAGTTAGTTTACTACAGCGTTGCATTACTTCTTTATACATTTGACCCAAAGATTTTAAAAGTGCAGTAAACTTGTTTTTTTCTATGAAGATATATGTTGTTATTGTGCTTTTCCTGCTGAGTAAAACTGATGGGAGGTTTTTCATTCAAAAATTATTACATCTCAAACTGTTAATATCAGCACCAGCTGGTGTCCAAAAGATAAATCATTTTGAGTCATTGACTATGACTTTCCATAGAAAGAGCATTGAAAGTGATAAAAACAGCAATACACACAGAGACCTTGGCTTAGAGACGTCTGCAGGCCTGCCTTGTCGATTCCAGTCTCCTCTAAGAGGCGTTGCATGGAGCCGAAAGGCACCGAAAGGACTGATGGCACAGGAGCGCAGACAGCTCTACAGCAAGGAGACTGGCTGTCAGTCTCTGAAGAAACAGGATTTCTTCAGATTGTGGTACTTTTGGCAGATAATAACACTATTAAGAAGCTAGTCACCATATGCAGAATTATTGGGGATGACTTTATACTGGGTGGTAGTTCCACTTTAAAGGGATAGTAATACTTGAAAATAATTTTATTTTATATTGTAGCCCTTAAAAAACATTAAAATGGTATATGTCTTATCTCCCAAACCTTTATGGTTTGGGAGATATTAGCAAGTAAAGTAAAGTTCCCTTTTCCTGGCTGTTTCAGCCAAGTCTGCCATCTAGTGGACATATTTGGAATCCGGTCCACAGATCAGCCAGCAGCTCTTTAGCAGTGCCGAGATCACAATCTTTAAAAAGAACTGCTTCATTGGAACTGTCTACAAATTGTGCCTGGCTTGCAAGCACACTTTGTAGACAATTCCAATGAAGAAATTATTTTTAAAGATCGTGATCTCGGCACTTCTGAAGAGCTGCGGCCGGTCTGCGGACTGGATTTCAAATCTGACAGCTAGAGTAGTGATGTCACTCCAGGGGAAACTTTACTTGCTAATATCTCCCAAACCATAAAGGTTTGGGACATAAGACTTATAGAATTTTAAATGTTTTTTAAAGGGCTACAATATAAAATAAATTTATTTTCAAGTATTACTATCCCTTTAAAAACTAACCTGTTGGTGTCAAGGGGGGCAGGGCTTTCATTGTTTTCACTGTAAGAAGATTGTCCCCTGCTGTTATCTGTCTAGTCTTACAACCAGATTCCACATCTGAGAAGAGATGGCTTACACTAGGTAAAAGGGGCGGGAGGGGGAAACTTTGCTTGTGAATATCTCTTAAACCATAAAGGTTTGAGAGATAAGACTTATATCGTTCTTCATGTTTTTTTTAATGCCTACAAAATAAAATAAAGTTAAAACGAAGTGTTACTATCCCTTTAATGAATAGGCTCCATAGAATAGCATGAAACACATGAAGAGTTTAAAACACTGGAGAAGTAATCTCTTCTTTATCAATTCTTTTTCACATCTTAGTGCTTAACCCCCCCCCCAGAGGCCACAAGATAAAATAGCAGTTAAGTGTAAAAAAAACAATTTTGAGTTGTAATAACTTTTCAATAAAAAACCTGCTAATAATGGAGTGCTTTTGTTTAATTCAGTACGAAAAACCATATAACATATATAGTTTCATTAAAAAAGTTTACTACTCCAGTTAAAATTAATTTTTCCACTAGCAGGTATAATAGACTTTACATTTCAACAAATGCATTTAAAATAAAATCCCCACACTGGGGAGCATTTAAAGCCTAACAAAATGAATGTATAATTTAGTTGTATAGTAAAGGGTTTTCTAATAGGTATAAAAGTAAAAAATGCTTCGGCCGCCATGCGACAGATTGGATATTGATCATGTGCAGTTATGTCTTTTTAGCTGCTGGTTTTCGCTAAACATATTTAGATTTTTTTTAAGGCCAGCTATTAGTAAAAGCTTAATGTTACCATTAATAACAATAATGATCTGCAGTGTGCTAAAAGATGAAGTCATTGTAATAACGGATGGCTGTATACTGGTCGCACAATCCTTAGAGATACAAACAGTAAAATAAGAAATGAAATCAAATTAGAAAACAAACTATTATTTATTAGAATACAATCACTGTCTGTCCACAGCAGGAATTAGAACACTTAAAGCCGGATTCATCATGTTAAAGAGGTGCAATTTGTAGTCAAACCAATTGAACCATAGGGTATACCTGAAATCCCTGTTGATCTAAATGGTCATTTTAATCCCTTCAATGCTAGAGAGGACTCCGAGGCATTGCAAAGACCTCTCCAGCGTTAAAGGGGTTAAAAACTAATTTAACAGATGCAGCTCAAATCCTATCTGAGTATAGTCCATAAAACCTTCTTGATATATAGACAAACCTTCATTGCATGCTGGGACATTACTTTCTTTATCAGGGTTGGATAGCCAGTGTTCCCTTTAAGGTAAGGAGTGAGCAGCACTGAAAGAGTTAAGAGCTATTACACATGGGTAGGTCTGCATTATGCTGATTCTGCTTTTCCAGTGCAGCTCTGCAGAGACAGTCATCTTTAACTCTTTCAGGGCTAGGTTGGTCACCTTTGTACAGCTTGTGGGACACTGGTTGGGCAGCCTGAAGCCCACTGGCTGTTGGGGACTGCAACTCCCGTTGCTTGCAGTCTGTTGGATGGCTGGGGATGGTGAGGTTGTGGTCCTTGGTGGTTCGGGGGGTGTCTGTGGTTGCCCAGCCTTGCTGTGTATCGTTGATAGTTACAGGTCATCATATCAGCATGTGGGGTTGGGGTCTCAACGCAATGCTTTGTCTGCATCGGGTTTAGTGGGGTGAGTTTGTCGGAACCTTTGATGGATATAGGGGGGATGCAGAGCAGCTCCTTGGGACATCTTCGGGTGTGGTTCCACATGCTATGGCCATATCACCTGTTCCAACTGGTGTTCTGGAAGCAGAGTGTGCGGAGTTTTACCTTTGCTGGTCAAGTCCTCTTGGGTTGCATCTGAAACAGGAGACCAAAGAAAAAATCTGGAGCAATGAGGATGTTGAGATTTCCTCACTCCTGACTTTGGAGGATTCAACTCTGGACAAGGAAGAAAAAAATGTTGATAAGCGTGAGAAGAAGGGACACAAGCATTACAGGACGATTCCCAAGGTTTTTCGGAATTGCTTTTGGCCCTTTGCCATTTTGGCTAGGGTTTTGGGTGAGTAATTTCCACAAAAGTATTCAGTGCTTTTTTTTGCTATACATGTCGCACTTACAGTGGTTTGTCTTGGTGCCAAACATTTTCGTCAGTGCATGATGGTTCATACTTCGATGGCTTGGGACCAAATGGACATTGACCTATGTTTGTTCATCATGACTAGGCTGGTCTGGTTTCAAGGTGGTATGGTGTTGTTTCATTCCGGGGGGTTAGGGCTCCCTGCCATGTCTGCATAGGTCAGAGGTTCAATTAAACCTCTTGCAAGTTTGGACAGTCCTGTCAGTTCTGACATGAGTGATCCAGCTGTGGAGGACCACACTCCTTTGCTAAATGTTTCAGGAAGCGTGCAGGGGGAAAATGGGGTGATATGGGAGAGAAAGGGGTGACACCGGTGCAACTCAGCAACATGTGGCTGTGGCTTACTTGCAATCCTAATTATTAGACTTGGTCATTGAAAAGGAGTGGTGGTGGTGTGTGAGGAGATTTAAGCTTGTCTATTCACCCCCCACTTTTTTAATCTTTTCTTTTCTTGCAGATGTCTCTTCCTTGCAGGTGTGGATTGTCGAGCAGTCCTACATTTATTGGCTGAGACATAGTGCTATGGTGCATAGGAGTGACTTCTAATGCTCTTTAGTTGACAACCAACTGTTCCTCATTTTCTTTCTGTCTCCAACATAGAGTTCTCTTAGGCCAAATAAATAAATTATGATTTGTAATAGAATATGGATGAGGATAAAGCTAATTACTCAAACTTTGACTGGTAGACTGTTTTAAATATTAAGTCTCCATTTTAGATACTCCGATCATGTTTATTGTTTTTTCCAATATAGAGTTGTTTTTTGTAATATAAATTGGTAAATCTATTTGAATAATTATATTCAATAAGTATTTTGGGGTTACTCTTGGTATTTGAAGTGTTATATATGATTTTAACTTTGAAAACTTTAATTTTAGTGTCATCATATGGTTCACTCCTTCTGATGAGTAAGAAGATAGCGAATTGGTATTGACAAGCCATATCTAGGAAAACAACTATTTGATCGCTTAATAATAGCTCTTTATCGGAAGGTGTTAACCAGAGTCCTTATACCGCAGCCGCTTGGGATTTTAGTCTCCAATAACTATATATACCCTTTGTCTGAAGAGATACGATTGTGATTATATATATTATTACATCACTGAAATATGTGGAGGGTTTGTAGTGCTATGAGTCCCTTTGAGAGTTGGTGAGATCTCCAGTTAGATTCGGGAGATTGATCCTTAAAACTTTATTGTTTCTTTAATATATAAATTCAACTTTAATAAAGATAGAGTTTGAAGGTAACTGAAGGGTTAACTCCTGACTCATAGAGAGGCTCGGAGGGCGGCAAAACTCCACAGGTTTGTTAATTGGTTATCGGGGGTTATATCAGAGTGTCTGTGGTATGGAGACAAACTTAGGGTTACGACTAATAGTTTACACACGCAAAACGCATTGATCTATTTGCTCACACCTGCTCATGAAGACTTCTCATAGTCTGTATATTTTATACTTTTACTGGATACTTTTAATCTCTGTGTTGCTTTTGAAATAATAAAGACATTACTGATTTTACTATGATACTAAGTGTCTGAAGATCATTAGCTGATGCAGCCAAACCCGTGTTTGTATATATCCATTGGAGATACAGAGAGCTCCGAGGCTGGCACACGAAGATAATGACACTTGTTTCAGTGTAACGGATAAAGTGTTAAGAGCATTTAACATGTTTAAATTATAATGCCAACTCCCTTATCACTGGAGCCACTTGACTGTTTGTGTAGATCATATTTTTGCACCACTATGGTTTATTATTTCTTTAGTTTTCCAAGATGTTTGGAACAACCTATCTGCCAATTTCCTTACAAAACTGTATGCAAGTGTATCTAGAAGAACTGATACGGTTTTGAAGGCAAAGGTTGGTCACACCAAATATTAATTTGATTTTTCTTCTGTTCACTCACTATCATTTTGTTAATTAAAAAAAAAAAACTATTAACATGTCTGTTTTTGAAAGCATTCTCACTTTACAGCATTTTTTCACACCTGCCTAAGACTTTTGCACAGAACTGTATATATCTAAATAACTACGATAAAAAAAATAGTTTTCTAATTAAAAAATGTCTAATGCAGCTAATTTTTAAATCTTTTTCAAAATCATCATAGTGGTAGTAGGGTCCCTTTAAAGTCCACTTTGATATGTTATATCCTATTATACCAAATATATATTATATATGACAGGTTGATCCAGACAGAAATCCATAAACCATTTTTAACACTGGACATAATTTCTTCCCATGAAACAAATTGGAATATTATTTCTCAGTTTCCTGTGCGACTCCCTGAATCAATATAAGTATAAGCTGTTCCTTACAGTAGGAGGAACTTGATTAATTTGGCTTACAATAACCCTTTGAGTGCCAGAGGGGTATGCAAAGCATTGCACATTGCACTCAAAGGTTTAAAGTAAAAGTATCATATATTATGGAAACTGTATATGTTAAAGAACTTTTCTTCCAGAGTACAATAAGGGTACGCCCACTGCTGGAGGATGCTCAATTCAAATGTTTTTACAGTATAAAGTTTGATTTTGTTCTCAGTTCTATCATGGCCTGGCATTTTACGGTGGCACTGTTGGTACAGCAGTGTATGTGAGGATACTGTCACTGACAGTTGTCTTTCATGGAATAGTTTAGCCTAGTGTAGCAGCAGGAAAACCCTAAAAAATTCTTGACCAAGCTCTGAGCTGTGATAACTTTTAATTGGCACATCTTCCAACAGTGGAAGTACCCTTATTGGCAAAGCCATACCAAATATTCATGTTCCATAATATGCAGCACTTTCTATTTATACATCAAGGGCATTTTTATCTTGTACGTATATGTTCAGAATCATGAAAATCAGCAATGTAAACCAACATATACAGTGAGTCATTACCTTTACATTCCAGGACAAGTGTTCCACATTGAAATCATGAGTTACATATGCCATCTTATTATCTAAAAAATGACAGAGTGTACTTTATGTATCAGAGTCTCCAGCCTGCAAAACTAGAGCAGCACAAGATATAAAAATAGCCACATATTTGTCAAAGAAAATGAATCACATATGGATGGAATATGGAATTCTATGTTGTAGGTGGTTGATTGACAGAGACACCTAGTTTGTGACAAAAGCTGCTATGGTGGTTAGATGGTGACTTCAGCTTCAACAGAAATATTGCATCATGGGAAACATAATTGATTATTATTATCATTTCCAGAGAAGGCTTTCAAAAAAATAAAAATACCATGAAAATAATCATACAAATAATTAGTTCTGCCAAATTTCATAATAAAGCCATTACAGTCTCTTGTGCATAGACTAGGGATGGGTATCTTGTAGGTATGGTTTGAGAACAATTCTGACCAGCTGAGGATGATGGGAGCTGTAGTCCAACAACAGCATGCGGGGCTGCAGGTGTCAAAATCCCTGGCTATTATATGCATAACGGTAGTAACCATTTCTGTTTATTGGAGTGCTTTGTCTGTCTTTCATAGGATAAGGATAAAAGAGCGTAAGTGGGACATGGGAAACCCGTTTAACCCTTTGAGTGCCACAGAAGCATCCAACGCATTGAATGCAGTACATTCGATACCTCTCTGGCACATCAAGCTTTAAAGCTTCTCCCTTTCCTTGCGCACCAATGGGGATATCCAGGCACCCTTTTGGCTTCTGTAGGATGAACTCCAAGCACGAATGGTTTACGTTCTAGCATATGTACATCACAGAAAATGTTTTTTCATTAAAGGTACAGTAATGTTTATTATGGAAGATATATTGCTAGATACATAGAATGGTTTTCCTACTAATTCATTGAAGGATATTCCCACTGCTATTAGATGCCTGCGTTGTGTATCCCTCTGGCATTCAAAGGGTTAAAACATATTGCAGAGGGAAAAATGCATTCGATTGGTCATTAAACATAGGTCTTCATGGGCTGCAATATTAACAGTGCCATGAAAAATAAATCTGTTGTTTTACACAGAAGGAAAAGAACTGCAATATATATTTTTCCAAATAAAAATTGCTTTCTGTGGACTGTGGAGGAGAAGATCAATGTTTCAGCTCTACTCCTGAGCTTTTAACAAGTCAATGATGCAAACAATAGTGCACCACTGAATAACCAGCCCTAGTGGGTAGATGTAAATGTACTATAGATTCTGAATGTCTCAAATACCATCACAATCTCCTGAAAGAATAAAACAAATGCAAAGTGAGATACTCAATAAAAGTATAGAAGTGATTAAATAAATTAAACTAGAATAAAATTGAATATATATGTATATATATATATATATATATATATATAGAGAGAGAGAGAGAGAGAGAGAGAGAGAGAGAGAGAGAGAGAGAGTGTGTGAGAGAGAGAGAGAGATTAAAATGGATGTGTGGTAGCATTCAATCCAACAGAATAATTGCCCAGGTGCACATCCCCATAATAGAATAGCAACATAAAGTAGAACATAAAGAGGGGGCAGCACCTATGGGACTTTTTTTAAATAATTTAATTAGGCCAATGGTCAAGTATAATGGTCGATGTTCCAGTTACAAGACCTTTATCAACGCGTTGATAAAGGCCTTGTGACCGAAAAATCAACCATTATACTCGACCATTGGCCTAATAAAATTATATATATATATATATATATATATATATATATATATATATATATATATATATATAAATAAATGTACTAAGCCTACCCTGTTCCAGGTAGCAGAAAAAGACAGCACACATCACTATAATCAAACTTAGTAGTTTATTCTAACATCATTACTATGACAGAGTCAAACCGTTTCGGTCCTATAGTGGACCTTCCTCAGGGAAAAGGTTTTTTTTATTACACTACATTTACAGTAAGGGCGGTAAGGCTATGGAATTCTTTGCCTCTGGATATAGTGCTTGCAGATAATGTAACTGCATTCAAAAAAGCAATGGATGCCTATCTAGCACAGAACAATATGGAGAATTATGACAGATGGCTTCAAAGCAAATAGGATATTGATCCAGGGAACTATTTGACTACCAATTGGAGTCAGGAAGGAATAATTCCCCCCCACACACATATTTCGGACTAAATTGCAAATGACTCCAGAGGGCTTTTTTTGCCTTCCTCTGGATCAACAGGGGTGTTTTTGGCATGGGCTGGACTTGATGAACGCATGTCTTTTTTTCAGGCTTATCTACTATGTTACTATGTTACACTATACATAACATATATATACAAAAAGTAACAGAATAAGCAAGGCTGCTCACCCAATCACATTGCGGACTGGCACCACAGTGAAACCGCCAAAACTCGGGATCTCCAGGTGCTCCATGCTGGTGGTAATGTCACGTTTGCACTGTATCCGTTGTTATGCAATGGCTAGTCAACTAAAGAATAACAAAGCGTTGCCAGCTGAAGCAGACGCTATAGCATACAGACACAAAAGCAAAATAAAATAAAGGGCTAAGGCTATTTGAAAAACATGTCCATTTAATAGAGTCCATCTCATAGAGATCAGGTAGAGTCCCGCATACATTTCTAGGAAGAACAAAAATATATATAGACAGAGGATAAGGGCAAATCAAAGTCCAATCATCTGATAGGTCATCTGGAGAAATATTGGCAACTTGGCTCAAGTCATAGATGATAATATCCATATATCCATATTGTAGAGCTCTCCATAGTTCACTTGTAGGAATTCCAGCTGCTAGAAGATTGGTAACAGAGTCATTCATGGGCCCATTCCTGTGGTTTATCCACAAGGAGTGCCTCCAAGAGTATGGTGCTGATATGATGCATTAAAAGGTGCTCCCATCTAGTAGTATCTTCAGATGCTCCCATCTAGTAGTATCGTCTTATCAGGGTTGCTACATATAATGTTTTATGTGTTCCACATCCTTATTTTATGTCCCGTTCCTGTGTTATGACACAAGGAGTGCTGGCTCCATGATATATTGGAGGATTAAGTACCTGACATCCCTACTTAGTTAAGGGATGCTGACAACATACCGCCAGATGCGGACGGAATCAGAGATGGGAGTTTAAATACTATTTCACTGTTGAAGTAAATCCTAATGTGTACTGTCTCTCTCTGCTACCCGGGACATCCCAAGCTGAGTACACTTATGTGTCTGTTCCTTATGGGAAGTGCAATTTCCATTTTCTTTAAATTTGTGTTGTTTATATGCCATTGCCTAATGTGTTCTGCTGTCCATTATTTTTGACACATATACATAAACATGGCTAAAACTCATGAAAGGGATTTATAATTCTAGAATAAAGTAAGCTCTGACTTCTGAGTCTCATTGATGCAGTGTCAGTCTTCAGTGTCTTTAATGTACAATTGTAACTCAATGAAACAAGCTGAATAGACACCGAGAGGCTCATAATCCAAGTGGAAGTCATATTGAATTAAGCAGTATGTATGGCCCACATATAGGTATGTATCAATCAGAAAAGGTCTGTAACACTACAGCTGACAGACATTTATTTCTCCTATAAAATGGAACTGTGAACCGTCCACATACCTACCTCATTGGGGTATCCATCTTTTTTGAACTACATGACTAAATGTATCACATTCTTTCCAATAATGCATTTCTCTATATTGACTTTTTGATTTACAGTATATTTTTGAGTATTATTTAAGGTTTTTCTCTTGAATTATACACATACTAGTATAAAAGCCCATGCACACGGGCCAAAGTGAATGGCACTGAATGGGTTAACCCTTTGAGTGCCAGAGGGGTACGCAATGCATTGCAGAGCAATGTATTGCGTACCCCTCTGGCACTCAAAGGGTTAAGATAGCCGTGCACCCGCCAGTCCCTGCACCTGCCGCCTCAGTAATAGCAGCGTGTGAGGTACCAGGAGAGGGAACGCGCCTCTACCTTGTCAGTCTAGGGTGTTTGTGCGGGAGCGAGCCTTGACCCAGAGCAGCAACTCTGGGCTCAGCTAGACACCGCTTGACTGGGGCCAGAGCTCCCTCACACACCGGGACGGACACCAGGCACACAGGGCTGGGAGAGCAGCTGGGAAGATGGAGCATGTTGTCCGTTTGGGCAGTCTCTACTGCGCATGACTGCATCTGACAAACATACATCTGGCTTTTATATAATAGGATGGATCTATTATTCTAAGTGATGAGCAATGCTAATAGTTCTACAATGAATTATACACGGGTCATTTTGTCTAGGAATTGTGTCTGTGTAGTGCATTTACTGTTGTCTATATAATTATTTAACAAACTTTTTAATTTTATGTGTGTATAACTTTAAGACCTCCTGCGCATTTTGCCCTTACGTTATGTTAAGCTGGTTTCCTTATGTAGGTGTAATGAAACCAAAGGGTTAACTAATACAAAATGGGGTAATCTCTGCAATGAGCTTGGTACCGCACTGGCATTCAAAGGGTTAATTTTATTAGTGAATTTTGCTCACATTTAAACAGCTTCAGTTTTCTTGCTATAGTTTATTCCCTGAAATTCATTGTTATTCCATTTAACCTGTGTCTGAGTACGTTCTGGAAATGCACAAGGCACTTTACAGAATGCTTTGTACACATTTGTCTAAAACCAATTTACCTACCTATTGAAAGGGCTTTAAGAAAACTGTATTATAAATTGATACATGTTTGTGATCACAATAATTTGGCATATGGGATTTTAAGTTCTAAAACCATCATGCGTTCTTTAATGAGCTATAAATAGGGCATTTCGGTTTCTTTATGTAACAATTTAAAATGATTATACGTCTTGCTGGGAAAATAGCAAGTTGTTGCTGAGCTATTTTATTTTCCGAGTGGACCACTGAGCTTTATATTAATGTTACGTGCTGTCATGCATTCAGCATGCTAACAGGTACTCGGTAAACTCTGTCACACAAAAAAGATATAGAGAGACAATAGGTATTCATGACCTGAATACTTTGCCTCCTGTCACAAATCCTGCTCCCTACCACCAATCCAAAAATGTCAGAGATCTCATTTGCAGTGTCTTGCATACACCTCTAGCATTCAATGGGTTAAATCAAAGCCTGATTAGAAATAAGTTCTGCTAGAATTCAGAGGAGGCCCATATTTTAGCCTTTCAGTGACAGAGTGGAGAATGAGGTGTTTAGCGGTGTATTTAGGCTTTCTGCAGCGCTAGGCCCAACCAAGTTCAAGCACCCCTCACCATTAGGGTTGCCACCCAGCCGGTATTTTACCAGCAGGCCGGTAAAAAATTGGCTTCTGTCCAATGTTAAGTCTATGGAGGAAATGCCATGGCCGGTATTTTTTTGAAGAAAAGGTGGCAACCCTACTCACCATACACACTTTGCCACACCCAAACCTCATCAGACCACTTCCACAGGCCACATCCCTTCCCTTAAAGCCACAGAAGCACAAATATCAAATTGCAATGATTTTTGTGTGTGTCTGTATGTGTTATTGAAACGCACAAGTACATGTGTACAGACACACATGCTTTATATATATATATATATATATATATATATATATATAGAGAGAGAGAGAGAGAGAGAGAGAGAGAGAGAGAGAGAGAGTACTGTGCAAAAGTCTTAGGCAGATGTGAAAAAATTATGTAAAGTAAGGCTGCATTCAAAAATATACATGTTAATACACACCAAATATTGATTTATATATATATATATATATATATATATATATATATATATATATATATATATGCACACACACAATATAAATACACAGTACTAAATGCAAATAACTGTCATCCAAGGGACTTTGGGAAAGAGATGCCCATGATACGTCTATGAGCCCTCCATTTCGGAGTATGGCTGGCTGAGAACAATGGGAAATGTATCTTATCTTATTATTGGGTTGCTAAAAAAGATTGGTGACTTTCTGATTTAATATTGGCAGCTGAAAACCTCTTCTCAGTTTGCCTTTGTCAAATGGCTAAAAACACTTGTTTGCTTGTGAATCTTTACCTCGCAATACATTTTCACTTGAGGTGGCTGTGTCCAGACTTTTCCTACTGCCTGGCAGCGATAGATCCACCCATACTGATCCCCCAGCCATGTCCTACTGCACTGGTAGCCACAGAGCCACACATACTCACTTCCAGCCATGTCACACTGCATTAGTAGACATAGAGCCACACATACTGACAATCCAGCCATGTCCCACTGCACTGGTAGCCATAGAGCCATACATACTGACAATCCAGCCTAGTCACACTGCACTGGTAGCCATAGAGCCACACATACTGACAATCCAGCTATGTCCCACTGCACTGGTAGCCATAGAGCCACACATACTGACAATCCAGCCATGTCCCACTGCACTGGTAGACATAGACCCACACATACTGACAATCCAGCCTAGTCACACTGCACTGGTAGCAATAGAATCACACATGCTGCCCCCCCCCCAGCCTTATCCCATTGCACTGGAAGCCATATTTTAGTACCAACCTTATTGTCCCACTTCACTGGTAGCCATAGAACTACACATACTAAGTCTGAACCCTGGCAGTATGTCTCTAGCATAACAGAAACTAGCAAAGTTATTGACATTTTAGGGTTTAACAAACTTTTATGGGGTTTCAATGTGTGAGAATTTCCACTGAAAAAGAGGCAAACTGCATGGTTTCAGTTGAATTCCAGTGGCGATAAGCCCATCTCTATATGTATGTAATTCCGCAGGATTACATAATTACTTTATACTTTTCCTGCGCGTGTCCTATTCCCTCAATAAGCACTTTTAGGTCATACATGTGCCTTATAAATGACCTGATATCATGAGTCTGTCCAATATGTGCGATTGTACACTATTATTTCTAAGGGAATTAGGTGCCCTTGCTGTATGACAGTATCACTGACGGCACTATTGTCTTATATGGGTGTTATATTCTCTCATTTTCTGTTTTCTTATATCTTCTATTCTCTATTTCTATTTTGTTCTCTGTTGTGTTATATTGTGTTTCTTTTCTGTATTTCTATTATATTCTGTTTTCCTTTATGTTGTATTATTTCATGTACTGTTTTCTTAGTTCACATGTTATATTGTGTTCTTCAAGTGTTAGTAATGTCCGCAAAAATGTTTTTTGCATTTAGAAGAGCTTAAAAAGCTGAGCTGAATGCAAAAAAACCGTATCTCTCAAACCGCTATGGTTTAAGAGATACTGGCGTTTAAAGTTTAAAACTTTTTTGTGGACATTACTAACACTTTCAAAGACCCGGCATAATATAAAGGATCTTGCCCAGACATGGACACCCTTCACTTTGGCACCAGGATGCAGAGCTGTTAAAAGTGGGAGCAACAACTTACTCAAGTTGTTCAAGTGAACTCTCCCATGAGGAGTTGTGCTGCTTGATTTCCTTGGCACAAAAGAACACACTTACCATATATGCTCTGCTACCATTATAGCCACCAATAAAACCTTAAAGGGATAGTATTACTTCAAAATTACTATCCCTCATATTGTAGCCCTTAATAAACTGAGTTAAATGACACCAGCGGCGTCTCTCAAACCTTTATGGTTTAAGAGATAGCCGCTTTCAAAGTTTCCTCTCCCCTGCTGTCAGCGTTCTGCTGCCAGCAGGGGAATCCGGTCTCAGAATCAAGCGGAGGCTAGTGTCATTTAGCCTTTAGCCATTATTAAGGGCTACAATATGAGGGACAGTAATTTTGAAGTAATATTATCCCTTTAAAGTGATAGTAATACTTTGCTTTATCTTTATTTCATTTTGTAGGCATTCAAAAAACATGAAGAACAATATAAGTCTTATCTCTCAAACCTTTATGGTTTAAGAGATATTTACAAGCAAAGTTTCCCCTCCTGCCCCTTTTACCTAGTGTAAGCCATCTCTTCTCAGATGTGAATCTGGTTGTAAGACTGACAGATAACAGCAGGGGACAATCTTCTTACAATGAAAACAATGAAAGCCCTGCCCTCCTTGACAAGTTTTTCAGGTTTTTACCTTATCTTAATTGATGATTGTCCCTCTCTGCAGTCTACCTGGGCACCTCCCTTCTGATCTGGCTGAGCAGTGTTACATCAGTAAAAGGGGGCGGGGGGGGATACTTTGTCATTGAATTACTCTTGAACTACAACTCTGACAGAATTGAAATAACACTCTCCAAAGTCCAAATACTATGATGATTAATTAGAGCTGCTTTTATTATGAAACATTACTATCCCTTTAAGTTTAATTATATAAGGGGCAGTTTTGTCTTCAAGAAATCTCTTATGTACCTTACATTTTCAGGAAAAGGTTTCAGACAGCCTACTTCTTCACTTTCTCCAGTTATTAGATTTACCAGTAAATCAAAGCAACGCTGGAATATCAAGAGGCAGATGAACATATCTGCTTCTACAAATCTTTTCTTGAAGGTTAGATGTTGACTCATGTGCTTTTACGAAATAGTGGAGGAACTCAATGACAGTTGATTGAGTACTGCAAGTGGTAACATCAGGTTATCAGATCCTAACCCTGATGACAATACCGTATCTTGAGATCTATTTAATTAAGACCCCATATGTAATATCAAGTATGCTTTAACAGCTGGTAACATAAAGCTTCAATCCTAACACGCAAAGGATGTCTGAAAATATCTTCCAATTCATACAAAAAGCAAAGTAATAAGTGACTTCTAAGATTTATCACAAAGTTTGCAGAAAGTATTTTAACTATCCTATATAATAATTCGTTAAACGTGTGTGACGCCACAGTCATGTGCAGTAGAGACTGCTGCATGTGCTGCAGTCATGAGCAGTAGAGAGCGCCCCGCTCTGTATCAGCCGCAGCACGGGCAGTTTCTACTGAGTATGACTGCACAGCGACCAGCTGGCCCTGTATCAGTCGCGGCGTGGGCAGTCTCTACTGAGCATGACTGCACCCCGACCAGCTGGCACTGTATCAGTCGCGGCGTGGGCAGTCTCTACTGAGCATCACTGCACCGCGACCAGCTGGCACTGTATCAGCCACGGTGTGAGCAGTCTCTACTGTGCATGACTGCACCACGACCGGCTGACAGTGGCACTGTGGCCCGTGTAACAGGCTCTTCAACTAGTTTTTAGTTATAAGAGTCAGGCCACTTTTCAATTTGCCATTGCTTTTCAATTTCCTTCAAACAGTTCTAAGACACATCCCTCTAAATGTCAAACTTTGTTCCTTATACTTACTGTTCCAGCGTAATATTATTGATATTCTGAGATTCATTCTTTGATTCCAGGGGTGGCACATATGGCCCCTCCTTTAGAAATCCAACTCTCCCTTGGCACTTGAAAATAGTTCTTGAGGTCTCAAATCATGCTCCTTTTGCTTTCCTGTCTCCTTCCTCCCTAAAACCCCTTAACTGTATGACTGATTTCCTTACTGAATTTTATTAGCTAGGAGAGTCTCGGGGCTTGGTAATCTCTCCTTTCTCACCTTATTCTTCATCAAGATAAAGCTATTCTGAGGGCCAGTCTAGATCAGCTTGGAGAAGCTTCCACATGGTCTTTTCTACATTACTTTATGAATCTCTTCTGAATGAATGTGCTTGCTTCTGCAAATGCCTATTTCGAACACATGGTTATGCAAGCTGGAGTTGTTTAAACATTTTTCTCTTTTGTGCCATGCATTTTGTGACCGGTTTGGGACATCCCCGTGGTCCCTGTGTCTCCCATTGGACACAAGAGAACAAGGGTTTTTTTGTACTCGCCGACAAATCCTTTTGTAGTAGTATATTTGAGGAAACAGGGCATCCTATCCCTCTGTCGGGGGATTGGGTGTCCTGCTATGTCCTGGCTTCAAGTGGGTGGAGCCTTAAGGCTAAAGTAGAGCAGGAGAGTTGAAGGAGTTTAGTTCTTCAATATATCTCTTTAAATAACTGGCCTCCTGCTGGAGAGAACTTCACCCCATGGACCTTGTGTGTTCCCAGTGGATTAAAAGAAAAGGATTTATTGGTAGGTATAAAAGTCCTCAAAGGGTTAAGGAAAGATAAAAAAAAAAAACAAGCAAATTTGAGAAGTTAGAACTTCTGAATGAATTATCTCCCAGCAGTGGAAATACCCTTGCTTTACTTAGCAGGAAAAAATATAATTCCAAATAAATATTTATTTTTTTTCATGAATAAACTGTACTATACCTTTAAAACAGATCAACAGTACGCTGCTCTCATGGGCTTACCATCCGTGGCCTGCAACCAGTTTCACTCAAAGGGCTGAATATGTGTGGCCCTGTACCCCAAAAAGCCATTGCATGTGTGTGATAGTAATAGTAATAATCTGTGAAAGTATTGCTACACATATTTGTATTGTTCCTATTTTACTGTGAAAAGACACAAATAACCTGGTTAGTAATTTTTCCTTTTTTGCAATTACAGCGTCTCCGGGTCAGCCGTTATGTTCCAAGTTGGCTCCAATGTCCGAAATCTGACAACAGAGAGTGTGGCCAATGCAGCAGGTACAGATATACATTGATTACTTTCTTGGTTCTTCCTTGATGCCAACATAATTTCTTCATTGGAGGTGTCAAATACATATGTAATGTGTTTTTGTGAAGCAGGCTCTATTCACTTGCACTGTGTGGAAGGATTTCCAGATCTGACGGTGTACAGCAAGTATAGGAACATATGTGTAAAGGAAAAATTGAGGCAAACTAAGTACTTCATGGGTTTTTAACCCCTTTAATGCTCAATAAATCTCCATCTCATTGCTTAGGAAAATGTTACAGACCTCTCAAGCGGTTGAAAGAGGAGTGGCTCAGTTGGATAATTCAGGGGTTGTCCAAGTTCAGTCCTCAAGGGCCACCAAAAGGCCAGGATTTAAAGCGTAACTTTCAGATCATAGCCAGTCCATGCAGTCATTAAATGCATGGTGACTAGCTTGAAAATATATGTCTTACCGTTAAAAATACTTGTGTCTAAAGGAATCCGTCCCGTTTCGGGACTGACGGGCAGGTTAGTGCGGTCTGTAAGCCTGCGCCGTCAGTCCATTCCGGTGACCATATGGTGCAAAGCCGTCTACTCTATGGAGACCGGGACTGACGGCTGATGTCTGCGCTCTAACCTCAGTTCCGGTCTCCAAACGGGACGGATTCCTTTAGACACAAGTATTTTTTTTTGGTAAGACATATATTTTCAAGCTAGTCGCCATGCATTTAATGAAAGTATGGTGACTTGCTATTATCTGAAAGTTCCGCTTTACCTGCACTCAAAGGGATAAGGATTTCCCTGATTAAGCACAGGTGAGTTTATCAGTGGATCATTCATTGTGACTGACTCACCTGTGTGTAATCAGGGAAATCCTTAAATCCTGTACTGTTGGTGGCTTGAGGACTGAACTTGGTCAGCCCTGTGATAATTGATAATCTCTGAAGCCAAGACTCTGGTTATGAAATAGGAAAAAAAAGTGGTTCAATTACCACGTCACTTCCATATGTAAATGATTCAATTTATCTCCTTGCGCCCAAGGCACCAGCACTTAGATTGTGAGCTCTATTGCCAAGGTACTCACTGTGCTTGAAAAATGCACATTGGTTCTGCTCTGTAAGAACAAAGATATTATTATTATTATTATTAGCCCCGTTTAAATAAATTTAACTATTTATCTATTCCATCGTTTGCCCCAGAATTTTTCACTTTACCTTTTATACACATGTCCCATAATGGTTGGGGTGACAGTCGACCTACTTTTTGACTTCACATATTCTGTAAATGCATAATCTGTAAAGTAAAATTGCCTATCCTTTTTTTTTTGCATCTTCACTGAGATTTTCTTACACTGTTAAAGGGATAGTAATACTTAAAATGTAAAAAAAAAGATGTTGTAGAGTTTATCCCCCTGAGTAAAACAAGAGTACTCCCACTGCTGAAAGGTGTTTCATTCAAAAGTTATGTACAGTGGCGCTGTTGCTACACGATCCTATGGACAGCTCTGGTCCCGGGACCATAAATCTCCATAGGATCGTGCAGCAACAGCGCCACTGTACAATTTCAGGCCACTGTGATATTGCACCTAAAAAATTCAACTTTGAAAATTAATAACTGTTGAATGAAACACCTTTCAGCAGTGGGAGTACTCTTGTTTTACTCAGGGGGATAAACCCTACAACATATTTTTTTTTTACATTTTAAGTATTACTATCCCTTTAAGTCCATGATAGGGAGCTCACTGAATTTTCGTTTCCAGAAAGCTTTGTGTCAAGGAATATGAAAGCAGGGTAGAGATACAATGTAACGCTGTCCATGCAGCACTGAATGCCCTGTAGGCATTATTGTCCGCTGCACGGATGATGCAACACTGTATCGCTATCTCTGGTTTCACGGAAAGCTCTCTGAAGACAGAAATTCAGTTAGCTCCCTGTCAGGGACATAAATCTGTAAAAAAATAGGTGAAGATGAGAAGGAAAAGATGTATAGGCAATACTTCATTACATTTTAGGTGCTCTCAGAATATGTAAAGTCAGGAAGAAGTCTGTCACTTTAATTCTGAAAAAATGTGGTACATTTCTTCTAGTAGTTATCATTATAGGATGCTGGGTGACAATTCCCAGTTGGATGGATGAGAATGACAGCAGTTCAGTAACACTTGGCGAGCCCAGGTTGCCCATCTATTATGTATTCGGGTTATTATTAAGTCAGTCAGTATTCAGCCTGCTAGTACATAATAAATGGGAATAAAACAGGCACAAGTGCAATATTCATACCTGGGAGACTCCAGTTCTGAGATTGAATTACCAGGTCTCCTGGGCAGATGCAGATTCTCCGAATGCGGGGAGTTTGCTTTTAAACTCTGCCCACTTCTGCTCTTTCCCACCCAGTTCCTCCCACTTTTCCTTCTTCTCCACCCAATTCCTCTCACTTTTGTGATGCCACCAGAAAGCCCCGCCCTATTCAGGGTAAGCCCCACCCTCTTTTTTGCCACAAAGGGTTAAGTTTCTTCTGAATGGGAGACATTATCCGAGGTAGATGCTACACCAAGACTGAGCAACATGTGGCCCTGCAGCTGCTGAAGACTACAATTCCCATTATCCACAACCAGCCAGAGTCCGATGGGAATTGCAAACTTCAACAGCTGGAGGGCCTCAGGTTGCCCACTACTTTGCTACACTGTGTAAAACTTTAATTATTTCACTCTGGACAGTTTTAATGTTTATGTTAATGTTTGAATGCTTTATTCAACCTATTACGTTAGTGACCAACTAAAGTGCGCTTGTTAAAAGCTTTGTGGAAATTGGTGCATAAGATGTGGGAGGCTGAGACAATATTATCAAAGTCACTGTATTTTCTTTAACCCTTGGAATGCCGGAGGACATTGCAAAGAAAAGCATTGTGTACCCCAGTGACACTCAAAGCGTTAATCAGCAGGCTAGTGAATAATAAATGAGAGCAAGGGAAGAAATACATTATGATTCCCATGATGTATGTAATTACTGATACCTGAACATACAATCTAATGTCTTTAACCCCTTCGCGGCCAATGACGTGCCCGGATCATCACAGCTGTCTGGCACTTAAGGACCACTGACAGTCCTGGCACATCATGGAATACAGAGCTCCCCATGCGGCTGCACGCCACACGCCCTGAATCAGACTGTAAAAAAAAAAATGCCCCTTAGGGTGACCAGACCTCACCTTTAACCAGGGACACATATGAAAACTGCACACTGAAGGGGTTGCTTTGATTTCAATGCAGTCCTGAAATATGCCTATTTCCTATGTGTCCCCAGTTAAAGGTGAGGTCTGGTCAGCCTACCCGTGGTCCTTAAGTGCTGGCCTTCCTTGCACGCGCCAGTCCTTAAGGGGTTAAGGAGAGGATCTCATATGATTTCTAGATGTTATACACCTGCTTGTTTTCAGCCAGGTGGTTCCAGATCAAAACCCACTGTGCCTTTTGTTAGTGATATTATGTGGCTAGCGGAGCAGTACACCATTACGTGCCAGCTGCAGGGCAATACGGCATTACATTATTATACAGTGAGGTCAAAGGTGCATTCTCCTGTATCTGTTATTCTATTGTCCATGAGCATGAGCACTATAACCCTCTGATTGCCAGAGGGGTACGCAACGCATTGCGTACCCCCTCTGGCACTCAAAGGGGTTCATCAGTCCAATTTAAATTAGAGGCTCCATAGAATTACATAGGAACTAGAGACTTTATAGGACTGGAGAGTTTTTCTGCTGTCTCACACCTTTATAACACCTTAGTGCCACCCCCTGCCTTTCTTTTAACCCTTTAAGCACCAGAGTGGTGTGCAAAATATTGCTTTGCAATGTGTTGCAAACCCCTCTGGTATCAAATGAGTTAAAAAAAATTGGTCCATGATACACTTAGGGTCTCAGAAAAAAACAAACAACAAAGACGTAGCTGGAATAATTGTGCAAACCAACTGTACCATCAACAAGAGAGACACAGAAAACGTTGCTAGCATTCCAAGAGTTAAAAGCCCCATTTACATCAATTAGAACTGTGAGAATTTAATTTGTCCGCAGTGGTGTAGTTGCTTTGTCTCAGAATTAAAGGAACACTAACAGCTAAAAATGAACCAGGGTTATGTACATTTAAATACTCTGTACTTCATGCTAGTATTAGTAGGGTGTCTGTATTTGTTTTCTAAGGCATGCAATGTAGTCTTACATGTGTTCTCAGGGAGCAGTTCCCCTTTAAGTGCATTTTCTTACCTGGCAACAGTTGACAGGGCTGGATTAATTAGAGAATTTGGGAAGTGGTCATTGGTTTGGATGGGGTCACCCTATTGCTTTTGTAGTCAGGAAAGAATTTGTAACTCATCTGGGTCTTAACTGGATAGTGTCAATAGAGTTTAAAGGGATAGTAATACTTAAGTATTACTAATCCCTATAGTAAAGTTCTATTAAAAATACATGTATTGCCCCCCGTTTCATCTCTTAAACCTTTATGGTTTGAGAGATAATCGCTCCTAAAGTTGCCCTCTCCCTTTCCCATCCCCGAAGTCAGCGTTGTAGCTGACTGAAGGGAAATCCGGTCATAGATCATCAGGCGGCTCTGCAGCAGAGCCACGATCGCGTTAATTAAAAAAAATCTTTCACTAAAACGGTCTTCTAAGTGTGCTTGCAAACCAAGCACATGTAGAAGACCATTCCAGTGAAAGATTTATTTTTTATTAACGCTGTGCTGCAGAGCCGCCTGAAATCGTACAACTTGCTTCCCTGCAGTCAGCTGGAACGCTGACTATGGGGGAGGGAGAGGGCAACTTTAGGAGCGATACACTGGGGGCAATACATGTATTTTTAATAGGACTTTAATATATGGATTAGCCATACTTAAGTATTGCTATTCCTTTAAACCTTTTCCTGGATCAACAAGGGTGATATGTCAAGGGGTGAACTGGATGGATGCTTGTCTTTTTTCAGCCTCATCATCTATGTCTCTGTTACCCTAAGGCAGTGGTTCTCAACCTGTGGGTCGGGACCCCTTTGGGGGTCGAATGATGATTTGCTAGGGGTCGCCTAAAACCATCAGATATTTATATTTCGATTCATAACAGTAGCAAAATTACAGTGATGAAGGCGCAACAAAAATAATTTTACTGTTAGGGGTCTCCACAACTTGGGAAATTTTATCAAAGGGTCGTGGCAGTAGAAAGGTTGAGAACCACTGCCCTAAGGGCATCAGAAATGGTTTATTGTGTTTTGTGTGTTGGTATTCCCCATCAGTAAGCTTAAGGGGACTATATTTCCTAAAAACACATTCAGTGATTTTGAAAGAACTTTAAAGATCACGTACCTGTTGTATGAACCAGTTTTATTCTGACAGGAAGTACCTGCACTGCATGCCTTAATTACCCTAATCTATACATTGTAATAACTCAAAAACTATTTTTCTAAATAGAAAATGGTCAGTACAGCATATAGCTGATTTTGAAAGCTTGTTCAGCATAACCAGAGTAGGTGTTTAAAGCATTACATATCTTATGTAGCCTGCATGAACTGTTGAAGTCTTCATTACTGACAGAACATGAGAGATGTTGGCCACTTTTCCACAATTATCATGTTACTCTTGACAATATGAGTGGTTTTAATTTGCAGAACGAAAAATTGATCTTAGGTGAGAGAATAGGCAGGAGACAAATGAGTCGATGAATCCAGTCAATCTCCTGTCCTGAAGATCAATATCAGAGTCTTATCATTACAAGCACAATTTGCTCATTGGCAGCTTGCTCAGTGACCGGATACGTTCTGTCTACGGCCATTGTCCATCTTGGGGAATGGAACTTGCAGACACTGAAATAGAAACATATTTGTAAAAATATATTCAATTATATAATATAAAGTAATTGATGCTTTACAGCTGCTTTGGCACTCAGCTGGTTAAATAGGGCTTTTAACCCCATGAATGCTAGCAAGGTCTCCGATACATTGCTCCACACATATAAATAAGTGTGTGTGTTTGTGAAAGGGTTTTCTCGTTGATTAACCTTTTGAGTTCCAGAGGGGTGCACAAAGCATTGTGATGCACATTGTGTACCCCCTGGCACTCAAAGTGTTAAAACAAGGCACTTCCAGTGCTTGGATAAGCTTAGTAATAACTCAAAATAAGTAAAGGGAATATTGCAGCTATTAAAAAAATAAAATATTTGAGGCCGCTCTGATCTCTCAAACCTTAAAGGTTTGAGAGATATACGATTATAAAGTCCCCCCCTCCCTCCCCTTTCTGACACGTCACGCTCTGTCTTAGAGCAGGAGAATCTGGTCCACAGACCAACTGGCGGCTCTTCAGCAGAGCCGAAATAGCGAGATCTCAAAACAAATACTTAATTGGAACAGTCTATAAAAGTGTGCTTGCAAACCAGGTTTGCGTACCTCTGGCACTGAAACTGTTAAGGAGTTAACCAGTGATGCATTTCTGTGCCTTCTGGCATGCAAAGGAGTTAAATGGTTTTAATCTATAATTAGTTTGCATTTACTATTCCTGCCACATATACCGTGTACATACACAATAAATCAGATTTCCAATTTCTGTGATGACACTTGACTTTGACCCCCAGTATAAGCAATGTGACCCCACAGCTCCAAGGTTGTGTGTATTAAGCATTTTATTGCTGGGTTAGAAACTTGGAAATAAGCTTTCTATCCACATTAATATCTCAGTTTTATTATTAAATGTCTAAAACGCATTTATGCTCAAGCCTAATTTGTTAGAAGGAGAATTATATTTCCGCTATAAACACTGTAAAAGATATTGTTTTTGGACGTTTGTATAATACATTTATATTACAATCTAAAGGGAGAATATACTTGCAGATAGTAAGGGATATGTTCCCTCTGTTATCATACAGCTCATAAAACAAGTGGTTTTCCACCAGATAAATTCTCTTATATTTTTCTCTTAGTGAAATTGTGAAGATTGTATTTCTGGGGGTATCCATTTTGTCCTTTCAACTGTTTCTCATGAGGCAACTACAAGCGAGCTCGCCAAACGGTGCTTTATTTCAAATATTGTACCAGGTTTCACTAACAGCGGGCAGCAACGTAAATTGCATGCCTGACATTTAACCTTTTGAGTGCCAGAGAGGGATGTGCAACACATTACAAAGTGGGTTAAGAAGTAAAAACCCAATTTAAATAACTGGGATTTTTTTAAAATCTCTTCTCTATGTTATTGTTGGTTTGCTCCATACCTGGTTCCCTTTCTTTATGCTTAACCCCTTAAGGACCGGCTGCACACGCGACGGTCACTTAAGGACCAGGGACTTTTTTTTTTTTTTTGACGAATCTGATTCCGGACTCCCCGAACGGTGTGCAGCCGTGTGGGGAGCCCAGAATTCCATGACGGTCCAGGACCGTCATGGGGTCCTTAAGGGGTTAAAGGGACAGTAATACTTAAGTTGTAAAAAAGTATATGTTGTAGGGTTTATGTCCCTGAATAAAACAAGGGTACTCCCACTGCTGAGAGATATTTTATTAAAAAATTATAACAGCTCAAACATTAATTTTTTAGGTGCAATATCACAGTGGCCTGAAACAGCTCAAACTTGATTTTTTTTTGATGCAATATCACAGTGGCGCTGTTGCTACACCATCCTATGGAGATTTATTGTCTACGGACCAGAGCTGTCCATAGGATGGCGTAGCAACAGCGCCACTGTAAATTTTCAGGCCACTTTGATATTGCACCAAAAAAATCAAGTTTGAGCTGTAATAATTTGTTAATAAAATATCTCTCAGCAGTGAGAGTACCCTTGTTTTACTCAGGGGGATAAACCCTACAACATATGTTTTTTTTTAATTATTAGTATCCCTTTAAGGCTAAGCCCTAAGGCTTTGTCACACTTGGCTACTTACCTCTGATGCCCTGAATTCCTCCACTGAAACTCTCACATGGATGGCCTGGTAGAGGTGTGTCACAAAGCCGGGCCACATGGCTGCCAACCATATATGATTGTCTGATACCCATGTGGGTCATCTAGTTATTGGAGGTTACATTGAATATTGCAGCTTCCAGTATCAGTGAATGATGGGATAGGATTGAATAGGGAAGATATATTAGCCCCTAAAAAAGAGAAAAAGGAAAGAGATGTGATCAACAATAAGAGTTCTATGGAGATAGTTCCTTTTGTTACCAAATATAATGTTTTTGCAGGTAATATACGCACAATAATAGGTAAACATTGGCAGGTGTTACAACAGGACCCCCATTTGAAGGATATAATAGGAAATAGACCAATAATGATATGTAAAAAAGGAAAAAATATTAGGGGTCATATCGCACCAAGCAGACCAAAAAAGATAATTGGTAATAATGAAACCAGTTTCCTCAAAAATATCAAAGGAAATTATAGATGTGGAAAAACTAGATGTTTGGGATGTGAAAATATGGAACACAGGGAACAGAAGTTTCAATGTATGCAGGAAAAATGGACTATGTATGATATCGATCAATTCATTAATTGTGATACGTCCTTTGTAATCTATATGATCACCTGTGGATGTGGGAAGAAGTACATAGGATGTACCACCAGAGCTTTTCATCAAAGCTGAGCATAGAAGAAATGTCCATGCCAACAATCAGGAACATAGTGTTCCCAAACATTTTGGCGGCTGCCCTCTGGGTTTGAGAGATGGTTTTAAGATCAAGGGAATTGAACATATCCCTGTGTCTTTCCCTAATACATATCAAAGATTATGTAAGGGAGTCCTTCTGGATCCATAGGCTTGGAACTGTGGCTCCAGAGGGACTCAATGAGGAGGTGGAATGGGGTAGTTTTATTTAGGTGGGATTGGTAGCTTTATGGAATTGGATTTTATAGCTGGAATTGGGTATTCTGACTATGTATATTGGCGTTCTTTTCTTACGGATCATACGTTGACTTCTTAATACACGTATTCATCACCTATGTGTTGAGCACATTGGTGGTGAGGATGGAGGGGGTCTATGTTGGTCGGTTATTGGGGGTTCTCTGTAATGAATTTGTTCTAATATTTTAATATGTTCATTACCATCAATCATTTTTTGTGTTATGTATTAATTTTAGATTCTCTTACCATATTATTTTATTATTTTTATTATTATTATTTTTTTATTTTTTATTATTATTTTTTTGTTTTTTATTATTATTATCTTTTTATTATTTTCCCATCTATGTTATGTGTCCATCAATGTTATGTTTATAGGCTGTTCTGTTCTCTTCTTCGCTGAAGTTGTAGTGGGCCCGCTGTGGCTGGGGGAAGTTTGCCCTTGTGTGGATCGATGCGTAGTGCAGGGTTGGACAGCGGTGGGTATTTTCTTCCGATTTGTTATTTTTGGGTTGGTGTCACTCTGGCACTCATGTGCGCATGCATGATTAATGGCTACGGGATGTAGCGGTGATGTGGAGATCTCTACTGTCACGTAGTAATGGTGGGTGTGGGGACGCATTCGCAAAGTGTCTGTTTGACATGACCTGGAAGTTGGTACGGTTGATATGCATAGGTACACATGCGTTCCGGAAGCAATATGGGGTAGGCAAATTCCAGGTTTTGTTGCAATATGGAGCAGGTATGGGAAGCTTCATTTTTGCTTTGTTTATTCAGGAAGGGTACTAAACAACTAGTGAATGAACCGGAAATGAAATATCAAAGGGTGATTCCGGTTGACACCACAGCGGGCCCATGATTTTTGGCGCCATGAAATGAAACAGCAAACTATAAAAGAGGTATTTGAAAATATATAGAGTGATTGATATAAGATTAGGCCCCTGAAGAAGCAGCGGGAGGCTGTGAAATACGTAGGGTGATACCTCATTATAGGATTACTGTTTTTAAAATATTGTTGAAGACAATATATGGTTGTCTCTGTTTTATTTGTATCTATGCAGATTTTTTATTTTATTTATTTTTTTATTTGTATTTTTTTATTTTTTAAATAAATTCAATAAACAGTATATGATACTTAGTACTAGAGTTTCTGTTATATCCCTGCTCCATTAGACCTGAGTCCCCATAGTCCTGATCCTATATAATTCTATAGAGCCCTAGATAAATGGTCAGAACTTACTGGAGATATTAAAAACAGGAAGATCTGGACGTTGGAAGGAGGTGACATCAGGCCGAGGGGGGAGACAGAAGTCTGGTACTGACACTGGGGGTTATCCAGTGAAGGCCCTCATACCAAGAGGCTGGTTTGCCTCTGGTAAAGGTGAGTGTAAACTTCTTAAGCTCACCATTGACTGTGATTCCCATGGTGAAGGAGGTGGAGTAAAGTACAATTTACACTGTGAAGGTGTCCTATATGAAGGATTATACAGTCTGCACTTATATTGTGTGCGCTTGTTCTTTTTTTGTTTTTTTTGCACACGGTGTGACTATCTGACTACCAGAGATCTACAGGAACATAGCAGCACCAAGAAAGTAGGACATTCATTAGGACTTTATTATCCCTTTCAGGTTTTACCTTTTTTTCTCTTTTATTACTGTGCTGTACGTGTTATTTAGCACTGAGAATTTGGTGGTTTTAGTTTTATCTCAGAACGTACCCAAGTTGCAGCATGCTGCATTCAGGTTCATTATGTGAGTTGGCTGTTTCCAGAGTGAATAGTACCTTTGGGGACAAATGGGTTCACAAGGATGCATTTCACAGCATTTTGTAAAACACAAATAGGAGATTTCCCAACTCGCCCTATAACTGAATGGCAACTATGTTGTTGAAACCGAGTCTGCTGCCATGGATTAAAGATATTCCCAGCATACTCACCCAGCATTGTGCTTCTACCATTCTATTTAATGGTCAAACAATGAATTGCTGAGACCATCTCAGACTCTGGGCCAAACAAATGAGGCCAGAGACTTCATGCTCATTCTTCACTTGAGCAAACATTGTTTCTGAACACTGTAATGGTCGAGCATTGACCATTGGGAATTTAAGTGGGTCAAGAACTGACACTTTCCATTAAACTCTATGGTGGTTACTCACAGTCTTTCCAGGTGAAGCCAAATACTTTCAAGTCTTATGGCTATATGCAGAATGAAATGTGGATTCATTCTGGAACAAAGCAAACTCCCCACAAGGGACACATAAAACCCCCCAAATTCTCAATGATTTAAATGAAGATTTGAATTCTAGAGAGGTCACAATCCCATTGCTTTGCAATTAATTGGAGTCCTTTCTAGCAATCTTAAGGTGTTAAAACTAAATAAAATAATTCAAATAAAATCCCATTTAAATCAAGAGGTACTTTTGTCCCTATAGTGCAGCTACACTTGTTTTGTGCATATTACTGTAAAGGGGCAGTAAATCTTTATTCTATGGAAAAAAATATATATTGTAATTATTTTCCCACTGACTAAAACCTAATTACCTGATGGTTCATTAAAAAGTTATTATATTTCAACTTTATGGAAATAAAAATGTTTGAGCTGTAATAACCAGTGGTGTATTTAGAAAACAAAAATATATGTATCTGCACAAAAACAGAATAAAAGGCAAACTAAGTAAAAATATATAAATAACACAAAACTAAGAAAAGAGGAAGTCTTTTGCAATATCCACAAATTATCTCTCCAATATCCACCAATGATAGGTAATAAATAGCGTCTAAGAATGTATTTAATGCTCCATGTAATGTTAATAGGATGAAAGCACATATGTTAGTTGGTGAGATGGGTGGAGTATGTTACGTAGATGATAAGTAGTAAATGATGAGGAAAGAAACAGAAACTTCAAAACACTCCTTAGGTAGCCCAGATATCCTAGAGAGAACATAGAGTGCAACAAAATAGCAAAAAAGGGAGACAGCAAAGGAGTATACTAAGTATAGGATTTAATAAAATATGACACAATAAAATCACATCGAAAGAATCCCCCCTTCTCCCATTGCACTCACTTGATGCCCATATTGAGCTTAAAAGATCTCACAGGTCCCTTCCCATACACTGCCACAATACTATGCTCTTCTTTTAAAGGGATAGTAATACTTTGTTTTATCTTTATTTTATTTTGTAGGCATTAAAAAAACATGAAGAACGATATAAGTCTTATCTTTCAAACCTTTATGGTTTGAGAGATATTCACAAGCAAAGTTTCCCCTCCTGCCCCTTTTACCTAGTGTAAGCCATCTCTTCTCAGATGTGGAATCCAGTCCACAGACCAGACAGATAACAGCAGGGGACAATCTTCTTCCAATGAGAACAATGAAATCCCTGCCCCCCTTGACAAGTTTTTCAGGTTTTTCCCTTATCTTAATTGAAGATTGTCCCTCTCTGCAGTCTACCTGGGCACCTCCCTGGCTGAGCAGTGTTACATCAGTAAAAGGGGAGGGAGGGGGATACTTTGTCATTGAATTACTCTTGAACTACAACTCTGACAGAATTGAAATAACACTCTCCAAAGTCCAAATACTATGATGATTAATTAGAGCTGCTTTTATTATGAAACATTACTATCCCTTTAATATCCTTCTTTCTCTGCTTGCGATGCCGACACTTCGTCCAAGCTTTGTGGATGATATAACAACAATCTATTAAGGTAGTATAAATGAACATGCCTCCACAGTGTATCAATGAATCCACTTGTTGTATGGGGATGCTTGTACATTGTGTGAAATAGTCACTAAGTTCTCTGTAAACCCAATGAAAAACCACGTGGAGCAAGTAATGGAGAACACGAACCGGAAAAGAGGAACGTCCGGGAGGGACTCAGAACTAAGAAACAGTGCCTACTGTAGGGAGTAAATGCCCTATGTGTATTCTGGATTCACACAATGTTGGGCTCCGGGGTTAAATTTGAGGCTGCCACCCCATCCCACATGGTCTGATGCTCAAAGTGTTAATGAAGAATCAGGATGGGGCAGGAAAGGCAGGAAAGTGAACAAAACAGGTGTATCCTGTTAGCCTGAATCTGAGGGTTCCTTGATGGGGCAGCCTGAATCTGGGGTGCCTTGATGGGGAAGGCAAGCTTCCCATGCCTTTGGCCAAAAACATGTTACTAAACCCCACTGCTTTTTTTTTTGCAGCAAGTTATAGGTTGTTTATTTGTAAAAGTCAGGATTTGATGCGCAGACCGCAGACACTACTTTTTTTTTGTTTACTTTGTATATGTAACCAAAATATAGTCCTTGCAGCTCTCCTAACTATACATGTATGTAACTTAGTGAACACTACTAATAAAAGCTGAGCTCAACAGGAGCCTGTATGTTTTATATGTGTTACAGGAAAGTGGTTTGAAAGTAAGGGGTTGTAGTATAGTGTAGAGCCAAGGATGCCCCCTAGAATACTGTTCCCCTTCACAGCTATACCCCTTTCACCTCATGTGGTTAAGCCCCTTGTAATAATGTTTGAGTAAAGTATCTCCGAGCAGTGAGAGTTGCCTTGTGTTAGTCTGCAGGAGAAGCAAAATAACACATTTTTCATAATCATTTAGTTCCCACTTAATTTCAGTTATACAAAGAGAGCTGCATAAAAACTTCCTCCAGAATTCGCAGATAGAGCTGTCAAAGGGGAGCAATCATATGATCATCCTCCTCCCACAATCCCTTTGGAAAAAGGACACACTTGGGTGAATGTGTAAAGTTGTCCTATAATGCTAGTGGCTGCATTACAGGGTATGTCCTATAGCAAGGCTTAACAATCTCCTTGTGCCAGGTTTCCATGGTGACTAGTAAATGTGACCTGGTGCCTGGAAGTATCAAGATAGATTGACATGGTCACACTCATAGGGAAATCCAGACATGGAATGGATAAAGCAAATTTGATGTTTGTTTACAGAAGGCAGTGATCATAAGTGTTTTTCTGCGTAGACACAGCTTTATGCTGTTGTGTTCACTGGCTCTACAAATAAACACTTCATTTGCTTTATTGAGTCCATGTCTGGATTTCCATCTGAGTTCTGCTTCCTGGATTTATTCTGCCATTTGATGCTTCAGACATCATCTGGGTTGGCAATGGACATGCTCGGAGAAGGAGGGTGGAGACACCAGTCCTGTGACAGATTTACAGGAACAACCATGCCGTCTACTGTTTGTTTTGTTTAAATATAGAAGCCAGGGTTATTAACATAAATCTCCCACCATTCCCCGTTTAAAATATACTAGTTGAGTTTATAACAGAGAGAAACAGTTAACTCTTCACGGAGCTCCACATATTGGGATGAATTGTGCTGCCATTCATACACAGCAAAGGCAGCACAGTTCATCCTGTACAAAAGCAGCTACATACAACTCCTTCCTCGATCTCGGCTCTGGCATCCTCCAAAAATCAACTACATTTTGCTCTCAATCCTAATTCTGGTTAAGGGCCAACACATGTATAAAAACAAGAGGATGGGGGGAGTCCTGTGGAAGAGAGAGTGTGTTTTTTCGTGGGTCAGCTTTTGGAAGGAGGGAGAGGGACCTCTGTGTTTGGTGGTGGAGAAGACATTTCAGGCAGGGATACTCCTGTGGCTTATGGATGGGCAACTGTGAGGGAATGGAAGTAGAGACCTGTTTGTGGTTTTGAGGGAGTTATATTTGGCAGGGGGACACTTGTGAAGGAATGAAGGGAGACTGACTATTTGTTGTGATGGTGTTGTGTGGTGGCAGGGATAGAGGCAACTTTTGTCAGGAGACATTTGATTGTTTTGGTGGTAGGGGTTAACCTGTATATTTATGTGTAGTGGGAGAGAGGACACCAGTAAAAAAAAAAAAAAAAGGGGGGGGGGAGGCCTATGTGTTGTGGGGGAGGCTCGTAGAATCAAACTAAATTTGTCACTCCCGGTACTACACCATATGAGTGCTGTAGTGTTTCTGGTGCAAAATCTTCTCAATTGTTAGGACTTTAATACCAGCAAGTCCCATATCTCAGTCCCAAGACCTCTGGCAGGGAGAGGGGGGTCTTTGAGAGGGGGGTAGTATCACGGTCCCCGTGATCCTGTGTGTCACTCTCAACTGTGCTGCTCCCTGATTGGTTGAGCTGTGTTGGCCCCTGGTTACCTGTTTTATTCTGGCCGCTGGCACCTAACAGGTACCCTTTCGTGGTGTTCCTGAGCCTTGCTGCTGTTCGCTGTGTTCCTGATTTCCGGTGTACCGATTTGCATGCAAAAGGAAATGCTCACATGATTTAATTTACTCCTTGTTTAGTACAAAGCTTAAAAAAGGTCACACCCAATACCCACAAACTACCTCTTTTCCTCCCCTGTGCAAAAGTGGCTTTAAGGAGAGGAAATGTAGTGTGCATAGCTTAGAAAATTGAGTTTAGCCAGGCGTAGGGTCTTAGACTCGATTGCAGCACCTGATTTATAGCGGAATCTCTAATGTACATTCACCCCAATATGAATATTTGGGCAGAATGCACAAAACAAGCCTAATCATAATTTCAATAAGTAATGCAATTAAATAACATTTACAGATTATGCCCTTTTCTCTGTTGTCCAATACAGGTTACTGGTAACTTTGGGTAGGCGCTCCGTCCCTTTAAGTAGGCAGGAACAATTCTGAGAAGTGAGTGCAGGGGTGGAGCCCACCCTCTAACCTTAGCTGCAGCTTCCTGTTAGCTTCAGTAAGTTTTGTTCCTTGTTGCAAGCAGCAAGGCAAAAGAACAGTTCTGATTAGTTTTAGATTTTTATTATTTTCTGCTAGATATGGAATACCACCATGAGGCAGATTAGCATCACTGACAATTTCCCTCACCCAAATGTGGATAGCTCAGTTTACCAGGTGCTTATTTGTGGACCTAAGCTCTGGGGGGGAAATCTTGGCTGCAAGTTCTTTCCCCAGGAGTTGCCCACTGAGGCTTCTTCTTGATATATTGTAATTAGTGATGAGCGAGCACCCCAATGCTCGGGTGTTCGGGTGCTCTGACCGAGCACCCCCGGAGGCTCGAGTGCTCGGCCGAGCACCCGAGCCCCATTGAAGTCAATGGGAGGACTCGAGCATTACACCAGGCACCCCCTGCTCTGATGAGGGGAGGGTGCCTGGTCCATAGGAAAAGGGCAGAAAAGGATGGAAACACCACAGAAATGGTTCAGGGACAGCATAGGGAGGATGTCTGGATGCATCTTGGACTCCAACATCGCTGCTGGGAACGATCTTTCGCCCGTAGTACGCCATTTTTACAGACTGACCATAAAACACACAAAAAGGCAGATAAAAACGACTTTAGGCGAAAAATTGTTACCAAACAGTATTTGCTGTATATTTACTTGTATATCATCTGCAAATTCTCCCAAAAATTTCCTCGATTTTTCTGAACTGAGGCCATGATTAAGAGGGAAACGTGCGCAGAGGCAAATTCTCCCAAAAATTTCCTTGATTTTTCTGAACTGAGGCCATGATTAAGAGGGAAACGTGCGCTGAGCCGACCATCTAAAACATTATGGGTGAGGGTCTGCTGCGGAGCTGACCATCCTAAACATTATATGCGAAGGCCCGCTAGTGAGCTGACGCTATAAAACATTATATGAGAGGGCCCGCTAGAGAGCTGACCCAATAAAACATTATATGAGAAGGCCCGCTGGTGAGCTGACCTATACAAAAATTGTCAAACTGCGCCCGCTGGTGAGCTGGCCCTATATAAAAATTATATCACAGGGCCCGCTGGTGAGCTGGCCCTATATAAAAATTATATCCCAGGGTATATGGAAGACAGTCAACCATATACCCGTTTTTTGGGTGGAAGGGGTGAATGGGAATACAGAGTATTCCCATCATTGTAAATAACATATATAAAGTGAGTTTATGTTCCCCTGGGGCTTTCCTCCAGTGGAGTGGAGAAGTCAGGGGAAATCCAGGCCTTGTTCATTTTTATAAGTGTCAACCTATCAGCATTGTCGGTGGAAAGGCGGATACGCTTATCTGTTATGATGCCACCAGCAGCACTAAATACCCGCTCAGACAGAACGCTGGCGGCAGGGCAGGCCAGCACCTCCAAGGCGTAGAGTGCCAGTTCATACCACGTGTCCAGATTGGACAACCAGTTGTTGTAAGGCACAGAGGGATCATTGAGGACGCTGACACGGTCTGCTACGTACTCCTTCACCATCTTCCAAAACTTTTCCCTCCTTGTGACACTAGGCTGCGCATCAGGGTGAGGGTGCTGGCGGGGTGTCATGAAGGTGTCCCACGCCTTGGAGAGTGTTGCCCTGCCTTTGTCGGAACTGCTGTGTGCTCCCCTTTTCTCCCCTTCTCGGTTGGCCAAGGTAGCACGTACTCTGCCGCCAGCGTTGTCAGATGGAAAATTTTGGAGCAATTTTTCGACAAGAACCTTCTGGTATTGCACCATTTTGCTTGTCCTCTCCACCTGAGGAATGAGAGATGAGAAATTCTCTTTGTAGCGGGGGTCCAGAAGGGTGAACACCCAGTAATCCGTGTTGTTTAAAATGCATATAACGCGTGGGTCACGGGAAAGGCAGCCTAACATAAAGTCAGCCATGTGTGCCAGAGTACCAACAGGCAAGATTTCGCTGTCCTCACCAGGAGGATGACTCTCAATCTCCTCATCCTCTTCCTCCTCTTCTGCCCACCCACGCTGAAGAGATGGAACTAAAGTTCCATGGCTACCCTCTGTAGCGGAGGCAACCGTGTCTTCCTCCTCCTCCTGCTCCGCCTCCTCCAATTGTCGCTGAGAAGACGAAGTGAGGGTGCTCTGGCTATCACCTTGTGTAAGCTCTTCCTCCCGCATTTCCACCTCTTCCACATGCAAAGCGTCGGTTTTAATTGTGAGCAGCGAGCGTTTCAGTAGACACAGAAGTGGGATGGTTACACTGATAATAGCGTTATCGCCGCTCACCATCTGTGTCGATTCCTCAAAATTGCGTAAAACCTCACAGAGGTCTGACATCCATTCCCACTCCTCACTTCTGATTACAGGAAGTTGAACGGAGAGGCGACGACCGTGTAACAGCTGGTACTCCACTACTGCCCTCTGCTGCTCACAAAGCCGGGCCAACATGTGGAAGGTGGAGTTCCAGCGCGTGCTCACGTCACACAGCAGCCGGTGAGCTGGCAATTGTAAGCGCTGCTGCAGCTTCAACAGGCCGGCTGAAGCTGTAGATGACTTACGGAAATGTGCACACACGCGGCGCACCTTGGTCAAGAGATCATGCAAATTGGGGTAGGTTTTTAGAAATCGCTGAACCACTAAATTAAATACATGCGCTAGGCATGGTACGTGTGTGAGCTTGCCGAGCTCCAAAGCCGCCACCAAGTTACGCCCATTATCACACACAACCATGCCTGGTTGCAGGTTGAGTGGCGAGAGCCACTGCTCGGTCTGGTGACTAATCCCCTGCAACAGCTCTGAGGCCGTGTGCTGTTTGTCCCCAAGGCAGATCAGCTTCAGCACGGCCTGTTGACGCTTCCCCACTGCAGTGCTACACTGCTTCCAGCTACCGGCTGATGGGTGAGTGGCGCTGCGTGCAGAGAATTCGGAGGTGGAAACGGAGGAGGAGGAGCCAATAACGTAGGTGCTGGCGGAAACCCTGATGGAGGTAGGGCCCGCAATCCTCGGCGTGGGTAGCACCTGTGCCATCCCAGGGTCCGAGTCGCTCCCAGCCTCCACGACATTCACCCAGTGTGCCGTCAGGGAAATGTAGCGTCCCTGGCCACAAGCACTTGTCCATGTGTCAGTCGTTAAGTGGACCTTCCCAGTAACTGCGTTGGTCAGGGCACGGGTGATGTTACGGGACACATGGTGGTGTAAGGCGGGGACGGCACACCGGGAAAAGTAGTGGCGGCTGGGGACTGCGTACCGAGGGACAGCTGCTGCCATCAGGCTGCGGAAGGACTCAGTCTCCACAAGCCTAAATGGCAGCATTTCGATGGCCAGTAATTTGGAAAGGTGTGAGGTTAGTGCTATGGCCTGTGGGTGGGTGGCTGGGTATTTTCGCTTGCGCTCAAATGCCTGGGGTAACGACATTTGGACGCTGTGCTGGGACAGGGAAGTGGATGTGGTCGCTGATGGTGCTTCAGATGGTACAGGTGCAGGGCGGAAGGTATGCGGGCCTGCGCCTTCGACAGGCGATTGGCCGGCACCGAAAACAGGGGAAGAGGAGGCAGTGGTGTGGCCTGCAGACACAGATGGGCGATCCAGGCGTTCCTCCCACTTATTACGGTGCTTGGATGCCATGTGTCGGATCATGCTGGTGGTGGTGAGGTTTCTAGTGTTCATGCCTCGGCTCATTCTGGTGTGGCACAGGTTGCAAACTACAATTCTTTTGTCGTCCGCACTTTCCTTAAAAAAACGCCATACCGCGGAACACCTACCCCTTGGCAAGGGAGATTTACGCAAGGGGGTGCTCCGTGAAACATTTGCGGGCCGGTTTGGTGCGGTCCGCCTTCTTTCTGTAGCCACACCACTGCCTCTTCCAGCCTGTTGCGGTGCTGCAGATGGCTCACCCTCAGGACTGCTGTCATCGCTCGGCTCTACACCTTCCCAGGTGGGGTCAGTCACCTCATCGTCCACCAAGTCCTCCTCCACTTCCTCACTCTGATCATCCTCCTCATGTCTTGATCCCACCACATACTCAGTCATTGACAACTGTATATCATCCTCCTCATCAAGGTCTTGAGACAGTAATAGTGGTTGATTTAATGGCAACTGTGTCTCATCATCATCATCATCCACTACTTCCTTTGACCTTAAATGCCGTTCACATCTGTCATCTTCTTGTGATTGGGTACCCTCTAGAGGTTGTGAATCAGGGCACAAGATGTCATGTTCCTCTGCAAGCGTGCTTGGAGAGAGGGTCAAATGAAGGATTGGTGATGAGACGAGCTCCTCACTATATCCCAGTGTGGGATCACTTCTTTGACCAGACCCTCTATGGTGGGAGGAAGGATGATCAGAGTGAGGATTATGTTGACCAGACTCTTGGCTACTGAGAGTGGACTTGGTGGAAGACAGGGTGGTGCTTAACCGACTGGAAGCAGTATCAGCTGACATCCAACCGACCACCTGTTCGCAGTGGTCGGACCTCGAGAGTGATGTCCTGCGACGCCCTGTAAAATGAGACATGAAGCTAGGTATGGTGGATGTCTTTCTGTCTTGTGCTCTGGCACCAGGCGCAGTTTCTACGCGTCCTGACCCGCGCCCTGAACTATCAGGATCACGTCCACTTCCCCGTCCCTTTTTACCCGCCTTCTTCATATTACACGGAATATGTGCTGCAAATCTGCAACTTTGCACAGTACACAGAATGTGCTGCTAAACTGCGGCGACGCACACTGAATGGAATATGTGACTTTGATATTTTACAGTTTGAAGACTTAACAGTATTTTTTCCTATTCTGAAACTGTGCACAGTACACAGAATGTGCTGCTAAACTGCGGCGACGCACACTGAATGGAATATGTGACTTTGATATTTTACAGTTTGAAGACTTAACAGTATTTTTTCCTATTCTGAAACTGTGCACAGTACACAGAATGTGCTGCTAAACTGCGGCGACGCACACTGAATGGAATATGTGACTTTGATATTTTACAGTTTAAAGACTTAACAGTATTTTTTCCTATTCTGAAACTGTGCACAGTACACAGAATGTGCTGCTAAACTGCGGCTACGCACAGTGAATGGAATATGTGACTTTGATATTTTACAGTTTGAAGACTTAACAGTATTTTTTCCTATTCTGAAACTGTGCACAGTACACAGAATGTGCTGCTAAACTGCGGCGACGCACAGTGAATGGAATATGTGACTTTGATATTTTACAGTTTGAAGACTTAACAGTATTTTTTCCTATTCTGAAACTGTGCACAGTACACAGAATGTGCTGCTAAACTGCGGCGACGCACAGTGAATGGAATATGTGACTTTGATATTTTACAGTTTGAAGACTTAACAGTATTTTTTCCTATTCTGAAACTGTGCACAGTACACAGAATGTGCTGCTAAACTGCGGCGACGCACACTGAATGGAATATGTGACTTTGATATTTTACAGTTTGAAGACTTAACAGTATTTTTTCCTATTCTGAAACTGTGCACAGTACACAGAATGTGCTGCTAAACTGCGGCGACGCACACTGAATGGAATATGTGACTTTGATATTTTACAGTTTGAAGACTTAACAGTATTTTTTCCTATTCTGAAACTGTGCACAGTACACAGAATGTGCTGCTAAACTGCGGCTACGCACAGTGAATGGAATATGTGACTTTGATATTTTACAGTTTGAAGACTTAACAGTATTTTTTCCTATTCTGAAACTGTGCACAGTACACAGAATGTGCTGCTAAACTGCGGCGACGCACACTGAATGGAATATGTGACTTTGATATTTTACAGTTTGAAGACTTAACAGTATTTTTTCCTATTCTGAAACTGTGCACAGTACACAGAATGTGCTGCTAAACTGCGGCGACGCACACTGAATGGAATATGTGACTTTGATATTTTACAGTTTGAAGACTTAACAGAATGTGCTCTAATCTGCAACTTTGCACACTGAACAGAATGTGCTCTAATCTGCAACTTTGCACACTAAACAGAATGTGCTCTAATCTGCAACTTTGCACACTAAACAGAATATATGAAGTTTTTTTTTTTTTGTTTTTTTTTCCCCACACACAAAATAAACTGCTGCCCCCACACACAGTAGTCCTAAAAAGGACTTTTGGGTCTTTTTTTTTACAAATTTGCTTTTCTTCTCCCTACACTGACTTTCCCTTCCTATCCTCATCTCTCCCTGGCTAAGACTGAGCCGAACTCGCTGGTCAGGTGCTATACAGCACCCGATCACGGGTTCTGGCCAGCCAATCAGTGTAATGCCAGCAGCCAACATGGCTTCTGGCATTACACTGATGTCAGAGCCTCCCTGCACGTTTATTGGCTGCGCAGCAGCCGCGAAACGTGCGGGGAGGAGACCCGAACATGGCGGGCGAGCACATGCGGTACTCGTACGAGTACCGCCATGTGCCGAGCAGAGCGATGCTCGAGCCGAACCGAGCATCGGCCGAGCATGCTCGCTCAACACTAATGGTAATCTGAAGAATTAGCCATTGCTCCATTCACTTAAATGGGACTGTACAGTTGGGACATATCTCTGCAACCGCTTATCACAGCGAGGTCAGAGATGGCTCATTTTTCTTGTCTGCCCTTGCTCTGTCATCTGGTCAACGTTCTGAACATGCCCAGGGGCGTGGGGGGCTTTTGGCACTGTTGGGGTACTTTTGTCAGAAAAACTACAAATCCCATGAGCACTTGCTTCACGTGCTCGTTTCTGATTGACTCCCGTTGTGGCATCCATTTTGTGCCTTTCTGAGAACGAGTATCCTATGCAGGGCCTGGACTTTTCCTCTCTCCTCAGCTGTTTAACTCTTTCTTTGCCAGATAAGTTTATTATAACGTTTTCTGAGCTATTTTATCATTTTTAAACATTGTTTTTGGGTGATCAGTGTATTTATTGACCAGATGACATCTGTGAGAATGTCTATTCCACTTGAGGCTGGTGCTAGACTTAAGGCTAAGGAATCTTGGGTGTCTGTGTCCCCCATTGCTCATTGCTTCTCATATCATGCAGGGTTACCTAGAGAATTCTCAGGTCATATTTGCCCAGCATGCGCTGCTGCCCCTGAATCTCCTGCAGGGACCTCCAGCCAAGCGCTAGAGCCATTATGGATGCAAAAGTTTAAGACTATTACCAGAGACCTCCGGTCTACCTTACAGCTCCTTCCATCCACTTTACAGGGGGTCTTTTGCTCATGCCAAGCCCCCGCTCCCATCAGGTCTTCCCTGCCAAAACCGCCGGGTGTCCCTGATGTGTCTGATTCCTCTGAGGAGGGACTATTGGTGGATTCTGATGATGATGAAAGCTGTTCTGCAGTGCATTCCTCTCAGTTTTATGGGGATCCCTTTGAAGCTGACCCTGTCCCTTCTGCTGTGGGCCAGATCAGGACTGTTTTAACCACCCTGAATATTCCCTTGGTGCAAGAGATCTCTTCGGAACCCTCTGATGTGTTTCAGGAGCCTCCGCGCTCTTATACATGTATTCCACCTAATCCCACTCTTGACCGCTTGGTCTCTGATGAGTGTAAGTTTTCAGACAAAAAGCCATCTGTCTTTAGGAAATTTGCTAAGCTTTACCCATTTTCTGAAGCAGAAGGTGGATGCTCCTGTGTCCAGGTTGTCCAAGTCTACTGCTTTACCTGTAGCAGATGCTTCTGCTATGAAGGACTGGACTGATAGGAAGCTTAAGACCCTCTCAAAGCTACTTTTGCCTCAGCGGGTTCTGCTTTATGTCCGGCGTTTGCTGCTGCATGGATGAATAGGGCTGTTGCTGTCTGGACTGGACAGCTTACTTTGCTATTCATCAGGGAGCCTCTAGTTCTGAAAGGCTGAGACTTGTCACCAACATTGCTGAAGCACAACATTATGTCTCTGCTGCTCTGTTTGATTCAGTCTGTATGATTGCTAGGATTTCTACTATGTCTGTGGTTGACAGGTGAGCTCTTTGGCTCAAGATCTGGTCTGCTGATACCACATATAAAAAGGCTGTTTTATCTTTACCTTTTCAGGGTTCTTCCCTATTTGGGCCTGATCTTAAAGATCTCATTAGTGAGGCCACTGGAGGTAAGATTACTCTGCTTCCAGTGGTCAACAAGAGCAAACCGCCTAACAAAAGGAATCGTCTTTTTTGTTCCTACCAGATGGATTCTCGGCCAGCGACCCAAACAGTCCCCCAGGCTCTGTGCTCCTCCTCAATGCCCAAACAGCACTGGAGGCCCAAGTCCTCCACCAAGCCCATGGCTATGCTTAGTGCCCGTAATCATGTTTCCTCCAAGGCCTACCATAGAGTCTGGTCTATATTTCTCTCTTGGTGTGCTGATATGGATCTTTCTCAGGAGTTTCATCTCCCTATGGTCCTTTCCTTCCTTTGGGGTGGTGTGGATAAGGGTCTCATTTTGAGTTCCCTTAAGGTTCAGACTTATGCTCTCTCTGTTTTCTCCAGAGGCGCATTGCCATTCTTCCTGATGTCAAAGTGTTCTTCCAGGGTGTTGCTCATACCCGTCCTGTGTTTAAGTCCCCTGCTTCTCAGTGGGATCTTAACTTGGTTTTGGGCGTCCTTCAGCGCTCTCCTTTTGAGTCTTTGGCTACTATTCCTTTACACCTATTGACTTGAAAAATGGCTTTTTTTTATGGCGATAGTGTCTGTTCGCCGTGTAGCAGAGCTCTAGACCTTGTCTTGTGAACCACCCTTTTTGTTGTTTCACAAGTATAAGCCTTGCTTCTCACCCAGCAAGCTTTTCTTCCGAAGGTTGTTATCACGGTACCCGTGCTATTTGGCGACATTCTGCCAGTTTCCACTCCTGCTTACACTATTGGCTACTCTGTTATTGTCCTGCCCAGCATTTTTCCTTAAATGCTGGGTTCTGGCACTTCTCCAGGGCCCTTTCATGGTGTTTCAGTACCAGCGCTTGTTCCTATTATTTGTGAGATCTCAGTGTATCGACCCGGCCTGTCTGACGACTCTGCATCTTGTTTCCTGCCTGCGCACCGAACTGGACTGCCTGACCATTCTGCTTCTCGTCTCTGCCCGTGTACCAACCTGGATTGGCTGACGTTCCTGCTCTGTGTACCGATTTGGATTGGTTGACGTTCCTGCTCTGTGTACCGACCCGGCACGGCTGACGTTCCTGCTCTGTGTACTGACTTGGATTGGCTGACGTTCCTGCATGGTGTACTGACTCAGACTGGCCTACGTTCCTGCTCTGTGTGTGTGGATCCTGCCCGGCTGGGTTGCTGTGGTGACGTGCCTCCTCTGCACGCCCTGGCCGGTCTCCGGTTAGGGTAGTGTCAAGTCCTTCGATGTCTCCGGACAGCTCACTGCAGATTGGTCTTGGTTGCCTCAGTGTCGCTCAGGCGACATTCCTATTTGTCTGCCTCCCGTGTAGTTCCCGGTTGGGTGCCTCTCAGGGCGTGTTGCTCAGTCTCCTTTACTGCTACGGCAGTGCTCACGTTGATCAGTTTCCATTACTGTTACTATTGTTCAATAATATTGTGTTTTATCCAGACCTACTGTGTCTGTGTGTCAAACAAACCGTTACAGTTGTATCGGAGTTCCAGATCAATCAGGAGATTGTGGTTCCTTCCCTCTGCCCTAACCCCTCTTCTGACAAGGAAAGGGATGTTCACTTGTTGGATGTTGCGCGCTTCCTCAAGTTCTATGTGCACCGTACTGAGTCCTTGCATTAGTCTGACGATCTTATCATCATTCTGGAGGACCACATGGCAGGGAAGCCTGCGTCTAGGTGACCATTGCTTCTTGGATTAAGTCCACTATTCGTAAAGGCTTATGAACTGAGGAAGAAGCCCATGCCTTTCAGGGTTATGGCTCATTACACTCGCTCCATTGGGGCCTACTAGAATCAGGCCTCATCTGATCAGTTGCGCAAGGCGGCCACTTGGTCGTCTGTGCACACTTTTTCCAAATACTATTGTGTGGATGTGCTGGCATCGGCTGATGCCAGTTTTGGGAGGAAGATCCTGGATGCGGCCTTGCCTGTCTAGGATCTCTTTAGTCTCTCAGCATTCTTTCACTTTTGAGCCCTGTTGGCTCTAGTTCAGTGTGCTGTGCAACAGTTCATGGGGTTTGTTTTACCCGTTCAGTGTCCGTTGACACTTTGCGGTTAGTGTTGAGCTATTTATGATCTGTAGGTTCATTGTTGCTCTGGTGACTTTGGGGGCCTGCGTCTGGTCCTTGCCTTTCTTCCTGCCCTGGGGAACTTAATGGTTGGACATCCCAAAGTTACCAGTATCCTCTATTGGATGACAGAGAAAATAGGATTTTAGTCTTACCTGATAAATCCTTTTCTCTTAGTCCATACAGGTTACTGGTCTCCCACCCTGTCAAGGGACCATGCTTGGCTCTCCTGCGGCAGAACGTGGGGGTCCTTTCGGGTTCATGCTCACAGGAGTCTTCTGTTTCCTCGTGGTCTACTTGTTGTAGTTTGTTCTAAACCTTATTGAAGCTAACAGGAAGCTGCAGCTAAGGTTAGAGGGTGGGTTCCACCCCTGCACTCACTTCTCAGAATTGATACTGCCTACTTAAAGGGGCGGAGAGCCTACCCAAAGTTACCAGTAACCTGTATCGACTAAGAGAAAAGGATTTAACAGGTAAGAATAAAATCCTATTTTATATGCACTGACTAAAATAATTGGTGCAGGAAAAGTGCATAAGGAGTTCCTGCTCTGTGTACCGACTTGGATTGGCTGACGTTCCTGCATGGTGTACTGACTCAGACTGGCCTACGTTCCTGCTCTGTGTGTGTGGATCCTGCCCGGCTGGGCTGCTGTGGTGACGTGCCTCCTCTGCACGCCCTGGCCGGTCTCCGGTTAGGGTAGTGTCAAGTCCTTCGATGTCTCCGGACAGCTCGCTGCAGATTGGTCTTGGTTGCCTCAGTGTCGCTCAGGCGACATTCCTATTTGTCTGCCTCCCGTGTAGTTCCCGGTTGGGTGCCTCTCAGGGCGTGTTGCTCAGTCTCCTTTACTGCTACGGCAGTGCTCACGTTGATCAGTTTCCATTACTGCTACAGCAGTGCTCAAGTGGCTCAGTCTCCGTTACTGCTACGGCAGTGCTCAAGTTGCTCAGTCTCCGTTACTTCTACGGCAGTGCTCAAGTTGCTTGTTTCCGTTACTGCTATGGCAGTGCTCAAGTTGCTCAGTCTCCGTTACTGCTACGGCAGTCCACAGTTGTCTGGTCGCCATTATTTTGGGCGTTACTCGAGTTGGAGCTCTCTCCTTTGTTTGAGCTTCTTAAAGGGCCTTCCACTATTAGGGCCTGTCAACACTCTCTGACTAATATTAACCCATTCAGTACTGATAAACTGAGACTCACACAAGAACTGCCTGACCTGTGTCAGTATATTGATCTCTGGACTATCTACGTATACTGGACCTGTGTGGGCCTACATCTGTATAACCTGCCTTGTGTCTGTACTATATTATGTATATATTACAGGACCCGTGAGGGTTATTGTTTTCTTTATTGTTCAATAAAATTGTGTTTTATCCAGACCTACTGTGTCTGTGTGTCAAACAAACCGTTACAGTTGTATCGGAGTTCCAGATCAATCAGGAGATTGTGGTTCCTTCCCTCTGCCCTAACCCCTCTTCTGACAAGGAAAGGGATGTTCACTTGTTGGATGTTGCGCGCTTCCTCAAGTTCTATGTGCACCGTACTGAGTCCTTGCATTAGTCTGACGATCTTATCATCATTCTGGAGGACCACGTGGCAGGGAAGCCTGCGTCTAGGTGACCATTGCTTCTTGGATTAAGTCCACTATTCGTAAAGGCTTATGAACTGAGGAAGAAGCCCATGCCTTTCAGGGTTATGGCTCATTACACTCGCTCCATTGGGGCCTACTAGAATCAGGCCTCATCTGATCAGTTGCGCAAGGCGGCCACTTGGTCGTCTGTGCACACTTTTTCCAAATACTATTGTGTGGATGTGCTGGCATCGGCTGATGCCAGTTTTGGGAGGAAGATCCTGGATGTGGCCTTGCCTGTCTAGGATCTCTTTAGTCTCTCAGCATTCTTTCACTTTTGAGCCCTGTTGGCTCTAGTTCAGTGTGCTGTGCAACAGTTCATGGGGTTTGTTTTACCCGTTCAGTGTCCGTTGACACTTTGCGGTTAGTGTTGAGCTATTTATGATCTGTAGGTTCATTGTTGCTCTGGTGACTTTGGGGGCCTGCGTCTGGTCCTTGCCTTTCTTCCTGCCCTGGGGAACTTAATGGTTGGACATCCCAAAGTTACCAGTAACCTCTATTGGATGACAGAGAAAATAGGATTTTAGTCTTACCTGATAAATCCTTTTCTCTTAGTCCATACAGGTTACTGGTCTGCCACCCTGTCAAGGGACCATTCTTGGCTCTCCTGCGGCAGAACGTGGGGGTCCTTTCGGGTTCATGCTCACAGGAGTCTTCTGTTTCCTCGAGGTCTACTTGTTGTAGTTTGTTCCAAACCTTATTGAAGCTAACAGGAAGCTGCAACTAAGGTTAGAGGGTGGGTTCCACCCCTGCACTCACTTCTCAGAATTGATACTGCCTACTTAAAGGGGCGGAGAGCCTACCCAAAGTTACCAGTAACCTGTATTGACTAAGAGAAAAGGATTTAACAGGTAAGAATAAAATCCTATTTTATATGCACTGACTAAAATAATTGGTGCAGGAAAAGTGCATAAGGAATAAGGATTAAGAAGTAATTTATGTCTGTTAGGATTAGACACAGGAAAGTAGCCACTGTGTCACTTCCTGCGTAAAGTGCATTCCCTGATATCTGCTTCTCCTGCTTTTTAATTTCGTTATGAAACAAGGGCATGTGGTCACTGAGAAAAAACATACGCAATTCACTATTGATTAGGCACTACTTTTTTGTATTGTTTCACAGTAGATTTTGAGGTAGCTTCTGTTTCTCATATGCCACCCTTTGTCCTGATAACTTTTTCCCTGCTTTTTGTAGCAGCTTCATGCAAATTTTGAGGTTAGAAATAATCCAAGTAATTTAGATGGCTTACTGGGCTTCTGCATGTTTCATGACAGCTAACACCCTATTAATAATGGATTAAAAATATTTCATTTCTAAACCTAGACGATGGCATATGATTGAGGTTTAGAAACCGTTATGAACAGTAGGGAAATAACATAAGCAGATACACCCCATTACTTCTTCCTAAGCAGCCAGGTAAAGACTTTTAACATTCTGACAAGTGTTTTCAGGAATAAAGGTCATAGCTGTCAACGTATGGCATCTATGCTAATGTGATCAGCTGGATGCAATTCAAGGCAGACAATACTCCACTATCATAATTAGGAGCTGGTGGAGACAGAATTCATCGCAAGCCATGTAATGGACAAGAACAATGTTGTATGGTACCTTATAGAAAACTGATGCTTTTGCTGAATGAGGACAATTTTAACCCCTGTGCTGCAATGCCCTGGAGACAGACATTTCTGGGACACAGTAGATTAACCCCTTAATGACCGTACTTCCAATGATTTTTTCATTGGTGAGATTTCCTGCAGAGGGACACCTTTAACCTCAACGTGTACCATAAAATGTTTCCAATATATTATAAGATCTCTTGTTTAGAAGGAGTTAATTGGCAAGCCCTTTTAGTTTCTTCCCCTCTCTTCCTCCATTTCTAATATATCTCACTGTCACTTCCCTAACTCTCTGTATACATTATGTTTGGACAAGGGATGAATCTCCCCCAGCCTGCCTCCCATTGGCTGGACACTCCTTGCTTTCTGCCACTGATTCAAGAGGCTGTGTGGCCAACATTCCGTTTTAGATCCATGATGTTCTTTTTTTCTCTCTATCGTTCAACGGTTTAAAAATGAACATTTTAATTAATAAGGAATTTAAAATGCTCTCCTGTGGTGGAGTTGGTTTGCACTTCTTTAGATTGTTGAGTTCGCCTCTAGTATTGAAATGGTTAAAGTGTTAGTAATGTCTTAATGATATAAAAAGTAATATTGTAGTGCAGGAAATAAGAAATCCATAGGTGCTATTCGTATCTCTCAAACTTTTATGGTATGAGTGATGGGGCGTCCTAAAGTTCCCCACTCCCTGCCCTTCTCCTGACATCAGCTGTAAGCTGACAGCAGGAGGTCCTGGTCCCGGGACCGACAGGCGTCAGCAGAGCTGAAATATGTGAATGAAAAAGAAATACTTTAATGTAACGGTCTACAGAGTGTTTTAGACTGTTCCAAAGAAGTATTTCTTTTTCACCCATGTTATTGCGTCTCTGCTGAAGAGCCTCCTCAAGTCGGACTACTTGGATCTCCTGCTATCAGCTTTACATCTGACGTCAGGAGAAGGAGCGGGAGGAACTTTAGAACTCTCTATCTCTCAAACCATAAAGGTCTGAGAGATAGGAATAGCACTGATGGATTTTTTATTTTATGCACTATATTACTTTTTATAACATTTAGACATTACTATCCCTTTAAATGGACACTAACATCAATATATAAATGTGACCCTATTACCTCTTTGCACTAAGTGAACAATCATGGAGCCTCTTAAATTGTTCTGGGGGCTCCAGCCCTGCTGTAAGTCCAAAGCAGCAGCCACCTCCCCTGTTTGATGAGCTCCCAGGCTCCCTGTCAGTGCATTGATCCATGGCGAGCTGGTGCATTACCTATTGATCCCTGTGTCTGTGCTCGTGGAAGTATCGATATGTCCAGGCCTGACCTTGGTGTTAGGGTGACCACACGTCCCAGAATGCCTGGGACTGTCCCTTATTGTAGGTCTGTGTCCTGCGTCCCGGGTAACCGCCCCCCCGAGCAACAAAGCTGGCTCCCACAGCCTACCTACATAGAGCAGCACGCACCAGTCCAGCCAGCCAATGAAATGTATTTGCTATATGGTCCTCATTGGCTGGCTCAGCCAGCCAATGAGGACCATATAAGAAATACATTTCATTGGCTGGCTGGACTGGTGCATGCGAGGCAGCTGGGATGGCCTCAGTATGCTGGCGCTGTGAATGTGTCCCGTGGCTGAGGCTTCCGCCAGCGCTATCTTTCTGAGGCTGATGCCTGGGGAACTCTTACTCTGTGTCAGCCTCAGAAAGATGGTCAGCGCCGGACAGAGCCTCAGCTGCGGGATTCACTAGGGTGACCACATGTCCCAGAATGGCAGATTGGATATGTGGTCACCCTACTTGGTGTACTGTAGCCTCAGACACAGGCACGCAATTCAGATGGTGATATGATTTTTTTTAAATTATTATGAGTCGTGGACACTGAGGGGAAGAAGGAAGGGAGTAGACACAGAACTGTTCTGGCTATAGCCCACCAAGGTATGTTTATTGTCATGCGGGCATTTAAATATCACCAAGGTATGTTTATTTTCATGTGGGCGCTCAAATGAGTGATGCTTAAGCCTGTGACATGAGAATCTCACCCTTTTGATGCGGGTGAGATTCTCCTGTTGTCCCCGCAATTTTGTTAATGTGCCATTTAGTTGCTCGCACAATACTGTGCGACATTTTGATAGATCATTTTAGGATATGCCACGTTTCAGTTACTGCAAAGAAATACTAGGGACATGTTCATATGTTACTGTTACGGTTCATTCAAAAGACCCATTAAAATCACTAGGAATTTGGGGGATATTTTATATGTCCCTTATTGTACAGTTGGTTTGTACCAGAACTGCTCCATATTTCTTAGTACATCAGCCTCAGTGATATTGCATAATATTTCCCTGTAATATAGTGAAGATTGCTATTATTTTGCAGTAGACTTTAGCAAGCACAATAGCTAAGTTAATAGTCATGCTAGTCATGATTCCCAAGGTTAGGAGGATCACGCTATAGGCACGGCGGCACTGCATAGTTAACGCACCAGTGAACAGGCACAAAAAGGAGCTCACTTTATACAAGCCGTAGCGCTGATTAAATGAGGATCTCATAATTGCACTTTTTGCAATGGCAGGCCGTTTTGCAGTCTATCAACACCTTGTCTCATTATGGTGGCAAAGTATGAAAAGGTGACTTTAATCTGAAAAATCTCCAGCAGTAATTAGTTTTCTGTATAACCATATTCTGGATGTAAGGTTTTCTGTATTTTACAGGCGGGACCCTTTCAGTGCCAGTAAGTTTGCACTGTGTTTATGTGCAGGCTGTAGAAGCAAAATAGTTAACTTCTTGGAAGCTGTGCAGGGCACTGGAAATTTCATTAACCCGATGAGTGTCAGATGTGTGCAACGTATTGCAAAGCAATCTGTTGCGTACCCCCTCTGGCACTCAAGGAGTTAAAATGCAAGGGGATAAAGATGGACAATATTATATTAACCCTTTAAGGACCGTATGATGTGCCAGGACCTTAAGGACCACTGACAGTCCTGGCAATTCACATACGTTTTACTTACAGTGCTCCTGCTGGGATTCCACTGAAGTTTATAACTGAAATGGGGATGCTCAGTTGATTCCACAAAGTTCACAATACAAATGGAGCTACACTAATGATATACAGAGTTTACAGCTGACATGGACTTATACAACAGAGTTTACAATTGTTAACCCTATGAGTGTTAGGGGGTATGCAACACATTGCAAAGCATTATGTATGCAGAGTGGCTTAACAATAGGGATCACTGGGGCCGCACCTGCGACTGGACCCCTCACCCACCTCCACCGTCAACAAGAAACAAGCTGAGGTCTGTGCCTTCTTTGGCAAAGACCTATTCTGCCAAGCCGCTGGACCACCAGGGAGGTAGGAGATGGACACTGGGGAGTCAATAGGGGCAGTGTGGAAATGGAGATTGGGGGAAATGTGGAGGTGTGGAGACTGGGAACAATTTGGAGACAGGGAACAATGTGGAGGGGGAGATTAGGGGCAATGAGGAGATTGGGGGCAATGTGGAGGTGGCCAATGGTGGGACAATATGGAGATGGCCAGTGGGGGGGCAATGTGGTCTGGGAAAACCCACGGCAATTTTTGCACCAGGGCCTCTGTGTACCCCTCTGGCACCCAGTGGAAAATTCCTAGTAACCCACTGAATAGTGTAAAGTATCATGCTGAGCCCACATTACTACTACATTAAAGGGATAGTAATACTTAAAATGTAAAAAATATATATATTGTAGGGTTTATCCCCCTGAATAAAACAAGGGTACGCCGACTACTGAGAGATATTTTATTAAAAAATTATAACAGCTCAAACTTGAATTTTTAAGGTGCAATATCACAGTGGCCTGAAAATTTACAGTGACGCTGTTGCTACACAATCTTATGGAGATTTATGGTCTACGGACCAGAGCAGTCCATAGGATCATGTAGCAACAGCTCCACTATACATTTTCAGGCCACTGTGATATTGCACCTAAAAATTCAAGTTTGAGCTGTTATAATTTTTTAATAAAATATCTCTCAGTAATGGGAGTTCCCTTGTTTTACTCAGGGGGATAATCCCTACAACATATATTTTTTTTACATTTTAAGTATTACTATCCCTTTAAACATGTAAGCCTTTGAGTCTCAGAAAAGAATCCAAACAAAGGTCGTGCCAGGAGGGAAATCAACTGTGACAAGAGAAGCATCTTGATGTCTTGATAATCCTAACCATAATTTATTTATAATACACCAACATATGTTTACAGCATGTAATATATACTATGCAATCTTTGGTATGATGGTTACAGTGGATTAATGGTTTAGAATGCAGGTTAGATGATATTGTGACCCTCAATGAACTGATAGTGTTTTAATGGCATTTTAATGACATTCATCCTTGTGATAGTATTTAAGACAGTTCCACATTTCTTTATAAAGAATGTCTCATGCACTGGCAAGTATTTGCTGCTCTCTTCCCCCCACAGTTGCCTACTCAGCAAGTCCTGCCCCCACACGTGCTGAACCAGAGCTTCCAGCACACCAGCTTGCCAATAGAATCACCCTCCAGGGAACGTAGTCACCTTGGCCGGCTCTATTTCAGTGATCTTAGCCAGTGTCTCACTCATGATACCTCCAGGACAGGCAACTGAACCATGACAAACCAGCTCATCCCAGGAACTGCGCAAAACGCAACCATGTAGGAGCAGACACCCGGCAAAGTAAATGCCGGCTGCTGTGACCGCTGAGGTGTGTGCGGTTCTGCGCCCCCTGTAGATATGTGCCCTAGGCCGGCGCCTACATCATCTATAGGTGGTGCTGGCCCTGGTGGTCTCCAATGTGTTAGGAGTTAATAGGTGAGATTAAAAGCCAGGAAAGGGTGAGATATTTTATGAACTGGGTCTGCTTTAAATAAGCACTAAACCTTTTTTTTTATTAAAAATGTTATAAGGTTAATACAAACCTAATTTTTAAACTGCTGTTTTCTGTTCTGGTCATCAGGTGGTGCTCTTCCTATCACTTCCTGTAGAGAACCATAGTTAATAACTCAAGTTGTCCCATAGGAGGGTGACCAGATCTCACCTTTAACCGGTAACATATGAAAAATGTATATTGCAGGGCTGCTTTGATTTCAGTCCAGTCCTAAAATATGCCTATTTCCTATGTGTCCCTGGTTAAAAGGAAGGCCTGATCAGCTTGCCATAGAGTGAATAAAAAAAAAAGATGCTTTTTTGTACTCCAGCTCCAGCAATAACTGTTGATAACCATAGCTGGGAACTCTGCGGATTTACCCCAGAGACTCCGGTTTTGCCTTTGTTTTACCAGTTCTCCGGATGTGGGGAGTTTCTACTGAAATTCTGACCACTTCTGCTCTTTCTCAATCTGTTCCTCCCACTCTCCGCCCACTTCTCCTCCTTCCCCAGTCTATTCCTCCTACTTTTCCCTATGTTTCTTAAGCTCTGCCCCGACTCACGATCAAACCCCGCCCCCTTTTTTACAAGAATCAAGTAATTTAACTCCCCCAATGGCACCACAAGACTCCCCCTCCGGGGAGTCCAGAAGAAAAAGTTCCCAGGTACGTTGATAACAGTTTGATTAACTGACAAATACCTTTGAGATGTAACAACTTTAGAATCAAGCTTTTACCAGCAATAAGAGTGTTGTTTTAAAAAGCAAGAAAATCACTACAACATTTTTGTATTTCATAAGAAAGAATTTTGGAAAGGGTAAAGTATCGTATAAAGGCATAACAGGGTCTGGTTTAACATTTGACCTTGTGTGTGTTTGTGTGATGCTCACATTAAAATAGTCTCTCACTGTAATGAATTGTTCTCTATTGTCATGACAATCAGTTTGGTTTTTATCTTTAATTAAACCCACAAGTTGCTATTCTGTGAGTCTCCTGTGGACTTTTTACTTAATTATTGCAAAAGTGAATTATGTTACAGATCCAACTAGCAGCCCCATATTTTAATGTTCTAATTTATTATTCATTCTTTTCTATTCTTTTTAATTGGGCTAATTATTTTAAGCTCGCCTTTTATTTTTTTATTAATACTTTTTTTTATATTTGGAAGTGCTCAGCATTGATCATTTTTATGTGTTATATTTACAAGAAAGATGTAAAATGAAAAAGTAAAAATACATCCAACTTATATTAAACCCTTGAGTGCTAGAGGGGTGTAAAACGGGTTGGATACACCTCTGGTACTTAGAGGGTTAATATGTATAATGTAGCTAACAATGCAATCAGAGTAATCCTGGGCTAAATCAACTGTAAATGAAAATTCTCAATATTCCCTTTGATTAAAAGTAGGACTTTTAACCCAGCAAAGAAATGCGTTGGAGACCTCGCTAATATTCAAGAAAGAAGATGCACCATTTATATCAATGAGGGATTTAAACCCTTTTGTGCAGCTGGTTTAACAATCTGAGTGCCACAGGTGAGTTAATCAGTGGATCATTCAGTTTTATGGTATCTTATTGAAATGTCACCCTCTAGCTGGCGACCATCAAAATGGTACATTAAAATGTCTGGATCAAAAGGGCGATACGAAAATGTCGCCTGAATCAAAAGAGGAACATTCTGATGCTGCACTCTTAAAGGTCGCCAAATAGAGGAAACATTTCTTACCTTCTGCTCGGCTTACATTGATGTTCCACTGAATCATAAAGTTTTTTCTGGAAATTAGAATCCTGACAGTCACAGGCAAGGCAAGCAGACCAGAGAGAAGACTGAGTGGCGGGCCTGAGAGGAGACTAAGAGCTGTCCGGCAGCACTGACTTCCTCTATCTGCTACAGAAGGTACTGCTTTGTTCACTTAATCCTTTGAGTGCTGGAGGGGAAAGCAACACGTTGTGAAGCAATTTGTTGCATACCCTTGTGCCACTCAACAAGTTGTCTACCTGATAATAACCCCTTAATGTAGCTTAATGTAACCAGCAGGAGGAGGGGAGTTGGCAAAACAGGGGGTGGGGGGTATCTGCTGCAGAGAGGGGGTAATCTGGCCCTGTGGGGTAGAATTGTATTACAGTGCAGGAGGATGGTAGGGGAGGGCAGAGGCAGAGGCAGGGACAGAGCCAGACTCAGGAAAGATTGTGTGCCTTTGGGGCCTGTGACTGTTAGGATTCTAATTTCCAGAACAAGCTTTATGATTCAGTGGAACATCAAGGTGAACTGAGCAGAAAGTAAGAAATATCGCCCTTTATTTGGCAACCTTTAAGAGTGCGACATCAGAATTCACTCTTTTGATTCGGGAGACATTCTGATGTTGCCCCTTTTGATGCAGGCGACATTTTTAACAAGCCATTTTGATAGTCGCCCACTAGAGGGCAACATTTCAATAGTGAACCCAGTTTGATTACCTTACCTGTGGAGAGCGGTCTCTAATGCATTGTAGCCATATATTACAGCAGTAGTAGGAATTTGATAACATTGGGGTTCATATCACATTGTCCCCTATTTCAATTCAGTGATGATGATTGAGTTAGTGGGAGCTCCTTTACAGCAATAGATGGCCCCAGTTATTGAATACAGCCGGTGATGCTAAGGCCCTATTGGCAATTTGTCTTTTTCTGACTATTTTTTGATCAGCTGCGCCATTATTTCTCTTCCTAATCATGTTCAGGGGATCTTACCCTGAAGTGTGTCCGAAGGCGATCTTTATGTGCACGCTGTCATGTGATATTTGGTTCATATGTGGCAAGTCAAACAAGCCTCGTACACTGTTCATCCACATTAGAAAAACATGTCAACATCGGGTATTTCTAAAATCAAGACAAATATTATAATCTAATTAGCAGGGTTTTTTTTTTTTTTTTTAGCTTTTTGTAGATGTGTAAAAGATTTTTAGTGCCAAAGTTAAAAAGTGCATTTGTTACATTTGTTTCATCATATTTTATAAATTGTTTTACAGGAAATTTGATGAAAATAATGGTCTCTTTAGAAAGCTCATCTTGTGTTTTAACACTTCTACTGTGTTTGTGTTTAGCTGTAATTTTCCTCTTACTCATTTAATGTACCCACTTATATTATACACTGTTTCTCTTGCCTTAAGATGGGCTTTCTAAAGAGACCATTATTTTCATCAAATTTCCTGTAAAACAATTTATAGAATAAGATCAAACAAATGTAACAAATGCACTTTTTTAACTTTGGCACTAAAAATCTTTTACACATCTACAAAAAGCTAAAAAAAAACCCCTTCTAAATAGATTATAAAATTTGTCTTGATTTTAGAAATACCCAATCTTAACATGTTTTTCTAATGTTTTTCTCCCAAAACTTTTGACCGCTAGTGTATGTCTGTGTCAATTGCATAGTCCTTGCTGCATTCTTGCTCACTTTAGGTGGATCTACCGTAAAATCAAGGGTATAATACGCACAATTTTACCCCACTTCACCTTATGTGAAGTGGGGGGTGCGTATTATACCCGAGAGTTTTTTCTATATTAAAAAAAAAATTAAGCCTTCTAGATGCCTTCCCTCCCTCTCCCGGTGCTATCTGCTGCTAAAATACCATTTACTTACTTCAAAGTTCAAGTCCCAGCCTTTTCCCCATTAGCAGGGAACATATAACAGATGTCAGTATTCCCTGCGGGCGGCATGCTTCCATTCGCTGCCCGCTTCCTTCAGGACCTACCAGCTCCAGCCAATGGTAATGCCTTGTGAGGATCTGAAGGTCCTCACAGGGCAATACCATAGCCGAAAGGTAGCGGGCAGCGAATGGAAGCATGCTGCCCGTAGGGAATATTGACGTGGGTTATTTATAAAAAAAAAAAAAAAAAAAAAAAAACGCTACTTGTGTTAAACCGAGTTTATAGAGTGCCCTGAACCCTACTTCCTCATAAACTTCCATTGCCACACTGCCCCTTCTCCCTTCCCACTACCCAGCCTCCTCCGATGATGGAGGCTTCTGTCTGTAAGCTGGAGCGATCTCATTGGCAGAGATCAATATCTAGCCAATGAGATCACTCCAGCTTACAAACAGACCGCCTCCGTCATCGGAGGAGGCTAGGTAATGGGAAGGGAGAAGGGGCAGTGTGGCAATCTGCGGCAACGGAAGTTTATGAGGAAGTAGGGTGCAGGGCACGCTATAAACTATCTTTTTAACACAAATAGCATTTAAAAAAAAATCAATAAAGTTTTCACCCTTATGTATATATTCTCTACATAATAAGCATAACTTTTGTAGAGGCGATAGATCCACTTTAATAGTGAGCTACTGCAGTACAGAGTGTGGCCAGTGTGCTTGTGGGTACATTTATTTTTTCTCTACTTAGGTAGAAGGCAGGGCCGGATTTACATTCCACGCACCCCTAGGCAAGGCACCCTTAGCTTCGCCCATTGCCACACACCCCTCCTCACATGACCACGCCACCAGTCTCATCCACTGTTTCCTGGCACAGAGTATACTTTTGGCCTACAACAAGCAAGGACATAAAAGCGTTAACCCCCACATAGATCTCACTAGCATCCAAGGGGTTAAATAATAGTCTGTAAAGGGGTGTATAAGTTACTGCATGGATACTGAGATTTATCTGGCCCCACCCACAATTCAGAATGTGGGTGTGGCCAGCACAGCTGAGGCGCCCCTCAAAATTTGGAACTCTAGGCAGGTACCTAGTCTGCCTATTGGGAAATCCAGCCCTGGTAGAAGGTTAGTGTCCCTATAAGTAATGGGAACTCTGTTTCCGTCACTATGAACACGATACCTATAATTTAAACAGGGTGTTAAAGTTGAAAAGGGTCTTATCTTGACCATTTACTTCCCCTTTAATCACAATGACTGAGACTCTCATTGGCTCACTGGTCTTCAAGCAGGAAATTCCAAATTCCTTGCTGGTTAGAAGTCCCTGAGAATATGTTTTTAACCCTTTGAGTGCCAGAGAGGTATCCAATGCATTGCAACAGTAGAGTGGCCTGGGGTAGTGTGCAATGAGTTCGGTGCTACGAACTTTTGTGCCCCTTGGCAAGATTATGAATGGAGGCCACAAAATACAGGAATACATTTGCAATTCCTTTACATTTTGTGCCTGCCTTCCTTAAAGGGATAGTAATGTTTCATAATAAAAGCAGCTCTAATTAATCATCATAGTATTTGGGCCATGGAGAATGTTATTTCAATACTGTCAGAGTTGTAGTACAAGAGTAATTGAATGATAAAGTATCCCCCTCCCACCCCTTTTACTGATAGAACACTGCTCAGCTCAGAGCAGCAGGAAGCAGGTAGATTGCAGAGAGGGACAATATTCAATTAAGATAAACCTGAAAAACCTGTCAATGTGGGCAGGGTTTTCATTGTTCTCACAGTAAGAAGATTGTCCCTTGCTGTTACCTGTCTGGTCAAGCAACCAGATTCCACATCTGAGGTGAGCAGTGTTACATCAGTAAAAGGGGCGGGAGGAGGATACTTTATCATTTAATTACTCTTGAACTACAACTCTGACAGTATTGAAATAACACTCTCCATGGGACAAATACTATGATGATTAATTGGAGCTACTGTTTCTGTGAAACATTACTATCCCTTTAAGTAATATGTATGAAGCAGCTCAAGATTGTCTTCGCTCTGGTTTGTTTTTAATTTCTAGGACATTATTTCTTGCCGCACTTCATGTTTTATTTACTTGGGTTCTTCTTGTGTATGTCTATAGATATATATTTCTATATATATATATAGTTCAAGAGTAATTGAATGATAAAATATCCCCCTCCCTTTACTGATGTAACGCTGCTCACCTCAGAGCAGCAAGACTGTCCGGATGGATCACAGAAAGGGACAATCTTCAGTGAGCATAAGGAAAAACCTGTCAAGGGGGCATGGCTTTCCTTATGCTCATAGTAAGAAGATTGTCCCTTGCTGTGAGCTGTCTGTTAGTAATGTCCCTGAAAAAATCTTTATAGTTTTGTAGTGCTTAAAAAATGCAACTATATGCAACAAATCATATCTCTCAAACTGCTATGGTTTGAGAGATATCCTCCTCTAGAGTTTCCCTTCTCCTGCTGTCAGCTGTAAAGCTGACAGCTGGAGATCCGTGTCGGCTGATAAGAGGAGGCTCTTCAGCAGAGCCAAAATCGCTTTATTTAAAACAAATTACTTAATTGGAATGGTCTACAAAGTGTGCTTGCAAACCAGACACAGTTTGTAGACCTTTCCAGTGAAGTAATTCGTTTTAAATAACGCAATTGTGGCTCTGCTGCAGATCTGCTAGTTGGCCCCCGGACAGGATTCCCCTGCAGTCAGCACAGCGGTGACATCAGGGAAAGGGGAGGGAGGGGGGAACTTTGAATATGAATATCTCTCAAACTATAGTGGTTTGAGAGATAGGATTTGTCGCCTATATATTAATTTTTTAAGCACTACAAAACTATAAAGATTTTTTCAGGGACATTACTAACACTTTAAGACCAGATTCCACATCTGAGGGGAGGCGGCTTACACTAGGTAAAAGGGGTGGGAGGGGGAAACTTTATCATTCATTTACTATTGAACTACAACTCTGACAGTATTGAAATAACACTCTCCATGTCCCAAATACTATGAAGATTAATTGTAAGTGCTGTTTTTGAGAAACATTACTATCCCTTTAAAGGCATTAATGTAAATGGAAAATGCAGCCTCATTGATTTATTGTGCACCCAGGACAGACTCATTACTTTTTTAATGATAGGATTAAAGCAATGAATTGTACAACCGTCTGGCATTTAATTGGTTAAATCTGTTCCTTGCTAAAATCCTGGAACCTTTGGGAACTGAAGGTCATGGTTCGCTGAAACTGGAGGTTCCCAGAGAATACCAGGTATGTCCATGTATTAACCCTCTGAGTGCCAGAGAGATATCCATCACATTGCTGTGTAATGCGTTGGATACCTCTCTGACACTCAAAGGGTTACAGTACCTCTGCATTCAGAATTGCCTCATAGAGGCCATAAGCATTCTCTGATCTGATTAAGATAAGTGAGGTGCTGTTATTAAGACGTGTTAGTGTTCCTTTAAATTAGCTTCTCTTTACCGTGGGTCTCCAGTATATTGTTCTTAGAGATTAAAGCTCTTTCTCTTGTCCTCTGTTTTCTGTAACTGAAATTGAGCAAGACGTGGACAATTTGAAAGGCTAACTAAGCTGCCAGCCAACTCCTTCTGTTTAGACTTGTGGATAATTTGGGATGATAGGTACGTTCCATGTCTCAATAATGCAGTGCCAATCACAGTGACACAAGAGACATCCATAGAACAACAGAGGTGGCATTTACATTCCTCTCACTCCAACAACACAGAGATGAAGGGAAGATAGCAGGGGATAAGGCGCGGGAAGAGAGACAGATCAAGGTGATAAAAGTATCACATTTTATATACATTCCTACAGAGCCGTAGATTCAAGTCCTCATTTCCCTTGACTATAAGTGCTGCCAAGACATAGTCAAACTGCCAGTAAGATGTGACTTTATTGTATTTTATTGCATTACTATGTATTCCTTTAATACAAGCTTGTTAATGACCACAATGCTGAAGAGAAAAAAAGAGATGGAATTACTTTTGAATGAAGCATCATCCAGCAATTGTAACATAGTAACATAGTAAATTAGGTTGAAAAAAGACACGAGTCCATCAAGTTCAACCTTTGCATCATAAACTAGAGAAATGAGAATTATATAAGCTTTCCGGCTGACAAATAAGTTAGTGTTTATCTGAACTTCCTGTTTTTTCTACTAATGCACAGTATAACCATGTATGTTCCCTCTTGAAAGGAATGCATCTAATTTTCCCTTAAATGTATCCATTGTATCTGCCATTACCACTTCATTAGGCAAGGAATTCCACAATTTAACAGACCTTATTGTACGAAAAAAAAACCCTTTCTCTGCTGAAGCTGAAATCTCCTTTCCTCTAATCTCAAGTTTTGTTGTTTTACTCAACATGATAAGACTAACAATAGATATCTTTTTTCCCCAGAATTAAGCATGACTGTTACTATAGAATATTCTTGCTTACTTCCCATCTCTCATTATTTTCTATTAGTACAATTTCCAACTCGCGGGACGTGTGAGACTACCCGGGTAATAAAATGAGGGAGCCGATCTCCCACTGATCCAGTGATGTGTTGGAAGTTGTTTTTCATGTGTATTGCCGCTTCTCTGCATCAGACTTTGTTGTGACAGGACAGCAAACTAAGTATTGTGGATGAAGTGAAACGCTCAGACAGAGGAAAATGTCATCCTCCATCCTGTGCACCGTGGTCGATCATCCACGTCAGGTCCTAGAACAACAAGAATCACCAACAAGGAAAGGGATGGGGGTGGGGAAATGAATATGTAAATAAATAAAATCACCAATCGCACCATAGAGGAGAAATAAAAATTCCCCTAATTGCCATAAATTGGGTCTTTTAATCCCTTGAATGCTAGAGAGGTCTCCAACTCATTGCAAAGCATTATGGGGTTTTTTCCTACTTTGCCAAAGCATTAGACTTGTTAAAGCGGAACTATCACTCAATTTAAAATGCCCCCCCTCAAATCATTATGCACATAGTGATACGCATATCAATGCTAGTATTATACTGAATAAGTCTGGAATTATTGGGAAATCCTACTTGTTCCGAGACTCACAGGCAGTCATCAGCGCAGACATCTTGTCGAAGAGGCATCTGTGCACCTGTGCTGTCCATCCTGGTCTCCTCTAGGATTGGTGAGGAGGAGTTGCATTGTACCTTAAGGTACAGGAAGGGACTGACGGAGCAGGCGCAGGGATGCCGGTACAACAAGATGCCTGCCTGTGCGTCTTGAAACAAGTTGGATTTCTCAGTCCTGCTGGGAACTCTCCAGACTCCGGTTTTGTCTTCTAATTACCGGGTCTCCTGGACAGAGGCAGATTCTCCGGATGTGGGGAGAGGAGTCTGTCTTCTGAATGTGCTCGTTTCACTCAGCGCCAAGTTCTCCTGCTTCGAGGCTATTTCTCACTGTTTTTAAGCCTCGCCTCCACTCTTGATTAAACCCCAACCCTTTTCTGACACGAATCATGTCATAGATCTCCCCCAGCGGCACCAGAGGGCTGCCCTCCGGGTAGGCCTCATTGCAAAGTTCCCAGGTATATCAATAACGCAGGACTTATTCAGGATAATACTAGTACTGATGTGTGTATCACATTATTCTCTTTTGTAAAGCTGCATTTAAATAAAATAATTCACACCTTGTATGATAGATGTCTTCAACACATTGCAAGGACCACTAAAGCACTCAAGGTGTTAATAAGACACGAGCCAATGACTTTCTTTCATGAATGCATATTTAAGAAAACAATTAACCTCTTGGATTCTGGTTATGTCTTCAACATACTCCTTTGCAACCACTTTGGGTCTTCTCTAATATAATAAATATTAAAGCTGTGATAAGCACGCACTTGAGGGGTTGTGGGGCAAACCATTTCCACCTTGTGGGGGAAGAACTAAAAATGCCCATTTATTTAAATGGTTACTTTAACCCCTTGAATGCTAGAGAGGTTTTGCAATGCATTGGAGGCCTCTCTAGCATTCAAGGGGTTAAAACGTCCATGTAAATCAATGGAATTTTGGGAAATATTTTGTTCTCTGCTGTAGTGCGTTTGGTTTGCCCCACAATTACTCCACTTTAATTTTGAACATCTGGCCCTTAGTAGTTTATTAGTGGGGATGATGCCCCCTCAAGTTCACACCTTTGTGTCATTTCAGAGCAAAAGGTTCCATAGTCATATCAGTCTGGTTCCTCTCACAGACGGCCCAGTGCTGAAGTGTCAGTCAAATCTTCTCTGCATGTGAGAAACTGCACAATTCCTTGCTTTCCTTTTGCCTAGAGCGGTGGTACTCAATCTCTTTTTCGCTCAAGGCAACCTTGACATGCAATCAGGAATTTTCCAGACACCCATGGCATTTTATAGGTCATTTTTTAAGGATTTACAAAATATAAACTTATACTTATTCTTAGGTCACCCAGTCATAATGGCAATGAAGAACATATTGTGCATAATAATTTCCATAAAAATACAATAGAAACTTTAGCATTCTTGTCAGTCTGAATAGAAAAGATGGAACACCATAAGATGGAATCCATGGCACACCAAAGTGCCAGCACCCTGCTTGCAAACAAGTGGCCTAGAGAGCTTTAACTGGATAGTAATATTTGACAAAAATCTTGACAGGTTTTTCAGGTTTTTCCCTTATTCTCACTTAAGATTGTCCCCCTTTGCAATCCATCTGGACAGTCTTCCTGCTCTGAGGTGAGCAGTGTTACATCAGTAAAAGGTGCGGGAGGAGGAAATTTATCATTCAGTTACTCCTGAACTACAATTCTGACAGTATTGAAATAACACTCTCCATGACCCAAATACTATGAAGATTAATTGGAGGTGCTTTTATTGTGAAACATTACTATCCCTTTAACTGTACCTCCCTGATGAAACCACTAAAAGTCAAAACATACATTTGGGGTTTTTATGAAATATTTGGCTGACAATTTAGACTTGGATAGTCCATCGGCAGCACCAGACTGAGAGGACAATGGAAATATTGTCTCTGTAGTTGCACACAGCAGTGAAACCTGTGACTGAGCAGCACGTGATGGAGTCACCATCCCCTAAATTAACTACTATGTTTTAGTCATTCTCAGTGTGCACTTTAGACCTCTTTTATTTTAATTTTAGATTTCTGTAGCAATCAAGGGTTTAACCCTTTGAGTGCCAGAGGAATACGCAATGCATTGTGCACCCCTTTGGCACTCAGGGAGTGAACACTTTGAGTGCCAGAGCGGTATCCAATGCAGGGTTAAGTGCAGACCATAGTTTGTAAGCCTCACTGGTCATCTGTAGTTCCTAGAAAACCTGGAGCTTTTCATTTGAACCCCCTATACGATAGAGATATGTCTAATGCCTTGCTTTGCAATGCATCGGACTGGACGTTAGCATCCAAGGTGTTAAAGAAATGTCAGCTTTATTAAATTACTTAAAGGGATAGTAATGTTTACAGGGATAGTAATGTTTCACAATAAAAACAGCTCCAACTAATCTTCATATTATTTGGGCCATGGAGAGTGTCATTCCAATACTGTCAGCATTGTCCTTCCAGAGTAATTGAATGATAAAGTATCCCCCTCCCACCGCTTTTACTGATGTAACACTGCTCAGCTCAAAGCGGCAAGACTGTCTGGATGGATCGCAGAGAGGGACAATCTTCAGTGGACATAAAGGAAAAACCTGACAAGGTGGGCAGGGTTTTCCTTATGATCACAGTATGAAGATTGTGCCTTGCTGTGAGCTGTTTGGTCAAGTGACCAGAATCCACATCTGAGGGGAGGTGGCTTACACTAGGTAAAAGGGGCAGGAGGGGGATACTTTATTATTCAATTACTCTTGAACTACAACTCTGACAGTATTGAAATAACACTCTCTATGGGTCAAATACTATGAAGATTAATTGGAGCTCCTGTTTTTGTGAAATAGTACTATCCTTTTAACTTCTTTTGTAAAGTGAGATTTAAATAGTATTGATATTTAAATACCTTCCTAAGCTTCATATAATTCAGGGATAGGCAACTACTGGCTTTCCAACTGTCCTCTGGTTGGGAATAATGAGAGTTATAGTCCCCAGTAGGTAGTAAACCAAGCACACGCAGAAGACCATTTCAGTGAAAGATTTATTTTTTATTAACGCGATCTTGGCTCTGCTGCAGAGCCGCCTGATGATCTATGACCGGATTTCCCTTCAGTCAGCTACAACGCTGACTTCAGGGAAGGGGGAGGGAGGGGTAACTTTAGGAGCGATTATCTCTCAAACCATAAAGGTTTGAGAGATGACACTGGGGGCAATACAGTTATTTTTAACATGACTTCAATATAGGGGTTAGTAATTATTAAGTATTACTATCCCTTTAAGTGTACTTTTTATGAGGCCACGTAGGGACTAGAGATAACATACATGATGTTGTATTTATAAAGGAATAGTAAAGTTTCAGATTACGTATAGCTCAGAACGTTGAGCGTGTGTAATATTAGTGTTCTGCTTTGTTCATATTCCGCTAATTACTCTATAATGTAATGTTAATTCCTTAGTGACCGGCTGCGCACACACGTGGCCATCACTAAACGCCCGGCTAAGAATTTTTTTTTTTAATTCCGGAGTCCCCGAACGGCATGCAGCCGCACAGGGACCTGGACTTCAAAGACGTACATGTACGTCCTTTGTCACAAAGTGACACTATGTCCATTGTCGGGAAAGGGTTAAAGATGATCCCTCACACCTCTTTCCCTGATGTGAAGCAGCCTTCACTCCACCTGAAATCCGGTCACTTGACCGGACAGATCACAAAGAGGGACGATCTTCCCTCAGTCAGTATAAGGAAAAACCTGTCCTCCTTGACCAAGGTTGGCAGGTTTTCCTAAAAATAAACCTCTTTGTGATCAGGGCCGGATTTGCCATAAGGCAAAGTAGGCACCTGCCTACAGGCGCACATCACCGAGGGGCGCCTGCCATTGGGATTTTTTTTTTTAAATTCACTAGCTAAGCCCTGTGCCTTCCTCCTCCGCTCCACACAGACTGTGCAGCCTGCAGGGAGCCGCAGCCGTTCTACAGGGTGACTCAGTGAGCTTTTAATTATCAATAGCTCGGTACCTTTGTGTCACTGATGGTTCCTGCAGTAGCATACATCCACAGGCAGGTGGCCTCAGCGAGCCCAAGCAATGTGCTAACAACAAATATACAGTGGCACAGGGCAGCTTTACATGAGGATCGGAGGAGTGGAGCAGAGAATCTGGGCACCTCTCTAGTCCAGCCTGTGTTGGCTGGTAAGTGGATTATTTTTTAATTTAACCCTTTGAGTGCCAGATGGGTAGGCAACACATTCCAAAGCAATGCATTGTGTACCCTTCTGGCAGTCAAATGGTTAATAAATTCGACCTGAGTATTAAAGGTTAATCAAAAAAGATCTCTGGGTGACCCTATTGTGAATGTTCCCAGCTATGCATATATATAAGCCTTTATGTCCATATATGACTAGGAGAGTGCTCTCTTGTACTGAAATGGGGGGGGGGGCGCTTCAGATTTCTCTGCCTACAGGCTCCTGAGATATAAATCCAGCCCTGTTTGTGATCCGCTGTCAGGTCTGGGACAAAAATCATTACATCAGGGAAAGGGACGGGAGGATCATCTTTAACATAATATTACACAGTAAGTAGCAAGTTTTATGGGATATGAACATCGCGGAGCACTACTATTACACGTGCTCAACTTTCTGAGATACATGTAATCTGAAACATTAATAGCCTTTTAAGAATATATTTTTTTTTCATCTATAAGACACTGCCTCTTTAAGGGATTCCATTTACCCTGCCTAATCTTATGCCATGATCACCAATTCAGATTAGTGCCTAGTTTGCTTGTAGGGTTACAAAAGGTTGAGAAGTAAATTAGTGTGACAGTTGACTCAGGCTCAAGATAAGACAGTTAATATCTTTCTTGGGCATCAGGTCGAAATGGAAATACAGTAGAATTTAGCAGAAGCCACCAATACGAAAACATGTCCATTAGCGCAACAGAAAATTCAATATTGCGATCAATACTCGCGATCACCTTCAAGCGATGCAAGGCAATTACAGGCCTCATCTAACAATCTGCAGAACTGGCTGTGAATACCACGCTGGCATTCTGACAAGGTTACCAGCCTCTCAACAACTTTCCTGATCTGCGCCATTAGAAAAGTTATCCACGGAGGATAAACGTCTGGCTATAGTTACTGCTCGCACTATAAATAACGTACGCTATATGTACATTCCGCTGGACCAATGAATCGGGCACCCCTTTTGGCACTCAAAGTGTTAGCATTTCTATTGCCAACATGGTAACAGGGTGGTGAACATTGTATTAACCGCAGTGGTATAAGCAGCTTCTAGTTTATTTGTCGAAAAGACTTACTGAGCTAGGAATCCTTCATGAAAGTGCCATTGGTACAATTATCTTATAAATTATTCAGTAAAGCAGTATAGAAAGCTCGTGTTTAAATGTACAATGTGAATTCTATTTCTATTCACAAAGAGTTAGAGGCAGAACTCAGAGGGAAAAGCCAATAATAATGGGATGTTATCCATTTTATTAGTGCACTGAAATACACAAACACACACCGTTTCGAGAAGGAGTCATACTTTCTTCATCAGAGAGAGAAGACAATCCTGCGCTGCTTCGTTCAAATTATTTAGATGAGGACCCTGTTTAGAGCTCTATACAGGCTTCACATTTAAAGGGATAATAATGTTTCATAATAAAAGCAGCTCTAATTAATCATCATAGTATTTGGACTTTGGAGAGTGTTATTTCAGTTCTGTCAGAGTTGTAGTTCAAGAGTAATTCAATGACAAAGTATCCCCCTCCCGCCCCTTTTACTGATGTCACACTGTTCAGCCAGATCAGAAGGGAGGTGCCCAGGTAGACTGCAGAGAGGGACAATCTTCAATTAAGATAAGGGAAAAACCTGAAAAACTTGTCAAGGGGGGCAGGGTTTTCATTGTTCTCACAGTAAGAAGATTGTCCTTTGCTGTTATCTGTCTGATCAAGCAACCAGATTCCACATCTGAGCTGAGCAGCGTTACACTAGGTAAAAGGGGCAGGAGGGGGATATTTTATCATTCAGTTACTCTTGAACTACAACTCTGACAGTATTGCAATAATACTCTCTATGGCTCAAATACTATGAAGATTAATTGGAGCTGCTGTTTTTGTGAAACATTACTATCCCTTTAAATAATATGTATGAAGCAGCACAGGATTGTCTTCGCTCTGGTTTGTTTTTAATTTCTAGGTCATTAATTCTTTTTGCACTTCATATTTTATTTACTTGGGTTCTTCTTGTGTATGTCTATATATTAAATCAGCACTTTATTTTTACCTCAAAAGACCTGTGAGTGCTTTTTTTCCATCGGATATATATATATAGATATGCATATTATGTGAGTTTATCTCCTTTTTTCTACAAAACACTGTCTTCATCAGGTGTATTGCATGCTATTGTGCTGTTCACATGGCACCAATCTAAATGTGATGACCCAAACACAGCTTTGTGCAACTCCATGGTGACTAACAATGGTCTCAGAAGAGTTGCAGCAGCAAAGGATGGTACCGTGGCCCATGGGGCTGCCATACAGACCATTCACACAAGTTAAATCATTGTGATAACGCTGGCAACAATGCTTTCATAGGTTGGCCCATGTGGGAGACAGCCAATCAGATAATGCTGATGGCTACATAGGCCAGCCAGTAGATTCACAGTACACAGCTCCATGTGCACTCGTCTCGTACAGGGAAAGCAGTACACAAGATGTGGTTGGTTTCATCAGTGTGTGTACTGTTATGAAATGAGTCTGCTGTAGGAAATAACAGTGACATGAGAATGTTTTGAGAATAAGAAGCTATGAAATCTGAAATGATAAATTGGATGTTTTTATTTTATTATTCTTAAAGGGATAATAATACTTCATTATTACTATCCCCCATGTTGTAGCCCTTAAAATTCTGAATTCAACAATACCAGCGGCATCTCTCAAACCTTTATGGTTTCAAAGCTCCCTCTCCCATGACGTCAGAATTCTATCTGACAGCAGGGGAATCCGGTCCCGGGACCGGAGGCGGCTCTGCAGCAGAGCCAAGATCTCGTTATAGAAACATAAATCCTTCACTAAAATGGTCTTCTACATGTTCTTGCAAACCAAGCACACGTAGAAGACCATTTTAGTGAAGGATTTCTGTTTCTATAATACACTCTCAGGACTCCTGCAGAGCCGCCGCTTGCTCACTGACTGGATTCCCCTACTCTCAGCTAGAACGCTGACATCAGGGGAAAAGCCAAAAAGAGGGAACTTTGAAAACGGATATCTCTCAAACCATAAGATGCCGCTGGTATCATTGAATTCAGAATTTCAAGGGCTACAACATGGGGATAGTAATAATTAAGTATTATTATCCCTTTAACCCCTTAAGATCCAGAGAGTTGTGCAATGCATTGAATTGCAATGCATTTCACACCCCTCTGGTCCTTAAGGGGTTAATTCATAGATATCCCACACATGTATTATAAACTGAAGGAAACAGAACCAACTTTTATAAGATGGCTCTTTCCCTTTAAATGAATGTGAACCTCTAAACATGAAAGTGATTGATAAGACTTTATATATCACCTGTAAATGAATTCACTTGCACTAGATCCCTAGATCGCTTTTCTGATGCTGCATATATAATCTGTTGTATGTAGGCACAGTTTGGGTACTTTTGTTTGTGTTGTGTGTAATTAGAGTAAAGAGTTTATTCAGCTAATTACTGAGATTAGTACCCACTGCTCTCAGAAAGGATGCTACCTTATGTGAGTCCATTTACAGACTATACTAAATTATCACTTGTAAGCTACCCATTAAAACTGATATGATAAGGGTTGTCAGGGAGTTCTGGAGAAGGAGAAATGGCTGCCCATAGAGATGTAATATAATATTTTATGCCCGTGCAGACAATACACAGCAAGGCTGATGTACAAAGTAAAGCAGTGCAATTCTGGAGTCTACTAACTGTACCATAGGGATCAGCTAATAATTCTGGAAATTTCCGTTGATTTAAATTGTTTTTTAACTCCTTGACTGCTAGGGGGGTCTCCGATGCATTGCTTAGCACTGATCTCCAATACTTGTCATCGCTAACATTCAAGGGATTAAAATAGCCTTTAACTCAATGTGAAATGTTATTTCTTCCCGTATAGTGCTGTTGGTTTGATCCAGAATTACGCTACATTTCTTTGACCCTTAAATGCTAGAGGGGTGCGCAACACATTGCATAGCTCTGCAGGACATCCCTGTCCTCAAATTCTCCTCTTACATCCATCCCAGATCTTTGTTGGAGCTCGTTCACGCTCCCTTCATAGTGATGTGCAGCACATATATTGTAACATCAAGCTCCATATCAGAGCCACTGAGAGCTGGGAGGGAGGTGGGAGGAGATTTTGAGAACTGGGAAGTCCAGCAGAGCTGTGCCAACGTGATCCTGTGCCGCAGAATGCGAAAGTGCCTACATCACGTCTACATTTCATATCGAATACCTAATAAAGTATGTACTTAAAAGAATTAAAAAAGTCAATCTACATAACATTTTAGTAGTTTAATCATATAAGTTACAGTGCCTTTGGGGTGAAAGTTCCCCTTGAACCGTTTATGAGCAGAATAAAAGGCAATTTTTCATGTTACATGAAATACTGGAAGTCCAGTATCACCTGGAGCAACTTTATATTGTAAAACCAAAGTCTTCCAGTTTGAAGTTCATACCTTCATCATATTGTAAAACCAAAGTCTTCCAGTTTGAAGTTCATACCTTCATCATATTGTAAAACCAAAGTCTTCCGGTTTGAAGTTCATACCTTCATCATATTGTAAAACCAAAGTCTTCCGGTTTGAAGTCCATATTTTCATCACACAAATTAACCCCTTTAACGACCCATGACGTACCAGGACCGTCATGGTTAGATTTGCTCGAAGGACCCATGACATCCCGGTACGTCATGGGTTATACTCTCCCAACACGGCCGCACAGAGCGATGGGAGAGTGCAGGCTGGTTGTTACTAAGTTCCCCGGTACCGGGGCACTTAGTAACAGCCAGTAGAAACATTGTTGCAACATGTGATTCGCTTGCAAAAGCCGAATGACAGGGACAGTATTTGTAAATATTGTCCCTGTCACATCTGTCTACCTCCCTCCATCTTGCACACTGCTGAGGTGGAGAGAGACAGAGAGACATTGTGTTTCAGCGTCCCAGATCGTGTTCCAGTGTTCCTGTTAAAAAAAAAGAAAAAAAAAAAAAAAAAGACAAAATTAACCCTTTGATCACTGTTCTGCAGTGATCAATACAGTTCCCCCAATCTGATCACTCTAGTAGTGATCAGTTTGCTGCAGATCAGCGTTTGCTGATCTCTGGTACATCCCCAATCTCCCTTGTATTTTTTTTTAAATTTTTTTTACATTTTTTTTTTTTTATTAAATTTTATTATTTGCTATTTTTTAGGTGGTTTAGGTAGGTAGTTGGGTAGGTTTAGGGTTAAATTTAGGTTTAGGAATAGAGTAGGAAACCCACCCCCCAAAAAAACATAACCCCCCCCCACAAAAAATATAAGTATAGTTTAGATAGGTAGTTCACTTAGGTTAGGTAAGTTTCAGGGTATATGTAAGTTAGGGTAAGGTTTAGGGTTAGATTTAGTTTTAGGGGTAGCGTAAGAAAAGAAAAAAACATTTTTTTAGAGTAAATGTACAAAATGCAGCAGAGGTACAGTGTAGAAGAGGCGTATGCCTTTTTGGTGTCTGACTCAGAAGCCGTAGACACTGTGTCAGACTTTGACATAACGCAGTTTTCAGAGAGTGGGAGCAGCTCTAGTGATGACGCTGGGCCTTCTGTAAAGAAAAGATGTACTGCCCCAAGAGCTGCCCCGGCAACTGCCCCAATGCCTTCCAAAAGACCTGTCCAGAGACCTGCCCAAAGAAATGCCCCAAGTGCTGCCCAAAGAAATGCCTCAACACCTGCCACTCCTGATCCTAATGAATGGGTATCACCAACCAATTTATGCCCACAAATCCCAGAATTCACAGGCAACCCAGGGATTCAAATTGATGTGGAAGGATTTACTCATGATAATTTTTTTGATTTGTTTTTGGGGGAACACATTTTGGGGGAAATAGTGTCCCAAACCAATTTGTATGCAGCCCAGTATATTGCCGCCAACCCTACAGCTTTCGTTGTTAAGCAAGAAGCATGGAAACCCAGACATCACAGAACTTAAGCAATTCTGGGACTTAATAATGGTAATCGGGATAATAAAAAAGTCAACTATCCGATCCTACTGGAGCAAAACCCCCATATGTGATACCCCTGTATTCCCCAAGACAATGACCAGGTCGAGATATGAAGTAATTTTGTACTTTATGCATTTTAGTGATAATACCCTGTGCCCCCCCAAAAGAACACCCCCAGTATGATAGACTGTACAAAATTTGTCCCCTAATAAATCATTTACAGAAAAGGTTTGCCCAAGTATATATGCCCCAAAAAGAAATTAGTGTAGATGAATCCCTAATGAAATATAAAGGAAGCAAATTAATATATTTAGGAGTATTTTTTATAATGAACTAATAGTATGCAAATCCTGACAGGAAAATGTTAGCAAAATGTTGTTTTTTTTATTTTTTTGCTCTTTTTCCTATTTAAAAAAAAATAAATGATGAGGTATTCATATAATTGTTGTATCAAAAGAAAGCCTTACTTGTGCTTAAAAAACAGTATATAATTTGTGTGGGTGTACAAAAGGAATTAAAGAGAAAATATGGTTGAACAAAGTAGTTAAAAAAGTCAAAATTGCTCCGGTCCTTAAGTCAAATCGTACTCAGATTTTCCCAGTCCTTAAGGGGTTAAAGGAACACTAACACCAAGAAATTATCTGGGGTTATATACACTTAACAAGTTCGTAACCTTTAATTTTTATTTTACATTTTGCTTAAGAGCAAAATAAGTCAAATCAGCCTATACTTTTTATTATTTTCCATCTTTATATCCCTGACAGTAAGCTCACTGGATCTCTGTTTCCAGGGAGCTTACAGAGACTGCATGCTGGATCTACTAGACTAGAAGCAGTCTTTACTACATAGTATCACTATCATTGTTACGTTGTATTTTGTTAACAATGTATCAATATGCCTGTGTGAAAAGTGTCTGACAGAAAGCTTTCTGAAAACACATCCAGGTTGCTCACTGTCGGAGGCCTTTTTTTTTTTTTTTTTTTTTTAAAAACATAGTTTAATAATAAAAAAAATGTATAGTCATATTAATTTTACATTTTATTCATATGCAGAATATGTAAAGTCAAAGTAAAAGGTTACTATCTCTTTAAACCCTTGGGAGCTTGAGACATCTCCATCTCAATGTGAAGCAATGCACTGGTGATGTCTGTAGCATTCAAGGGGTTAAGTGTCTATAACCCCAGTTCATTTTTAGGTGTTAGTTTTCCATTAACACTTTGAGTTCTATGCGTTGCCTACCCTTTGAGAAGCAATTTGTTGCATACTTCTCTGGCACTCAAAGGGTTCATTCTTTTGAATAAAGGGATGGAAGTGGGAGAATTTGGTTTACAATGTAAAGTTACTACTGGTAATATTGGACTTCTGGTATTACATTTTTGTTGACAAATCACCTTTTATTGTCCTCACATGGAAAGCTCAGCACTATATTATTCGCTCTTAATGTTTACCCAGAATTCATCTGGAATTGTTACTTCAGTTATTTATTTGTAAGAATATTCCGTCAATGCTTCATTTACAGAGAAAATCAACATCATTCTTCTAGTCCAAATGAGTTGTCAACATTGTGCTGCAAGGCAAACAATTCCCATCACTGCTCCAATCCTCCGGTGAATGAGGAATGGTCCCGGTGCACACTGAGGGCCCTGCTAAAGCATAAATGAAATGATCACACAGAACAGTTGCTAGGAACCCGGACACTTTGCAGTGTATGTGACTTTATGTTATGTACCAAAGGTGGTATCGTAGTCAGGGACGGATATACATACCAGACTGCCCTATCAGGGCATCCTATGAGCCCTTAACGCCGCCTATGGCCACACCCCCATGCATCACATGACCCCCACTCCCTAGTTCCATCCACTACTTGGCCTATAACTAGCAAGAATGTAAAAAGCATTGCTAGAGTGATCTTAATACTTTGATGATTGCTATAGCATTAAGGGGTTAACTAATAACCTATGAAGCTGCATTAACCTGGTGCAGGGACATTGAGGTGACACCCACAATTCAGAGACCAGTACAGCTGAGGTGCCCTTCAAAATGTGGAGCTCTAGACAGCAGCCTATTCTGCCTATTGAGAAATCAGCACTGGTTCTATTAAGCAGGGAATTCTTCTAGGGCAGGGATGTCCAAATGTTTTTTCACAAGGTCCAAACCTGTAACTCACACACACACACACACACACACACATACATATAAATATATATTAGCAGTGTGGGACGGTTTTGCCCATCTGTTTTTTTTTTTTTCTTTGGCTCACATGTTTTTTTTCTTCTAGCAGTGGATGTCGAGGGCGGCCAAACTCCTTGCAGAGATTTTTTCAGGATCATGCCCCTCTGTATGTTGAGGCCTGGCAGTATGGAGGAGATTTGAATATCTCCTCCTTACTGCCTCCCCTGGGTGTGTGTGTGTGTGTGTGTGGCTGGAGATGCAGGTTTTCTTTCACAAATATATATATATATATATATATATATATATTAGATATATATTGGTCTGTTACATCTCAGTAATACAGTACAGAACTAGGGTATAGAGTAGGAGAACCATAAAAACAATCCTTTCTGGTACATTATCACAAAATGTGTGTAAATTACCAGGAAATAAATCCTTTGCTTATTACTACGCTAATGGTGTGCATCCTGTTATAGCCACAGATCTCTTTAGAATGTTCAATCCCCCAAGAGATTACTTTATGAATAGAATAGTTTATCTCCTAATCAATAAAATGCATTAATTTAATACCTTGCCTAGATTAATCCATTGCACTTTTCATTCTTTTGTTTGACGAGAATTTTAACTTGCGCCCTGTTGAGTAATCTTTGAAGAAGTGGCAGTGGCTAATTTGAAAAACTAGCAAAACATCCCTTTAAAGAAGTTTTGAATATGTCCATCAGTCAGTATCAGATAATTGGGGACCCAAAGCAGTCACTAAAGTCAATTGATTCCATTGAAAAATATGGAAAGGGTCTGTCTGAACAAAAAAAAAATGGAACATTTTATTCAGTACACCCTAAAAGGTTGTTGATGTTTTTTTGTGTATATTTTTGAAATTTTTGTTTGACACTTTGAATGCCAGAGATGTATCCGATGCATATTTATAGTTGCTAACTCTATCTTGAAAACTCTATTTACAGGTTTAATTATAATTATTTAACCCTTTGAGTGCCCAAAGGTTATTATACAAACACATTCACACAGTCTATATATCTAATAGTCTGGCACTTAAGTGGCAAGTGAGGACAAATACAATATTCATATTTTGTACATAAAACATTTTTATTGTAAAAAAAAAAAAAAAAAAGACATCATGACCTAAACATCTGACAAAGTTGAATTAATGGGTTTTGATTATTTGATGCGCGAATTCCAATGTATTTGAATGGAGCTTCAAATAGTCCCCAAAGTGTACTCTAGCAACACCTCTATGGAAAAATCCACACCGAAGAGAAAGATAGGTGATGAGGAGAGATGTACCCTCTTCCTTTGTCAAAGACAAACCATTATAAAAAACAGTTCGCAAATAACGCCATTGCTTGAAACTGACTGGAGACAATCCGCACCCTGGATCAATCTACAATACCTATCACCCCTAGCTATGTCCTAAATCCGCCACTGTAAATAATACTGAAAGTGTAGCCAGTTTGCATCCACATGGACAGAAACCAAGTGACAGGCAATGAATCTATAGGTCTCAAGTGATCACGTCCCTTACTTGATACTGATCCCATCCATCACCAAAAACAAAGTGGCTAATGAAGCCAACCTGTGTAGCTCACGGACAGAGACAAAGTAACAAGTGGTCGATCTGTAGATACCAAATAATCCCTCCCATTCACTCAGCCTTTAATCCATCTGTTACTGGATGAAAACCGGCAAAACTAATGCGTATCTCACAGTGACATAGGTAAGACTACGGGGGTATCTAGACTCCCTATGTAATGACAAAATTGAACCTATGCCCCTTCCATCCCTACCTATTATACAGGTATATAAAAAACTTCCACAAGAAATAATGATCGATCATATAATATAAAAGGTTTATATGTCAATATTCCAAAGAATGGATACAGTCTTTCAGTTTATATGTAATATGATTTTAACTTGAGTATGCTTTATTCGATGTATCACAATATATACTTATTTACATCAGTGGCGTAACAATAGGGGTCGCAGTCCAAGGGGCCTGGCCGCCCCCTGCGAACCCATCGCCACTCGCCCACAGCCCTGCCTGCAGCAGCTCAGCTGATCTCCCGGCGCTCTAAATGCAGAGCGCTGGGAGATGACATCATCTCCCAACGCTCTGCATAACTGAGAACCGCGCGGGAGATGGAGGTAGGAAATGTACATGGGGCAACGTGATGATGGGGGGGCCCGGCAGCAATTTCTGCACCAGGGCCCGGTGGCTTCTAGTTACGCCACTGATTTACAATAAAGACTGGTCATGCACATCATTTCATTCGTCTTAATTCTTTAAACCTGCTACAATTCTTATTGTTAGCACTTAGATTTGAATGTAAGAACCATACAATCCAGTGTTACTTAAATAGATCTAATTATTATACATTCATCTGTACATGTGAAGATTTATCCAGAATGTAACTTTCGCTGTTATAATTTCAATTTATATTATCGGCCTTAATCTTCCAATAAGGAAGCTTCACTGCAGGAAACAATTTTTTAATGGGTTAATATGTTACATATTATTTCTCTGCATATAAATAGTCCTCCACAATATAACTCTCATCAGTTGAATTGCATGGACTACTATACAAGGGATTTATGGTGGTTTCATCTTCAATAAGTAACTGCCTCTATCAGTGTTTAATTCAGGATGAGAATGATTATATACAACATTGGGTCTTATGTTAAACTCACGGTTCTTGGACTACTTGACCACTTGTCTTTCTTCTTTCATACTCGGCGTCTGGATTCAAATTTCCAGCCTCACTGTGTTTTCATGCCTTGCAATTTCTGTAACCCGTTATGTGGCTTCCTTTCTATGGTTCTTTATGGTGCATATATGGTCTCTTTCTCAAATAGATTCAGTCTACATATTGTCTCTATTATTTAATGAGCAGTAAACTTTTTATTATGAAAACCTAAATGTCATAGAGCTTTTTGTGCTGAGTAAAACAAGGTCACTCCGTCTCCCACCGCTGTCAGGTGTTTTATTCAAATTATATAACAATTAAAATAATAAGGAAGTGAATTTACTGTGTGTGTGTACTTCCTGATTGTTCTAACTGACAGGAAGTGACGGGTAGTTTAACCCCTTAAGGACCTGCGCGCACGCGCGGCCGGCACTTGAGGACCACGTGGCTTTTTTTTTTTTTTCTCTTCCGGTTCAGGGCTTCTGGAGCGGCGTGCAGCCGCGCCAGGAGCCCTGAACTCCATGACATACCAGGACCGTCAGTGGTCCTTAAGTGCCGGACCGCCTTGACGGTCCTGGTACGCCAGTGGTCCTTAAGGGGTTAAATCACATTTTGTGGAGGCAGTAAGTCACTGACTTTCTTCTCATTAGAATATAAAAGAATAACTAATTGGAATTTGACCACAAGAGGGCACTACTTATGTAAAAAAAACACAGGTTTAAATGGTAGTTACTCTGGAAATATGCATCTCTCATCAGTGGGAGTACCCATGTTTACTCAACAAGAAACGTCCTACAATATCTATTTTTTGTCAAAAAAAAAAAAAAAGTTTACTGCTCCTTTAAAGCTCAAATGGTGTACAGCTCTGTTCATATTTCTTCTCTCCTCTCTCCAACGTGTTTCAAGATCTACTGATCTCTATTTCAGGGAGTACTGTGTTCCACTTGTATTGTATTTAAAACATTCATGCACTCACCTTGTTATCCCTTCAAGTGCCAGAGGGCTGTGTACACATTCATGTTCTCATTTTATTAAACAGGGAAGACAGACACATTTGGTATTATTTTGTATGGACATTTGCCCTTGTCCTTGTAAATCAGTAACCCTTCCTCCTACCACAATGTGGCATCACTTTCAGCTCCTGCTAGTTAGTAAAACCTTTTAATCTGACAAGTGATGAAATTATATTTGCCTTTTGGTGTTAACTGCTATAAAGGTAACAAGATGATCTGACCTTCGTTGTTTTAGTAGGTGAGACAGTTGATGGTGACGGATGTGTTGTAGTGGAAGATAAGACGGCTTGACTACAACTCATTACCTGTGCGAGACATACAACGTCATCTATCCAACTGTTTCTCTGCCTTATTTTATTAACCCTTTGAGTGTCAGGGAGGAATCTAAAGCATCGCCACGCAATGCGTTGGATACCTCTCTGGCACTCAAAGGGTTAAGCCATTGATTAACTACAAATAAAAATAAGCTGTATTTCTGAAACAGCTTAACTCTTTCACTGCCAGAGCAATGCGTTGTAGAGCAATGCGTTGTGTACTTTCCTGGCACTCAGAGGGTTAAAGGAGTTGGGAGGGTGATGGGGCAAACAGTTCATTATAGGGGACAAATAAAAAGTTCCCCATATTTCCATTAATTTAAGTGGGACTTTTAACCCTTTGAATGCTAGAGAGGTCTCCAAAACATTGTGAAGCAATGCACTGGCGATCTCTCTAGCAGGCAAATGGTTAATGAACAGTACACCCAAAAACTGTAAAATAAGTAGACTGGATGTAGGTTTCTGACTAGCACTAGCATGATTCAGCAGCTCGGGGGTTAATATTTACCTAGTTGTATGGCCATACCTGCAGGGGCAAATGAGGAGTAGGGGGATGCAGGCTCCACTTCTGATGATCGGGGACTGATTTTATGGGAACTGAGACTAATGGGGACTGAAACGCATAGGTAGTATGACTGTATATAGAATGCAGTTCCAAAATACGTAAAGTAAAAAAAAGAAGATTGTCTCTTTAATTAGTGACCAGATCTGTGATCGGTACTTTATTGCAATTAGTTCCTACCCCTCTTTTGCTCAAAAAGGCTTTTCACTTATGTTTGACAGTTACAGACAATACTGCACTATCACTTTAGAGACACTAATCAAACTTTCTTCCTAGGATCCTGCATAAAGAATGACTAGATACAGCTTTAGGCACATCTCAGGGAAATCTGTAGACCTTGGATCATAGAGAAGTTTTATAGACTTGGAGGAATATGTATTTAACCCTTTGAGTGCCAGAGGTGTACGCAACGCATTGCAAAGCAATGCATTGCGTACCCCTCTGGCACTCAAAGGGTTAATAGCTTGTAATCTCATTTCATTTTAGCCTTTAAAAAGAAGGACAAACTGGGTTGCCAACTCATATTTTTTTTTCTATAAATACTGTAAAAAATGATAACCACAACTATCATTTTTGTCACATTTGTCAAATCTTAATAGGGTAAAATGCACATATTAAAACAGAGGAATATTGAGGCAAACCAAGTTCATCTTAGGAAACATGTAGGCCTTTCCTACTTTCCCACTGGCTTAAAGGGCTTTTAAACATTTGAATGCTAGAAAGGTTTGCAATAGATTTGCTCTGTTTTGTGTACATGACCCTTTGGATTTTTATCCAATAGTCAGTTCCTAGGTTTCCATAAGAATTGGGGCTTGGGCCTACCTAATGCATTATTATCATGCCTGGGAACTCCCCGAATCTTCTCCGTAGACTCTGGTGTTTAGGATTAAAGGGGAACTTTCACTCACATAAAAGTGATCCTCAAATCATTATGCACATAGCGACACCCATATCCATACTAGTATTATCCTGAATAAGTCCGATGTTATTGAGAAATCCAACTCATTCTGAGACAAACAGACAGGAATCCGCTCAGACATCTAGCCAAAGAGGCATCTGTGCACCTGTGCTGTCCATCCTGATCTCCTTTACGATTGGTGAGGAGGATTTGCATTATACCTTAAGGTACAGGAAGGGTGCACAGATGCCGGTACAGCAAGATGCCTGCCTGTGCATCGCGGAACAAGTTGGACTTATTCAGGATAATACTAGTATGGATATGCGTATCGCTTTGTAAATAATGATTTAGGAGCATTTTAATTTGAGTGAAAGTTACGCTTTAATTCTTTCCCGGGACAGAGGCTGAATGCCTGGCTTTATAAGATCAGCTTCCCTGCTCTTCCACCCACTCCCTCTCTGTTCCTCACAAATTCTGTCCACTTAAAGGAGCAGTAAACTTTTTTTATGAAAACACATATTTTATAGAGCTTTTCTTGCTGAATTAAACAAGGTCACTCCCACTGCTGTCAGATGTTTTATTAACCTTTTGAGTGCCATAGGGGTACGCAACACATTGCTTTGCAATGGGTTGCGTACCCCTCTGGCACTCAAAGGGTTAAAAAATTATAGCAGTTTAAATAGTCAGGAAGTGAATTTACTGTGTTTACTTCCTGATAGTTCTAACTGACAGGAAGTGACAGGCAGTTTCTTTCACATTCTATGGAGATCTGTATGTCTCTGACTTTTCTGACTTTCCATTAAAATCTAACAGGAAATCTAATTAGAATTTGACCACTAGAGGGCACTGCTAATGTAAAAAAACATGGGTTTAAACTGTAATAACTCTGGAAATATAAATCTCTCCGCACTGGGAGTACCCTTATTTTACTCAATAGAAAAATCCCTACAATATATAATTTTTCATAAAAAAAGTTTACTGCTCCTTTAAGCCACGCCTCTCAGCTCTCCAGCCCTTCTAATTCCTATTAAGCCATGCCTACAATATGACACCTTTACTACATGACATCGATTCACAGAGATTTATGCATGGGATTAGTACTCAGCAACTCCCCTACCAACACCATGATATTCATTCATCAATCCAAAGAGACAAAATTCCATAGGGAGGAAAGAAAATGGTCATTGACTTAAAAACCCCATTTAAATCAATAGGAATTTAATGAGATTTTATTTCAGCCTTATGGTGCAGTTGCTTTGCACCATGGGGGGGACATATATAAAAAACATTCTTGGTGCGTGATGAAGAATTGTAACCGAAATACGGAAAATCTTATCATATTTATAAAAGGGTAAAATTAAGGTTATAAATATGTCTCTGTCTGAGAAAATTCGCTAATGAGAATATTTTTTTTCCACATACGTACTTTATACGCAATCACTACATTCTTCCATTAAGATTATGTTATAATTGGTATTAAGATTTAACCACTAAAAGCACCTTTATTTTTGGCATACTTGGGACATATCTTTATACATATGTTGCAACACAATTCTTAGTTGGACAAGACCATTTCTACTCCACTTTTCAAAAACATCAACTGATCGACATTTTCATTACGTACTACCGTAATGCCAATCAACATTTATGTATATCCTTATCTGTTTGAGATAATATTAGACTTTCCTTCTCAGTTTACTATTGAAATGTTGCCCATCAAAACTCCAAGATCATAATGTCGCCTGCAACAAAAGGGCGACATTGAAATGTCGCCCACATCAAAAGGGCGACATTCTGATGTTGCACACTTATGTGTCGCCAAGAAAATAGCGCAGATCTGCTTGGAGTACACTCCCTTTAATAAACAGGAATTATAGAGTTTAATGCAAGGTTGAGCAACAGGAGGCACTCCAGCTGTTGAGAACTACTAATCCCATCATCTTCATGCATAGCCTCCAATTATTTATTTCCACTCACTCTGGCACTTGAGTATCATTTTCCACGGGACACCAGGCAAATATTTTACAGGCTTTGAAAGTAATGTTATTATATGGCACACACTTTCCACTTAGGTTCATGGATAAGCAGTAACACTTTGAGTGCCAGAGGGGTCCGCAACGCATTGCAAAGCAATGCGTTGCGGACCCCTCTGGCACTCAAAGAGTTAAGCACAGCTGGAGAATACTCAGAGAAGATTTGCGCTATCTTCTTGGTTGTCACTTAAGCGTGCAACATCAGAATGTCGCCCTTTCGATATGGCCGACATTATCAGTGTTTTGATGGTCATCAAATAGAGGGCGACATTTCAGTAGGATACCATTTTATACACCCCTCCATAAATTTATAAACAGGTTCCTACAGCAACAACTAAACTTTCAAGAAGAATAAATTATAAAAGTGGGTTCCATCAACAATAAAAAACCTAGATAATGTTTAATACAAAAACCCTCCAGTAGACGACATCCCCATATGGTTTTAATCCCACTGTCTAAGACAATACAATCTCTTTGAAACAGTCTCAGTTCCTGGCGTACAGGGACCTTTTCTGGATCAGAAGCCAAATTTCCATTACCTGATGAGATAATCTGAAGTGACAGCCTCCCATGCAGATGGGGAATCTCTTGTTAATATTTCTTTCTATGGAGACAAAGGGAGACAAATGTCTATATTCATTTTGTCACTTCATGCATAACTAACGTTACCTTTTCTCTCTCCTTTCCCGTTCAGGTAGCCTTTCATCATTTTAATACACCACTTTGTAATTGTAACTTAGGTTATGCATGCAAAGTGCTTTACAGAAGGCTTAGCAGTAGCAACTCTGCCTGTTTGTTTAAGTGGAGCGTCTATTGTGGCAAGAAAATTTACATGAGGCATATTAATCAGCCACACTGATATGCTAATTGTATTCATCTATGGAGATACATAGAAAACGGCATTTTGGAAATATAATGAAAGAAACTTATTACCAGCTGAGGCACTTTGTAATCAGTATTATGTGGCATTGAGATTCAGAGAATAGGAAGAAACTGACACACCTCATATTATAGTTTAACCCTTTGAGTGCCAATGTGGTATGCAACACATACTCTGGCACTCGAAGGGTTAAAGGGATAGTAATACCTGGATTTAAGAAGGTTTAATATTGTTCATATGAAAAAATAAATAAATAAATGAAATGAAATAAATCCCATTGCTTAAAGATGTATATTTTAAGATTTATAAGCTTTTAAAGTCCACCCCTCCCACCCCTTTTACAGACGTCAGCGCTGTAGCTGACAGATCGAGGTCCTGGTCATTTGACTGGACGGCTCTTCAGCACAGCCGAAACAGCATTGTCTACAAAGAAATTCTTCATTAGAACGGTCTACACAAAGTGTGCCTGGGAGGCAGGCACACTTTGTGTAGACCGTTCTAATGACGTTTTTCTTTGTAGACAATGCTATTTTGGCTCTGCTGAAGAGCCATCCGGTCAAATGACCAGAATCTCGACCTGTCAACTAGAGCGCTGACGTCTGTAAAAGGGGCGGGACCTTAAAAGCTTATAAATCTTAAAATATACATCTTTAAGCAATGGGATTTGCTTCATTTTATTTATTTTTTTCATATGAATAATATTAAACCTTCTTAAATTCAGGTATTACTATCCCTTTAAAGGAACCAGTGTTCCCTCTAAAGTGAGGACTGGTGAGTGAGCAGCACTAAAAGAGTAATGAAAACAGGGCAGGACTACAGAGTAAATCATTCCAATTCAGCCCTGCATTAAAACTCCTTAACCCTTTGAGTACCAGAGGGACTGGTGCTAACATGTCCTAATAACCTCAAGCTTACCTTTCTGTGGGCAGGGAATCCTGAAGGCCATGTGGTTCAAGATTTAACATATTGACTCAGTCCTGGATGACTTGTCCACAGAGGTGAACGTGAGAGCTGCAATCTGGACTATTGGAGCTTTGCCCAGTGCACTCTGCCGGCTTCATTTTTTAGGAAAAAAATAAAAGAAACCCAACAGTTCGACAACCAGGACTGATTAAATGTTATTTGTTGAACAAAGGCATAATTCATAGGGGTTCATATTCAAAAACTGCCTCACGCAATTTCCATTTAACCCCTAAATGTCACAATATGCCAGGACCGTCACTCCGTCCTGGGTGTTAAGGACCGGTGAGGGCCCTGGCCAGTGGCGTAACAACAAGGGTTGCAGGGGTCCCACCTGTGACCAGACCCGTCACTCTCTCCAGCACTCTAGTAATGCAGAAATCAACTCCTGATTTAGACCTTGTATGTTATGGGCAAAAGGTATTTTCTGTGGACAACAGGGGATGGGGTGGGGTCAAAGGATTTGGCTATGTGACCATGGTTGGGGCTAAGGGCGCAGTAGTGTCCTTCCCCATGGACTGCTAATATGTCAGTCCAGTACTGTAGGTGCAAAGAGTCCAAAGATTTTTTTAGGCAATGGAAACATCCTCTAGGACTACCCTTGTGCATACATACAGTGGGACCATTATTGTTGAACAGCTATTTTTTTTTGTCCGCAAAACAATAATTACTTCCTCCTTTTTATCTTTGCAGGCATCATCAGCACATCTTTATTTTAAATCACCCACAAGTTCCCGTTTGAACATTTCATATTAATAAATGAGCACAGTATGTATAGAATACTTCTAGGTTATCTGAAGCTCATTAAAGCATCTGCGACATGTTCTTTTTTATCTGTATCATAGGACCCACTACACTTTATTTCAACCAATTATATTTGTTTCTTTGTGAAAATAAATGTGCCATTTGTTTTCACTTTTTCCATAATTTGCGTTTAAGATGATACTAAAAAAATACATTTTTATAGTCATCAGAAATATAAATGATAGATCAGAACATTGGGTATGGTATGTATCTTTTTGTGTTTCTTTTTTATTATTATTACATTAAAAGTGGAACATGACAATATGCTGACATTAAAGGAGCAGCAAAATCGTCTTTAACCCTGTGAATGCCAGAAGGGTACGCAACGCAACCCTCTGGCACTCAAAGGGTCCAGAAAAATACATGTTAGAGGAATTTTCCTTCTAAGTAAAATTAAAATACTCATACTGGGAAATGTTTCTATCAAAAATGATTACATCTCAATCTTATTTTTATTTTTTTTTTAACTCAAACACTTAGCAAAGCCACTGATGTCCAAAAGGCAATTATTTTTTGTAATATACTTTATGGGAAATCTTGAGTCACTTCCTACAGCTCTCCATAGCAAGAGATAGGAACAATGCTACTGAGTTACCACGTGGGAAAATTGCAGTTTAAAGTGGAACTACCACCACTAAAAAACTTGATCTCCAATAATTCCCCATCTGGCGACTAGCTGCTCAGTAGCGCTAGTCGCCAGAATTATTTATTTGTTAAATAGAATTCTCCATTCTTCCCGGGCTGACAGGCAGGACGGAGAGCAGACATCTTTCCATAGTGACGTCTGCACACCTGCGCTGTCAGTCCCTTTTGGAGCTGAACGGCTCCTAGCAACTCCTCTTAGAACCGGCTGGGACTGACATCACAGCACAGACGTCACTATGGGAAGATGTCTGCGCTTCATCCTGCCTGTCAGTCTGGGAACAATGCATAATTTTATTTAACAAGGTAATAATTCTGGTGACTAGCATTACTGAGTAGCTAGTCGCTAGATGGGGAATTATTGGAGATCAAGCAGTTCTGCTTTAAATGTAGGAAAAGATAATAATAATAAATTCGAGCTGATATAGCTCTTGCTGCGCTCCTGACTGCACATATATGTAACTACTAGTGTAAAAGCCCGTGGACACGGCCAATGTCTGGATAATGTTAACCCTTTGAGTTCCAGAGAGGTACGCAACGCACAGGGTTAAGTGGCCGCTACCTCACTGCTCCATGCGCTGCAGTCTTGCGTCGCCTCACTCACGCGATGCAATCATGCGCAGTAGAGACTTCCTGAACGCGGGCAGTCTTTACTGTTTATGACTGCATCATGACAAACATCCTAGCGAATGATTATATAGGATTTGAACACTACTGACCCGAAATCTTTATATATTGTGTAAAAGTTTGAGCTGTAATTACTCTTGAATGAAAAATCAAGGGAGTTTACAATAAGGATGTAATGTAATAACATGAATGGAATTTTCAGGCAGGTCAGACACCTGACAGTACAATGGGGCAAGAAGGGGCAAGTTGCAAGAATGTTTCTGGGGATCTCATATAATAGAAATCACTGAAAAAAGCATTAACCGTTTAAGGACCACACATTCTGGGGTGGGGAGATCTACAGAACCACTGCATTTTTTCCTTCTCCATGGCCCAAATACTATGGGCCATATGTTCAAAGAAGTAGAGAAATAGCTTTTGTCTTTTGTAGTGACTTTTCAAAGTACAGTGTTGTTGGGATCATTAATACTTTCAGAGTGTCGGTTGTGATTGGAAATACAAGTTAAAAAGTATCTATATTTAGATAGCAATTTATGGTAATGAGTCACATCCAATTAATTTGTAAAAAGTATCTTTATCTAAAACCACACATAAAGATACTTTTTACAGATTATTTGGATGTGACTCATTGCCATAAATTGCCACTTAAATATAGATACTTTTTAACTTGTTAGCGCTCTCCCATATTTGTAGTTTCTTTGGTAGGGTGCTGCACTGACCCGGTCCTACTGATACTATATGATATAGTAATTAAATATATACATATATATGGTTATATTATAATTTACAGAGCACCATATATTCTTATGTTTTGGTCTATTTGTGATTGGAAATATGTCGTTTGTCCTGACTGAAATTTTTGTATGTAACGACGAAAAAAAGTCTTAAAAAATGTCTTAACTAACGACAAAAATGTCTTAACTAACAAAAAAATGTCTTAAAAAATGTCTTAACTAAAGACAAAAATGTCTTTAAAAATGTCTTAACTAAAGACAAAAATTCTCACATTCAGAACTTGACATTCCCTCCACTTTTTTCTTAACGTACAAATTTTGTCTTTTGTAAGACATTTTTTTGTCATTAGTTATGACAATTTTTCTTTTCCTCTGTACGACACTGGAGAATAATTTAACCACGCCCTTGCCACACCCCTTTGCCCATCAGTTCTGGAGTTGTGTCGTACACAACGGACATTACTAGTTTTTAGTCATATACTGTACAGAAAATATGTCGTTCATGCATACAATTACTTATTTTTGTCTTTCATACGACAATTTTTTGTCGTTATCCCTTTGAACATACGGCCGTATGATGATTAATTAGAGCGGCTTTTATTATGTAAACATTACTATCCCTTTAAGGTACAGGAAGTGACTGACGGAGCACGTACGCAAATGCCTCTAAAGCAAGAAGTCTGCCCGTCAGTCTCAGATCAAGTAGGATTTCTTAATAGCGCTGGACTTATTGTGTATAATACTATTATTTCTATGCTTATTGCTATATCAGTAATCATTAGGGGGAACTTTATTTGGAGGGATAGTTCTGCTTTAAAGGGATAGTAATACTTAAAATGTAAAAAAAAAATATGTTGTAGGGTTTATCCCCCTGAGTAAAACAAGAGTACTCCCACTGCTGAAAGGTGTTTCATTCAAAAGTTATTAATTTTCAAAGTTGAATTTTTTAGATACAATATCACAGTGGCCTGAAATTGTACAGTGGCGCTGTTGCTACACGATCCTATGGACAGCTCTGGTCCCAGGACCATAAATCTCAGCAGGATGGTGTAGCAACAGCGCCACTGTACAATTTCAGGCCACTGTGATATTGCACCTAAAAAATTCAACTTTGAAAATTAATAACTTTTGAATGAAACACCTTTCAGCAGTGGGAGTACTCTTGTTTTACTCAGGGGGATAAACCCTACAACATATTTTTTTTTTACATTTTAAGTATTACTATCCCTTTAAAGGGAATTAGTATTTTACCCCCTACAGTGCAGATGTTTTGCCCCAAATGCTTTTATATATATATAAGGACCGTTATGTATGTCATTTGTTTCTTGATCAACATACACAGTAAATCTACTCCTTCCTAACTGATAATATACCGCTTTATATTGTATGTACCTTCTAATTACCTGCTGTTTGTGCGAATGCTCGTGCAGTTCACATGTGCTTCGTGCACATCTATACATACATATTAAACCGATGACGCAAGACAGAACCTTTGAAAGACCAACTGGAGCGGTTTTCTCTACTGAATTGTGATGATAATGTTGCTATTTATAAGTGGCTTGTAATTGAGGCTTTTGGAGTCATCACAAAAGCAAAAGACGATGTATGGACGCCTCTTTTTTTAGGCTTTTTTTTTTACCCTCTCAGAATAACCTCTTTTATTTTTAGATCTCAAAAGCCAGAGAATGCAAACTAGGCTGTGCCTTTTCTTGAAAAGGACGGAGTGTAAAATAATAACCACGTTTACTGAGCAGTTACAAATCCTACAAAATCACAAAGAAAATCAGCTTGAAGCATCTTGGAGGGGGCGGCGTATAAAAAAAAAAAAACATTTTTAGTGCTTCACAATAGGTTGGAGACTTCTCTAGCATTGACAGGGTTAAAATCCTATTTAAGGATATAGTAATATTTGATTATGAAAAAATATATACATATTTGAAGGCTTTTTCTGCCGGGCAAAATAAGTCTCATTACTAGCTCAAACGTGCTTTGGATACCCTCCAGAATTCAAGGAGTTAAATACCACCCCCCTGTAAAGGAATACCAGTATTTTATTATGAAAAAACTAGTTGAAGAGCCTGTGTACACGGCCACGGTGCCACTCAGCAATGGCCGCGGTGCAGTCATGCACAATAGAGACTGCCCACGGCACGGCTGATACGGAGTGGGTAGCTCCGAGCGATCCGCACCATATCAGCTGCGTCGCGGGCAGTCTCTACTGAGCATGACTGCAGCACAGGCAGCCGTCTCTACTGCTCATGACGGCTTCTGACAAACATCCTTAGCGAATTATTATATAGGATATGTACTGCAGGTTTTTTTTGGCTGCATAAAAAAAGGTTATTCCCACTAATTGGAGATCATTCATTTAACAGTTATAAAAGCTCAAACTTGTTTGATTTATTTAACTGTTTGTGTGCCAGAGGGATGTCCAAAGCATTGTCCACGCAAAAGATTCAGTAAAAGTTACCACTGTGGGTGCGATGGGAGATCATTCATTTAACAGTTATAACAGCTCAAACTGGTTTGATTTATTTAACTGATTGTGTGCCAGAGGGGTGTCCAAAGCATTGTTCACTCAAAAGGTTCAGTAAAAGTTACCACTATGGGTGCGATGGGCAAAAAAAAAACTATCCTTAACCCTTTGGATGACAGAGGGGTGTGCAACTCATTATTAACATCAGTCTTTTATTTTGTCTTTAAATCTACACATTTTTAAAGAGATGAGGACAATTTTGTTATTAGCTAAGGCCTCTTATCTTTTAGAGAAATTTTCTTAACCCTTTGAGTGCCAGAGGGTTAATGCGTTACGTACCCCTCTGGCACGCAAAGGGTTAAGATTTGGGCATAGTCATACATCAAAACAAATCAGATATACTAAAATAAGAGCTATTAGCTACAGTTTTAATCCTTTGAGTGCCAGATACAGTTTTAATCCTATGAGTGCCGGAGGGGTACATCACGTACACCTCTGACACTCAAAGGGTTAGCTCCAAAAATTACCTCCAAAAGAAAAGTAATTCTGGAGCAAACCAGAATAAAGATCCCCAGAGAATGAACTAGGCATTATCTTGACCTGTATTCCATTCTGAATAGAGCGTCTGTCGGCAGTGGGTGTTTTCCTCAGCTGGAAGACATAAAATAAACATTTTTTTTCTGAAAATGTATTACTATTCCTTTACATCAATGGAAATGTTAATGTTGGTGCAGTGTATTTGCTCCAGAATCACTCTATTTTGTTTTTAATGTACAAATGATCCATAGGGAATTCTGGGATTTTACCTGGGTACACTGGTTTTTACACTTAATTACCAGGTCTCCGAGGATAGAGGCTGGTTCTTGGGGCTCAGTGAGTCCCCTTGTAACTCCGCTCACTTCACTGCCTGTTCTTCCCATGTTCCATCTATTTTAAAGGCAAACCCACCTTCCCTGCATCCCAATCCTGCCTGCCCTAATCAAACCCCTCTCACTTTATGATACAACTCCTATTATATGGACTCTTCCATCCTCAGCCTTTAATGGACCTTCGGAGGCTTGGGGACAAGAAGGTTTACAGATATGACTTATGTAACTGCAAAAGTAGAGCAATTACATGGGCAAATCAACTGCTTTATACCAGGGCCGGACTGGGAATAAAAACCAGCCCTGGAAAAAATTGCATACCAGCTCCATAGCATTGCGTCATTATACCAGCCCCATAGCATTGCATCATTATACCAGCTCCATAGCATTGCATAGTTATACCAGCCCCATAGCATAATGGCATTTTTTTCTTGTTCATAAAAGGGGAATCCATGCATTTTAAAACACATCTGAATGCCACCACCAGACCAGTAAAGTTATATGCCACCACCAGAGCAATAAACAGTTATATATATACACCACCTCACTGGAAAGGTCTACAAAGTGTGCCTGGTTCGCAAGCACACTTTGTAGACCATTCCAATGAAGTAATTCGTTTTAAATAACGCGATTGCGGCTCTGCTGAAGAGCCTCCTCATGTCGGCCGACACGGATCTCCTGCTGTCAGCTTTATAGCTGACAGCAGGAAACGTCAAATGTTCAATGTGAATCTCTCTCAAACCATAGTGTTTTAAGAGATAGGGCTTTGTGCATTTAGTTCAACTTTTTAAGCACTACAAAATGATAAATATTTTTTTCTGGGACATTACTAACACTTTAAACCCATAATTAGTTGTCTGTGTCTTTACTTAAATAATTACCCCATGCATAGGAAAAGGCCTATATATTTTGGTTCTCCATATCAATATGCACTTGTTTGTGCATCCTGATCTCACTGGTAGCATGTGCCACAAATCATCTCCAGAGACAAAATGACAAATTCAGCTTAGAAAAATATTATCTAGATTTTTTTGCCTGTCAGCGATTCAAAATATGTCAATTCCTGTGTGTGTTTATGCTCATATCTCAGTTGCATAGTTTATTAAAGAAGACTGCATAAAAAGGCATGCATATTTATACACGCTAAGCAATGTCAATCATTAATCAGTCCTTAGTTTTCAGCACAAACTATGTATAAAAAAATCACAAAAAAACAGATATCCATAAAAATTCAGTTCTTATAAGTAGATCGCTACACATTACCTTTTTAACGGTAGGTTAAAGGGGGCAGCTTCCCTGGTTCCACTGTTGGATGGGGCACCCACCACTTTCATGTGGAACACAGTGAAAACGATAGTGATGGCAACCACTTAGTCTATACCATGTTAGTACATGGAGTAGATCTTGGCTCTGACAAAGAAATGTCTACCCACACAGACTACCCCTCCTCCACTGGAGCAAGAGGCATTAAGGGGAGGCTTTTTTTGTTGTACATAGCTTAATAAATTGGTGTTATGCAGGAGTAGGGACTTAGCAGGGAATCCAGTGCCTTATTTACGTGAATCACCTTCGTACATTGGCTCCCCATCTTCCCTATCATCTAGGACATACAATACAATCTTCTTAATGTGAGAAGTCATGTATGTGAGAACTCAGCCTTGTGTGAGGAAGGATGTGATAATGCAGTATGTCTTCAAGCTGTCGTAGTACACATACAGAGTTTAGTCAGTTCAAAATAGAGCCGAGTTGCTAGAAGCTTGAGTACTTAGTGTTCCTGAGTCCCTGCCAGCCACCCCCTGTGATGGCAGTGGTGCAGTGATATGGACAGGATTGGCCTAATCCTGTCTAACTCGTTTCAGAAAAATGACTACTTTACTTCTCTCCCTCCCATTTGCACATTTACCAATCCAGCTATTCTCCTGTCCATCCTACCCTCCTTTTTGCCTCTGCCTCCCCCCCTTCCCTTTCGCAGTTCTGTCTCACCTGCTCTCCTTCACACTCTACCACCCATCCTTCTGCCATTCCTGCTCTCCCCTCCCAACTCTCATTTTTCCTGCTCCTGCTCTCCTTGCCCATTCTCTTTGTACTGCAACTTCTCTCCTCACCCACACTTCCTTATGCTGCTCCTGCTCTCTTCTCCAGCCTTACGTTTAGCCAGTCCTGCTGTCTCCACCTGCCCTCCCTTTCACTGATCCTGTTGCCCTCTCCCATGCTTCCTTTTGCCGCTCCTGCTCTCCTCTCCCACCTTCTCTTTTGCCACTCTTGCTATATCCGTCTGCCTTCCACTTTTGCTGTTCCTGTTGCCCTCTCCTATGCACACTTTTGATACTCCTGCTTTCCTTGCTCACCCTCCCATTTTGCTGCTCCTGCTTTCATTGCTCACCCTCCCATTTGCTAGTCCTACTGTCTTCTCCCACTCTCCCTTTAATTATCACTGCTCTCCTTGTGTTTCTTCTCCTTCCAACCCTCCCAAACAAGTCTCACACGTGCAATGCCATGCTCTGATTTATAGATATGTAATAAAATAGAAACAATGAGACTGATGTGCTAAAAAAGTGTTTAAATTCCATGGCAAAGCCAACTGCACCATAAGGAATAAATAAACATTCCCAGAGATTTAAATGGCATTTTTAACCACTTGAATGTCAACTCATTGCAGACCTCTCTAGCATTCAAGGGGTTAAAAGACCCATTTAAATCAATGGGAATATTTTGGAGTTTATATGTATTCTTCATGGTGCAGTTTGTTTGCAGCAGAATTGTGTCACTTCATCTTAGTACATCAGCCTCAGTGTCACTGTTTCCTCTCAGTGGAGTAACGGTGAGCAGAACGGCCCTGAAAGAGATAAAGGGATAGTAATACTTCAGTATTACTAATCCCTATAGTAAAGCCCTAGTAAAAAAAAAAAACGTATTGCCCCCAGTGTCATCTCTCAAAGTTTTATGGAGAGATGATCGCTTCTAAAGTTGCCCTCTCCCTCCCCCTTCCCCGTAGTCAGCATTCTAGCTGAATGCAGGGAAGAGAGTCATACGACTTTCAGGTGGCTCTCCAGCACAGCCGGATCGCGTTCCTAAAAAAGAACGCGATCCGTTAATTAAAAAATTAACGTGTGCTTGCAAACCAAGCACAAACCAAGCACACGTAGAAGACCATTTCAGTGAAAGTTTTTTTTTTTAATTAACGTGATCGCGGCTGTGCTGCAGAGCCGCCTGATTTCCCTTTAGTCAGCTACAAAGCTGACTTCGGGGAAGGGGGAGGGAGAGGGCAACTTTAGAAGCGTTCATTTCTCAAACCATAAAGGTTTGAGAGATGACACTGGGGGCAATACGTTTTTTTTTTACTAGGGTTTTACTATAGGGATTAGTAATACTTAAGTATTACTATCCCATTAAAGAGGAGTGTTTCTGCAGAGCTGTGTTAGAATAGCTGATGTACCATGCCTCCCATGTGTCCCTCTTCAGGAAGTACAGTCCCTCTTTAGGAGATATTAAGGGTCTGTACCTCTCTCTTTCCCACTCTGGTGTCCCTCTTTAGGAGATCAGATTGTGTGGTGTGTATATAAGTGTATCACATTGCTCCTCAGCAATAAAATACTTTGTGTAAATAAAATACTTTGGTCTTGCTCTAAATCATTTATTCAGTTACACAAAGAGGTGTCAGTAGTTCATGAAATAACCTAAAAATTCTCAGTAATGCCCGCTCACCAGCCAAGTCCCCAGTCACACACCCTAAAACACAAGTGTCCCACTTTGGCCATTTGAAATGCTGGGAGGTATGGATGCACCATGATGTTCTGCCCAATTTTATTTGCTTTTTTAACTCTTTCAGCACTAAGTTGCTCACTCCTGCTCATCCTAAAGGTAACATTGCTCAGTTATAACGTGAGAAACAAATCTAAGCATAATTTAATTACTTTTAAATTATTATGCCTTTAACGTTTCCCATAAACATGCATGTTCAAAATTCACATTGTAAGGGTGCCATAAAGACAAAATTCATATTTAAAGGTATTCATAAAGAGAAGGTCCCTTGAAAGTCGAGGCTAATCTTCTCCATAGTGCCCACATGTATTATGTGTGGAACCTGAGAAATGAGAAACTTCAAAGCATCCTGCAGCATTCACAGCTTTGCGGCTTCAAAGCCAGTCACGCTTTTGTAGTTGTAGGTTTAATATAATTAGTACATTTTAAATATTATAGCTAAAAACAACATCATCTTTGTTTTGCGACTTCAGGTTTGTATTGTTAATTAGATTTTTTTATATATATTGTCATCTTTATTTAATAGGACAGAATCTAATTTTTCAATAACACGTCTCTTCTACAGAGTGAGCACATTATAGTTTAAAGCAGCACCTTGAAACACAATATTAAAGATCTGTCTCAGAAAAAGCTAGCTGCTGGGATTTAACCCCTTTCAGTACCAGAGGGGTTCACAATTCATTGCATCCCAATGAGTTGTGCACCCATGGAGCAAGAGAAGCTTACTTTTTCTTACACCTATTTAATTCTCCACACCTTGAGGTCCAGATGCGTGTGCACACCTGTCTGATACTCAAGAGGTTAATGTTTATATATGAATTATTTTTTCTGTCATTGCTTCACCAGGTTCTTAACACAGAGTTATGTGTATTTTTTTTTTAAAGGGGCAGTTCTGTTTTACTTTGACTTCACATATTCAGCAAGTGCAATATACATAATTTCAAATTGTTTATACTTTTTATTGTTTTATTTTATTTTTGTAATACTTTTTTTGTCCCTGACACACGGGTCATTGAATTTCTGTTTCCAGAGGCATTCTAGTAAGGTATAGTGAAAGCAGAGCTATTTATACAATGTTTCAGTCTCCCTGTAGCTCTGATTGATCTGTAGGCTGTAATGACTGGCTTTTCTAAATTGTTTCTCTGTCTCTTTTACATTGCGTTCTGTAGGTTCAACACAGATAACATTCTGCAAGATTTTAGCCATTCAATAAAAAATTAAAGCAGAACTTTCATCAACATTATACTTAGGCCCAAATCCATAATATGCTAGCGATATACATAGAAATACTTGCCATTTGCAGTATAAGTCCAACATAAGTAAGGCATCTCTGCTGTCCGCCCCCTTCAGCTCAACGATTGGTGAGTTGAATGCCTTTGTGCCGGAAGGGGCTGACAGCGCAGGCGCAGAGAGTGCCTCCTGTAAGATCCCAGCCGTGCCTGCCTGCCGAAAACGTTCTCTCTTACTTATGCCGGACTTATACTGCAAATGACAAGTATTTCTATTAGACTTGTGCACGCCAAAAATTTTTGGTAAAATTCAATTAAAGATAATTTTTTTTTTTTTTTAATTCAGAGGATGCAAATGTCAGACCGAACCTGTTCGACTCGGGTGAAATTTGTCAATAGTCCGAACTATTCAGCCAAATTTTTAAAAAAAAATTAAACTATTCAATTAAAAATTAAACTTAAACAAATAAAAATAAAAAATACATTAAACTAAATTAATAATAATATTAAATCTCTAATGAGACAGGAAGGGGTATTTTATAAACCCCTACACACTTATATATGTATACGTCACATTAAATTAAAGCCCTTTCTGCCCTTTAAAAAAATGGTATATAATATGTGTTTGTGCAGTAAATGAGAAAGATAGGAATTACGGTTGAACAATGAACACACACACATAGCAAAAATGCCAAAATTGCTTGTGTCCTTATGTGGTTAATATCTGCCCTTTGCATGAACTGTAAAGCACCTGTTTTACCAGATCTATTTTTAGCAGTATGTAGCAACATTGTAATAGTTTCAAGCGGAAAAGCGCTGTGCCCTCTATTTTAGGTAGAATGTAGCAACATTGTAATGGTTTCAGGCAGGAAAGCGCCATGGAAATTTCCGAAAATTTACACCGAAATTTTGAACTAGGTCAGTTTCGGATTCTGATTTTTTTTTGTGGGCGGACCTTGGGAAGGTCCGAATGATTCCAAATACGCCTTTTAGATATGGAAGTAGATTTGAAATTGGAATTAACTAATAAATTATGTGATATTTATATAAAATGAAAAATATTTGTAAGTTTTTTAACCATATCTCTTTCAATAACGTTGAATAGTATAGGATTCCCAGACACTTTAACACTTTGAGTGCCAGAGGGGTACGCTTAGAAGAATAGTTTATTGCATTATTATAATGGCAAGTGATTTTTTTCCTTTCTAAGGTCATTCTAAGGTATGGGGACTAGAGAAAATAAACAATTATATAAAAATAAAATTGTACTTTTTACCTCCCATAGAAGTGATATTTCCACAACAAAATTTTAGGAGAAATATATGTGTGTATTTCTCTCTCACAAAGAGATTTTTAGACAGTTTCTGGTTTTGGTGGACATACCAGAATCTATTTGTTCTGCACAGTCACTTGAGCTGTTCGTCTTAAAAACACTGCTTACACATTCAGAAAAATACACCTCATAAATATATTTATATATATTTTTTTATACTTCAAGAATTGTATTTGGAATTTCTCACAGTTTTCAGTTTTATTGTTTTCTCTAAAAAAAGACATATTTAGGAAAACGTTCTGTGCATTTTTTGAAAATGGATACAACATTTTGAACAGAGCATGTTTTTTTCTAATAATGGGAAAAAAAATATTATTTGTCCAGTGATTTTCCATATATCTACAGAGCAGTGGCTAATTGATACATAAAAAGCAAATTACTTTGCTCAAGAGCTTGAGTGTGTAGACCTTAATTGTCCGTCAGCATCATCCATTGTATGCCTGTACCTCAGCATATTTTCTTGACGTAAACTGTATGTATACACCATATATATATGGTGAAAGTGGGTACTCCAAATCTTACAATAATTGTACAGATAAATGCCTTAGTGTTTCCCATTAAATTATACATAAAAAGTAATTAGTCAAATGATTTAAGTAAAGGAGCACTCATAGGACTTAAATATAGAAAAAAAATGATGTATTTTATTAATTCATCAACGTTTCAGCCCTCTTGAGGGCCTTTCTCAAGACAACCAAACCAACAGAAATAGTGACCTTATATACCGTGTGAGTAACGGGTGCAGGGCGTCAAAAACACAAGGGGTTAAATGTGACATCAGAGAGTGACCTCCGACCCTAATTAGGCATAGTACTGTATTAACCCCTGAGCTGCCTGATGAAACTCAACCAGGAGGCCAGGGGCAGCACAGACATAGAGAAAACAATGACATCTAAGTGCAACCAAGTTAAACCGCAACTACTGATTTTTCGTTGGCAGTTGTAACAAAATCAGTCATCGACACAATAAATCATAAAGGTCTTATATAGAACATCTAGACCACACACCATGAGGGTTAATCATACAAGACGGCAAATCCACATATGAGTGAATCGAAGACAGTATATCAGTGAAAACAAAATCACAGCAAACATGTTTGTGCAATAAACTTCTAATACCCAACAATATTGTATCAGGTTATAGCGAGGCGACTCAATCAGAAGAACATACCTCCCAACATTTCAGATGGCTAAAGAGGGACACTTGTGTTTTAGGGGGTGTAGCTGGGGGCGTGGCTAGTAGGCGGGGCATTGCCGAGTATTTTTAGGTTATTTTGTGACCTATTGACACCTCTTTGTGTAACTGAATACATGATTTAGAACAGGACCAAAGTGTTTTAATCACACAGACTAATTTATATACATATATACTGAAGTATATACAAACATATATATGAGTTTTATTGCTGTGGAGCAATTTAATACACTAACATACACACCATACAGTCTGATCTCCTAAAAAGAGGGACACCAGGGTGGGAAAGAGGGACAGAGGGATTTGATTCAAAAAGAGGGACACTTGGGAGGTGTGGAAGAAGAAAATGAAAGCATAAAGTACCTTCCTTAGCTGAATCCAATGTAAAGACCCTTGGCTCTATGTGTGCTGTGATTCTGTCCAGATGTCACAGAGTCCTTGTATAGGGCAAGTTAGTTCAATGTTGTATAATGAGGAACCGCCTCCCGGTGGATACCACAGAATAAAATATTTATAAACCAAGGTCCACAGAGTCAAACATGGCAACAATGAATAGATGTAAAGCTGGATTAGATGAAGTAGGAATGAATCCAGCAGGCCTCTTAACTATATATGCATGTGATGAATGGTGGAGGCACTCACTCTATATTGCTTGTTGCCCAGGTGCACTTCCCTAGAAGGAGTAATTATCACACAGATGGATGGCAGCAACAGTGGGTCTTTTAGAGAAACATTTATCGATCAAAAAGTAGCAATAGGTCTGGTCAAGAATGTGTGTACCTTTAGTCACTCACAGATATGCACTATGTACAAAAATTATAACAGTGAACTTCTAGATTGGTGTCTACGTATGTCATAGTCCACAGCCAGTTAGTTCATAAAGTTGTAACTGCCTCCTAGCTGTCTTTTGTCAACAAAATTTACTTTATCAAAGGGTAATTATAATCATACAAATCACCATAAATGCATATACCAATTACAGACCACCATTAGATATGTAGATGTAATCAAAAAGCAAAATATGTTCAGCTGCAAAGTATTGAAATGCAAATCAGCTTGTATATATAAACTAATAGAAAACATCTGTCTAATAATAATAAAAATATGAAGTAAATAAATAGAAAATTGAGACTGGAGGGAGAGGAGGAGATGCCTTAAACCTGGTACATACATGCATGACACTGCAATTCTACCAGAGCAAATTGTGAGTAAACAATCAGGCATTAAAGACGCATTATGGACAAGGCGTGTGAAGACCTAATGTACAGGGTATCATTTTAAAATGTTGCATTTAAAACATTTTGCGGCTACACGCCACATTAAGCATGTAACCGTGATGAAAAGGGGGACATGAGAATCTCGCCCTGCATAAAAGCGTGAGATTCTCATGTTGCATCCTGAAACGGTGCTTCAACTCAACCCACATACCTAAGCAACGACAAGCAACATTGGACATTTAAATTGTAGCATGGTTAACCCTTTCAGTGCCAGAGAGGTCCCCAATCATTGGGAACCTCTCTGGCACTCAAAGGGTTATGCTACATATAGAACAAAGGACTACAATCCTAGATATGTTTGTTCGATATGTAGCTTAACCTTTTGTGTGCCAGAGAGGTTTCCAGTGATTGGGGACCTCTGGCACTGAAAGGGTTAACCATGCTACAATTGTAACGCCCAATGTTGCTTGTCGTTCATTAGGTATGTGGGTTTAGTTGAAGCGATGTTTCAAGTTTCAAGTAATGTCCCTGAAAAAATCTTTATAGTTTTGTACTACTTAACCCCTTAAGGACCGGGAAAATCAAAGGTGAATTTGACTTAAGGACCGGAGCAATTCTGACCTTTTTGACTATGTCTTTGTTCAACAGTGTTTTCCCTCTTAGGCTTTTATTCCACCCCCATAAATGATATACTGTTTTTTTACAAATAGGGCTTTCCTTTGATACCCCACTTATATGGATAACCCACCATTTACTTTATTAAAATTAAGGAAAAATGTAAAAAAATGTAAAAAACACACCATTTTTGTTTTTTCTCTTGGGATCAATTGGACGCAAAGGGTTAAATTTTTATGGAGACTGCATGAAAGGTATGACCAGTCAGTCATACCTACAAAATGCGCAGTTTAAAGTGGCCACTGTCCCCCCTGGGTGAAAATCCCCATGTCCCTTTTTCCCACCCAATTTTCCCACTTTTTTGTTCACTACATTTGGCAGTGTGTGTAAGTGTATTACATGGCTCCACAACAATCACACTTCCAATTTTGTTTCTTGAGATGTTTTTTTAAAAAATGAAATATTTTATTTGTAAAAAAAAAAAAAGTGTGTTGTTTTTATTTAAAAAAAAAAAGTGTATTTAGCAGGTCAGAAATTGACCTGCATCTAGCCATCCTCCTGCACCAGCAGTGAAGGGGTTAACACCCCCAGCTGCTGTATTTTTTATTGCCACTAGGTGTCTCCTCTCTGATTCTCTGTCCCTTACTTTGATGCAAAGGACGCATTGGCAGAGAGGAGACACTAGAGGCAGTAAGTAGCACTGCCTCATTCACTGATTTAGAATGCCAGTACATGTGATCGCTGATGCAGCGATCACATGACCTGGCAGAAACTGACAGAGGCTGAGACTGAACGGTCCGGTACTGGACCGCTCAGTCTCAGCCTGGAATGAATGGTAGCAGCGTGCACGGCGGCACGCTGCTACCATTTAACACGACGTACCAGGACCGTCACTGGTCCTTAAAGCAAATTTTCCCTTGACGGTCCTGGTACGTCAAGGGTCGCTAAGGGGTTAAAAAATTCAACTATATGCAACAAATCCTATCTCTCAAACCGCTATGGTTTGAGAGATATCCTTCTCTAAAGTTTCCCTTCTCCTGCTGTCAGCTGTAATGCTGACAGCACGAGATGGGGAGGCTCTTCAGTAGGGCCGCAATAGTGTTATTTAAAATGAATTACTTCATTGGAATGGTCTACAAAGTGTGTTTGCAAACCAGCCACACTATGTAGACCTTTCCAATGAAGTAATTATTTTTAAATAACACGATTGTGGCTCTGTGCAGAGCCTCCAGTTGGTCCCCTGAAAGGATTCCCCTGCAGTCAGCACACTGCTGACGTCAGGGAAAGGGGAGGGAAGGGGAGAACTTTGAATACGAATATCTCTCAAACCATACGGTTTGAGAGAGAGGACTTGTTGCTTGTAGATTAATTTTTTAAGCACTACAAAATTATAAAGATTTTTTCAGGCACATTACTAACACTTTAAGAAGAAGACATTTATGCAGGGTGAGATTCTCATGTGTCCCTTTTCATCACAGTGACATGCTTAATGCAGCATGTAGCCGCACAGTGTTTTAAATGCAACATTTTAAAAGAGAATAATACACATTATTTTCTTACCATTATAATTACAAGTGAACCATACGATAATACTAAAACACTGATAATAAATATACTTTTTTTTCTTAAAGAGGGTTGTGAGTTATTGCTGCAGAAAGTAAAATATGTATTTAACAGGGAATGTATCTTCTAAAATCAGATTGCCTCTGAGAGCTAATGAGGATCCAATGATAACAGAGGTATCTGTTAAATTTAGTTTTATTGGGGTATCATATCGTATTTTTTACTCTTTATGTAATGTAATCCTCTAAGCTAATGTCTTAAGAGTATACAAACCTATGACTGCATTCTCTCCTCTATTCACCCTTTGAGTGCCAGAAGGGTACGCAACGCATTTAAAATATAAAATATTAGCTTGTAACAAAGTATAATTTATATTTTTGTGAAAACAATGTGATATTGAAGAAACATTTGGAGAATCTGTTCTAATAAAAGTAAAATATGGCTTAATTTAATTGTTAAAAACTGATTGAAGCAGAAAGAAGAAAGCATTATTTTTAATGATTAATTATACAAAGCTTCCTGATTAAAGGCAGGCTAGGAAATATTATGTGTACTTTGATTGGTGCCTTACTATGTCACACTTTGTACAATGATTGTTTTTATTTGACATTCCATTTTATATTTGTTTATATAGCATGAATGTTTTATTTTATAGTTTAGTTATATTACCACAAAATGTTAACAGACATTTTAATCAACCAAATTAGATAAATTTCAACCACTAAAATAGTGATAAAGAAAGGAAATTGTCTTTTTTTATGACAGACAAATTCCTTTTAAGGTTTCAAGTATAATGGATACTTTATATCTCTGTTTGCAGATTGCACAAGATGTCAGAAAATTGCATACAAAGTGGATTTTAATTCCCTTTATACTGCTAGAATATATTTATAACTTTCTTAAAGGGGAACTATCACCCCAAATAAAGCCCCCCCTCAATAATTAGCCATATAGCGATAAGCTTGCCAGTAGTTATATTATCCAGCATAATTATCACATTAGTCAGAAATCCTACTTCTGCCGAGACTGACGGCCAGGCAACAACGCAGACATCTTTGTTACAGATATCTTCGTGCCTGTGCTGTCAGGCCCAGTCTCCTCTAGGATGAGTTGCGTGGTGCCTAAAGGGACTCGGCAGAAGTAGGATTTCTAACTAACGCGATAATTATGCTGGATAATATGACTACTGGCAAGCTTATCGCTATATGGCTAATTATTGAGGTGCGACTTTATTTGGGGTGACAATTCCCCTTTAAATCTGTACTTTGACCTCTATCAAACACGTGTACACACTCCCACACGTTATATATTTTTTCAACACACCGGGTGCTGCAGAACTTCAAGATACTGGAACATAGGCTATGTACTCACAAACTTCAATAGTAAATTTACCTGGTGAGATAGCTCAGTTGGTTAATGCACCAGGAAATCTGTTCAAACTGCAAGGTCACAGGTTCCTGGCAGTGTTAGCTATCTTCCAACCTGAACTGGACCAGTGTGGCAGGTTATGGTTCATACCCTCAACTTACTGAGGAGGCTTTCATCCTGCACTGAACTGACAAAGGCTGCAACTTTATCTTTATATATATATATATATATATATATATATATATATATATATATATATATATATATATATAAAGATCCACCTTGCTCTATCTCCAGGTTGTTTAACTATGATCACAGTTTAAAGGGATAGTAATGTTTCATAATAAAAGCAGCTCTAATTAATCATCATAGTATTTGGACTTTGGAGAGTGTTATTTCAATTCTGTCAGAGTTGTGGTTCAAGAGTAATTCAATGACAAAGTATCCCCCTCCAGCCCCTTTTACTGATGTAACACTGCTCAGTCAGATCAGAAGGGAGGTGCCCAGGTAGACTGCAGAGAGGGACAATCTTCAATTAAGATAAGGGAAAAACCTGAAAAACTTGTCAAGTGGGGCGGAGCTTTCATTGTTCTTATAAGAAGAAGATTGTCTCCTGCTGTTATCTGTCTGGTCTATGGACTGCATTCCACATCTGAGAAGAGATGGCTTACACTAGGTAAAAGGGGCGGGAGGGGAAACTTTGCTTGTGAATATCTCTCAAACCATAAAGGTTTGAGAGATAAGACATATCTTTTTTAATGCCTACAAAATAAAATAAAGATAAAACGAAGTATTACTATCCCTTTAAATGATAGCCTGGATTACTGCTGAGTAATTGCTGGCTAGGAAATGTACCAGTTTGTTCATGGTCATCATGTAAACACTGTGACAGTCACAGTGATGAAAGTCAGTATTCTGTTAACCACTGATAAGTCTACATACACCTTTGCCTCTCAGTTTTACTCTGTGGTACAAGAAGCATTGAAATAAATAAAGGTGATCAGTCTGCGCCTTGTTAGCCTCTCTTTTGCTCTCTCTTTCAAATTGTTCAAAATATAGTCAAGCTTGCCTGTAATGCCTAAACACCCCAATTTTATTTAAGCCCTAACTAATACATTTGCCATATCATGCGGGTTACATATTATTCCACAACAAGTAACCTCCCAGTGGTGAACACCTGTAGTGAGTGGGTGAGCAAGGCTGGATTTCCCAATAGGCAAAGGAGGCACATACCTAGATGTCCACATTTTGAGGGATGCCCCAACTGAGCAGGACATGCTCACATTCTGAATTGTGGGTGTGGCCAGGGCAATCTCAGTGTCCCTGCACTAGTGTTATACCTCTTGACAGGATAATATTTGCATAATGCATTGGAGATTTTTCTAGGATCCATGGGGTGGTTAATATTTTTTTTTTGCTTGCTTGTTATAGGCCAAGGGTATTTTCTGTGCCCTGAAATAGTGTCTGGGACTTTGGGAGGAATCATGTGAGAAATGGGGGTGTGGCCATGGGTGGAGCTAAGGAAGCTCAGCATGCCTTGCCTAGAGGTGCCTGAGGTGTAAATCCAGCACTGTGAGTGAGTAACTTCTTCCCCTTCTTGTACTGCCATCTTCTATTGAAGCCTGGAGATCATCATAGCTATTGTACGTCTAGATTCCACAGGTCACTGTGTTCTGCTCTTCCCGGTCTCTCAGGTTTTTAAAGCCATTAAGTCTTCCTCCTGCCAGATCTGGGTATTTCCAAATCTTGCAATTACATTCTAACATACTTTATTATAAAGTATGCCTCATTATCTACAAGACCAACGAGGTGTAATTCCTGGGTAATGTCAAACCTTGGATTTATATGCAGATAATGAGGCATACTTTATAATTGAGTATGTTGATAGATTTTGATACGCGTTTTGACAGTACGAGTATGCCTACAGTTTAAACAGTGAGAGGAATACAAGCACAAAGCAGTTTAAATTTGGTATAAGCATTTAAATAATATGTATATAGGTCTTTATTTTGGAGAGCATTTTCTTTCATTACAATAGCAAGTATATTTTCTCAAATAATTAATGAGTTATTTGATTAGTTTTCATTGTAAATGATCAAAGAATCGCAGATAGAGTGAGATTTATTAGATTTAGTTATGTGATTTGTTTGATTAGTTTTCATTGTAAATGATCAAAGAATCGCACATGGCAAGAGATTTAATAGATGTGTCACATTGATCGGCAGTGATTCTCTTTATGTTGTGCACAAACGACATCTTCCTTAACCCTTTGAGTGCCCGAGGGGTACACAATGTATTGCAGAGCAATGCATTGTGTACCTCTCTGGCACTCAGTGAGATAAAGTGGAACTAACATCTTATAATGGCTTGGGTGCTTTTGAAAGGGCCCTCAAAATCAATTATATTTACATTAGCCATTGTTTATTTAAAACTATAGTTTATAAGATGTTTAGATTTATTTACGTGTCAGTTTATGCAAATTAACTAGTACTTCCTGCTAGGAAGTGACAGTTGGGAGGGAGGGTGGAATGTTAATATCTGACACACCAGCTGGAAAATAGAAATGGGAGAAAAAATGGGGGTGTCCCCTGTGTGTATCTGGCAAAACAATCTGTGGCCACCACCGTACACACTATTGTGCGTACTCACAAACAACTTTATACTGCCTCCAAACACAGTAGGTACTTCTAGGTCAGGAAGATATTATAGGCTGCTCCCTTACTGACAAGACACACTCTCTCACAGTGGCAGTAAATCGATAGGGAAAACAAGAAAACTAAAAATATCTGGCCACTCCAGTGTCAGGGAGGTGGCCGGTCCCCTCTGTGTGTCTCTTCGCGGTCACACCGCATCCTAAGTTTGGAGGAGAGCCAGATGTCTGTAACGGTTTGTTTTGACACTCAGACCAGTAGGTAAAATAAAACAATCTTTTATTGAAAGAAAACAAATACAAAGGATCGCCCTCTACAGTTGACAGCAACAATTGCAAGCTATTACACAGTACACATAGCTTTAATATAATATATAGAAGGCACCCAACATAGGAACAGAGAATAGGGAACTGGCCCCTAAAGGGTGGATGAGAACAATTAGTCAGTCTCAGCTGTGGGGTTTGGCACGCCCGTGTTGTGTAGTGATAAACTGAGCAAATGTGCACAGCACAGAGTTCATATAAAGATGAGTAGTAGATGTTCAGTGACCAATGTGAGTTATAGCAGCACAGTAACCCAAAATAGCCCCCACGGGCGTTCGTCAATAGACCACTGAGCCTGCAAGTGCAAGAGTATGTAGCCCCCACGGGCGTGATCGAGAAAAGCCTGAGATGCGAGGCTGGCGTTTTAGCCCCCACGGGCGTATAACCGGAGACCAATGTGAGCACAACACGAGCCAATAGCCCCCACGGGCGTTTACCTACGGATCTAGCAAGAGCTTGGAGCCTAACTATCACGGTGCCCGTGATTTGCTGCAGTTACTTGTCTGTCACCAGTAGGGGGCTTCTATTGGCTGTCTGCAGATAGCCCGCCTCTTATTGACTATTTAAACCTGGATTGGGCACCCTTTGAGTGCCCTTTCGTGTTGTTTCTGACCTTCTTGCTATCACTATGCTAGTGATAGCTGGGCCTCTGTTCCAGTGTTCCTGAGTTCCTGATCTCATGTGTTCCTGAGTTCCTGATCTCTACTGTTCCAGTGTTTCCTGCATGCTGAAGTACTTCCAGTCCTGGTTCCGGCCTAGTCTCTGGTGTTGCAGTTCCTGCTGAACTTCTCTGCTGTTTTCTGACCTGACTGATCGTTGCTGGTTCCTGTCATCTCATCACCTGTCTTCAGTATCCTGGCGACCTTCTGCCTGGTCGCGTTGGTGACATTGCTACTATTCCGTGTTGGTCCCAGCGTGCGGACGCTGGTTTGCTCCCAAGCCTTGCGGCTATACTACTCGCTTGTTACACCAGTGTGCGGTCACTGGTTTGCTCCAAAGCCTATCAGCTATACAAATCTGTGTTGGTCCCAGCGTGCGGACGCTGGTTTGCTCCTAAGCCTTGCGGCTATACAAACTCACTTGTTACACCAGTGTGCGGTCACTGGTTTGCTCCAAAGCCTTTCAGCTATACAAATCTGTGTTGGTCCCAGCGTGCGGACGCTGGTTTGCTCCTAAGCCTTGCGGCTATACAAACTCGCTTGTTACACCAGTGTGCGGTCACTGGTTTGCTCCAAAGCCTATCAGCTATACAAATCTGTGTTGGTCCCAGCGTGCGGACGCTGGTTTGCTCCAAAGCCTTTCAGCTATACAAATCTGTGTTGGTCCCAGCGTGCGGACGCTGGTTTGCTCCTAAGCCTTGTGGCTATACAAACTCGCTTGTTACACCAGTGTGCGGTCACTGGTTTGCTCCAAAGCCTATCAGCTATACTAATCTGTGTTGGTCCCAGCGTGCGGACGCTGGTTTGCTCCTAAGCCTTGCGGCTATACTACTCGCTTGTTACTCCAGTGTGCGGTCACTGGTTTGCTCGCTAAGCCCTACGGCTATACTATTCAGTGTTGTTTCCAGCGTGCGGACGCTGGTTTGCTCCAAAGCCTTGCTGCTTAACGATTCTGCTAATTTGCCAGTTCCATCTGACTGCTGCTATTATCTCTGGGCTGCCCTGCCCGGTATTGGTAAGGCCGGTAGAACCTTTTTCCACATTCCATCTGAGGTTGCCTTACCCGGTATTGGCAGGGCCGGTAGAGCCTACATTGTGTATCTATTGAGGCTGCCTTGCCCGGTAATTTGGTAAGGCCGGTAAAACCGTTATGCTATTCCATCTGCAGGTTGCCTTACCCGGTATTGGCAAGGCCGGTAGAGCCTAAAGACTGTCCTGTCCGGTATGTTGACAGGACCGGTAGAGTCTGCCTTCTGTCTGTGCTATATTCTGTATATATATATATGTATGTTATTGCCATCCTAAGTTATCATTTATTATTTCAATAAAATTGATTTTTTTTTACCTAAAACTTGTGTCTGAGAGTCATAATAAACCGTGACAGTACGAAAGGGCCATGACCTCAGACAGCAAGGGTCAAGGTAACGCACAGAATATCCATTGGAGGATGGATGTGCTCGAGCAACGTTTGGATCAGTTGGCAGTTGCAATTCAAACGATCCTTGAACGCACGGTACCTGCTGACCAATCTAGCTCTAGCCCGGTGGTCTCGCCAAGTCAGACACCGGAAAGTGATACCAGACCCCTAGGGGGTACTGTTAAAGGGTTAACGGCTTCTGCACCCTTGCCGCTAAGATATGATGGTGACCCTAGTCTCTGCAGAGGGTTCATCAATCAACTCGAAATCTTTATGGAATTGACGGAACACGCATTTCCCAATGATCGTAGTAAAGTGGGGTTCACGATATCACTGCTCACTGGCAGAGCATTGGCCTGGGCTAACCCCTTGTGGGAGAATGCTAAACCTTGTACTAAGAACTTTAGTGAATTTGTGCGTTCCTTTCGAAGAGTGTTTGAGCCTCCTGGTAGAACCACCTCTGCTGCCAAACGCCTTATGGAGATACAACAGGGCAGGCGTACAGTGGGCGACTATGCCATCGAATTCCGCACATTGGCAGCAGAGGTAGGTTGGAATAACGAGGCATTATTGGCAGCCTTCTCTCAAGGCCTGAATGACCACATTAAAGACGAAATCGCTGCTAAAGATCTACCTATTGATCTAGATGATTACATTGAGTATGTTATGATAATTGACTCCAGAATACGTGAGAGATCAATTGCCAGAGATCGTAAGTTACGGTCAAAAAATAATGAGCCTAGTAGCATGTTTTGCCCACCCATCCCTCCCTTGGCATTGAAGTCTAGTGAACCAGTACGGGAAACAAGTGAACCTATGGAAATAGGCTTCACTAGACTAACCAAGGCAGAGAGACTATATCGCAAAAAACAAGGGTTATGTTTATACTGCGGTAAAAAAGGGCACTTGCTAAATTCCTGTCCGGTACGTCCGGGAAACGCACACACCTAGGGTATCTTGGGGGACAGGCCCTAGGTGGTGTACAATCGTCCCCAGTGTCGGGCATAATGAAACCCACCATACAGGTGGTATTGTCTTGGGCACAACGCTCTGTGGAGGTTTTGGCCTTGGTTGACTCCGGTGCAGCAGGGTATTTTATGGATAATACCTTTGCTGAATTGCACGGAGTTCCACGCATTGAAAGAGAAAACCCCTTGACTATTGAAGCGATTGATGGTAGACCCTTAGAACCGCCTCAGGTTATATTTGAAACTATGCCATTGTCTATGACTATTGGGGCACTTCACAGAGAAGAGCAGCAGTTTCAACTGATTAATTCCCCGCACCATGCGGTGATATTGGGATTTCCGTGGTTACAGTTACATAACCCACAATTCGATTGGAAAAAGTGTGAAATTGCTGCTTGGTCCCAGTTTTGTATGGACAAGTGCGTCATCCAGCCTATTAAGGTCATGTGCACCTCCTCTGCTATGCCGGATGTGTACCAACAGTTTGGCGATGTTTTTAGCAAAGGAGAGGCTAGTATGCTACCCCAGCATAGACCTTATGATTGTTGCATTGAATTGCAGCCTGGTGCAGTACCTCCGAAAGGACGCACTTATCCATTATCTTGTGATGAACATAAGGCTATGGAGGATTACATTTCTGATGCCCTTGCTAGAGGGATCATACGTAAATCTACCTCTCCAGCTGGGGCTGGGTTCTTTTTTGTAAAAAAGAAAAATGGCGAATTAAGACCATGCATTGACTACCGGGGCTTGAATAAACTAATGGCAAAAAACGCATACCCAATACCACTCATCACCGAGCTTTTTGACAGGCTTAAGCGCGCTTCGATATTTACCAAGTTGGACCTACGGGCCGCTTACAATCTGGTTCGCATTCGAGCAGGTGATGAGTGGAAAACTGCCTTTAATACTCGAGCTGGGCACTACGAGTATCTAGTAATGCCTTTTGGGCTGTGTAATGCACCCGCAGTTTTCCAGGAACTGATAAATGATGTTCTGAGAGATATGTTACAGACATGTGTTGTGGTGTACCTCGACGATATACTGATTTACTCCCACAACATGGCACAGCACATCAAAGATGTATCCGCAGTATTGCTACGACTCCGTGAGAACAAATTATTTTGTAAAATGGAAAAATGTGAGTTTCATAGAACCAGTGTGCCATTCTTGGGGTTCATAATTGGCAATGATGGCATTGCCATGGACAAAGAAAAGTTGTCAGCTGTCCTACAATGGCCAAAACCCAAGGGTCTTAAAGCCATACAGCGTTTCCTGGGTTTCGCTAATTATTATAGGAGGTTTATTAAGAACTTTTCTTCCATTGTCAAACCTCTGTCCGATCTTACGCACAAGGGTGCTAATCCTTCTTGTTGGCCGGTATCTGCTGAGAAAGCCTTTGAGAATTTGAAGCTGGCATTTGCTGCGGCTCCTGTGTTATCCCACCCCAATCCTTTACTTCCATTTACGTTAGAGGTTGATGCCTCAGATATTGGGGTCGGGGCAGTACTTTCGCAGCGACACGAGAAAGGTGGAACTCTCAGACCTTGTGGGTTTTTCTCTAAAAAGTTGACTGTCACTCAAAGCCACTATGAGATAGGTGACAGAGAATTATTGGCCATTATCCTTGCTCTTAAGGAATGGCGTCATTTGCTTGAAGGTACTAAGAATCCTGTCTTAATCCTAACAGATCATAAGAATCTGACCTATCTCTCGGAGGCCAAGAGATTGTCCTCTCGTCAGGCCAGGTGGGCACTGTTCCTGTCTCGATTTAATTTCATTGTATCATATTTGCCAGGGTCAAAAAATATCAGGGCTGATGCACTGTCAAGACAATTTGAGGCCGACAGTGACAGAGTGGAAGCACCAGCTCCTATCATCCAACCTGATAGAATACTGGCTACTATACGCACGAGTATCACTTCTCCTCTAGGGGAGGAGATCCTGGCCTCTCAGGGGTCCGCTCCCCATGAAACCCCAGTGGGCAAATGTTTTGTCGCTGAATCATTTCGTACTAGGCTGCTCGAAACCTACCATTCCTCTAAGGCTGCGGGACATATTGGTAGAGACCAATTGTTATGGTCCCTTTCTCAGTTATTTTGGTGGCCTTCCATGAGAAACGATTGTGCCGAATTTACGAATGCCTGTGCCACCTGCGCCCGCGCTAAGACCCCGAGACATCTCCCTGTGGGCTTGCTTCAACCGGTGCCTAATGGCGAACGCCCCTGGTCTCATGTTTCCATTGATTTTATGGGAGAGTTGCCTATGTCGAAGGGGTACTCCTTTATATTCATGGTGGTGGACAGGTTTTCTAAAATGGCTCATTTCGTGCCCCTCCGTGGTCTTCCTTCAGCGAAGGAATTGGCAATGGTGTTCGCCAGAGAAGTATTCCGGTTGCATGGAGTGCCTAGGGTACTGGTGTCTGACAGGGGGAGCCAGTTTGTGTCTAGATTTTGGAGGGCATTTTGCCAACAGATGGGCATACAGCTGTCCTTCTCCTCTGCCTACCATCCCCAGACCAATGGAGCCGCTGAACGAGCCAATCAGGGCTTGGAACAATTTCTCCGTTGTTTCGTTACTGACCATCATGATAATTGGTCCGACTTGTTGCCTTGGGCAGAGTTCGCCAGGAACTGTGCGGTCAATTCTTCATCTGGGAGCTCTCCGTTTCTGATTAATTATGGGTTCCAGCCCTGTTTGCTTCCAGACTCATTTCAGACGCAACAGATTCCAGCTCTGGATGAGCATATCGAGCAACTCCGTTCCACATGGGCACAAGTTCAGAGGGCACTTGGTCAGTCATTTCAGCGTCATCAGCGCCATGCTAATCGCAGAAGGCTTCCAGCGGTTTCCTTTCAGGTTGGGGATAGAGTATGGCTTTCCTCCAGAAATCTCAAGCTGCAGGTTCCGTCTAATAAGTTGGCTCCTCGGTTTATTGGTCCATACAGAGTTATTCGCAAAATTAACCCTGTCTCCTATGCACTAGACCTACCTGCATCCATGCGTATCCATAATGTGTTCCATGTGTCCCTTCTTAAGCCTCTGGTTTGCAATCGCTATACTACCACACCTGTGGTGCCAGGACCTGTTGAGGTCGAGGGCCAGGAGGAGTACGAGGTTCAGAGCATTATTGATTCCCGTAGGCTTAGAGGAAGGGTACAGTACCTGGTACATTGGAAAGGGTATGGTCCTGAGGATCGGTCATGGGTGGATAGTACGGACCTTCATGCACCTAGGTTAACTAGGTCCTTTCATGCCAATTACCCGCAGAAACCTAAACCCTATTCTAGGAGAGGGGGTCTTTGAAAGGGGGGTACTATCACGGTGCCCGTGATTTGCTGCAGTTACTTGTCTGTCACCAGTAGGGGGCTTCTATTGGCTGTCTGCAGATAGCCCGCCTCTTATTGACTATTTAAACCTGGATTGGGCACCCTTTGAGTGCCCTTTCGTGTTGTTTCTGACCTTCTTGCTATCACTATGCTAGTGATAGCTGGGCCTCTGTTCCAGTGTTCCTGAGTTCCTGATCTCATGTGTTCCTGAGTTCCTGATCTCTACTGTTCCAGTGTTTCCTGCATGCTGAAGTACTTCCAGTCCTGGTTCCGGCCTAGTCTCTGGTGTTGCAGTTCCTGCTGAACTTCTCTGCTGTTTTCTGACCTGACTGATCGTTGCTGGTTCCTGTCATCTCATCACCTGTCTTCAGTATCCTGGCGACCTTCTGCCTGGTCGCGTTGGTGACATTGCTACTATTCCGTGTTGGTCCCAGCGTGCGGACGCTGGTTTGCTCCCAAGCCTTGCGGCTATACTACTCGCTTGTTACACCAGTGTGCGGTCACTGGTTTGCTCCAAAGCCTATCAGCTATACAAATCTGTGTTGGTCCCAGCGTGCGGACGCTGGTTTGCTCCTAAGCCTTGCGGCTATACAAACTCACTTGTTACACCAGTGTGCGGTCACTGGTTTGCTCCAAAGCCTTTCAGCTATACAAATCTGTGTTGGTCCCAGCGTGCGGACGCTGGTTTGCTCCTAAGCCTTGCGGCTATACAAACTCGCTTGTTACACCAGTGTGCGGTCACTGGTTTGCTCCAAAGCCTATCAGCTATACAAATCTGTGTTGGTCCCAGCGTGCGGACGCTGGTTTGCTCCAAAGCCTTTCAGCTATACAAATCTGTGTTGGTCCCAGCGTGCGGACGCTGGTTTGCTCCTAAGCCTTGTGGCTATACAAACTCGCTTGTTACACCAGTGTGCGGTCACTGGTTTGCTCCAAAGCCTATCAGCTATACTAATCTGTGTTGGTCCCAGCGTGCGGACGCTGGTTTGCTCCTAAGCCTTGCGGCTATACTACTCGCTTGTTACTCCAGTGTGCGGTCACTGGTTTGCTCGCTAAGCCCTACGGCTATACTATTCAGTGTTGTTTCCAGCGTGCGGACGCTGGTTTGCTCCAAAGCCTTGCTGCTTAACGATTCTGCTAATTTGCCAGTTCCATCTGACTGCTGCTATTATCTCTGGGCTGCCCTGCCCGGTATTGGTAAGGCCGGTAGAACCTTTTTCCACATTCCATCTGAGGTTGCCTTACCCGGTATTGGCAGGGCCGGTAGAGCCTACATTGTGTATCTATTGAGGCTGCCTTGCCCGGTAATTTGGTAAGGCCGGTAAAACCGTTATGCTATTCCATCTGCAGGTTGCCTTACCCGGTATTGGCAAGGCCGGTAGAGCCTAAAGACTGTCCTGTCCGGTATGTTGACAGGACCGGTAGAGTCTGCCTTCTGTCTGTGCTATATTCTGTATATATATATATGTATGTTATTGCCATCCTAAGTTATCATTTATTATTTCAATAAAATTGATTTTTTTTTACCTAAAACTTGTGTCTGAGAGTCATAATAAACCGTGACACTAACCTTGCCACCAATAGCCGCAACGGACACCTCCGTTGTTAACCGTGAGACCAAGAGCCAAAGACGCCCAACCGGCCTAACAGGATAGACTACTCTGCAAACGTAACAGGGAGTCGCCGTCCAAGTAGCGGCCAACTCAGCAGAAGTAGACTTACAAGGTAACGGTTCTGTACTTAAAAAGGAGGTCCGGTCAGAGAGAAGCGGCAGTGCAAGGGTTAATAGGTACGTTTGAATCTCCCAGGCTCGGTATGGTAGCTTAGCTCTGCAGCGTATAAAGGCTCGGTACAAGATGCACAGCTTATGCAAGTCAGCAAGGAACTCTGCACAGATGGATGGGTTACCCAGGAGGGTAATGGTCACACTCGCTCGGCACAGCAATGCAGGATTCATAATGTCGCGGCGGCGACAACAAGCCAGGCAGGCCGTGAAGATCTTGAAGCAGGAAGTCAGCCAGCCGGGTCGTACCACGTAGAGGGTTCTCAGACAAGCCGGGTCGTAGCACGTAGAGGATTCTCAGACAAGCCGGGTCATAGCACGTAGAAGATTCTCAGACAGGCCGGGTCGTAGCACGTAGAGGGTTCTCAGACAAGCCGGGTCATACACGATCAGGAACACTGGAGAGTAGTCAGAACAGGCCAAAGTCGGTACACAGGAATCCGGATACAGGAACACAGCAACAGCAAGTCTGGCTCAGAAACACCACGAAAGGGCATCTGACAGATGTAAGCGTCAGGTATAAAAAGGTCACCAAGGGGCGGGCCAAACCAACTGAACAAATCACAGTCTGCCACAGATGAGAGTGACAGAATAATCACAGGCACTGTGATAATGTCCTGGTACTTGTCTGGGAACCAGCCTCCTCTCTTCTGTCCCATACGGATCCTGCCTCTATTAAAGGCTTCCTCCCCAGGCCAGCAGAGTCAGGCGCGCGTCACTGGGATTTCCTCTGGTGGTGTCACGTTCCGACTCTTAAAGGGACAGACTCATTAGGTGCTCCACCTCCTGGGGGTGGAGGAATTAGTACTTAAACTGCCTGGACACCACACCAGTTGCCCTTTCTTGGTGTTCCAGTGTAGTTCTGTTTGGCTTGTGTTCGTGTATGACCCTTAGCCTTTCTATATGTCTCTCCGGTGTCCAATGTTGTGGCTTGTCTGACTACCCACTTGGTATTGGACCTTCGGCTCTGGCTAACTACCCACTTGGTATTGGACCTTTGGCTCTGGCTGACTACCTGCTCTGGTATTGACCCTTGGCTTGTCTGACTATCCGCTTGGTATTGACCATTGGCTCTGGCTGACTACTTGCTCTGGTATTGACCCTTGGCTTGTCCGCACTCCTGCCTATTCTGACTGCAGGCCTGAGTCAGTTATACTCCTTGTGGCAACCTGTACATTCCTTTCCTGGGTCCTAGCCCCACTCATTATGCTGTATCTTTCCTGGGTCCTAGCCCCAGTCTCGCTATAACTTTCTGGGTCCTAGCCCCAGTTGGAGCTATATCACGGTTGCCTTTATTGTATGCTTAAGAAGCAGCCTTCTATTTCTTCGGAACCGCTTGCTTCGTGCCTATTCACTACACTGTCAGTATCTGTGTGATTTGCCATTGTATAGTTACACTGTTCAATAAAGGTGGTGTTTCAAATCTGTACTGACTCTTGTCCGTTCCTTGAAATCCGTGACAAACGGATACATTAGTATCAACATCGCACTGAATGCTGAACGTAGTATCTATTGGGATTGGGCGGCCCTGAGAAGGGGAAGAAATATTGGAAAACTGGACGCTGTGGCTGCACTGTTCTGAGGCACGGTGAACCGAGAGGGAGAGAGGCTTGATGATACCATAGATCCTGTGAGTTTTTAAATATATGTGCACTTGTCAATCTTAAAGTAAACACCGCTTTTAGATTCTCTTTTCTTGTGCTTTTTTACTTGCTTGTTACGAAACTTACTAACGCCTTAATACCGAATAGCACATGCTCATAAATCAAAGGCAAAGTTAGCCAAACGTTTGAAAATGTGTGCTAATTGCTTTGCTGAATTAGGCACAATCGCTAATCCTCTCACAAAACAATGGCTATTTTAGCCACGTCCACTTTTTAAAATGCATTTATTACAAAAGCACAAGCGTTCGCTAATTAAAAAAAAACAAACATGCACGTGTTTAAAACCATGTTTTATTACATTAGCAGTGCCCTCTAGTGGTCAAATTCTAATTAGATTTCCTGTTAGATTCTAATGGAAAGGAAAGTCAGAAAAGTCAGAGATTATACAGTTCTCCATAGAATGTGATAGAAACTGCCTGTCACTTCCTGTCAGTTACAACTATCAGGAAGTAAACACAGCAAATTCACTTCCTGGTTATTTAAACTGCTACAATATTTGAATAAAACATCTGACAGCAGTGGGAGTGACCTTGTTTTATTCAGCAGGAAATGCTCTATAAAATATGTGTTTTCATAAAAAAAGTTTACTGCTCCTTTAATGTTAGTATATTAAAGGGTTAATGTTAAATGAAGGGTCCACTGAATTCATATCAGTATACAAAACAGCTACCCCAAACTATCTGCTTTTTATAAGTAATATAGTAATATAGTAATAGTAGTATAACTAATACACCATTAGTCTCCTCACAAATCCTATATAATAATTCGCCAAAATGTGTGTAATGACAAAGTCATGCACAGTAGACACTGCTGCGCGTGCTGCAGTCATGCACAGTAGAGACTGCCCGTGCCATGGCTGATACAGAGCAGGACGCTCCTTCAGAGCGTCCAGCTCTGTATCAGCCACGCTGTGGGCAGTCTCTACTGTGCATGACTGCAGCACACGCAGCAGTGTCTACTGTGCATGACTGCCCTGCGACCGGCTGGCAATGGCACTGTGGCCCGTGTAACGGGCTCTTCAACTAGTATATCATAACTGGAAAATTGTAAATATTGCACAGTATTATCAAGTGGAAAGCAGAGGGACCCCAATGTATTATCAAGAGACATAGGATTAGAAAAAAAAATTAAATCCTTAAATGGATAGTAATGTATTTTTAAAACAAAATGAAATATTGTAACTATTAAAAAAATAAACTAAATGATTCCTGCCCCTTTTCCCAAACCTTTATGGTTTGAGAGAGAGAATATTTTAAAGTTCTCCCCTCACTGATGTCAGCTGTAAAGCTGACAGCAGGATATGCAAGTTGGCTGACTCGAGCCGGCTCTTCAGCAGAGCTGAAAGGGATAGTAATACTTTGTTATATCTTTATTTTATTTTGTAGGCATTAAAAAAACATGAAGAACGATATAAGTCTTATCTCTCAAACCTTTATGGTTTAAGAGATATTCACAAGCAAAGTTTCCCTTCCCGCCCCTTTTACCTAGTGTAAGCCATCTCTTCTCAGATGTGGAATGCAGTCCATAGACCAGACAGATAACAGCAGGGGACAATCTTCTTCCTATGAGAACAATGAAAGCCCTGCCCCCCTTGACAAGTTTTTCAGGTTTTTCCCTTATCTTAATTGAAGATTGTCCCTCTCTGCAGTCTGCCTGGGCACTCCCTTCTGCTCTGGCTGAGCAGTGTTATATCAGTAAAAGGGGCGGGAGGGGGATACTTTGTCATTGAATTACTCTTGAACTACAACTCTGACAGAACTGAAATAACACTCTCCAAGGTCCAAATACTATGATGATTAATTAGAGCTGCTTTTATTATGAAACATTACTATCCCTTTAAATACCTCAAAATAAAAAGAAATACTTCATTGGATTGGTCTACAAAGTGTGCCTGAATTCCAAGCACACTTTGTAGACCGTTCCAGTGAAGTATTTCTTTTTAGATTGCTGTATTTGGGCTCTGTTGAAGAGTCGCCTGCCGGTCCCCAGACCAGGATATCCTGCTGTCAGCTTACAGCTGATGTCAGGGGAAGGAGGGGGGACTTTAAAATGTTCTATCTCTCAAACCACAAAGGTTTGAGAGATGGGGCTGGGATAATTTAGTTTATTTTTTCTATAGCTACAATATGTATTATTTTTTAAAAAGACATTGCTAACCCTTTAAACTGTAAGTCATGTTGTAGCATGGTGCACATTTTAGCTAGCCAGAGAAAAGTAACATATCAGTTTTGTTCATCTTCACTGCAATCATTAATGAACACCTTTGAATATTAATCAGCGACTGATGGTGTTTCCCTGCCTTACACATGTGAAGCAGGGAAATAGGATGAAAACATGGCCATTTCAGTGCTACACGGCTTATGTGTATGAGTGTGTTCATCCTCATTACCTGGAATGGGATCCACCAGCCTGAAGCTGGAAGATCGAATATCCTCTGGCACACAAAACGGTTAATAATCAGGTCTAGAGTGAAACAATGCAATGTTTGTCTGCAGGAGCAGAAAGCAGATACACTGCAGACCTGGTCCCACTGTAAATTCACTCTGGAGCAGAGGAAACGTGTTCTCTGGAGTAATGAATCATGCTTCACTATCTGGCAATCCAATGGATGAATCTTGGTTTGCTGGATGCCAGGAGAACTCTCTCTAAAGGAATGCATAGAGCCTACTGTATATTGTAATTGCTATTATGATAAAATGGGCATATATATTTGTAGTCACATTTCAGTTGTATTAATCAGTTGAAAAATACAATGTAAGGCAAAAAGATCAATTATTTTACTGTAAAGATATGTAAGTAAAAAACCCCTTTAATCTTCTATGGATAAATGACCATCCTGTGTACAATGTACTTAAAGTGGATCTATCACGTATAGAAAAGTAATGCTCATTAGTTAGGGCATTTAGTGAAAAAGTTAAACATGTTACTCATTTTTTAAAAAAAAACTTTTATCTGTGTAAAAAAATTCAAGTTTAAAAGGTACCCAGCAGCCTACTTCCGCTTGCCGCTGTGTCAAGCTGCTCCCGTCCCACTACCCAGCATCCTCCGATGATGGAGGATGTCTGTCTCTAAGCTGGAGCAATCTCATTGGCTAGATATCGATCTCTGCCAATGAGATCGCTCCAGCTTAGAGAAAGAAAGCCTTTGCCATCAGAGGATACTGGGTAGTGGGACAGGAGCAGAAGCAGTGCTGCAAGCAGGAAGTAGGCTGCTGGGCACATTTTAAACTTGAATTTTTGCGCAGATAACAGGTTTTTTTTCAAAAACGACTAACATGTTTAACTTTTTCGCTAAATGCTCTATCTAATGAGCATTACTTTTCTATATGTGATAGATCTACTTTAAGTAAATAAATATTTCTCATGTTGCAAATAAGCAGTATGCCATTGTCCAATATATTATTAAGAAATGTGTCAGTGCCACCTAATATTTTATTAATAATATGTAACATATTCTACCCTTTTAAGAAGCAATGGAACAGCAAGTAAATCCCTTGAAACAAATACATAAATAGATAAGTAAAAAATGTGGCATCTTGCAACCATAAATATATAAAATGTTCCTCCGTATAAAGTTTGAATGCAAAATAAATTGTCCCATGTGTAGAATTTAAATAATATATGAATATGCCTGTTGTGAGTTAATAAATAAATAAGCTTGTTTACATTTCCCTATATGAGCAAATACTCTCCTTGTGGTATACAATTAATAAGATCAGTTAGCTTCTCTTAAGATAAATTAAATAAATAAATAAATACATAATAACGAATACTATAAAAATATTAAACCCCATACAATTTACTTGGTAACTGGCTTAATCACAAAAATATTAATTAAAACGGAAATTTCACCTTGTATGAAGTCGCCCTCCAATAATTAGGCATATGGGACTAGCTTCATAATAGTTCTATTAGATTTCCGACGTACCCGATTCTGAAGTTATCCTTAAAGGGGATCTACCACCCCGCAATAACTTAAGCTTGATTGATTGTTCATCTGGCGACTAGCTGCTTAGTAGCGCTAGTCGCCAGAAATATTACCCGGTTCTGCAGATATCGGCGTTTTACCGATGGTGACAGGAGCAGGAAGCACGGACGTCTCGTCACAGTGACGTCCCTGCTTCCTGCTCCTGTCACCATCGGTAAAACGCCGATATCTGCAGAACCGGGTAATATTTCTGGCGACTAGCGCTACTAAGCAGCTAGTCGCCAGATGAACAATCAATCAAGCTTAAGTTATTGCGGGGTGGTAGTTCCCCTTTAACCTTCAGAGACTGACGACCAGGTTAATGCTGTCTTCACTCCTGCGCCTTCAGTTCCTTCTGGTGCCTCATGGCACAGTGCAGTGCCTCTTAGAGGAGACCGAGACTGACAGTGCAGGTGCGCAGATGTCTCTAAGACAAGATGTCTGCGCTGATGCCTGGCTTCCGATCTCCGAAGATTAAGGATTTCTTTAGAATCTGGCTGTTCTGAGAGGTAATAGACGTGTTATGAAGCTAGTCGCCATATGCTTAAAGCGGAACTACCACCCGACACAATCTTTAGCTTCACTAAGTCCCCATCTGTCGATTAGCTGCTTAGTAGCGCTAGTCACCAGAATAATTACCTGATTTAGTAGATTTCTCCTCTCTTTCATGGGTGACAGGCAGGATGGAACGCGGACATCTTGCCATTGTGATGTCCGTGCGCCTGTACTATCAGTCCCAGCCAGAGCCAAATGGCTCCTAGCAACGCCTCCTAGACCTGGCTGGGACTGACAGCGCAGTCGCACGGACGTCACAATGGCAAGATGTCCACGCTCCGTCCTGCCTGTCAGCCATAGAAGACAGCATAAATCTATTAAATAAGGTAATAATTCTGGTGACTATCACTACTAAGCAGCTAGTCGCCAGATGGGGACTTAGTGAAGGTAAGGATTGTGTGGGATGGTAGTTTCGCTTTAATTATTGGAGGGCGACTTTATACTAAGTGAAAGCTCCACTTTAAAGTGGAACTACCACCCAATAAGTACATTGGCCTACATAATTGCACATCTGGCGACTAGCTGCTCAGTAGTGCTAGTCGTCAGAATTCTTACCAGATTAAAGAGAAATCTCTGTTCTTCATGGACTGACAGCAGGACGGAGGTCAGACATCTTGCCATAGTGACATCTGCGTGCCTGCGCTGTCAGTCCCAGCTGGGTCTAGGAGGCATTGCTACGAGCCAATCGGCTCCAAAAGGGACTGACAGCGCAGGCGCGCGGACGTCACTATGGCAAGATGTCCGCGCTCCGTCCCCTTAGATTTGGAATCCGGTTGTGGGACCAGACATATTAGCAAGGGATAATCTTCAGTCAGTAAGTATAAGGAAAATCCTTCCCCCTTGATGAAGGAGGGCAGGATTTTCCTTTTGCTTACTGAAGATTGTCCCTTGCCACCCTCCATCCGGACCAGACAGAGGATCAGTGAAGCAGGGAAAGGGGGGGGAGGGGAATCCTTTCAGCTTCAGTAGTGTTTGAACGACAAATCTGTAAGTAATTATTTATAGCGCAACATGTTTAAAAAATCATAAACAATACTCGGAGCTATAGTTTAAATGAAGTATTACTATCTCTTTAACCCTATATGGTTACTTAAAGGGATAGTAATACTTAAAACGTAAAAAACAATATGTTGTAGGGTTTATCCCCCTGAGTAAAACAAGAGTACTCCCACTGCTGAAAGGTGTTTCATTCAAAAGTTATTAATTTTCAAAGTTGAATTTTTTAGGTGCAATATCACAGTGGCCTGAAATTGTACAGTGGCGCTGTTGCTACACGATCCTATGGACAGCTCTGGTCCCGGGACCATAAATCTCCATAGGATGGTGTAGCAACAGCGCCACTGTACAATTTCAGGCCGCTGTGATATTGCACCTAAAAAAATTCAACTTTGAAAATTAATAACTTTTGAATAAAACACCTCTCAGCAGTGAGAGTACTCTTGTTTTACTCAAGGGGATAAACCCTACAACATATTTTTTTTACATTTTAAGTATTACTATCCAAGACTGTAAATACTGAAACAAGCCTAAAACAATCCATAGAGCACATAATCCCTATTTAAACCCTTTCAACTTTATAAAATATCATTCATACACCTTACAAAAAGTTAGTGTTATTATCTTAAAGGGACAACTAGGGTTGCCACCTTTTCTTCAAAAAAATACTGGCCATGGCATTCCCTCCATAGACTTAATATTGGACAAAAGCCAATTTTTTACCGGCCTGCCGGTAAAATACCGGCTGGGTGGCAACCCTAAGGACAACGTTCTTATATTGCAAAATACATTAAGCATAGAAAATCCTTTCACATCTATTTAATAATAAAATGCATACCATTTGGCACAAAATATCCAACTCTGAGGTATGCCTTCTAGGTTGCATTGTATCTAGATTAAATGTCCTTTTGGACTCCATAGTAGACAGTTCTGTTATGTGATCACTTCCTCCTATTTACCAGCTCAACGTCAAAAAAAAAAATCAAATACCTAGTATCCTATTTTAAACGGATAGTAATGTTTTCTTATGACAAACACTGCAGTGCATCTTTGTATTGCATACTACTGATGAGTTAAGTTCACAATGCTGAAAATGTGCTATATACTATGCAATAATATTATAAATTATCCCCCTCATGCCCCTTTTGCAGCATGCCAGGCCACATCCCTGAGATCTGAAATCTGGTCGATTGACCGGACGGATCACTATAAGGCACAATCTGCCTCTATTCAGCATACAGAAAACTCTGCCCCCTTGACGAAGAAGGGCGGAACTTTCCGTATACTGAAATATTGTCCCGCTTCCATCTCCGAGGCTCGAAGGATGACGTGATAGCTTGATTTCAGCATTACTAACAACTCATCCGTATTATGCACTACAAAGATGCACTGCAGCGTTAATTATAAGAAAACATTACTATCCCTTTAAGATGGGTTGAAACACTATGTTTTATAAATCCCTTTTCTATATTTTTAACATGTTCATACATTCTACTACGTAGTTTTCTTTTAGATCTTCCTTTGCAATGTTTATTACATGTGCATTGTAATGGAATCACAAATAATGAAACCATTAATTCTGTGTTCTTCCCCTTTAGAACATACAACAAAACACTTTCTATTTCCAATAAGTCCAACATGCTTACATGCATATTAATGACAACATTTATAAAAACCTTGCTTTTTTGCCGCTAACCAGGTTGCTAGTTATAAAAATACATTTCTTTAACACCGATGGAGCAACTATAGTTCCTAGATTTCTTGATTTTTTTTTTTTTTTATAGATTATATGGTTTATCGGGTGGTAAAGTAGCTGAGTTGGTTCAGGAGTTTTGCAAGATGGCCTGGAGGCTTTAGCCACCCATGACCTTCATTCTCTACAGACTAAAGTTACCAGCCAGAGGCTTAGAAATAACTGCACGCATCCTTTTGCTTTATTTTATAGTCATATAAAACTCAATCTAATTTATTTTATTTTAATTCTTAAATGCTTAGCATTGTATTAAAACATACTTGTTTTTGTGTTTGCATGCCTCTGTGGGCGTTAAAGAGAGCAGTGGAGAGATGCACTAATGTGTGATAAAGCGGTGATAAAGTGGAGATAACTTCTCCAATTATATCACTTCTCCAATTTCTATTATATTCTTTTGAGCCTATGCACAGACTTCAGGGATCTTAGTGCATAGGCTCTAATGAATAACATAGGAAATGTAGACGTGATATCACTAGAGAAGTCATCTCTGCTTTATCATCTCTGTATCACGTGTTAGCAGAGCCAGCCTTTACATGGGTCCTGGTGGGCCCGTGGGACCCAGGTGGCACTTTGACAGGGGCGGCAATTTGCCACCCAAAGGCATGTTATTTCAGGTGCCACTCTTATCCCAGACTGCGGCACAATTGTCCTGCTCCTTGCCCTCTAAACAATATTGGAAGCAAGGTATGGTCGGCACTATCTAAGATGTGCAGTGCTGTCCAGTACCTTTCAAACAAATTGCAATGCCACTGCAGCCAATGAGAGAGTCAGACGGTATAGTTAAACACCTTATTTAGAAACAACACAGAACTATATACAGAATGGATCAGGATGGAGCAGAGGGTGACTAGAGAGGCTCACGAATCTATCAGGAATAGGAGGCTACTTCCCAGTCAACCACACTGCAGAGACTAGGCCGAAGCCAATGGTAGTCTCAGTAGCTCAGATAGTCAGGGACTAAACTCGAGCTGTCTCCCCTAAGGATAGCAAACAGGGGAGACTACTGACTCATGCCTGAAGTCAGAAAGGAGAAGGTCATCTCCGGAAGGTGGCAACAAGAAGACTACTGACTCACGACTGCAGTCAGCAAGGCTAGAGTCTGTCAGAGCCACAGATCTGCACTAGATAGGATGTCCACTAATCAGGAGGCAACACAGAAGATAGCTGGACAGAACCCCAGGTCAGCAACAGATTGGATAGTCAGACAAGCCAGGGTCATACAAAGAGCGGGTAATCAGCCAGAGCGACAAGTCTAGACCAGATAGGATAGTCAGACAAGCCAGGGTCATACACGGAGCAAGTAGTCTGTCAGAGCCACAGGTCTGCACCAAACTGGATGTCCAAGAACAAAGGTAGCGCACAGATAGGATAGTCAGACAGAGCCACAGGTCAGCACCAGATAGGATGGTCAGACAAGCCGGGGTCATACACAGGAGAACAGGAACAACAACTAGACTTCACTGGACAACAACGTAAGGGTAACTAAGACAGTATCCAGTTCCCTTTTAAACCCAGCAGGAAGTAGGAAGGTGGAGACTTACAGGACCCACATCATAAGACTAAGGCCTGTGTCAGATACGCCGACTCGCGCCCAAAAGTGATGCATCTGAACAGAGATGCGTCCACTATAGGCCTCAACCCCTTGTCAGATTGAGCAGTCGCGCCATCTAGAGAGAGGACACGGATGGCCGCTAGAGGCACCCAGCGCGCCCAGGCCGGATGCCTGGAGTGACATATGGAATGACACTGAAGCGTCATTCCAGGCCCCAAGTTCCCACTGTTGCCGGAAGCGGCGGCTATGGAATTAAGATACGCTGACAGTAACATGGAGGCCTGATTCCCAAAGCCCAGCTCAACAAGCAAGTCATTATCATACAGTGTCCATCTTTGGCTTTTGTATCTCAGGAATCCCTAACCCTTGCAGCCAATAATCTATGCCCAACAAACATTACACATTCCAGTAGTTCCCAGGATTCAATGATGTTTGGAATTAACTGATGTCATTTTATGTGTTGCAAATATCCTCTTGTACGTGTTGCTGCTACTACTGTAGGTAATACAAGACGGATTGAGAACACCAAGTTCTGAGCAGGATCTGCTACAATCTGGTATGGAGGGGACAGTTTCAGACAGGGAGTGTGGGAGGGACCTGTACCCAAACGTAAGTGCAAGTCAAATGGCAACACAATGTCTTGGGCCGGCCCTGGACCACCATGATCTTGAAAGTCATAAGACTGCATGTGCACAACAAAGGGATAAAGGGGGAGATACACTAAATTGTGATAAATAAGTGATAACATGGAGATGACTTCTCCAGTGATATCCCTTCTCCAAATCCTGTTTTAATCTGTGGAGTCTCTGCACTAAGATCGCTCCTGCTTTGGATATCTTATTGCATAGACTCCACAGAATAACATAGGAACCGCAAAAGTGATATCACTGGAGAAGTCATCTCCGCTTCAACACCTCTGTATCACGTCTTAGTGCATAATCCACAAAGAGTGATAAGTGCCAAAGCAGACAGTTGGGAAACCTCAAAATGATTAGAAAATAAAATAATAATGCATTTTTCTAAATGTTAATGGTCATGGTTGTAATTGCAATGCAGTGGACACAATCCATATTTCAAGAAATCAAGCAAAGCATTAAAAAGAAAGAAACTGGGCCAAATTTTCAAGGCGTTTAGAGATGAGAACGAGAAGAGAGATGGAGATTTGTGGAAACGTTCCAGTAGTTAGAGGGTGATTAACTGTACATTAATGACAGATGGTGCAAAAGTTGAAACTGAGAAGATGAGAGTGTGTAGAGTCAAGCAGACAAGATGTGGTACTGGGAGAATGTGATGAATATAGAGGTGGTTCCCTCTGTCTTGGTGAAGGATGAGCATATCAGAGACCAGCAGATACATTTTTGATTAGTGGTAAGTTTGTGTAAGCAAAAAAACCCTGTTAATTTATCTTACAGCATCTTAGATAGGTAGACAACCAACATTTCTGTAGAGTCCACCATTGCGTTCCACCCCTAGTAGGTAGTGGTAGAATGTAAGCGAGAAGTTTGTCGTGAAAATAAACACTTGCATTAAATTGTGTTTTAAGAAATTTAACATGGATCCAACTTTAGCATTGAAAATATTATATGTTAGGCGCATGTCTATTAGTTTAGGGTCATAATGACATATAAAGAAGATTTCTTTGTACCATAAGGTCAAATGATCTTTAGATACATCACTGGGCCTTTAAACAGATTAGAGCCATTCTCTGTACAGTAAATCAGGCTGCTTTCTCTGTCAGCTTGAGTCACCTGTCATTTAAATTTAACTACTTGCACTTGGTGGATTGCAATGAAAAAGTCAACAGACACACTATCTTTTCTGAGTGATTAGGGTTGCCACCTTTTCTTAAAAAAAATACCGGCCATGGCATTCTCTCCATAGACTTAACAATGGACAGAAGCCAATTTTTTACCGGCCTGCTGGTAAAATACCGGCTGGGTGGCAACCCTATGAGTGATGGAAGTCAGCCTGGGTTCCCTTTTTACTAGTGAGAACTAAGTCAGTAACTAACTAAACTAAACTAGCTGTCACAAGGTTCACATTTAAAAGGGCAGGAGCATGCAGGTGTGCATGCCCCATGGGAAATTTGACATGGTCCCAAAGGTGCAAAGTGGCCCTGGTCCTTAACATTTTAAAAATCCAAAGAACATTTGTTGTTTATAAATGTAAAAGCTTTTGTGTGAGTAACCCCTCTGGGAATACAGCGATTTCTGCTGCCACTGACTATCCTGCAGTTCCTGTGGAGTGGCCAGCAGATGGCGAGCTCCTATGCACATGGATGGATATTCAGGACTCCATTTTAGTTTGGAGTTGGTTTTAGAGCTGGGTTGAAGTGAGTGAATGAGCCTCTTCTAAGCAGGGAATGCTGACCTGGCTAATCCAGTGCTGGAGGATCCTGGAAGAAGCATTCCAGCAGATAGCTGTAACCAGACCAAGGCACATAACTGATCCTGGCAGGGAATGCTGTGAAGAGTGCAGGAATTCCAGCAGCAGTTAAAGGAGCAGGCGCTCCCCTTCCTGAACTGACCAGATTGTAGATTGTGGAGTGGTAAGCTTGAAACTTCTCCCCCTGTTTCACCACAGGGCACCCTGAATCTGGTTACACAATTAAAGAGACCTTGCTCTATAGATTCTCTGATCATTGGAAGATTACAGCATAACACAAACCATAATGTGGATTACAATTACTCTGGGCCCCAACTATGTGCACCAACTAATGAATGGTACCCAACTGCCACTAGGGTGAAGCCTAGGGTGGGCCACAGTATTTGTTGTGGGTGGGCGAATACCATATTGACTATTGCATTGTTGAACTGTTTTACTGTATTATATTCATGTATCTGTTATATCCCTGCATATCTGTTATATTCCTTCATAGGGTTTTCTTTCTGTGCAATACAAAGTTCTGTTTAAGATAGTTCTGTGTCAGTTTTATTGCTCTCTTAAATATGTTCCCAAATGGGCCCCTCATCCATACCCTGGATGCTCAGCTGGGTGGAGGCACTGCTGCAGTCATGTACCCCAACTCCCAGGTAGCGGAGGCTCAGGATCAGCCTGAAGATAACAAGATGGTTTCTGGGGTAAAGGACCACAGGGGTGTCTGTGGGCCTACGCAAAAACCTGTTACAAGTGTTTCTTACAAAGTAACATTAATGCTTCTTAATAACAACCCACACTTAATTTCACCGAATTTCGCCGGACAGAAAATCTTAATGGCTACTATGGATCAATTCTCTGTGGGTCAGTTCCACAAAATGAATCTTTAATAAGTACTGGATATTGTGTCCACAAAGGCAGATGTGATTCTTTGGCTGATATGTATAAAAGTGGAGCAGTTCAATTCTGAAGTAGACCAACTGCACCATAGGTTACACGTGAATATTCCCCAAATTTCGTGTTAATCAAATGGAACTTTTTTATCCACAATATGGTTCAGGTGCTTTGCTTCAAAATTGCCCCACTCCACTACATACATATGGGCTCTTTGTTTCCAGATTTATGGATTCCAAACACCTTCCAGTGTAGTCTTGTAAGGAATGTAGGAGGCCTTCAGTGGGATTAGTTTTGGGTTCTTGCAAAAAAGAACCATGTCCACCTTAGTGAACATAATATCTACTACTAATTAAAGTGATAGTAATGTCTCACAATAAAAGCAGATTTCTAGTTCAAGAGTAATTGAATGATAAAGTATCCCCCTTCCACCCCTTTTACTGATGTAATACTGCTCACCTCAGAGCACAAAGACTGTCCAGAAGGATCGCAGAGAGGGACAATCTTCAGTGAGCATAAGGAAAAACCTGTCAAGGGGGGCAGGGTTTTCCATTTGCTCACAGTAAGAAGATTGTCCCCTTGCTGTGAGCTGTTCGGTCAAGAGATCAGATTCCACATCTGAGGGGAGGTGGCTTACACTAGATAAAAGGGGTGGGAGGGGGATACTTATCATTCAAGTACCCTTGAACTACAACTCTGACAGTATTGAAATAACACTCTCCATGGCCCAAATACTATGAATATTAATCGGATTTGCTGTTTTTGTGAAGCATTACTATTCCTAACTAATTATGGAGATCCAGTGATGCTCAGTCATACCCGGGCATTCTCAGGTTCCGTCCTGGAGCCTTCGGTTTTCTGACTTCTGTCTTCTTACTAGGTCTCTGTAGACAGATGGTGATTCACTGGGTAAGCGAGATCTGGGGTAACCCCATTCCACCCATTTTTGTGACATACCCCGCCTTCCTTCATCCCTAACCTATCCACTTCTGTGAAAGCCCAACCCATATTGTGATGCAAATCATGTCATTTAGACACTTCTCCCCTCCACCCATACTTGTCTGTCTGGGGGCTGCTACCAACAAATTTGACAAGTATGTTCATAGTAGCCATTAGGATTTTCTGCCCATATTAACCCCTTTGTGTGCCATAGGGGTATGCAATACATTGCAAAGCAATGAATGTCTGGATATCATGTCCATTGAAGCAGACATGACAGTTGCTAGCAGGAACACTTTACATGGTAATCACTGTAGGACACTATACATGGTAATATTAACCCTTTAAGGACAAGAGGGGCCTGCAATACATTGCTTCTCAATACATTGTGCAGCTTTCTGGTTCTTAACCCTTTGAGTGCCAGAGGGGTATGCAATGCGTCACGTACCCCTCTAGCACTCATACGGTTAAAGGATTAAGATGGTGCATACACTCTACTTCACTTTGAAACAACTGCGAGCCACTGTCATGTCTGCCTCCATCACATCCACTGATTGAAGATGTTATCTGTTTAATAAAGGCACAAGAGCAAACTTAATTATGATTTTTAGGTCATTAGCATTTTCTGGGCATACAATGGCAAGCCGGGGTTTATTATTAGGAGGTATTATTTCCTGCTTTAAATTATTGGCTTTTACGATTATTTAGTGACTATGGTTGGGAAACCCTATGCTTGACAGTGGACCTGTTTCAGCATCTACGGATGATCAAAACCAATCTGTAATATTAGTGTTTGTTGGGAACAGCCAGGTCAGCAAGACTGGAACAGGTTTTACAGAACAGGTCTTTTGTTTCTCCTTATGTTTGCTGTTTGAACCAGATAGATTACAGGGAAACCGATCTTGTGATTTCCAATAAAATAAAAACAGCAGTACTTCTACTTTGACCAAGCCAGCTGTACTAGAGGCAGTGGTGTAACTAGTAATGGGAGGGTCCCGGTGCAAAAGATGAACTCTGCACTGTCGGTCAAATAATATAAATAAAGTGGTGCGGATAAAAACAATAAGTTTTGTTCACATCTAGTAAAAACAGTGTACATCACTGAGACATCAGTGGAGAGATTCACTAAGCAGTGATAAAGTGGAAATGAGTTCTTCAGTTTATCACTTCTCCAATTCCTTTGTTATGGAGCCTATGCACTAAGATTTCTTCAACTTTAGAGATCTTAGTATGCTCACTCCAGCTCTACATACTAACTACAACCTCCACTCCACTACTAATTACTCACTGAGTATAGCACCTTACAAGAAAGAAGTCAGTCGATCTGCCTTTTCCAAATGTCTGGAAAAACCTACCTGAAAATATCAGATCTTCTTCAAATCTAAAATCCTTAAAAATAACTGCTTCCTTATATCTAAAAACAATAAGCAACTGTATATACATATATATAAAACTCACCTCTTCAGGGAAGCCTATCAACTTCCTCCATAAACATTATCACCAAGAACCACCCCTTCCCTGGACCACTGCACTCAATTGCACTTTTCACTCCCACCCACTGACCAGTAGCTCAGTGGGTAGGAGACACTTAAACCCAATAGCACTTACACCTTCTGTGTCCAACCTACCTTCCTCTAGACCAGTGATTCTCAACCAGGGTGCCGTGGCACTTTGGTGTGCCAAGGACATCATCTTAGGGTGCCCCACATTTTCTATGAAGACTAACAAAAATGGACTTTTAAATAAAGATTTATAGAAATTGTTCTGCACAATATGTTTAGTTTTGTTACTATGATTGTAAGACCTGATAATAACAGTAAATTTATGTATTGTACCCTTCATTATGCCCTTGATAAAGTACAAAATATGTTAGGGGTGCCCCGAATGTTGTAGATTATGTGTTAGGGGTGCCCCAAACAAAAAAAGATTGAGAACCACTGCTCTAGACTGTTAGCTCTCACAAGCAGGGCCCTCTGATCCTTCTGTTCTTCACATACGATTTACTATTTACTATCCCTGTATGTCTATTCCCTATTGTACAGTGCTGCGGATTAAGTTGGCGCTATATAAATAAAGAATAATAAGAATAATAAAAATACATTTTTAGTATGCGTGTGTATGTGTTTATATATTATGTCTCTGTATTTGTGCAAATACGCAACTCTTTGATGTAAACACTCCGGGACACACTTGAAAACGAGAGAAATCTCAATGTATTCTTCCTGGTAAAACATTTTCTAAATAAAATGTTCAGATAAATAAAACTTAGATTCACAATCTCTCCCCTCCCCTTATATCAACGCGTTTCGTGGTTCACAACGATTATTCATGCCCCAGTACAAAAAAATTTTTTGGTCCTCCTAACAAAAAAGATTTATCTTGGGTCATTACTAGAAGCTATCGGGCCCTGTGGCTGAGGGGCTACCTAGGATGCCAGGCTCATCACAACTACACCCTTGGTGGTTATGTCCCTGGCTAGAGCGGTCTCTCTGTCTCTCAATCCATATATTCAATCTGAATCAGTTTGTCCTGAAACAAGATGTTTTCAGTCTAGGCCAAACTGAGATGCAATTAAATAACCTTAAAAAACAACAACTCCATAAGTGAAGAATAAAAATCTCAGTCATTTATATGGGCCTTTTAACTTCTTGAGAGAGTTTTTGGTGCGCTTCTACTAGGCGGAAACTTGAATATATATACACAAAGAGTCAGTAAATAGACCCAAAACGAAAAGTCAGTAGTAAATGTATTTAAACAGACGTGCTTGGATGTGCAGCTTCTTCTAATGGTGTCCTGGGCAGCACCCTCGCAAAACTAATGCACAAAGAGAAGAAGAAAAGAAGAGTGCACCATCTGAGAGCACCTCCGTGAAAGATATTTCCAGAATGCTATAATATATTATACTTACAAGACCAATTCTTGTAAGTTGCAACAAGCCCAACTACACCAATAGTTCATAAGATGTCTCTTCACACTTCAGGAGGAACCAGAGACCATCAAATAGATTCCATGAAAGGTTCTCTCCTAAAGTCTTCAACCAGAGACATAGAAAGAAGAGAAAAATCCTCTAAGGGTAATACTGTAAAGAATATATACAGAAGAGCCCCCAAAAGAATCTTACTCACCGAATCTCAAAGAGATAGAGCAATTTGCTCAATCTATCTATAGCATTCTGGAAACATCTTTCACGGAGGTGCTCTCAGATGGTGCGCTCTTCTTTTCTTCTTCCCTTTTAACTTCTTCACAATGCTTTGGAAAACTCTCTAGCTTTCATGGGGTAAAAAAAAAACTAATTTAACCCCTTAGCGACAATGGACGTACATGTACGTCCTCTGTGGGTGTCACTTAGTGACAGAGGACGTACATGTACGTCCAGGAAATCCGGATCACCGCGCGGCTGCACGCCGTTCGGGGACTCCGGATTCTAATGAAAAAAAAAAAGTTAGACGGTCGTTAAGTGACGGCCGCGTCTGCACGCGGCCATCACTAAGGGGTTAAAGTAAGACTATACATTTTTTATGAAAAATATTGTAAGACTTTTCCTGTTGAGTAAACAAAAAAAAAGGGGGCTGTGAAGTGTACTTTGGTTTCCAGTAACTTCAACAATAGTCCACCTTCTTTTCTAGACATTCATTCTGTGGGAGTGGTGACTCACTAACTGCATCTTCCCGTAGAACATGCTAGTTACAGCGTCATCACTTAATTACAAATTGAATGATTATAACTTACGAATTTAACAAATGACAGCAGTGGCAGTGCCATTGTTTTAGGTGGCAGGAAAAATATACATTTCATTAAAAAAGTTTACAATTCCTAGGGTATTTTGAAGGTTCATGTTTTCCCCTGTGGTCATGCCTGGGAACTTTGATGTGTTTCCTCCCAGAGGGGAATCCTGAGGTGCCAAAGGGGCAAGAAAAATGATGCTATTTTGTTAAAAAAAAAAAAAAAAAAAAAAAAAAAAAAAAAGGGGTGGGGCTTAATCGTGAGTGGCAGGGAAGGGCTTAACTGGTGAAAAAAACCCGGCAAAAATAGGTTGGGAAAGGAGGAACAGAATAGGAAAGAGCGAAGTGGGCAGAGTGTCATTAGAAACACCCAACATCTGGAGATTTAGCCTCTGCCATGGAGACCCGATAATGCAGGGTCAAAACCGAAGTCTCCGGGGCAAATACGGAGAGTTCCCAGTTATGCCTATCGTGCAGTTTTTTTTTTTTACTCTAGAATTGCATCTAGCTGAATTACACCTTTGACTTGTAGAGAGAGTAAGATTCTCCTATCTTTGCCAGTGACTTTGCAACTCAATAATTTGATTTATATTTCCGAGCCTATTCAAATGACTTTCCTATTGCTCTGATGTATTAATAAAAGGAAGTTCAGCCATCAAGCAGAAAAGGCTTTTTTAAATTATTTTTTCTTTCCAAAAACCATAGAAAATGCTTATTAATGGTATGTATGCATACTATCCAAGATATTTTTAGGCAATAAAGAGAATGTTTATTTTCCATTATGAATCAAAATTATTATCTGTAACTTGATTTTTTAATACCTACTCTGCATATGTACTAGATATACAAATCATTTCTGGTAAGCGATAAATGACAGGAATTGTCATGGCGCATAGTCCTTTTATTGCAACCAGAGACTTTAGCTAATGACATGCACATGATATTCCAATAATAATATTTTTTTATTATTCTCTTAAACTTCATTTCTACCTAAAATATATAAATGTTAATGTCCTGATCTAAACCAGCAATTTTTTTTCTGTCTAAAAATACTGATACAAAATAAAACTTTGGAAAACCTCTTGCTCTGCTGCTGTAAGCTGTGAATATATGAAATTATGTCTGCATTGTACCTTATCAATTGAACACTTATATTTTGTAGGTTTTTTTTTTTTGCCTTTTCAGTAAAACAGGGGGGTTAGGCTTATTTGCTTTAAAGGGATAGTAATACTTCATTTTATCTTTATTTTGTTTTGTAAATATTAAAAAAAATGAAGAACGATATAAGTCTTATCTCTCAAACCTTTATTTTGAGAGATATTCGCAAACAAAGTTTCCCCTCCTGCCCCTTTTACCTAGTGTAAGCCATCTCTTCTCAGATGTGGAATCCAGTCCATAGACCAGACAGATAACAGCAGGGGACAATCTTCTTCCTATGAGAACAATGAAAGCCCTGCCCCCCTTGACAAGCTTTTCAGGTTTTTCCCTTATCTTAATTGAAGATTGTCCCTCTCTGCAGTCTACCTGGGCACCTCCCTTCTGATCTGGCTGAACAGTGTTACATCAGTAAAAGGGGCGGGAGGGGGAGACTTTATCATTGAATTACTCCTAAACTACAACTCTGACAGAACTGAAATAACACTCTCCAAAGTCCAAATACTATGATGAATAATTAGAGCTGCTTTTATTATGAAACATTACTATCCCTTTAAGATGCTTCACTTGAAAGTTATTACATGCCAAATGTGCATATTTTGTGTGTAGAATTTCTACCTTTTTTTATTTTTTGCTTGTGAGGTCTATTACCAGTAACAGAAGCTTTCCAAAGAAAACAGCACCATTCTAAAATGGCTGGCTGACGGTTCTGCACCTAAAAAATGCAGCTTTGAGCTGGAATACATTTTGAATTAATTGTTTTACAGCAGTTGCAGTTGTTGTGCTTAGAATGAAAAGCCTTTCAGTATATGTATTTTCTGCATTACATGATATGTTCCCTTTAACTCATTTGATACCAGAGATCTAAGGATCTACCAGTCCTTAAAGGAAAAATATCATGATTTATTTTGGTGTCTGTGTTTTATTACCTTTTTTGATTGAATCAGTTAGTTTGATTTAGGTAGTAGTGTGTGGGCTGAATTCAACTGTAGCTAAGGAATGTTATTATCTTGCATTTCTCTATTGAAGTCTATAAGGACATTTGAAGATAAAACTGGTTATGGATGAATTGTTTAAAAAAGTATCCAGTCCTAATTTGCTGCAATATATGGAACAATTCTGGGACAAAACAACTGTAACACCAGGTGCAAACGCAAATTAAATTATTTAAATGGGGATTTAAACCCTTTGAATGCTAAAGAGGTCTCAAAAGCATTGCTTCTCAGTGTGTTAGAGACCTCTGTGGCATTCAAGGGGTTAAAACCCCCTTTTAAATGTATGGGTATTTTGGGAATTACTATTTGTCCTTCATGGTGCAGCTGGATGTTGCTAAAATTGCTCCACTAAGTTCAGTAGTTAATTCCTTTAACCCCTAAAGGACCAGTAACGTTCTGGCACATGATGTATTTTAAACTCTCAGTGCTCCTGCAGAAGCAATGTGAGTAGTAGTGGGGTCTGAAATTGACCACTCCAAGACTAGAGTGGTCACTATCTGACCCTCATTTGGAGCGCTGGCACACGTGATCAGTCAAGTGTGCCGGCGCATCAAACATCCTCTATCTGGTCTTTAACGGGACACCCCCCAGGACCGCTGGTCCATAAAGGGTTAAAGAGAGAAATGGTGGCTTCCTCTTTAGCAATGTAAATAATTATTACAGTAAAGCAATACAAGATGTCTGTCTTTACTGGGGGATGTAATGCTGACATTGTGATTTGTTACTGGGGGATGTAATGCTGACACTGGGATTTGTTACTGGGGGATGTAATGCTGACATTGGGATTTGTTACTAGGGAATGTAATGCTGACACTGGGATTTGTTACTGGGGGATGTAATGCTGACAATGGGATTTGTTACTGGGGGATGTAATGCTCACACTGGGATTTGTTACTGGGGGATGTAATGCTCACACTGGGATTTGTTACTGGGGGATGTAATGCTGACATTGTGATTTGTTACTAGGGGATGTAATGCTCACACTGGGATTTGTTACTGGGGGATGTAATGCTCACACTGGGATTTGTTACTGGGGGATGTAATGCTGACATTGGGATTTGTTACTAGGGGATGTAATGCTGACATTGTGATTTGTTACTAGGGGATGTAATGCTCACACTGGGATTTGTTACTGGGGGATGTAATGCTCACACTGGGATTTGTTACTGGGGGATGTAATGCTCACACTGGGATTTGTTCAGTTGGATATGGGAAGATGATACACTTTATTATAAATGTTCTGTTTCACAGATTCCAGTTGAAGTTTTTGGGGAATTTTTAGATAAATTCTTGCAGCGGAATCAAGGCCATTGTAGACAGATATAGTAGATATGTCTTAAAAAAGAGTTATTTTGAAAATCAATATAAACACAATAAGGAAGTTGATTCAATTAGGAATAAACTTGTCATTTTTATGGTCTATATTTTATTTTATTTCTGCTTGGAAGTAAAATTTGGCATTGCATTAAAGAGAGTACGATATCTCCTTTTGGGTCAACAGAGAATACTGTTTTTAGCAAACCTTACATATACTAATCTTTTACTATGTTTTCTCAAATATTGGGTAATCCCACCCTGAAACTTTAAATTGAAAAAAATTGATGAATACTCAGTGCTGTCTCTTTCCCTGTCCCTCGCTCTCACATTGCATCCCTGCTTACCAGTAAAAGATCCAATTGGACTGGGCAGCACAATAGAATATAGAGTCTGGTGGGACAGCATGTTTGAATTTGCCTCCCTCTTGCTTCTCTACAATATGCAGAGACTCACATGGCTACAACCGAAATTGAGTGTGGAAGTGACAAGTCACATACACCTGTAGCCATGTGAATCATAGCGCATTGTATGATATGAAGCTTAAAGGGATAGTAATACTTAAAATATAAAAAAAATATATGTTGTAGGGTTTATCCCCCTGAGTAAAACAAGGGTACTCCCACTGCTGAGAGATATTTTATTAAAAAATTATAACAGCTCAAACTTGAATTTTTTAGGTGCAATATCACAGTGGCCTGAAAATTTACAGTGGCGCTGTTGCTACACCATCCTATGGACTGCTCTGGTCTGTAGACCATAAATCTCCATAGGATGGTGTAGCAACAGCCCCACTGTAAATTTTCAGGCCACTGTGATATCGCATCTAAAAAAAGTAGATCTTCTGTTAATAGCGTGCGGAGAGTGTTGGATAGTTTAGATCTGCAAAAGAAACTGTCTCTCCCCTTCTGGCCCTGTTTGTAGATGCTGAAAAAGCCTTCAACAGGGTCAGTTGGAAATTTATGATTCAAACACTGGAATCTTATGCATTGAGAGGAAGAATTTTAGATTATATAATAGCTTTATATACAGTGCCTTCTGCAAGAACAGTAGAATCTGGTATATAATACCCATGGTTTGATATAAAGAACGGCACAAGGCAGGGCTGCCCCCTGTCGCCGCTTTTTTATGCACTCACACTGGAGCCTTTGGCTTAAAAGATAAGAGATAATGTAAATATAAAGGGTCTCCCAATGGGATATGTGGACAATATTGTAGTGACAGTATCAGATACAAATACATCAATAGATGTCCTTATGGAAGAGATTGTCCAGTATGGCAGATGGTCGAATTTTAAAGTTAATATAAATAAAACAGGAGTCATGCTGTTAAATGTAAAAGATGAAGACAGGGATAGAATAAAGAATAGATATGGATTCACTCTGATTCATTCATATACAGAATATTTGGTGGATAAAATTACAACTAACCCGCAAAAGGATCTGGAAGTTAATTCTAGAAATTAGTTGAGGGAAACAGTGAATAGGTTTAAAGAATGGAATAAGGTAGAGGTCTCTTGGTGGGGGAGAATTAACATCTTAAAAGTGTATGTGTTGCCAAAGTGGTTATCCTTGTTCAGGATGATCCCATTACACTTCGAAAGATCTTGGCTAAAAGAAATACAGCAGGTACTAAATAAATGTATATGGATGGGAAAAAAAGCCTAGACTGGCATGGAAACATCTAATTAAGAAGGTTGATAAAGGTGGAATGGGTCCTGATATTCAGAGATACCATGATGCTGCAATGATTATGCGTATTGTGAAATGGCATTCAGAAGATCAGTAGCAAGAGGTATGGTATAGTGTAGAAGAAGATACGATAAAACAAAGAAGGTTGAGATATTTGCCATGGGTTACAAAGAAGAGGCTAGAGAAGAACAGAGGTAATATGGTATTGGACAGTCGCTTCAAATTTTGGACAAAGTTTAAACATAAGAAAGGTAAAAGACTTTTCTCTGTCATCCAATAGAGGTTACTGGTAACTTTGGGTAGGTGATCCGCCCATTTAAGTAGGCAGGAACAATTCTTGAAGTGAATGCCGGGGGTGGAGCCTACCTTCCCTCCTTGGCTGTAACTAGCCAGTCAGCTCCAGTAATATTTGTTCCTTGGTGAAGACACAGGTAAGAGAACAGTTCTGCTATAGTTTTAGCTACTTTTTTATTTTTCTGTTAGATATGGAATACCACCATTAGGCGGATTACCATAACTGACAATGCTCTTAGATGTGGCTAGCTCAGTATACAGGTGCTTTTTGTGGACCTTAAGCCCTGAGGGGAAAATCTTGGGTTCAAGTTCTTTCCTCAGGAGTTGCCCACTGAGGCTTCTTCTTAATACATGGTAATCTGAAGATAGAAGATCTGCAGGAAAGATGAGCAAACCTTTGAGTTCTGCAGGTCCACATGTCCCACAGTGCCCCTCCACACAGGGGTTTCCTTTGGAGTTCCTATTGCACACTCTTGCACTCAATGGGTTTACCTGTATGTCTGTTGGGTGTTTTGGAGCAAGTTTCTATGGTAACTTAACCCTTTAGCTGCTGGTTTTGCATCTTTTGGGGGTTTATTGTCACTTTTCCTATTGGGTTCAGTGTTTTTTGGGTCTTACCTGTTAAATCCTTTTCTCTTAGTCCATACAGGTTACTGGTCTCCCACCCTGTTAAGGGACCATGCTTGGCTCTCCTGTGGCAGATAGTGGGGGTCCTTTGGGGTCATGCTCACAGGAGTCTTCTTTCCCTTCTACTATCTAGTCAATAGTTAGTGTCTCAAATCTTACTGGAGCTGATTGGCTATCTGCAGCCAAGGAGGGAAGGTAGGCTCCACCCCCTGCATTCACTTCTAGAATTGTTCCTGCCTACTTAAAGGGGTGGATCACCTACCCAAAGTTACCAGTAACCAAATTTACCAGTAACCTGTATGGACTAAGAGAAAAGGATTTAACAGGTAAGACTAAAATCCTCTTATAGTTGTTCCAGGTATGCCATTGAGAGTGCTGGAAAGAAATATGCAAGATTTAGATCTCATATCGTGGCAGCAAAAAGGGATAAAAACGGTGAATCATTTGTTAGAGAGAAATCAGATAAGACATTTTTCCTCTTTAAAGGAGAAATTTAACTTGTCAAGTAGAGATTTGTTTATTTACGGGTGAAAAGCTATCTCCAAAAAGAAATGAGTTCTGGGCAATGGTAGATAGATGAGCAAGTTGGGAAAATATGTACTAGGGGAATTAATATGAGGAATATTTTGAATAGTGATATTCTAGAAGTAAAGAACAATGAGACATATATCACTAAGGTCTGTAGGAAATGGGAAGAGGATTTTGAAATAGAGATAATGGAAGATACTTGGTTGTGAATTAAGATTAATGTTAAAAAATATGTACATTGTTTACATTTTGTTGAATTACAATTTACGTTGTTATATAGGTGGTATTTGGTACCAGGTAAACTAGCTAAAATATATAAAGGATACACAAATGTTTGTTAGAGATGTGGGAAAGATAAAGGGATATATGGTCACGTTTGGCGGAGTTGTAGTAAACTGTTAATTTTTTGGGAAGTGATAAAAGATATTATAAATACTTTGGAAATAGATGGGATTGAGATCACTCCAAAAATGTTTTTGTTGCATGTAGGTTGGCCTCGGATGTCTAAGGTAAAAAAAGTTTATTGATACATATTCTAACAGCAGCTAAAATGGGGTTAGCTAGGAAATGGAGGAAGCAGGATATATTGACGTGGATAATGGTTAACCCCGATTGCATACCTGGCTGGCACTTAAGGACCACGGACCTTTTTTTTTTTTTTTTCAGTATCCGGTTCAGAGCTCATAGAACAGCGTGCAGCCACACGAGGAGTCCTGAATTTCATTACGGTCCTGGCACTTCATGGGTCCTTAACGGTCCCCAACCCATGACGTGCCAGGCCCGTCAAGGGTCCTTAAGGGGTTAAAAATCAAATAAGTTATCAGCTGCGAATGCAATGTGGAGTTCAAGTGGAAAATGTCAAAAATATAGCAGGGATAGCGTGGAAGAAGTGGAATTTTTTTTATAATAACGGTGATTTTTAAGATCTATTGACAAAATATAAGGAGGGAGAAATTAGGTGTTTTTTTTGGGGTGGGGGGTCCTTGAGAAGAACAGTAGGGCTCCGATACAGTTTTCCCATGGAATAAAGTAACAATAATGGAGGAAATAGTGGAATAAAGGGTTGGTTATGGGGAAGCAATATTAAAAAGACTTTGTTTATTTGTATGTGTTTTATATAAATTTGAATAAATATACAATAATTAAAAAAAAAAAACGTTAATTTTTTAGGTGCAATATCACAGTGGCCTGAAAATTTACAGCGGCGCTGTTGCTACACCATCCTATGGACTGCTCTGGTCTGTAGACCATAATCTCCATAGGATGGTGTAGCAACAGCGCCACTGTACATTTTCAGGCCACTGTGATATTGTACCTAAAACATTCACGTTTGAGCTGTTATAATTTTTTAATAAAATATCTCTCAGCAGTGGGAGTTCCCTTGTATTATTCGGGGACATAAACCCTACAACATATATTTTTTTTACAGCCTAAGTATTACTGTCCCTTTAACTGTAGAAGCAAGAGGGCGGCAAATTCAAACATGCTTCCCTGTTGGACTGAATCTTCTAGTCTGCCTTATTGGATCAGATCTTCTATAGAGTGTTAGATTAAAAGTCCAATTAAAAGATGGTCTCAACTATGAGGTGAGCTATATTTTTCAGGCTACAATTCATTGCTGAAGAAAAACCTTGCCTTATAGTCAAGCAAACAGAGCAATTTACCCCTTGTCTCCAGTGAATTGCAAAGTACCATTTTTTGATACATTTTCTTTCCTAGGAATCATTTAACCCTTTGAGTGCTAGGAGGGTATCCTATGTGATATCCACCTGGCACTCAAGGGTTAAGGACCAGATGCAGAAAACCAAAAGGTTAACAATTTTATGGCAAACCATTTGCATCCTAGAGGGAAAAGTAGACATTAATCATATCCCCATTGATTTAAATGGGGTTTCTAACCATTTAAATCAGTGGTTCTCAACTCCTGCCCTCAGGACCCACTAACAGGCCAGGACTTAGGGATTTCTCTGCTAGAGCACAGGTGTGGTGATCAGAGGCTCATTCACATTGATTAACTCACCTGTGCTCTAACAAGGAAATCATTAAATCCTGGCCTGTTAGTGGGTCCTGAGGACAGGAAAACAACACATTTTCATTTTGGCCACCAGGTGGTACTGTTGCTTTTACTTATTATGGGGAGCCATAGTCAATGACTCAAGCTCTACCATAGACTGAATTGTAAGAAAAAAATCCTTTTGGAGCAAAAAAAAAAAAAAAAGTTTAAAATATATTAATCTTTGAAAGGAAACACATTTGTTTTATTTTGGATTAAACCAGCTGTATTATAAGGGACAAATAAAGGATCATATTGATTTAACACTTTGAGGTCCAGAGGGGTATGCAATGCATTGTTTATCCCTCTAGCACTCAAAGGGTTAAGTGAAGTTTGTTACCTCTTTAATGTTAGAGAGGTCTCATGCTGGAGAGCTCTCTAGCACTCACATGGTTAAAAGTCCCATTTAAATCAGTGAGAATTTGCATCCTTCAAAGCAGTTGTTTTTTTCCAGAATTATTCCAGATCATTTGGTATATCAGACTCCTTGTTTAGTAGTAGGAAGAAATGTTGCATGTATATTATGGAACTACAGTCCAACTGTATCTGCCCCAGAGACTCTGGTTTTCTGACTTAAAGAAGCAGTAAACTTTTAAGTGAAAACTATGAGTTATACAGCTTTTCCTGCTGAGTAAAAAAAGGTCACTCCTACTACTGGAAGTTTTTTATTCAAAATGTTATTATAGTTCAAATTGCCAGGAAGTGAATTACAGTGTGATCACTTCCTGAAAGTTTCAACTGACAGCATGACTCAGCAGTGTCTATCACGTTCTATGAAGAACAGTGACTCACTTCTCCTAGAAAATGCAACCGAATAGCTAATTGGAATCTGATCACTAGAGGGCACTGTTACTGTAAAAAAGAACAAAAAACAAAAAAAAAAACCAAGAAGTTAAACTGTAACAAATCTGAAAATATATATCTCCCAGCAGTGAGAGTACCCTTGTTTTACTGGGCACGAAAAGACCTGATTACTTTTTTCAGATCATAAAATTTGTAACAAAAGTTTACTGCTCCTTTAATTACCTCACCTCATTCAACCCATTTTGGGACAAACCTCCACCTTCCATCATGCCAATCTCACCCACTTATTTGGAGCCACACTCACATTCTGGTACAAAATCACATTACCTGTGCACTCTGACTCTTACTTATTAACTCTTACAGTGCCAGAGGAGTACGCAACTTCTGCCAGTAATGTTGCTAGGTGTGATAATGACTTGCGTGGAGCTTTCTAAATCATCTTTAGTGAAGTCATTTGTTATTTAAAACTGTAGTCTACATGATATTTAGCTTTATTTATTTGTCAGTTTATACAAATTAGGCAGTACTAGCTGGCACAGCCTGTTAAGTTTGTTTTATATTGTAGCCCTTAAAAAAACATGAAAAATCATATAAGTCTTATCTCCCAAACCTTTATGGTTTGGGAGATATTCACAAGTAAAGTTTCCCCCTGAGTGACGTCACCATACTAGCTCTCAGATTTGGAATCCGGTCCCATGACTGGCCGCTGCTCTCCAGAAGTGCCGAGATCACGATCTTTAAAAAGAATTTCTTAATTGGAATGGTCTACAAAGTGTGCTTGCAAGCCAGGAACACTTTGCACACAGTTCCAGTTAAGTAGTTCTTTTTAAAGATCATGATCTCGGCACTGCTAAAGAGCTGCCGGTTGATCTGTGGACCGAATTCCAAATCTGTCCACTAGATGGCAGACTTGGCTGAAACAGCCAGGAAAAGGGAACTTTATTTTACTTCTGAATATCTCCCAAACCATAAAGGTTTGGGAGATAAGACATATCATTTTTCATGTTTTTTTTAAGGACTACAATATAAAATAAACTTATTTTCAAGGTTTACTATCCCTTTAAGGACCAGCGGTCCCGGAGTGTGCTGTCACTTAATGACCACATAAGAAACTTTCATGTGATGTCCCATGTGACTGATCATGTGGTGCGGCACGCCGAATGGGGGACTGAAAGAGATCGCTCTGGTCTTGGAGCGATCAACTTCAGTCCCCGGTATTAGTACGTGACGTGCCAGGACTGTCACTGATCCTTAAGTGCCGGACCAGTGTGACGGTCCTGCCACGTCAATGGTCCTTAAGGAGTTAAAGCTCTTACTTTCCCAGAGCTCATTGTGTTCATTTGATATGATTTTTAGGCCATTATCTTAATCTTTGGACAAAACAGCACAAAGAATACAGTACATGGGAACAAAAGAGTGTGCAGCGTATTTAACTTTTGTGTTGTGATTGAGGTTTGACAATGCATTGTGAATTGTTGTGTTGAGAGAACATATTTCCTTTTTGGCAAAAGAGATCACATTCTTTTTATGAAGAGAAGCAGCATTGTTGAGTTCACTGTCTTCCCTGACTGTCCCAGCTCTCTATTTAAATCTGGGTTAAGTGCTGTCTGTCAAATGATTGGATCAAATTGTCCATTTTTTCCTTCTTATACTGCAGCAGAAAGCTTTGATTAACAAGATAGCTCAGAATAGAAATCCCTTCATCTGTATTCTTTTAATTATGGTGTCCAAAGATATTATAACAGTATCTAAGTGCATCTTTCCCATTGAGGCTGAAAGGGGAACTTTCACATCAGAACATTTTTTTACCAACTCATTAAACAGTTAAACAGTGCTGGGAAAAGTGCTTCGTTTTTAAAATTTTTACATACTTACTAAGATATTTGATGTCCAAGCCGCGCACTTCTCAGGGCCGGATTTACATCTCAGGAGCCTGTAGGCACAGACATCTGAAGCGCCCCCCCAATTGGCCATCTCCACAATGCTCCAAATCTCCACATTACCTCCCATATCCATATTGCCCTCACATTGCCCCCATCAGCTCCAACTTGCCCCCATCAGCTCCAAGCTCCACATTACCCCAATCAGCTCCAACTTGCCCTCTGCTCCACATTGCCCCCCGTATCTGTTTCCTACCTCCCTGGTGGTCCAGCAGCAGGAGGTGTCTGTACCGCCTTCTGCACAGACCTGCAGCTGTTGTTGCACCCCACGTGGTCTTCTCTTTAGGAATGCAGAGAGCTGGGAGATGATGTCATCTCCCAGCGCTCTGCATTAGAGCTGACGAGGGGTACCAACAGCAGCTAAAGGTCTTTGCCGAAGAAGGCACAGACCTTAGTATGTGAGGGGCAGGCAGGGCGGCGGGTTACTCTGCGCAGCGCTGTAAATATATATAAAAAAAAACAAAACGCTGTGGATTAAAAAAAAAATATTTCAATGACAGGCGCCCCTCTGTGGGGTGCGCCTGTAGGCAGGTGCCTCCTCTGCCTTATGGTAAATCCGGCCCTGGCACTTCTGCATTGCACAGCTCTCAGGACAGTTTAATTCTCCTCCCACCTCCCTCCCAGCTGCCCCTGGAAGCGCATTCACGCTCCACTTCGGTGTGCTATGAACGGCTCGTCACGTTATATCAAGAAGCGATTAGCATTATACTGAGGTTGCAACCTCATAATACTACTACTGCAACCTCAGTATAATGCTAATCGTTTCTTGTTGTAACGTGAGGAGCCGCACTCCCAGAAGCAGCTGGGAGGGAGGTGGGAGGAGAATGAAAATGTTCTTAGAGCTGTGCCGCAGATACCACACCCCAGAATGCGGAAGTGCGCGGCTTGGACATCAAATATCTTAATAAGTATGTAAAAATAAAAAAAAGAAGCACCTTTCCCAGCACTGTTTAACTGTTTAATGAGTTAGTAAAAAAATGTTCTGAGGTGAAAGTTCCCCTTGAAGAACTGAAGCAAACCAGCTGCACCACAGGGGGCAAATAAAGATTGCCATTGATTTAAAGGAGCAGTAAACTTTTTTTATGAAAAAAATATATATTGTAGGGTGTTTCCTGTTGAGTGAAATACTGGTACTCTTACTGCTGAGAGATGCATATTTCCAGAATTATTACTTTTTACCCACGTGTTTTTTTTACATTCGCAGTGCCCTACAGTTGTTATATTCTAATTAGGTATTCTGTTAGATTCTAATGGAGAGGAAAGTCAGTGACATACAGTTCGCTATAGAATGTGATAGATAATGCCAAGTCACTTCCTGTCAGAACTATCAGGAAGTAAACACACAGTATATTCACTTCCTGATTACTTGAACTTTTATAACTTTTGAATACAACTGACAGCAGTGGGAGTGACCTTGTTTTACTCAAAGGAAAAGCTTTATAATATATAGGCTTTCATTAAAAAGTTCTGTGCTCCTTTAAATGGGGATTTTAACCCCTTGAATGCTAGAGAGAGCTGCAGCGCATTGCCTCTCCCTTTTGATCTTTGGGAATTTGGGAGGAATTTTTAATTTCCCCTATTGCACTTTTGCTTTACTCTGGAACTGATTATACCTGGGAAAGTAAGCCCAGGAGCCATAAGCGTAAGGGCACATGACAGCAGATCGAATGTCCTGTAACCAGGTCTTATAGATTAAGATTAGTGGGCTATAACTGAAAAAGTAACTACACATGGATTTGGGAAGCAAAGGGTTAAGTAAGAAGCCTGCTGGCTGTGTGGGGTGGAGCTATGGCAGGAAATGGCTTAGAGGAAGTGAAGATACTTCAGTCTTCCTGGGCCTGAGCAAGTGGTAACACCTCTATGCTGTGCTAAACACAGATATCAAAATTATAAATATGGGTTTTTAACTGCAATATTGTTATACACTACTTTATCTGGGGATATAAAATTATACAGGTTGTTTAACATACTGGTGATTTCTATTGTGTCTCTTGGTGATATTCTGTGCTAATATTCTTTGCTATTGAGGTTTCTGCTGGCTGTTTTTGATTTTATTGGGTGTGAAATGAATGCTGTTTTTTTGGTATTCTGTGCTGTATGTCTGGATTTGGGTTTTATTTTGTGATAAATGTAAGCTGATACTGAGTATGTTATGTACATTACTCTGCTGAGTGTTTTACTTGGTGTACTCTGCCTGATGATATTGAAGTTTTCTTCTGTTGTACATGGAATTGGTTATTCTGAGGATAAGTCTGTGGTATTTATATAGTGTTCTTGTGTTGTGTAGCTCACTGATAGGAATGCTAGTATATGTAGCGCAGAATAGCTTGATGTGGAAGAGTAGCTTTCTGTGGGATGTTCTGTCTGTTGAAAGAGTAGCTTGTGGGTTATTCTGGCTATCTGTAGGCGGGATGGCTTGCTTTGGGATGTTTCTGACTATCTGTAGACAGAATGACTTGCTGTGGGATGTTCTGACTATCTGTAGGCAGACTGGCTTGCTTTGGGATGTTCTGGCTACCTGTGGGCAGGATGGCTTGCTGTGGGAAGTTCTGGTTATCTGTAGGCAGGATGGCTTGCTTTGGGATGTTCTGGTTATCTGTAGGCAGGATGGCTTGCTTTGGGATGTTTCTGACTATCTGTAGACAGAATGACTTGCTGTGGGATGTTCTGACTATCTGTAGGCAGACTGGCTTGCTTTGGGATGTTCTGGCTACCTGTGGGCAGGATGGCTTGCTGTGGGATATTCTGGCTATCTGTAGGCAGGATGGCTTGCTTTGGGATGTTCTGGCTGCCTGTAGGCAGGATGGCTTGCTGTGGGATGTTCTGGCTGCCTGTAGGCAGGATGGCTTGCTGTGGGATGTTCTGGCTACCTGTGGGCAGAATGGCTTGCTGTGGGATGTTCTGGTTATCTGTAGGCAGGATGGCTTGCTGTGGGATGTTCTGGTTATCTGTAGGCAGGATGGCTTGCTGTGGGATGTTCTGGCTATCTGTAGGCAGGATGGCTTGTTGTGGGATGTTTTTGGTTATCTGTAGGCTGGATGGCTTGCTGTGGGATGTTCTGGCTATCTGTGGGCAGGATGGCTTGCTTTGGGATGTTCTGGCTATCTGTGGGCAGGATGGCTTGCTTTGGGATGTTCTGGCTATCTGTAGGTGGGCTGGCTTGCTTTGGGATGTTCTGGCTATCTGTGGGCAGGATGGCTTGCTTTGGGATGTTCTGGCTATCTGTAGGTGGGCTGGCTTGCTTTGGGATGTTCTGGCTATCTGTAGGTGGGCTGGCTTGCTTTGGGATGTTCTGGCTATCTGTAGACAGAATGGCTTGCTTTGGGATGTTCTGGCTGCCTGTAGGCAGGATGGCTTGCTGTGGGATGTTCTGGCTGCCTGTGGGCAGAATGGCTTGCTGTGGGATGTTCTGGCTACCTGTGGGCAGAATGGCTTGCTGTGGGATGTTCTGGTTATCTGTAGGCAGGATGGCTTGCTGTGGGATGTTCTGGTTATCTGTAGGCAGGATGGCTTGCTGTGGGATGTTCTGGCTATCTGTAGGCAGGATGGCTTGTTGTGGGATGTTTTGGTTATCTGTAGGCTGGATGGCTTGCTGTGGGATGTTCTGGCTATCTGTGGGCAGGATGGCTTGCTTTGGGATGTTCTGGCTATCTGTAGGTGGGCTGGCTTGCTTTGGGATGTTCTGGCTATCTGTGGGCAGGATGGCTTGCTTTGGGATGTTCTGGCTATCTGTAGGTGGGCTGGCTTGCTTTGGGATGTTCTGGCTATCTGTAGGTGGGCTGGCTTGCTTTGGGATGTTCTGGCTATCTGTAGACAGAATGGTTTGCTTTGGGATGTTCTGGCTATCTGTAGACAGAATGGCTTGCTTTGGGATGTTCTGGCTATCTGTAGACAGAATGGCTTGCTTTGGTATGTTCTGGCTATCTGTAGACAGAATGACTTGCTGTGGGATGTTCTGGCTATCTTTAGGCAGAATAGAAACATAGAAGATTGACGGCAGAAAAAGACCACCTGGTCCATCTAGTCTGCCCTTTAGTATTCCTTTATTGTTATCTTAGGATAGATACAAGAATGGCTTGCTTTGGGATGTTCTGGCTATCTGTAGGCAGTGCAGCTTTCTGTGGGATGCTCTGGCTATCTGTAGGCAAAATAACTTGCTGTGGGATGTGCCGGAGATCTGTTGGGCGGAATAGATTGCTGTGAGATGTGCTAGATTCTGTTGGACTGTATGGTTGCTGGGAATGGCTTACTGTGAGAAAGACAGATTACTTGCCTTTTTTCTACATTAATATCTGTTGTCAGACTCTTTCTGGCACATTCGGGGTATGGTACTGACAGGTACGTTCACGTTTTCCTGGATCCTGAAGATTCTAGCCTAGATTTCACATTATTAAGCTGGTCTGGTGTATTGCCAGTGGTGATTTGATTTCTGATATGGGAAATGACAGACAGGGAGCTAACTTGGTGTTGTTTGATGGAAATGTAATCACTCACATGCCTGGTTAATTGTATCTGGGCTGGGCATGATTGGTGACCAGTATTTTCTGTGTTATTTGGTGACAGTCCTGGTCAGTGCTAGGTGTTTTGTTGTATTACTTTTGCTTGGCTTTCATTTCAGGATTCAGTTCTCTATTGTTCAGGCCTAGAGACGTTGGTCTTAGTCGGGGTCAGGGATCTGGTTTTAAAAAAAATTTTTAAACAATCAATGAATAATAATTATAAATACCCCCCAGGTTTCTCAAGAGGGCATGTGGGTAACACTGATTATGAACACTACAATTGTTGTACATGGCTACCTGCTAATATGTATATGCGGAAGGTAGTCCTGTGCTCTTTTCCCGTGGGCATGGTTCCTGGATATTTTTGTTTCTCTACAGGTGGGGGGTCCCTGGGAGGTGGTGATGGTGACCATTCCAATTTTGTTTTACATGACTGTTTTTTACATGGCTACCAGCTTATGTGGATATGCGGCTAGTGGTCATGTGTTATTTTCCATGGGCATGGTTCCTGGAAATTTTTGTCTAAGGGCATGGGGTCCCTGAGCGGTGGTGATGGTGAATATTACAATTTTGTTTTACATGACTATCTGCTAAGGTGGATATGCGTCTAGTAGTCATGTGTTCTTTTCCATGGGCATGGTTCTTGGAACTTTTTGTCTCTCTAAGGGCACGGGGTCCCTGGGAGATGGTGATGGCGACTATACAATTTTGTTTTTACCTGGCTACCTGCTAATGTGGTTATGCGGCTCGTGGTCGTGTGTTCTTTTCCATGGGCATGGTTCTTGGAAAATTTTTGTCTCTCTATGGGCACGGGGTCCCTGGGAGATGGTGATGGCGAAAATACAATTTTGTTTTACCTGGCCACAAGCGATGCACGGCAGTGACAACATGACCTTTTGGCTGTACGTGACTACATGCTATGGTGAATATGCGGCTGGTAGTCGCACGTTTCTCTACGGGCACGGTCTCTGGGACTTGGTGGTGGACAACTTTACATTTTGTTTTATGTGACTACCTGCTACTGTGGATATGTGGCTCATAGTAACACATCTTTCTCTAACGTCATGAATTACAATTATGTTTACAAACAAAAACTATTTAATGCAGTGACTGACTTTATCTGCTTGGTCATATAACTCTGCATGTGTTTGTTGGTCTTTATGACTGGCTGGTTCAGACAATCCCGGGTGATGCTAGTGCTGTACAGAGTGCTAGAGTGGGAGTCGGGTACCTTTTCTGGGGTTCTTAATTTTCATTAACCCTACGGGCATTGTTCCATGGCTCAGTTTGTGCATATATTTATGAAAAAAAAAAAAAAAAAACCTGAAAGAAGTGATTGAGTAAAATTAAAGCTGGTTTGACAAGGCCTGCTTAGTCTGGCTGGAGATCAGGTATTGCTTCCGCTATGCACCTGGAATGGGATAGCTTTGGTTGTACCCAAGGGAATTGGCACTGGGTGATGTGGACACTGTTTACAATAGCCAATTTGGAGGGGGGAGGGTGTCTGGAATAATGATATCGGTTAATTTGCACCACATGTAGTTTGTGTTACGTTGCATGCAATTTACATATTTTGGTCAGGGTGAGGATTAGGTTTCATGTGGTTGTTTGGTGGGGACGAGACCATTGAAGGTGTTCAATGATCTCGTTATGGCGGGAGGACCTTGCCAGAGAAATGCATGTAAGATCAGTTTGACGGGGTGAGTAAGGAGGGTATCCCCCGCTTATAAAAGATGGAATGATTGGGAGAGACGCTACTACTGCCCGTGCTAGATTACTGCATGTTTTGATCCACTCTTATCGGTGCTGCCCTCACCTGGGGGCAGCAGCAGTCAAAATATTCAAAGGAGGACGGCACGGCATAGTAGGGTACTCTCATTGAATGCTGGTTATGGAATTTATTCTTCAGTATATGTAGTACTGGCAAGGTCCTCTTTATTTATTTATTCATTGGAAATAAAAGGCTGTGGCCATTTTTACCCATATCTGTGTCTTTGTGTTTATGTATAAATTAAACAAGAGGGGAACTTTGCTGGGTGGAATGTTCACAGATAGGAAGGACAATTGAGGATTCTGCATGTCAAGTAAGCCCAGGAGCCATAAGCGTAAGGGCACATGACAGCAGATCGAATGTCCTGTAACCAGGTCTTATAGATTAAGATTAGTGGGCTATAACTGAAAAAGTAACTACACATGGATTTGGGAAGCAAAGGGTTAAGTAAGAAGCCTGCTGGCTGTGTGGGGTGGAGCTATGGCAGGAAATGGCTTAGAGGAAGTGAAGATACTTCAGTCTTCCTGGGCCTGAGCAAGTGGTAACACCCACCCTCCCGCCCTGTTTATAATTTTCTTATACAGGATAGGTAGAAGGGGCAAAAGCAATCTTTGATATGTAACTTGCTAACTGCATTCAATGTTACTTCCTTTATAGAATGTAATTCCCACTGTTCTGTAGCCACTTATGGATAGGCGATGGGAACCTTGTTCCTGGCTTGCGGGGCCCTTATACACTTTTTCATTTCATCCTGGGTTAATATGAAGAGGTGTAAGTTGGGAGTTGCTGTTATGGGGGATATGTATGGGTGGGGGGCGTAGGTTTTGATTGTGGGGCAGGTTGGTTTAACCAATCTCAAATTCTTCCTAACCCGTTTTATGCATTCTTCTACTCTTTCACTACCACTGTTGGGATGTGTCTACATCTTCCCTTTCTCTTGTTTCCTGCAATTTGTATTGCCTTAATTTTGAATTTTTGCTTGAAATGTTCTAATTTATTTGTCCAGATGTCATCATTATGAGTAAACTGCACATGTGTATTTAACAATGTCTGTGTACATATCTGTCTGTGTGTATGCATATTTATATATATGTCTGTGCATATATGATTTATTCTAGTAAATTGTGTGTATAAAGGACAAAGCATAGTCTGTTTTATTATCTGCATTCACATCTTAATGCCTAGGGGAATAGGCAGTCCTCTCAGCCATGGTTCCCCAGAGGTTTCCTCCACAGGGGGTTTTTCCTCTCCTGAGTGCTGAAGGATGGATCTTGGTGAGTCCAGTGGCTTAATTTGTTTCTTAACTTAATGGAATGCTGTTTATTGTCACAGTCGCGGGAGGACCTTGCCAGAGAAATGCATGTAAGATCAGTTTGACGGGGTGAGTAAGGAGGGTATCCCCCGCTTATAAAAGATGGAATGATTGGGAGAGACGCTACTACTGCCCGTGCTAGATTACTGCATGTTTTGATCCACTCTTATCGGTGCTGCCCTCACCTGGGGGCAGCAGCAGTCAAAATATTCAAAGGAGGACGGCACGGCATAGTAGGGTACTCTCATTGAATGCTGGTTATGGAATTTATTCTTCAGTATATGTAGTACTGGCAAGGTCCTCTTTATTTATTTATTCATTGGAAATAAAAGGCTGTGGCCATTTTTACCCATATCTGTGTCTTTGTGTTTATGTATAAATTAAACAAGAGGGGAACTTTGCTGGGTGGAATGTTCACAGATAGGAAGGACAATTGAGGATTCTGCATGTCATGTTCTTGTCCTAAGACTCCAGAAATCCACTAAGGTCTGGTGGGTGGCCGTGTCCAATTAAAATGATTTGTGTCATAAATTGGGCAGGGCTTGAGTATGGTGGGAGGGATTGGGAGGCAGGATGTGTCTTAAAAATGGGTGGAGAGTGGGTAGAGCAGGGAGGAAGTTGATTAGAACTGGCAGAGAAGTGGGTGGAGTTACAAGGGAACTCACTGAGGCATCAAATCATGTGTTCTCTTCAGCACACAAACTTGACTGTCATTAAAGGAGTAGTAAACTTGTTTTTTATGATATATCCTATATAATAACTCGCTAAATTACGTGTAACGCCGCGTCATGCGCAGTAGACACTGCTGCGCGTGCTGCAGTCATGCGCAGTAGAGACTGCCCGCACCGCGGATGATACAGAGCTGGACGCGGCACTGGCAGTCTCCACTGCGCATGACTGCCACGCGACCGGGTGGCAGTGGCACTGTGGCCCGTGTAACGGGCTCTTCAACTAGTATAAATATATATATATATTGCAGTGCTTTTCCTGCTAAGTAAAACAAGGGTACTACTACTGCAGAGATATATGTATTTGTAGCATTATTGTTGTTGTTTTGTTTTTTTACATTAACAGTGCTCTCTAGTGGTCAGATTTCCCATTAATTATTCTGTTGAATTTTCTGGGAGAGGTGAGTCAATGACAAACGGTTCTCCACAGAATGTGATATAAACTGGTGAGTCACTTCCTGTCAGTTTGAACGTTCAGGAAGTAACAATGCTTTTACTCAGTTCCTGACAGTTTGAACAGTTATAACTTTTGAAATGACAGAGGTGGAAGTACCCTTGTTTTTCTCAGCAGGAAAAGCCCTATAGATTTTCATAAAAAACATTTACTGTTTTTTTTTTAACTTTAATGCCAGCAAGCCCCTTACACCTCCTCTATAGCATGCACAGGAAAATTGCATAGCGTTACTTTATTTCCACTGTGCATTATTTAACCCTTTTTAATGCCAGAGGGGTATGCAACACATTGCTTTGCAATGTGTTGCGTACTCCTCTGGCATTTAAAGGGTTTAATAGGCTTGTGCACTTTTGCCTGCTTCCTTTTTAACCCCTTAAGGACCACGTGACATGCTATGACCGTCACGTGTTTTTGCCATAAGGAACTGTTAAGATTACAGCACATCACTTACACCTTACTTACATCGCTTCTCCGGGAGCTCTGTAAGTTAAAACGGGGTCTGAAATTAATTGCTCCAAGATTGGAGTGGTCTCTCTCAGATCCCAACGCAGAGCGCCGGTACGCATAACAGGTCACGTGTACCAGTGCATCTGAATGGATCAAATCGGTCCTTAAAGGGACAGTAATGTCCCAGAAAATTTTTCCCCAGTTTTGTAGTGGTTAAAATAATAAACAATATACTACAAATCCTATCCGCTATGGTTTGAGAGATATAGGCATTGAAAGTTCCCCCCTCCCTCCACTTCTCCTGACGTCAGCGTCTAGCTGACAGCAGGAGATACCAGTCTGGGGACCCGTCGACGGCTTTGCAGCAGAGCCTAAATTGCGTTATTTCAATAGAATTATCTCATTGGAAAGGTCTACAAAGTGTGCCTGGTTTGCAAGCACACTTTGTAGACTGTTCCAATGAAGTAATTTTTTTTTTAAATAACGCAATTTCGGCTCTGCTGAAGAGCCTCCTCGAGTCGTATGACTCGAATCTCCTGCTGTCAGCTTTACAGCTGACATCAGGAGAAGGGGAGGGAGGGGGGACTTTGAACGCGAATATCTCTCAAACCATAGCAGTTTGAGAGATCGGATTTGGAGCATATTGTTTATTATTTTAACCTCTACAAAACTGGAGAAAATGTTTCTGGGATATTACTGTCCCTTTAACGGAATGTAACTTCCCTGGACCGCTGGAAATTGACAGCGGCTGTAATGTCCGCCTCCATGGACACATGATATCCAAGACTGATTGAATGTGTTGTCTCTAAATGCACAAGGGCAAAACTCATTGGGGTTATTAGAATTTTTTGGACATAGGTAAGTGGGGAATTATTATTACTCAGTGTTAGTTCTCTATAACCCTTTGAGTGCCAGGGGTTACCAGTGCATTGCATAGCAATGCATTGTATAACTTTCTTGCACTCAAAGTGTTAACCCCTTAAGGACTATGTGACGTACTATGACCATCACGGTCCATATACCCTTAAGGACCAGTGACGGTCATAGCACGTCACATACTTTTTACTTACAGAGCTCTACCGGGAGCGCAGTAAGTAAAAACGAGGCCTAAAATTGATCGCTTCAAGACCGGAGCGATCTCTCTTAGGCCTCAAAGAGGCGCGCCGGTACGCGTAACAGGTCACGTATACCGGTGTGTCGGCAAGGATCAAAGCGGTCCTTAGGCGAAGGTAACTTCCCTGGACCCGCTGGTCCTTAAGGGGTTAAATAACTACAATATCTTAGTACTTTCAGATAAAGGCGTATAGCCTCATCTATTTCAATGTAAGTGAACAGCTTCCACAACATGAAATCGCCAGCCTCATCATTTTATAAATAAAACAAGGATCTGCTAAAGATTATTTGGTACTTTATTTAAGTTAGTGGGCAGGAAGCCATGAAGGTAATACATCAAGTTATCACATTATGAGAAGGAATGTGTCATTAAAATAAGTTGATAAATGAAGTAAGGGACATGGAATTTTACATTAATGGTAAAAGCTTTTATGGGAAGCAGGTATGAAATTGCTGACACATTTTATGAAATCTGTGAACATTATGATTTTGCCAACATAACCTCTTCGTTCATTAATTTTTTTTTTTTTAAGCAGTACGTTTACTGGTGCAAGGCTTATCTTATTACATGACATGTTCTTTATAGGAGAATAATAGGATTTTGTTGCTACGGTTTGTCTTTTACTGGAATAAAAAAGCTCATTTTCATAAGCATGTATTTTGAATGGTTTAGAAGTAACATTTTCCCTAGAGTTCTGGGAAGTTTGGAATACAGATGGTGAACCAGTTCTGTCAGTTCTTGATTCGCATGAAGCAGGTTGTTTGGCAGGACACGTTTTGTGAAACTTTTTTGTTTTATTTGCTATTCGAACCAGTCAGGTTGGAGGTAAATGTGGAAAGGGAAAAAAAACGCCCTTAATAACCGGCGGTTCACAGGTACTTGTACCTTTAAAGGGATAGTAATACTTCATTTTAGCTTTATTTTATTTTGTAGGCATAAAAAAAAAACATGAAGAACGATATAAGTCTTGTATGGTTTGAGAGATATTCACAAGCAAAGTTTCTTTTCCCGCCCCTTTTACCTAGTGTAAGCCATCTCTTGTGGAATCCAGTCCATAGACCAGACAGATAACAGCAATGGACAATCTTCTTCCTATGAGAACAATGAAAACCCTGCCCCCCCTTGACAAGTTTTTCAGGTTTTTCCCTTATCTTAATTGAAGATTGTCCCTCTATGCAGTCTACCTGGGCACCTCCCTTCTGATCTGGCTGAGCAGTGTTACATCAGTAAAAGGGACAGGAGGGGGATACTTTGTCATTGAATTACTCTTGTACTACAACTCTGACAGAATTGAAATAACACTCTCCAAAGTCTAAATACTATGAAGATTAATTAGAGCTGCTTTTATTATGAAACATTACTATCCCTTTAAGGACCACATAGACAACATTCATGGATCTGGTACATTTAGCGATCACATATACCTGTTTGCCGAAAGAGAGGCAGAAAATGTCAGCTCTGGTCTTGCAGCACTCAGTTTTAGACTCCCCTCGTGATCACAACGCTCCCGCAGGAGCTCTGTGATCAAAAAAGTCATGAAGTGCGAGAAATGTTTTTCTTCAGATTTATTGACTGTTAAAATACCATGGCAGGGAAAAAGAAATATTAATATTTTTGTAATACTCTTAATCGTAATCTCATTGGGATGGGGAGATGACAGTGATAATGTAATTCCCACCCCCTCCTATTTTTTTAAAAGGTTTATTTTGACTACCGTAAGGAATTATTTTAACTACCGTAAGTATCTGCTCAGTTGCCAGTACATCTAATTCTAGGGGTTAATGATATGTTTTTTAGAAGGGATTGTTGGGGAGACAGGGTTTTTCCTTAATGGTTTGTTGCTGCAATCCTGCAACAAATAGAGTTGCCACCTTTTCTTAGAAAAAATACCGGCCATGGCATTCCCTCCATAGACTTAACATTGGACAGAAGCCAATTTTTTTCCGGCCTGCCTGTAAAATACCGGCTGGGTGGCAAGTCTAGCAACAAAGGGGTTAAATATGGTATGTTGGGAGCGGGGTTGGGGACACTGGGGATCAGACAAGGGACTGGGTGGGTTAGTGCCCCTCAGGTTCCCCTACCTTATCATGTGCAAGTGACCACTTCCCTTGGTTTTCTTGAGCCTCACTTTGTAATAATTCTGGAACAATTTTTAAAATATTTTTTTTCCAAAAGGATTCCAAAGCAGCCTGTTTTTTAAGGCAATTTGACAGTGAGATTCAGGTCTGTGGCCAGAATTTTATTGGAAATAGCTATTCGGCAGATTTTTTCTGATAGAGTGAAATTAAGACATATATTAGTAAAACCACTAAGATAGGAAAATAGAAAGCATTGTCTCACCAACTCCTTATATTGCACAGAAAGTAGATTCTCTTCCCTTAGTAAATCCCAAGTATAATACTTCATTATTTGGATTAACATGCAATAGGTTCATCTATCACTACCCTGGTTGTTTCAACATAAGTGAGATTTTACCTCCCTTATCAAATTGGGGTATCCTCCTAAACAATATCACAGCAGATTTGTAGGGATGTGAAAATATTTGTCATGCAAGCATTTTGTAGAGTTGTAGAGGAATACAACAATGTGAAATTTATGTTGGTCATCCAATGAGTATACAATTTTAGTATCTCTGAAAGGGTTAACAGCATCCTGGTCAGTTAGATCTGGGTTGGGAAACCTGAGGCTTGGTGGACTACAAATCCCATTATTCCTATCTTCCCAACTGCAGACTGATGATGATGGGATTAATAGTATAAGGACAGCAGAAGAGGGATAGGCTGGCTATCCTCCTTGAGTTGTGACACAATACTTGTGCTTGTTTAGCTAGCCAAAATCAAAACCAAAAAGAAAACATACCCCCTGTAAGAGAAGTTACATCAGCATCCACTATAGCAGTGCTTTCCAAACTGTGTGTCACGACACGTTAGTGTGTTGGCTGCAGTGTGTAGGTGTGTCACAGGCAAAGGTGCCGTTTACACAGCGCAAGATTGTCGTTCAACCCAAGCACGAGCTACACTGGGAGCTGAGATAAAACACTACTACTTAATGGTGCATTTACACAGCGCGAGGTTGCCTCCGTGTGCTGCATACAGCTGGAGCACCACAAAAGATTTGTAACAGCTGGAGTGCCTCTATGTGCTGCATACATAATATGTATGCAGCACACAGAGGCACTACAGCTGTTACAAATCTTTTGGCGTTTCAGCTGTTAAAATCCTTTGAGATGCCACCTCCTCTATATCTCTGCCCTCTCTTTGGGCTGCCAGGCTGGAGTGTCCCTGTGCACTGAGGCTGCCTGTCACATGGCTGCTGCTTCTGCTAGTGGTGCCGATGAGACAGGAAAGACGGACAGTACTTCTAAAATCATTTATGCTCTATCTTTTTACTAATGCGACATGAGAATCTTGCGCTTATATGTAGCGCAACATTCTCATGTCGCTCTTTTAAAAACCACACTACATGCTTAATGCCTTCCGCAGTATGAATGAAAGGTTTTTATGAGATATGTTGTGTCCCCATATATCTCGTTATTACAATTTATGTATGTGTCCGTATCTCTTACAAGGGATTATTAGTTTAACCTCCGGTTTGCTAGCAAAACTGAATTACTGTGTCACAAAATGATGCATGTCTAAAAAGTGTGTCACCAACAAGAAAAGTTTGGAAAGCTCTGCACTATAGTTTAAAAGCAAGCAAGGAAGATACATACTGAAGAGGCATCATCCAGATTCTAAAAACAAACACCTTAGCTGATAGCACCTCAATTGGATAAATAAGGGTTAATGCTGCATGAATTTGGTCACTAAACTTCCTTCTCTCTGAGGCGATGCCCAGAGCATTTGTGGAGATGTGTCATGAGGAGTTTGTTAATCCTTCGGATTATAACAGAAATAAACAGCATGTGAACCAGAAGGAGTATAAAAACATAGCCTGCTTATTATTTATAACACGTATACATACAGAACACTCTCAAAACCTGCTTATTACTTATAACACATATACATATAGAACCCTATGCGTTTTATAACTCAAAATGCAAATAATCTACTACTGATGATTATCTGCTGTGAAGTTTATATATACTTATTTTGTGAATTATGATGCAGACCTCATGGCCGAGTTATTCTCCAAAATACACGGTGATTATGTAAATACATGTTTTTTTCCTTATTGTTACAACTGAGTATATTTTGGGATATTTTTCAGCAGCTACACTAATTCTGCACAAACACTCATAACAAGAAGGAGCGTTTAGCTGCTTAGTGGAGCTGAGCACTCACTGTAAAGCTGGGAACTCCTTGGTCTCCTTGTCATCTCAGTCAAGTACTTTACTCTCTGTGCCTCTGGCACCAAAACTGAGATTGCAAGCTCTTCAGTCAGGGACTCTTGTGCCTGAAATATTCTATATACAGCTTAGCGTACAAACTGGAAGATCGATATAAAAGAATAAAGTTATTACTAGAAACTCAGTAGAGGTGTACTAGTACAATAAAGCATGGCCTGATATCAATTGACTAGTGCTGCGCATGCAAATTTACTATCCTTTTTATCCAGAAAATTGCTCTCTTGTGCCAAGGGGTGGTGAGTGTAGGAGTGTATACATACATTCCCGCTATATATTATTTTCTGTTTTCATCATGTTCTGATTCAATTGAAAATGTCTGGGTACCAATCCCAAATATCTAAGGATAAGTTCTCAAATGACTTAACCCTTAATGCAGTGATTCTCAACCATGGTGCCATGGCACTTTGGTGTGCCACGGACATCATTTTAGGGTGCCCCACATTTTCTATGAAGACTAACAAAAATTGACTTTTAAATAAAGATTAATAGAAATCGTTCTGCACAATATGTTTAGTTTTGTTACTATGATTGTAAGACCTAATAATAACTGTATATTTATGTATTGTACCCTTCATTATGCCCTTGATACAGTGCATTAAATATGTTAGGGGTGCCCCGATTGTTCTAGCTTATGTGTTAGGGGTACCCAGAACAAAAAAATTTGAGAACCACTGCCTGAATGATTTGGACCCTCTTCCCCTGACGTTCAAAGGGGCAGATGCAGGCGTGATAACGAGGTGATAAAGCGGAGCTGACTTCTCCAGTGATATCACTTCTCCAAGTCCTATGTTATTATATGGTCCCATTCCACTAAGATTTGTATGTATGTATCTTTATTTATATAGTGTTATATTTGTACACAGAACTTTATATAAACAGTAGTAGTACAATACAAAATACAGAACAGGGTTAAGAGCATCAGGCTAAAGTGCAATCATTTCATTATTAGCGAAGGGAAAAGTGCAGCAAAGGGAATCATATATTTGGAAAGGGAGCCTACCCCAAGAGCTTACAATCTAATTAGATTGTAAGATTTCTCCAACTTTGGAGATCTTGGTGCATAGGCGCTATAGAATACGGTAGGAACTGGAGAAGTGATATCACTGGAGAAGCCATCACCACTTTATCACCTCTTTATCACCCCTTAGTGCATAACTCCAAAGAGTTAATGGAGACAGACAACGTTGAAATAATTTTCCGTTTATAAAGATGTAACTTCCCTTTTCCCTTACAGTTTCCGAGTCCAGAATTCATATGAATGTGTTGACTAATATGACTAATTCTAATTTACAGCATAGCTGGATCGAGTTCCAATTTCCTGACATTTAATCATTCAAGATAATACCAGAGTACAAACATTAAAGCATAGTTATTAAAATTAAATGAACTTGCTTGTTACTTTTCTAAGAACTCGCGTATGCATGTAAGTTTATTTATATAGATCACATGTACCTAGCACTTCAAAAAGTGAAATGAATCAAACCTTCATAATGAAGTGCAGTATCATGTCCCTCATCATATGAAATGCATCATACTTAAACCATTGAGAGGCAGAGAGGTATCCAACGCATTTTGTTGCAATGCATTAGATATGTCTCTGGAACTCAAGGGTTAAAGGGACTTGTTACCGATAGCAGGCGCTGGCAGATTTTAGGACTCCAGCTGCAGGTTGGAGATGATGGGGGTTTGAACTCTCAACAGCTACTGTACCAAATGTTGCTTAAAGGGATAGTAATACTTCATATTTAAAAATCTGCATCTTGTAGCCATTAAAAAAAATAAACAAAATGCCCCAAGTGCCATCTCTTAAGCCGTTACGGTTTGAGAGATAATCGTATTTAAAGTTCTCCCATCCCTCCCTTTTCCCAGATGTCAGCACTTTAGCTGACTGCAGGGGAATCCAGTCATGGGACAGGCGGAGGCTCTTCAGCAGAGCCGAGATTGCGTTATTGGAAAAGAAATCCGTCACTGGAACGGTCTTCTAAGTGTGCTTGCAGAACAAGCACACTTAGAAGACCATTCCAGTGAAGGATTTCTTTTACAATAACTCGATCTCGGCTCTACTACAGAGCCGATGGCTGGTCCCCGGACCGGATTCCCCTGAGCGCTGACGTCAGGGAAAGGGGAAGTAGGGGGAAACTTTAAATAAAATTATCTCTCAAACCATAATTGTTTGAGAGATGGCACTGTGGGCATTTCATTTATTTTTTAATGGCTACAAGATGCAGATTTTTAAATATGAAGTATTACTATCCCTTTAACCCTGACTTAGAAAAAATGCTGCATGTATTCTGCCTCCATCAGTTCATCAGTTTGCAGAAACTGCCAGTAACTGGAATGTCCACCCCCATGGACTTGATATACAAGATTGATTGAAAATGTTTTCTCTTGAAGAAAGACACACTGGCAAGATTCTTGGGGGCTAATATGATTTTCTGACTATAATGAGGTGGTGGTTATTTTTAGGAAATGTCAGTTCCTTTAATATGAGTCAAACAGTTCTGTAAGATTAGGATTGTACAACCCAATCTGTTTTAGATTTAGGTTTTGTAAAATATGAGTTTTGTTTCTTGTTTTTAATGATTTTACAAGCCCTTGATGACATTCATAATGGTTCCTTTGCAGGTCACTAAACAAGGTAGGAGAACTGCTAGCGAGTGTTACTACATATCACACTGTGATCAGTCAGCTTACTTCTTACTGTAACTTATACTTTGATCCAGCTAGGACTGGTAAAATGGTACCAGTGCCAGTCACTGCCTCTTCTCCTTCCTCTTCCCCTCCCCTTTCATAGTTCGGAATTGATTTGAACTGAACCAAATGTTTTCGTTATTGACTGAATAGATCCACAAGTCAAATCATAGATGCCTCTCGTGTCCTTACAGAACAGTAAACGTTTTTATGACAAATGTTATATGGCTTTTTCCTATTGATTAAAACAAGGGTACTACCACTGCTCTGATACTACCACATTCTATGAAGAAATGTAGTCAATGGCTCACCTTTTCCATATAATGTAACAGAATGACTCTTATGACTCCAGGGGGACTGTAGGTGATCTGTCTGGACACCAGAGGGCACAATTATCATAAGAAAACTAGTTTATAATTACTATACTAACTTTGGAATTACACATTTTCTGTCAGTGGGCGTACCCTTATTTTACCCTACAATATATAAAGTCTATTTATCGTTTAATGCTTAAAGGAGCAGTAAACTTTTTTTATGAAAAAAAATATATATTGTAGGGATTTTCCTATTGAGTATAATAAGGGTACTCCCACTGCCTAGAGATTTATATTTCCAGAGATATTACAGTTTAAACGCATGTTTTTTTACATTAGCAGTGCCCTCTAGTGGTCAAATTCTAATTATTTTTTCTGGTAAATTCCAATGGAGAGGAAAGTCAGTGACTTATAGTTCTCCACAGAATGTGATAGAAGCTGCCTGTCACTTCCTGTCAGAGCTACCAGGAAGTAAACACAGTAAATTCACTTCCTGATTATTTGAACTGCTATAAATTTTGAATAAAACATCTGACAACGATGGGAGTGAACTTGTTTTATTCAGCAGGAAATGTCTAAAAATATGTGTTTTCATTAAAAAAGTTTATAGCTCCTTTAATTCTAATTCTTAAGTCTAATGTGCATTATCCTTATATTGAATTTATAAAGGCTTCTCTAAATTGATCATTAGAATTTGTATTTGTATCTTATAATAAAGTTAATATTCGCTCCAGAATTGCTCCACTCCCTTTGTGCACGTAGCCATATGTGTGATTTCTTCTCATTTTTCTATATAAACTTTGAGGTGAAGAGACCAAGTGAAAAATACACAACAAGAATTCTTGTCTTGGAAAAACGCACAATATGACCCTTGAGGTTGTCTAATAAAAAGCATAGAGAGGACATGGCAGCCAAGCGACTCCTCAGAAATCTTATTTCTTTTCTTGCAAATTCTGTAAATAGATATCTGAGCAGCCAGGGGGGTCCCTAGAGTTCTTAGTGCTGCAGTTCAACTCCAGGCTGCCCGAATTCCAAATAAACAAGAACTCATCTTATTTTCATGGGGACTGTTACTTTGAAGCAGATTAAGTTAATCTTTTGGCCTTACTTTTATAGACACATTCCTTAGAAGCTGAGTGTAGACTGTTGGACAGAATCTTCCTTTTTCTTTAAACCTTCCACCAAGTGGACTTTTAGCGTTAACACCTCCTTCACCGTGGCAATCACCTAACAGCTGAGACAGCTATATGACTAACCTTTGGCAGAGGCAGTCCAGCCTCCGTGTTTGAACACTTTCACTGGAAAGAAAAGACAAAAAGGAGAAAAAAACAAGGGACAGCGCAGGAAATCCCTCTAAGGGGGATCCGTATTTCCTTTGGAGTTATACAATTCAAATTACTCCCTTCCAAATGGGTACTCACTTCTTTTGGAGGCCGCTTCCGCCTCTAGGTCACAGACTTTAACTGGATCTGACCTCCAGTTTCAATCAGTGTCTGTAGTAACTCCCTTTGATCCTTCTTTACCGGCTTCTTACCTCTCCCACGTGTCCTTCTTTATAGCCTGTAACCTCTCACGAGCAGGGCCCTCTGATCCTCCTGTTCTCCACATCTGATTGTACTATTTAATACCTCTGTATGTCTATTCCCAATTGTACAGCGCTGCGGAATTAGTTGGCGCTATATAAATAAAGAATAAAGAATAATAATAGCCCAATCTTGAGTTTCGGATATTGTGTGGGGGTGATTTATTAGAAGCTTCAATAGTAGTAACAAAGGACCAAGAGTACTGCTTTGGTTCTAATATTTATTAGTATTAAAAGATAGCACAGACGTTAAAATTGTGGCTTTTACAATCTATTAAAACAAGTAGTAAAATGCTAATATTAATCCTCAACACCACTTAAACCTTCCGCCAAGTGGACTTTTAGCATTAATACCTCCTTCACCGTGGCAATCACCTCACAGCTGAGACCACTATCTGACTCACCTTTAGCAGAGGCAATCCAGCCCCCGGGTTTGAACACCAGATAACCTCCAGTGTCGGTACCTTTGCGTCTGCATCCTTCCCTTTCTCCGTGGATCTTTACCGTCCGTCTCGGTTGTTAATCCCAGGCCTAATGTCATGCACTAATGTCCTTTATCTAGGACTAATCATAACCTGAGATCAATCACTTGGACCCTACTGGAGTATGGAGATATAGAGCTATATAGCAGGGCACGCTTAGGGTATGAAAATTGTATTAAAATTAATATGAATAACTTAAAAATATATGCTATCTGCTCAGATGTAGCGAATATAAAATAATCTTTAAAATAAAATAGAAAATCTATGCCAAAAATGCCCAATGCGTTTTCCAGCTTGTGCTGCCTCGTCAGGGGCCTTAACAGCGCTTTATTTTTTCTTCTTCTTTTGGTGGAAACATATATGCGGAATAAGGGTTTGGCTAGAGACCCTTGAAGAGGAAGCAGCACTGCTGTGTAGAGAGTATTGAGGACTAGAAAGGACATATAGGGGTCAAGTAACGCTATCTGTATTTTTGGATTATATATATATTTTCTGACCATACTGTTTTTAAATTTTTTATATTTGTCATATCTGTTGTATTAGCGGCAAGAATTTTTTGGAGGTATTCCTCAGAAGCTGATGTACTAAGAGGAACTGGAATAATGTTGGAGCAAGTCAACTGCGCCATAGCTGACAAATACTCCCCTTGATTTAATTTTGGCTTTTAACCCATTGAAAGCTAAAGAGGTCTCTGAAGTACTGTAAATGTCACTGTGACTGACTGGACAAGAGGAGGACCCATAGGACAGAGAAGGAGTTCTTGGCACCAACCTGATGACCTGTGGCCTTGGTCCTGAATCAGCAAGTATCTGCACAGTTAGAAGTAACACTGTAACACTAGACTGGAACTGGTATAGGACTGAGAGAAAGCGGGGTATAAAAAACACTTATTCACTTGCCAGTAATGGGACAGCGCCACTGGCGAGGTAGAGCAACCCCCAAAAGCTGAACAGCTGCTAGAGAGCAAAGCTGGGTACATAGCTAGAGGGTGGTGTCAACTGCAAATGGGACCTTGCTGTGGCTACAAGCCATGGATAACATTGGTGACAGGGAAGTTGAATAGGCAGCTGAATTGGATCTAGCCAAGGATGGATGCTCTTGTTAGTCGATGGAGGTAGAGGGCACCTAGAGGCAGAAGAAGATAAGTGACTGAAGAGGAAAACTTACAGAGAAACTAAAGCACAGGATGAAAAACAGCAGGCAGAATCTAGGTGAAGAATGCATCAACGGTTGGAGCAGGTGACAAACAGATGAAGTCAGTAACAAGCCAAGATCATACACAGAAAACTGGAAACAAGTCTCTGGAACACAGTCAGATAGAAAGTATATACATGTATGTCAGTGCTTGTGTGGCTACTTGATATAGGCTTCAGGGGTGTGCACAGGAAAGCAGACAGGATGACGGGTGACAGCTGAGCAGGACTAAGTTGAGCAGATGTGTCCAGGTATGTAGACAGAACTGCAGGTAAAAACAGAATAAGGGGGTGACTGTACAAAACAATTCCATGTTAAATCAATTGCAGGAATCATTTGTCAGTTCCTACACCTGCCTAATGTCAGTTTACTAAGTATCTACACCATATTTCCTCCCCTTAATTCTGCTTGCACCAAGGGAGGACAATGGGGTGGGGGGTGCAGTTTGTGGACATTTCAAGGCCAGTGTACTAAGAAAGATGTAAAGGAAATGGTAAGAGTGTACAACATGTCCCTATGCATCCCTGTACGCTATAGTGCATACTCTTAAATGCAGTACGTACTATTGAAATGTTGCAATGGTAATATCATTTGTCAAAAACAGTGACTTCAAAATGTCACTGGTGTCAAAAAAAGGTTCATTTAAAATGTTGCCGTAACGAATGTCCACCTCTTTAATGATGCATATTACCTTTGTATTATTAAACCTAGCTTGACCATTTGGATGCTAGAGAGCATCCAAGCAGGTAATACTACATGTCACCAGTATGCATCCATAAACGTATACAGCTGGACAGGTGAATACTATACAATAACTCAAACGTGACTTCACCGATTTAGTTGTCGCTTTGCAAGGCATCCAAGGGATTCAGAGGCAGGAAAACCCATGATGGTAAAAAAAGGATGAATACGTAATAACTTGAATATTTGAGATGTCAGTGGCACCCAGTGAGATTCTGGGGACATTTTTGTCTGTGTCATATTGAAGACACCGTTTTGGCTGTTGTGATCTTGTAAACACTCCATTTTGATGGTCTCCATTTAAGAGGCGAGATTACAAAAGGATACAGACTGCAGCTATAAGCGTTAGCGGCTAATACCAGAGGGTTTGCACTGACATTCACACATTCACCCCAAGATCTGTGGGAGCAGGTTTACACAGTGAACAATGCATTGGAGACTTCTCTAGAATTCAAGGGGTTAAAAGCCCCATTTCCATGGTCCCCCAAGGCCTTCCTCCCAACGCAATAGCACCTTACCTAACACTAACCCAGGCCTTTGGTGCTGATAGTAAACATTACACTACCTTCTTTAGAGCTGTATCACCTAGCTTTCTTCCCATGGTCGTTCTGGATCCTTCACCTCCCCCATACCCTACATTCAACCCCCTGACATCCCTACCCAAACCCAAGTTATTCCCACCTCTTTTACTGACGTGTATCTTTTCTTTCTACTCCCATCTCCCCCTCCCTCTCCACACCCATACTTTTGTTTTTCCTCTCTTTCCCCTCTCCCCTATTTTCTACACTTTTCTACACTGTTCATACTGCCAACATGTTCATAGTTATTCTATTTGATTGTTATTACGCTTTTGACTAATAAAGGTTTAAACTTTAAAAAAAAAAAAAAAAAATTTCCATCTATGTAATTTATTCCTTGCAATTGATTTTTGAAATATTCCATTTCTTCTTAGTACATCAAATTCCTACAGCTTGGTCTACTGTCTAGCTCTGTCAAATGTTTAGGCATCGTAACGTAAAGCTGATGATCAAAGGTTAAACTTTGGTCATAAACGGTACCCGTCATGACATTACCTGTTTACTGCCTTGGCACTGTCAACATTTATCTTGTTTCAGTACTGTTGTCTTTTGTGAATTATTTGAAGGTCATCCCATATTTTTTTTCTTCGGCCTTTTCTTACGCTGTCTCGTTCCCCTCCCTCCCCACTAAATGACAAACTAAATTAGCTGTCTACATCCATTGTGGGAATAACCCATCGCCATAGTATTTCCATTCGTTAGTACTATAAATGCTTAAAATAGACCTGTCACCATAAGACATGTTTATTTATTTATTTATTTTTTACATAGTTTTAACCATTTAAAGACCAGAGGACTGTCCAATGCATTGAGCAACATTTAACACTTTGAGTGCCAGAGGAGTGCGCAACACATTGCTTTGCAATGCTTTTCATTTCCCCTCTGACACTAAAAAAAAAAGTGAACCCTTTGAGTGCCAGAGGGGTCTCTGCAATGGGTTGGATACCCTCTGGCAATCAAAGGATTAAAGGGTTAAAATCTTATACTAGCCTTTTTTTCTGTAAAATAAACTTTTTTGAGAAATTATCTTTTATGCTTTGGTCGCACATTATTGCACTTTATTTTCATTGGTTATTTTTAAATTAGTGTGCTTAAATAAAATACTTTGGTCTTCTTATGTCATTTATTAGGTAACACAAGGAGGTGTCAATAGGTCATGAAACAGCCTTAAAATTCTTGGTAATGCCCCACCCACCGGCCACACCCCCAGCCACACCCCCTAAAACACAATTGACCCTCTTTGGCAATTTGAAATGTTCAGAGGTATGCCAGAGTGTTTGAGCTCCATCTAGGTTCATTTGCAGCACAGTGTGTGTTAAAGGTATTGTAATGTTTAGTTACTAAGGTACAATCAAGTCTTCTTTATAAATTTGTATAACTATGTGTAGCAGTATAACCTTCTAAAACTTTGCCTTTTTACATTTATTCTATAATAAAGTTTCCCCCTCCCTCCCTGTTTACTTACCTCAAGCAACCTCCCCTCAGATTTGGAATCTGGTCCCGGGACCAGACGGATCGCAGAGAAGGACAATCCCTACCCCCTTGATGAAGGAGGGCAGGTTTTTCCTTATGCTGGAAGAAGATTGTCCCTCGTCGCTATCAATGTACACTAGCTTGCTGAGACTGTTTGAGGTAAGTAAAAGGGGCGGGAGGGCTCAAACTTTATTATAGAATAAAGATAAAATGGCAGAGTTTTAGAAGGTTATACTGCTACACATTGTTATAAAAATCTATAAAGGAGACTCAATTGTACTTTACTAACTAAACATTACTATCCCTTTGTAATGTGTCCCTGGTCGTTATGCTGGGTCTTCTCTTCTCTGATGCGGCAACAGATGGGCAGCCATGCCGTATCACTGGAACAAAGCATCTGTGAATGGGGGTCAAATAGGACCCTTTCAAACATTCATAAATAAAGTACAGCATGCAGCGGTAGTTCACAGTGAAGTTAGTTTATTTTGGGGACATGGGGACATTTTATAATAAAACTATATACAATGGAATGGTGGAACAGCAAGGACAGGGACACCAAAACACAATTCAATCCTGCCACTCCGATATCCAGCCAATAAGGATCGGAGTGACAAGGGACAAGTGACCAATCTGGGCCCAGGTTATTGTATTAGTTTGATCTAATTACCCGGGTCCGACCAACAAATTCAGTCTCATCTCGCCACCTCCCCAACCAATGGGAAAAGGAGGATGAGATGGGGAGAAGAGGCGACCAATCACAAAGCCACCTACTTGTTGAAGCAATGTCATGCCTGGCATGGCGCTGCTTGACAAGCAGCAGCCAGCGAGAGGGCCACCTACCTGTCGAACACATAAGTTACATTGCAACACACAGGAACAGTACTGGCCAATCATGTGGCCATCTACATTTTTGAACTGCAGATGCCAATGCTCTTGCTGCCCGGTTGGAGTTTGTGAATGACAGTCTTTCTCTCTTAGTTCTTAGGGCATGTGAAAGTGCCTCAAGTTATAGCCAGCAGGGCAAGAGTCATAACCCCGGAGTTCCCAAGTAGCGGGCACAATCCTGCTACATCCTTTAATATTGGTCCGGTACAGAAACTTATTTGCATAAAAAACAGGTCTGATTTCTCAAAAACCATTTAGATTACAATCAAATTGTCTAGCTCAGCATGTACACCGTTTTACTTCTCTTTAAAATGTTACTAAACATACCTTAAGGTGACAGGTCCATTATCAGGTTTGAGAGAAAGATACTTCCTATTCTGTGCTACTGTTGATTCCCATCCAGCCATTCTAATGAATTATGAGCCGTGTAGAACAGAATTGCTTTTCCACAGTACTTGCTTTCATGATTAAACCAAGTATTTGTTGCCGAAAACAGAAATAACACATCCGTGGGCTGTCATTATTATGTGATTTGTTGTTTGAAATGGAATATATGAAGATATATGTTTTTCCTCTAAAAAAATCTCTGTAGTTATCGATCATGTTGCTATGCATTTCAGAGAGCGTCATTGACCACAATTGAAATGGTTTTGTACATTTTACAGTAGGTATATAGAAAATCTACTTTTAAGGGATTTATTTATTTATTTTTTTATGAACATATTTATCTTTAAACACAACCTTATGTAGTGTATTGTTCTCTTCTGTTTAATTTGGGTGCTAGTATGAAGAAAAAATAAATCTGTTTTTGACATTTCTTTCTTGGATTCATGTTATCCATCTTGTGTTCGAAATCTCCTTCTCCCTCTCAATAAATCCATCTAGTGTTTCAAAATACTGCATTTCTGTAAAACAAAGGATAATGTGATGTATTAGTGGTGCACATCTGGGGCAAATCAAGTACACTATTCAGAACAAATATACAATCCTATTGATTTATATTATCTTTTATCTCAGTTATTGCTGTGAAACAATGCATTGGAGACCTTTCTGGCATTCATCGAATTAACACTTGGAGTGCCAAAGAGGTATCCAACTCAAAGTGTTAAAATCCCAGCTTAATTTAACATGAACTGAGATAATTCTGGGGGAAAAGAATTTGTCTGTCTTAAATTCTGGTATAACCAAAGACCTGAATCTTCCTACAGTAGTCTATTCCGTCAGTGTTTCAGTGTGGATTAGTGTCTCAAGAAACCATATGGGCATACCTGGGAACTTTGATTTGTGGACTGTGGTGCCGCTGGGGGGGAGAAAAATGAAGCGATTTCATAAAAAGGGGTGGGGCCTAATCATGAGTGGGGGCACGGCTTAGTTGGCATGAAAAAAGTGGTAAAAATAGGCTAGGGAGGGAAGAGAAGTGGTTGAGGAGTGAGTAGAACTGAGTGGGAAACTCCCCACATCCGGAGAATCAGCCTTTGCCCCGGAGACCCGGTAATTAGAAGCCAAAATCAGACTCTCCGGGGCAAATACGGAGAGTTCCCAGCTATGCATATGGGTCTGGGTGTGGGCAGTGTGAATACCAATCCCAAATTCACATAATTTTGGGAGGTCATTTTATATACATAACAAAATAAAGTTCAGAATTTTGTATGTGTTTGCGTAGATTTGACAGAATATTAACCCTTTACAGTGGAGGTATCATGTTGCATTTTTTACATATTTGAAAACATCATTCGAACTACCTATGTCTCATTAACCAAAAGTCCTGCAGATGTGTAGTTTAAGAGATATTCACACTTTTATTTCTGGGAGAAGTGAAAGTATCCTGGTGCAGCACAGAGTATCATTAGCATATGAAGCATCACTGAAAACCTTCATTGTCACTAAAAAGCTTAATCAGCAGATATGACATCACTGGTATGCACAGGTGTCACAATTAGCATACATTAGCATAGAGTTTGTCCTTAACCCTTTTAGTGCCAGAGGGGTATGTAACGCATTGCTTTGCAATGCGTTGCGTACCCCTCTGGCACTGAAAGGTATAATTGTGCATTTGCTGGTCTTTTTGCTAATATAACACATAGGCAATTTTTTACTTAGCTTGAATTAAGGTGATAGGTGTATTTTAACCCCTTGAGTGCTAGAGAGGTATGCAAAGCATTGCAGATCAGTGTGTTGCATACCTCTCTTGCACTCAAAGGGTTAAGGACTAGGGAGGTGTGCAACGTATTGCCTCACAATGAGTTGCACACGCGTCTCTGGTCTGGCCTAAAACACAAATTAACTTTCTGAATGCTAAAATATTGTCCCTGGTATTATTTGATAAACTCTAGCATCCAATTAGTGTGCGGCACTAAGAATGGCTAATGCTGCAGCAAACAATGTACACTGTAGGAAACAAATAAAAATGTCCAAATGTTCCATTGATTCAAATGAGGCCTTTTTTATAATATTAATGTTTATTGAAATTAACAGTGTAGACTACAAAGAATAACAGTCACAGTGGTTACAGGAAGAAGTTGTAGATAATGCACAAGCTTACAGTACAGTTCAGCTCAGCAGCCAGTGTGACATAATGTCTGAAAATGCTGATAAAGTCACTTAACCTCTTAACATAGACAGAAAAAAAAGTGGAGCAAAGAAGAAAAGTGTGTTTATGGGTGGGTGGGGAGGGGGCTGTGGTTATGGTGTTGAGCCCAGCTGGAGGTCTTTGGCCATACCCTCCACGTGTCCCTCTTCAGGAGGAACAGTTCCTCTTTTAGACTCAAATCCCCCCCTTTTCCACCCTTGTGTCCCTGTGTTTAGGAGATCAGACTGTGTGGTGTGTATATAAGTGTATCACCCTGGTGTCCCTGTGTTTAGGAGATCAGACTGTGAGGTGTGTATAGAAGTGTATAACCCTGGTGTCCTTGTGTTTAGGAGATCAGACTGTGTGGTGTGTATATAAGTGTATCACCCTGGTGTCCCTGTGTTTAGGAGATCAGACTGTGTGGTGTGTACAGAAGTGTACCACCTTGGTGTCCCTGTGTTTAGGAGATCAGACTGTGTGGTGTGTATATAAGTGTATCACCCTGGTGTCCCTGTGTTTAGGAGATCAGACTGTGTGGTGTGTATAGAAGTGTATCACCCTGGTGTCCCTGTGTTTAGGAGATCAGACTGTGTGGTGTGTATAGAAGTGTATCACCCTGGTCTCCCTGTGTTTAGGAGATCAGACTGTGTGGTGTATATATAAGTGTATCACCCTGGTGTCCCTGTGTTTAGGAGATCAGACTCTGAGGTGTGTATATAAGTGTATCACCCTGGTGTCCCTGTGTTTAGGAGATCAGACTGTGCGGTGTGTATAGAAGTGTATCACCCTGGTGTCCCTGTGTTTAGGAGAAGAGACTGTGTGCTGTGTATAGAAGTGTATCACCCTGATGTCCCTGTGTTTAGGAGATCAGACTCTGTGGTGTGTATAGAAGTGTATCACCCTGGTGTCCTTGTGTTTAGGAGATCAGACTGTGTGATGTGTATATAAGTGTATCACCCTGGTGTCCCTGTGTTTAGGAGATCAGACTGTGTGGTGTGTATATAAGTGTATCACCCTGGTGTCCCTGTGTTTAGGAGATCAGACTGTGTGGTGTATATGTAAGTGTATCACCCTGGTGCCCCTGTGTTTAGGAGATCAGACTGTGTGGTGTATATGGAAGTGTATCACCCTTGTGTCCCTGTGTTTAGGAGATCAGACTGTGTGGTGTGTATATAAGTGTATCACCCTGATGTCCCTGTGTTTAGGAGATCAGACTGTGTGGTGTATATAGAAGTGTATCACCCTGGTGTCCCTGTGTTTAGGAGATCAGACTGTGTGGTGTGTATATAAGTGTATCACCCTGGTGTCCCTGTGTTTAGGAGATCAGACTGTGTGGTGTATATATAAGTGTATCACCCTGGTGTCCCTGTGTTTAGGAGATCAGACTGTGTGGTGTGTATATAAGTGTATCACCCTGGTGTCCCTGTGTTTAGGAGATCAGACTGTGTGGTGTGTAAAAATAAGTGTATCACCCTGGTGTCCCTGTGTTTAGGAGATCAGACTGTGTGGTGTGTAGAGAAGTGTACCACCTTGGTGTCCCTGTGTTTAGGAGATCAGGCTTCGTGGTGTGTATAGAAGTGTATCACCCTGGTGTCCCTGTGTTTAGGAAATCAGACTGTGTGGTGTGTATATAAGTGTATCATCACCCTGGTGTCCCTGTGTTTAGGAGATCAGTCTATGTGGTGTGTGTATAAGTGTATCACCCTGGTGTCCCTGTGTTTAGGATATCAGCCTGTGTGGTGTGTGTATAAATGTATCACCCTGGTGTCCCTGTGTTTAGGAGATCAGTCTATGTGGTGTGTATAGAAGTATATCACCCTGATGTCTCTGTGTTTAGGAGATCAGACTGTGTGGTGTGTATAGAAGTGTATCTAGGGTTGCCAACTTTTCTTCAAAAAAATACCAGCCATGGCATTCCCTCCATAGACTTAACATTGGACAGAAGACAATTTTTTACCGGCCTCCCGGTAAAATACCGGCTGGGTGGCAACTCTAAGTGTATCACCCTGGTGCACCTGTGTTTATGAGATCAGACTGTGTGGTGTGTATATAAGTGTATCACCCTGGTGTCCCTGTGTTTAGGAGATCAGACTGTGTGGTGTATATATAAGTGTATCACGCTGGTGTCCCTGTGTTTAGGAGATCAGACTGTGTGGTGTATATATAAGTGTATCACCCTGGTGTCCCTGTGTTTAGGAGATCAGACTGTGAGGTGTGTATAGAAGTGTATCACCCTGGTGTCCCTGTATTTAGGAGATCAGACTGTGTGGTGTGTGTATAAGTGTATCACCCTGGTGTCCCTGTGTTTAGGAGATCAGACTGTGTGGTGTATATATAAGTGTATCACCCTGGTGTCCCTGTGTTTAGGAGATCAGACTGTGTGGTGTGTATAGAAGTGTATCACCCTGGTGTCCCTGTGTTTAGGAGATCAGACTGTGTGGTGTGTACAGAAGTGTACCACCTTGGTGTCCCTGTGTTTAGGAGATCAGACTTTGTGGTGTGTATAGAAGTGTATCACCCTGGTGTCCATGTGTTTAGGAAATCAGACTGTGTGGTGTGTATAGAAGTGTATCATCACCCTGGTGTCCCTGTGTTTAGGAGATCAGTCTATGTGGTGTGTGTATAAGTGTATCACCCTGGTGTCCCTGTGTTTAGGATATCAGCCTGTGTGGTGTGTGTATAAATGTATCACCCTGGTGTCCCTGTGTTTAGGAGATCAGACTGTGTGGTGTGTATAGAAGTGTATCACCCTGGTGTCCCTGTGTTTAGGAGATCAGACTGTGTTGTGTGTACATATAAGTGTATCACCCTGGTGTCCCTGTGTTCAGGAGATCAGACTGTGTGGTGTGTATATAAGTGTATCACATTGCTTCACAGCAATAAATCTCACATTACTGTTTGTGTAAATGTCAGTATATGTGTTTATACATAAGTCTGTGTAAATAAAATACTTTGGTCTTGCTATAAGCTATGTATTAGGTTACACAAGGAGGTGTCAATGGGTCATGAAATAACCTAAACATTTTTGGTAATGCTCCACCCACCAGCCACGCCCCCAGCAACACCCCCTAAAACACAAGTGTTCCTCTTTGGCAGTTTGAAATGTTGGAAGGTATGCTTTGGCTCGAGAGTGTGCTGGCCATGGAAGAAAAGTGGGGGCTATTCACTAAGGCGTGATAAAGTGGAGATGACTTCTCCAATGATATCACTTCTCCAGTTTCTATGTCATACCTCCAGACATTTCAAATTAACAGAGGGACACTTTTGTTTTAGGAGGTGCTGCTGGTGGGCAGGGCATTATCGGGCAATTTTAGGTTATTTTGTGACCTATTAAAACCTCTTTGTGTAACTGAATAAATGATTTAGTGCGAGACCAAAGTATTGTATTTACTCAAACTAATTTATAAACACATATAATGAAGTTTAAATAAACATTAATGTGAGTTGTATTGATGTGGAGCAATGTGATACACTTATATACACACCACTAAGTCTGATCTCCTGAAAGAGGGACATCAGGGTGGGAAAGAGGAGAGTGGGATTTGGTTCATAAAGACTGCTGTCCCTCCTAAAGAGGAACACTTTGGAGGTATACTATGTTATTCTATGGAGCCAATTCACTAACATTCTTAAGTTTTGGAGATCTTAGTATATACGCTCCATGGAATAACATAGGAACCTGAGAAGGGATATCACTGGAGAAGTCATCAGCCTTATCACCTGTTTATCACACCTTAGTTCATAACCCCCAATCTGTTGAACTTATCATTTGTATAATCTGAATGTGTATTTTTCCCCTGTGGTTTGCTTTGGTTCCACTTAGAATATCAGCTTCAAGGAATAGTAATACTTAAAATGTAAAAAAAAATATGTTGTAGGGTTTATCCCCCTGAGTAAAACAAGAGTACTCCCATTGCTGAAAGGTGTTTCATTCAAAAGTTATTAATTTTCAAAGTTGAATTTTTTAGGTGCAATATCACAGTGGCCTGAAATTGTACAGTGGCACTGTTGCTACACGATCCTATGGACAGCTCTGGTCCCGGGACCATAAATCTCCATAGGATGGTGTAGTAACAGCGCCACTGTACAATTTCAGGCCACTGTGATATTGCACCTAAAAAATTCAACTTTGAAAATTAATAACTTTTGAATGAAACACCTTTCAGCAGTGGGAGTACTCTTGTTTTACTCAGGGGGATAAATCCTACAACATATTTTTTTTTACATTTTAAGTGTTACTATCCCTTTCAGTTTCAGAGGGGTATCCTATCCATTGCAATACTGGCATTCAAAGGGTTAAAGATGCAGTAACACAAATGTTTGCTTATTTCTAGCCAAATCCGTAAATACATTTTCTTTAACTCCTTGAATGCTAGAGAGAGGTCTTTAACCCTTTGTGTGCCAGTGGGGTCATGGTATTCAGGCATCCCTGTGCAGCTGCACACTGTTCAGGAACCCCTGAATCCATCGGAGCAAAAAATAAAAAATAAAATTCTCCGTTGTCCTTAACTGCTGGTCACGCGGTCAGTCGTTAAGGGGTTAAAGTACTAATCTGCCAGAGCTGATAATATTATGTGTTTGCACATTAGCCTAGAAATCGCATGCTTGCACTTTGATCATGTACAGTTGTCTGGGATCACTTCAGTGTATAACGAATCACGCATCCGCCATCATTATGACGGTAATGCAAGCAAGCACAGACAGCTTTAACTCTTTGAGTGCCAGAGGGGTACGGAACACATTGCAAAGCAATGCGTTCCATACCTCTCTGGGACTAAAAGTGTTAACAGACACAGGTAATTAGCTGATGCGGCATATTATCAGTGGATTCCAAAGTCTATGTTATCACAGTTTTAGTACATCCCTCCTTATGGATATTATTAAAAATAAACATTTGTGTTACTGTCCCTTTAACTGACATAGCTGATAAAAAAAATTGAGGCTGATTTGCTAAGGAAAACTGAAAGAAACCATAGGATAAAAAGACATTCCCAATGCGTATGCAATATGTGTGAGAGCTCTCTAGCGAATCAATGGGTTAAAAGTCCCATTTAAATCAATTGGCATACTTGGGAAGTCTCCGGTTCTGCCCTGGTTTTTACAGTTAATTACAAGGTTTCCAGAGACAGAGACTGATTCTGTGGCTTTGGAGAGATTCTAGTGTAACTCCTCCCACTTCTCTTCATTCCACCCTGTTCCGCCCACTTCCCACCCATTCTAGAGTCAAGCCCCATCCTTTTTCCTCTCAATCCCACCCACCCAATTAACATACTTGTGAACTTTTACATGTTCACTTTCCAGAGTGGAGTCCTGTGGTGTAGCTAGTAGGAGAGAAATGATGCGATTCGTGTAACAAAAAAGGGGTGGAGCTACATTGTGAGTGGGGCGGAGCTTAATAAACAAGGAGGAATAGGCTGGGAAAGGAGGAGAAGTGGAGGGAAATAGGAGGAACTGACAGGGGAAGAGCAGAATTGGGCAGAGTTTCAGTATAATCAGCCTCTGCCCCTGAGATCTGGTAATGTAGATTCAAAACCTGTGTCTCTGGGGCAAATCTGGAGAGTTCCCAGCTATGCCATTTAAGTACTACCGACGTTATGACACAATTCACGTCATTTAGACTCTCCACTTCCCAACCCAGGAGCCCTCACCAGGGGCTCCAAGAAGAAAGTCACTAGGTACAGTAGATTTATTTGTACCCCCTCCCTGGTGGGGCAGTTGGTTTGCACCAGAATTGCTCAAGTTCATTTTAATATATGTACTTTAAAGGAAAACGAACACTTTCTAAGAATAACCGCACACTTAGCTTACTATGAATTTTGCTCTTGTATCTCTGTTCAAGATCTTCAATCAGTCCTGGATATCATATCCATGGAGGTGGACATCACAGTTGATGGCAGTTTCTTTAAAGGAGCAGTAAACTTTTTTTATGAAAACCTATATGTTATAGAGTTTTTTTCTGCTGAGTAAAACAAGGTCACTCCCACTGCTGTCAGTTGTGTTATTCAAAATTTATATCAGTTCAAATAACCAGGAAGTGAATTTTCTGTGTGTTTACTTCCTGAGAGTTCTAACTGACAGGAAGTGACTCAGCAGTTTCTATCACATTCTGTGGAAAATTATTTGTCACTGACTTTCCTCTCCATTAGAATGTAACAGAAAAACGAATTGGAATTTGACCACTAGATGGCACTGGCAATGTAAAAAAACATGGGTTTAAACAGTAATGACTCTGGAATTATGAATCTGTTGGCAGTGAAAGTACTCTTATTTTATTCAACAAGAAAAATCTGTATGTTATAATTTTTTTCATGAAAAAAAATGTACTGCTCCTTTAAACTGAAGTAGCAGACTGTATGAGCCTACTTAATCTTTTAAGGGCCAGAGGGGTATGTCACAAGTTGGTTTGCCGGCAGGCTACATGAGCCTACTTAACCCTTTAAGTCCAGAGCGGTGTGTAACGCATTGCACCCCTCTGGTATTTTAAGGGTAAATATTACTATATAGTGAGTATAGTCTGGACCTTCTATCAACTGTCATGTCTGCCTCCACTGGGTGTGACAACCAGGACTTATTATCTCTTGAACTAAAGCACAAGCACAAAATTTGTAGGTGCCATTAGCATTATATGACTATACGTAGTATGCTGTAGAGGGGTCATTATTAGAAAATGTTAGTTCTTCTTTAATGGGCCTAGATTAAAATAAACACTTGTGTTACTGTTTCTTTAAATTATCCAGCTTTAGCCAAGAAACTGTATCATTGAAAAACAACAGAGCTTAGCATTTGCCTTCACTGAAAAGATTTATGGGGTATTTAAAAACAAACAGATTAGTAAAAGTATTAAACCACAGCTCTGTAGGTGGCAGAACTCCGTTATCATTTGTATGATTCGTCTCACCTTGTAGCTGTGTCTCTGAAAATGCAATTAACAGTTTCATATTTAGCCGAGCTTGCTTTTTCCCCCCTCTCCTCTCCCCGCTGCATGGTGTTCTAACATTTGCATCATAAAAAAAAACTAATTGGTAAACACAGCCTTTGCCAGATTCTCTGCCATTCACCCAATTTTCTTAACGTTAATTGGCTCAGCTTCAGCACACATCGGATGGGTTTTCAAAGGCAGCGGCAGATTACAGGGCGCTTGCAAGCACTTGTATTTCACAGTACTGACTCCAAGGAGACTCTGAAAAAATATTTTAAATTAATGCTGAATTCAGGGAGCTCTCATGTCCATCCGTTACCATGGGAACCATTTTGTCTTCTAATCTGATAGCGATGTGTATGTCTGTGTTTATTGGTATACACAGCCTTAATGACATTCTCTGTCTAATGCAGTAGGATAGTACCAGAGCTGATTTTCAGCTAGGACTGTGACCCGGTACCATTTGGTGGATATGCAGAATTTTTTTGCTGGTGACCCAGTACCAGGGGAGGGATGGCCTGGGGGGCAATTGTCCCCTGGGTCAGTCATATGTTTGGGGTGGTGGTCCACTACATAATTCAATCTCCTGATTACTGCTGTAAATGGAGCTACACTAGTGATACCACAGAGCTGACAATTGAAACAAAGCTACACTAGTGATACCACAGAACTACAATCCAAATTGAGCTGCACTAGTGGCAAAACCCATTTCCCTTCTAAGCTCATTATATCACTAGAGCAGCATTACTTAAATTGTGTCACGGAGTGACTAAAGAAATAAAGACACTTGACGAGTACAAATAAAATTAAATAAAATTTATTTAAACACAATAGTAGCAGCAATGATAATACACTTTCATGAGACCAGGGAAGAACAGTGCACATGCTTTCTTCACCCTTCACTAGGCAAGTGTGATATAACCCACATCTGTACCCTAACGCTCGGGTAAACCCAGGCAACAGGAGCGAGAAACTCCAGAACACTGGAGCAACACTGTATTGACTCAGACTCCACCACCTTCTCGAGGCCAGGTCTGAGGACAGTGCAAGACACTTCCTCAACCCTTCACTAGGCAGGTGTAGGTAGTATTTGGACGGCCCTTAGTAACTTTCACAAGATTAGATAGGAGGACAGTGCACGGCACTTCCTCGATCTTTCAACAGGCAGGTTAAGAATAACACAACTATACTCTACCGCTAGGGTATACCAGAAGCAAGGTAAAATGGCACCTAGAATACTAGGTGAGGCAACAACCCAACTGGACTCAGACCACTGTAGGTCAGTGACACGGACTGACCGACAAGCACTGCTACAGGGGTAGTGAGCGCGGTGATAACGGTAGGCCAGGCAACAAGAATATCAATAGCCGGGGCTGGGTAGCCGAAGCTGGTAGTAAACAAACCGGAGCACAACAGAGGAAGAGTAGTCAGACGAAGCCAGAAGTCAGAGCTGGATTGGGTAGTCAGACGAAGCCAGGAGTCAGAGCCGGATCAGGTAGTCAGACGAAGCAGGAGTAATACGCAGGAACTAGAAAATGGACTAACACAGCACTAGGCTCAGGTATACCACAAAAGGGCACTGGTAACTGGAAATGCTGAGGCCTTTAAGGCCTATTAGGTGGGCGGAGAGATGACATCACTAAACCAGTGACCTATCAGAACAATGACTTGTATAGAGCGACAGCCAGGAAGTAACAAGGTTGCTGTTACAGCAACTAAACACTGAAGGCAATCACGGGCACTGTGATGAATTGTAAGCTCTATAGTATTACTAATGTAACCCCATTTCATTTGGAAGCTACATCACAACATTAATGTCAATTTTAAAATTAACATAAGGGTATTGGCTTGAACAAAGGTAGAAATGTGCCACTTGATTGCAGTTGCCCCACGGGGGACAAGTTGCCAACCCTCCCCTGCCCAGTACCTTTTATCAGGGACTCTGCGCATTTTTTGGCATTATATCTATCAATATATCAAATATAAATTTAACTCTTGCACTCCAAGCATTCACCATGCAGGATGTCTTTACCCAGTGCTACGTATGGTTCAGGATCAAAGCAAATTAATTATGATATCTGCACCCTTAACTGTATTTTGGGAAACATGCCTTTCATCAGATGCTGACAAAAGGGCAAGTTCCCCAAAATATTGTGCTTGTACGTGGTATTAAAATAAATATGTTCAGCAGAGCCTAATACAGTTAACGGGTTCGGAAACCATCATTTTTTGCTTTTATGTTGCCCACCAAGAATAGGGTAGGTCATCCTATTCTTGGTACCTTTTCATTTTAGAAATCTGTGGTAAATATTATTTGTCCCTATGGTCAGTTAGTTTGTTCTTGGTGGTACATCAGACTCACTATATGACTTCACTATAAAGAACACATGGGGGAGATGCACTAAGTGTAGATAAGGCATACCATGTTGGAAAGTAGACAAGCAGGGTAGATAAGACATACCATGTTGGAAAGTAGACAAGCAGGGTAGATAAGGCATACTGTGTTGGAAAGTAGACAAGAAAAGTAGATAAGGCATACCATGTTGGAAAATAGACAAGCAGGGTAGATAAGGCATATTAAGTTGGAGAGTAGTCAAGTAGGGTAGATAAGGCATACCATGTTGAAAAGTAGACACTCAGTGTAGATAACGCATACTGTGTTGGAAAGTAGATACACAGGGTAGATAAGGCATAACATGTTTGAAAGTAGACATGCAGGGTAGATAAGGCATGCCGTGTTGGAAAGTAGACAATCAGTAACATCAAATGAGGGGTCACATTTATTACTACCCCTATGCTGGTATGTACAGAAATGTAAAAATGTGGTCCTATAGAATAAAATAGATGTTTTTAATATTTTAACATTTCAAAAATTTAATTATTTGAAGAAAATGGAATCCCCTTCCTTATTCCAGTGATATTTCCACCCTGTGGAAAATGGCACCCCACAAGTAATGGTGTATATACTTTAGGGGTGCCAATAGTGATAAACTGAACCTACCACAATCTGTCTGCTTAAATTTACTTTGTGACATTTTTTACATTATTTTATTCCAATACAAAAATAAGGTAGACAAATTCATACTAATTTTGGAAAGTACACAACTGTGGTCATGGCCTTTGTAACTAAAGGCTAGTGGACTGAAAACTTTATAGAACACGGACATTGCTATTCAGTAGGTAATGCCCTCCCAATAAAATGGTACTCCTTTGTATGGGTTAAATATTATAGGGGTTAAAGGGATAGTAATACTTAAAATGTAAAAAAATATATGTTGTAGGGTTTATCCCCTTGAGTAAAACAGGGTAGTCCCACTGCTGAGAGACATTTTATTAAAAAATTATAACAGCTCAAACTTGAATTTTTTAGGTGCAATATCACAGTGGCCTGAAAATTTACAGTGGCACTGTTGCTACACCATCCTATGTAGATTTATGGTCTACAGACCAGAGCAGTCTATAGGATGGTGTAGCAACAGCGCCACTGTAAATTTTCAGGCCACTGTGATATTGCACCTAAAAAATTTCAAGTTTGAGCTGTTATAATTTTTTTAATAAAATGTCTCTCAGCAGTGGGAGTACCCTGTTTTACTCAAGGGGATAAACCCTACAACATATATTTTTTTACATTTTAAGTATTACTATCCCTTTAACAGAAGCACTGAACTAGCAACTACATGATGCTAAAACCACAATTGTTCTGATTTTTTTTCTAATTCTTGCCAGCATTCAAACAGAATAAAAAGAAAAGTTAGATATGTATACTCCTTATTTTCAAGTAAGGGTAATTTTATTCCTCTAGGGCCTACGGCGCAGAGATAGGATATTTTATTGCCCCCCTTTTACGCTACCTAAATATGGACAACTGATAACCTGATCAGCCAATCTGCCCATATTGATACACTCAGGAAGGGGAGGGCATCCCTGTTCAATGAGGTATATGGTCCCTCTAAAGGGTGGATGGACAGAGGCTCTTAAACTTCTCCAACTCAGTAGACTATTCTTGGTAAATGTACCCAAAGTACTAACATGGGGTGGTCACTCAGCATTATTATCCCTAGAGTACCATCATTTAAAAGAGAAGTAGTCCTTCTTTCAAACCAGGGTACTTTTGTATCCTATGAATCAAAAATGTTAGAAGATGGACTCTTTTAAAGAGGAACTTTCTCCTGCTATAAATTCTCCCTGCAATAATTAAGCAGGTAGCGGCTAGCTTTAAAATATATATATTACCTCTGAAATGTATCCCATTATAAAGAAATCCTTTATCTTAGGAGATCGGAAGCCAGGCATCAGCACAGACATCTTGTCTGCGCACCTGTGCTGTCAGTCCCAGTCTCCATTGAGAAGCACTGCAGTGTGCCACAAGGTAACCGGTTCAGGCGAGCAGACTGCGCTAACCTGCCCGTCAGTCTCCTACAATAAAGGATTTCTTTATAATGGGCTGCATTTCAGAGGTAACATATCTATTATAACGCTAGTTGCTATCTGCTTAATTATTGCAGGGCAACTTTATAGCGGGTGTTAAGGACTCATGACGGTCCTGGCACGTCATGAGTCCAACATGAAATGGACATGAGCCCTGGACCAGATCGCATTAAAAAAAAAAAAAAGGTCAGTGATCCTTGCGCATGCTGCCGGTCCTTAAGGGGAAGGCCCCCTCCCATCCAATAAAATAAATAAAAACCTTTTGCATTACATTGGAGATGTCTCTAGCATTCAACAGATTAAAAGACCCCCTACAAAGAACTGACAGTGCCAAAAACAGGGAACAGCCTAATGTGATTGCACCATCTACTTGTGGAGTTCATATGTCATTCCTGTTCACACTTTGTAATGAGAATTACTGGTGAGATATTGTGCCACATAGACTTGTCCATTAGACGACATGTGTAAAGGCACAACTCAGAGACACAGAGAGGATCCAATTATTTCATGGAATGAGAAGGAAAGATAAAGCTTCACATTTAGAAAAATATAATAAAAAAAGCAAAACTGCCTTTTTCTTCAGACCACATGAACCAGCAATCTTATTCCTATATATCATTTGTAATAGACAGATGTGTTCTCCTCCAATGCACTCCATTTACTCTTAACTCTTAGGTCAGCGAGGAGCTGAAAATTCCCCCTAATGCACTGCTTTTTACAGCAACAGCAAATGTCTTTGTAGATGGACAGTGATAAGTGAATGAAATGGGTTTATTTAAATGTTCTAGCAGGAGAAGAATGATCTTCAAAAGGGGACATGGAGTGTGAAGTGTGTGACAAGCCTGAACTGCTTTACACTATGAGAGTGTGACAAAGGTGGAGGATTACGGGCTCCCATTTTTATTTATTTTATTTTTCTTTAAAGGGATTGCAATGTTGCAAAAAAAAAAAAAAAATAGCTCGCCGAATCTTTTTTATAAAATAAGAAACCCATTGCGCTATTTCAAACCACTTACTTGTTTGTAGTTAAAGTTATGAAGTGGAGAAGGATACCCCGCCCGCCCCTTCTGGACGCCTCCCACTGGATCTCTAATCATGTCATGTGACCTGACGAATGCAGTGAGGAACAAACTTCACTAAGTAAAAGGAAAACCCTGCCCCCTTGATGGAGGGCAGGATTTTCCTTTGCTTACTGAAGTCTGTCCCTCTCCGCATCCATCCGGACCAGAGAGAGCTGCTGAGTGATGTGGGGCAGTAGTAGTAGGGGCAGGCGGGGGAATCCTTCTCCACTTCATAACTTTTGAGCCACAAACAAGTAAGAGGTTTGAAATAGTTCAATGGGCTCCTTATATTATAAAGAAGACTCTGCAAGCTATTCTTTTTTCAACATTACAATCCCTTTTAAGTATTAATAATGTCAAAGAATATTATTATTTTGTATTGTACATTTAAAAAAAATAAATTATTTGCAGCAAATCCCATCTCTCAAACCACTATGGTTTGAGAGATATTCGCATTGAAAGTTCCCCCCCCCCATCTCCTGACTTCAGTGCTCTGCTGACAGCAGGAGATCCCGGTCCGGGGACCAGCCAGCGGCTCTGCAGCAGAGCCGAAATCGTGTTATTTAAAAAGAATTAATTAATTGGAAAGGTCTACAAAGTGTGCCTGGTTAGCAAGCACACTTTGTAGACCGTTTCAATGAGGTAGTTCTTTTTGAATAACGTGATTTTGGCTCTGCTAAAGAGCTTCCTCAAGTCGGCCGACTCGAATCTCCTGCTGTCAGCATTACAAGAAGGGGAGGCGAGGGACTTTGAACGCGAATATCTCTCAAACCATAGTGGTTTGAGAGATGGAATTTACTGCAAATAAATTTTTTTTTTCATCTACAATACTAAATAATATTAGTCTTTGACATTACTATCATTTTAAGGAGAAACTTTAACAGAAATATTGGATAGGTAATGCACTAGACATTGCATTTTAAATTTGATACAATATTCATATCCGTATTAAAACCATTGGTGATCAGGCTCTATACCCTACTAGGCCATGATTACAAAGGAACTATGCCCTAAGAATAAGTAGCTTGGGTTAACAGGGCTTGACTTGGGGTGACATGTCCACTGAATTACAAATAATCCTTCCTGAACCAGATATCTGGTCATCAGTGGGGCTGATGTTCAAACACAGACCTTTGTAACAACTATTTGGTTCTCAAAAGGTTAATGAAGAAAAGGAAGGGGCAGTGGCCATGTCTGATTAAATTAGAGGCTACCAACCAATATGAAAAAAAAACTAGTCTGATTTTAACCTTTTGAGTGCCAGAGGGTTATGCAATGCAATGCAGTGTGTTGTGTACCCCTCTGGCATTCAAAGGGTTAAAGCGGAACTACCACCTAACACAATCTTTAGCTTCACTAAAGATGGTAGTTCCACTTTAAGGGGTTGCAGGAAAGTGCAAAGCCAGTGGGCTTCCTTGGTTGCTGGACATCATCACAGCTGCACCCTCCACACACCCCCTAGTGGTAATACCCTTGTCTGCAACCCATATTGTTGAATTTACCACAGAGAGATTACAGTCAGTGTATTAGTCTAAGAAAACTTGTAAGATTCATATTTTATTCAGTGCACTGGAAATTCATAGCCCTCACATAGTCTCCAGTTCAGCCACTGTGCTTATGATTGCTCCTATTATGTAAAATTAATACTCACTATTCAATTTGTAAAGCTAATTAAAAAGCACTCCTGAGTCACTTTATAAATGCTTAGATTATTTTGTTCCCAGAAATGTTTTTGAGTTTATTTCATAATACCAAATGGAAATTCAGAAGTTGAATAAATCTTCTGTTAATAGTAGAATCTGGTAATTTAACCCTTTAAGTTCCAAAGGAGTATCAAATTCAAGGCAAAGCAATACACTGAACACCCCTATGTATTTCAGAAGGTTTAGGCAATTACAATCGATTGTTCACTTTTGAAATTGGTATGTAAGAGTTTTATGGGGAAAAAAACAAACTGTAATTAATGTAAAAAGTAGTCAAAATAAATGATAAAACCAAATTGTCTAATTTGACAATGGAAGTGTAGCCCTTGGCTTACCTAACTCCTTGGATGTCTCCAAAATTTCACTTTTAAAGTAATACTGACACATCCTAACAATAAAATGCTACTTATCTTAATCTGGGTGGAAAATCATAGCCATTATGATCCATATCTGTGTGAATTGATTCCCTAATGCATTAGAGTTTTACCTTCACACTCTATGATCCTTATTATTTTATCTGCCCTCCTTCAGTGGGGCTACACCCACCCGTCCAACAACTCAACGGCAAGAATATACTTCAGCAAAATGTAGCATATTTATTCGCATCCTATATTATAATTTGCTAACGATGTTTGTCAGAAGCCGTCATGCGCAGTAGAGACTGCCCGCGTCACAGCTGATACAGAGCGGGTGCTCCGAATTCAGATCCCCACTCCATATCAGCCGCGGCACGTTTAGGCAGTCAGTACTAAACATGACTGGAGCGCTGCCAGTGCTGTCCCGTGTACATGGGCTGTAAGACTAGTAAATGAATAATTGATTTGCAAATTCTGCTGAACAGTTGGATTCTAGAGATGTCCCCACTGCATCACTCAGTTGGTTGAAGGCCTCTCTTGTATCAGATGAAAAACATGTATCTTAAATTAGGACTGGATGTCATGTTCTTGCACACAGATTTGATTCTTTGTTTCAGGACTAACATACCCCAAATTTTTCCTAAGAAATAGGGATGGGTGAAACTTTCCGTCTCAAACTGAAATCGGCGAAAAATGGCACTTTCCGCTTGGCAAAAAATTTCCAGCGAAAAGTGCTGACCTTCTGCTTTTTTCGCCCATTGAAATCAATTGGAACATAGAAGTTATACACAACACATTTCAAATAATATTTTATTTCCCAAAGGCACAGTATAAAAGGGGCATGAGGGTGCCTGTGTTGGTGAGGTGTGGTGAAAGAATCAGTTGAACAGGACATGATTTTGCGGAGTTGTTTACTGGGATTGGGGTGCACTTAATAAAAAAGAAATCCTAAATAAAATAAAATAAAAACCTAAGACATGGTATAAAGGGGTCTGAGGAGGGTGTCTGTGTTGGTGAATGAAAGAATAATTTGAACAGGGAATTTGTTTTGGGGGGCTTTCTTGACTGCTACTGGGGAGACAGTTAATAAAAAAATAAATCAATAAAATAAAATAAGACATTTGTATTTAAAGTGACAAAGACAGGAACCCCCTGACATAAGCTACCACTGGGGTGGACTGATACTTGACTTGATAAGAGTATTTTGTAGAGGATGATTTGTTTGATTTGTTGTTAGAGGCCTTTGTAAGACATAGGCTTATTAGAGGCCCAAGCCCTGAAGAAACATTGATTTGTAGGACTTAAGCTTGTTTGGCACAAGCCCTAAGGAAACATTGATTTGTAGGACTTAGACTTGTTAGAAACAAACCCCCCCAAAAATGTTTATTTTTTGTAGGACTAGTTTTATTTTTTTTTTCATTTTATAATTTTTTTTTTTAAACACAAGCCCTGAGAAAAAAATAAAAATGCCCTACTGGCCTAATGCTAGCAGGTCATGTTGGCCAGTGGTCACTGTCAAATGTCCTCCTGAGTCCTGAGTTGCAACTGCTGTTCGTCCTGCTGCTGCTGAGTTGTTTAAGCAGCAGGATGATTAGGCAGCTGAAAGAGAATGGGATCAGCAATAGGAGTAACATGGAAGATGGATGATGAAGGTTCCATTTGCGACGACTGGCTCCAGTGATGCACCTGAGGCAGTAGCAGCAGAATAAGTAGCCCCCAGTACATGAGGAGAAAAGAACAAGTTGGACATTAAATCTTCTCCACCTGCCCCTCCTCCAAAATCATCATGGGTGTGTTGTTATTAGAATATATTTTTTCCCTTGAGAGCAGGATCAGTGGGTCTCCTCAGCAACTGCAGTGTGCACAGTGTGTGTGTGGTAAATAACATCTGGGGGCAGAACTGTATCCAAACACCATGACACCCGAAACCAAGCACTGTCGCTGTCACTGTACCCCTTGTCCAGACCCCGCTAAGGACACATGACAACTTGCTGACAGTTTAATAGTAATGATGAACCCTCCCTACCAGAATCCTAGCATATTCTGCGGGATGTAATCTCCTCAGATGCCACCTGATGACCTGGTATCGATTCTCCTCCACCTCACTGGCATGTGTGGTCAGTGCAGCACACAGTGTGTAATGGGTAGAGATGAACTGCCATATCCTAACATTAACAGAGTGGCTATCATTTGGCAGGGGAGGAAACAATGAATGAGGTGGATTGGCAGAAGATGTAGTTACCCTAGGTGATGGTGATGGTGATAGCGAGCTGGTTGTTTCGCTCATCATGGAACTTCCAGTGTCTGTCTGGATTTCTTTATTCTTCCTCCTCTTTGATCTCCACCTTTCTGGAGAGTCAGGGAGTACAATAACAGCGGTGCTAGATTTCTGTAATGGGTGTTTGGCTTTAACATGTTTGGAGTAAAAGTCATGGTGTCTGTGTTTCATGTGTGTTATCAGGGCGGTTGTGCCAAGGTGTGTTCCCTCCTTTCCCCTTCTCTCTAATTTGTCACAAATTTTTCACTGTACCATTGTTGATGATGACTGCACTGTGCCTGCCGGAAGAGAATAATAGTCTCACACCCATGACTTCTGGAGGGAGGGATAGGATGGAGAAGAATGGCCTCTTTCTTCTTGTCCTCCACATTCCCTTTCACTTTCTGTGGCAGCAGATAATGTTGCTGCTGTTGCTGCTATTGCGTCAGATTTAGCACTGCGACTAGGATCAGGAGGAGTATTGCTACTGTTGGCAAGTGGAACCTGTCCTAGTCACGCATCACTTGTTGACCCCATTCCCACTGTGTCCACGGTGGTCTGTGGCACACTAGCCTGCTCCTCAGCACCCTGCTGCCCTTTCATCTCAGCAGCGCAGAAGTTAGAGCAGTTGCAATTTCCGCTAATTTCAAAAGCTGACTACTAGTGGTGGTGGTGATGCCCAACCTCATCCCTGTCTCCCATTCCTTCTCAGTTTCTGATAAAAAGGCCATCAATGTCTCTTCCACCCCAGCTTCTCCAACACCACAAACACCACTAGTCCCTACGTGCTGCTGCTCTATTCCAGACATCTCACTGCTGCTTGGAGGAGGTGACGAGCAATGTGACAGAGGGTCCCCTGCTGTCACACATGGCATAATTCCCCCCCCCCCCCCCGAGTACTACAAGAAACACTAACAGCAAGCAAAGTATTGGTGGCAGCAGGTTCAGCACTGGCAGCAGGTTCAACACTAGTGGCTGCAGGATCAGAAATGGTGGCACTGGCAGCTGGGGCAGCACATCTGGCAACAGGTACAACACTACTGGCTGCAGGTACAGCAGTGGTGGCACTGGCAGCAGGGGCAGCACGTCTTTCAGCAGGCACAGGCAGCTCACCTGTCCTGCTCTCACTAGTACTACCCTTTTCACCCTCCCTTCCCATTCCCTTTTCTCCCTCCCTTCCCACTAAATTCCCCAGGATCCCTTGGGGAGATTTAGGGGGACTGGACAGCATTGGTACAGTAGCGGTACCTTCCTCCTCAGACTCAGTGGACACATAATGGTCCTTTCAGCTCCTCCACTGATTATTTTTTACCCTGTTCATAGTGATAGGAGTCACTATGAGCCTCTCCTGCCTCACTTCTTGCAAAATATCACAGCAGAACAGCACATCACGTGTATCTCGCTCTGTAGCTGCTTCTATTGTGTCTGCCTTCAGCGAAAATGTCACTTTTTATAGCAGAAGTTCGAAAACAACGTAAATCAATGAGTGGAAACTTTTTAGCCATTGAAAAAATGGTGAAACATTTTGGCCAATGGGCGAAAGATGCGAAAATTTTAACCACTAATTTTAAAGTGGATTTTCCCGCAAAAAAGTGGATAACAACGTGGTTTTCTCGAAATTTCCCATGGGAGCACGGCAACAACTTTTGCCCCACCCCTACTAAGAAAGCTTCAGTGGGAGAAGTTTAAAGTCCTGGTAGAAATGTACTAAGGTGTGATAAAGAGGTGTTAGAGGATAACTTCTCCAGTGATATCACTTTATGATTATTATTATTTATTTATACAGCCCAAACTAATTCTGCAGTGCTGTTCAACAGGGAATAGACATACCGATATTAACCCCTTATGGACCAGAGGTCCAGGGAAGGTACCTTCCCTTAAGGACCCCTTTGATCCTTGCCGATGAGTCGGTACAGGTGACCTGTTTCGAGTACCGACAAACCGCTTTGGGGCCTAAGAAAGATCGCTCCAGTTTTGGAACGGTCAATTTTAGGCCCCGTTTTTACTTACAGCGCTCCCGATAGAGTTCTGTAAGTAAAAAGTATGTGTCGTGCTATGACCATCACCGGTCCTTAAGGGTATAGCACGTCATCTGGTCCTTAAGGGGTTATTTAGTACAAATCAAATGTGGAGAACAGAGGGTTTAGAGGGCCCTGCTCATGAGCGCATACAATCTAGAGGAAGGTGGGTTGGACACAGAAGGAGTAAGTGCTATTGGGTGTAAGTGCCTCCTGCCACATGAACTGCCGGTCTGTGGGTGGGAGAAAGAGGTGTTGTTGAGTGCAGTGGTCCAGGGAAGGGGGAGGTAGTTGATAGGCTTCCCTGAAGAGGTTTATCTTCAGGGAGCGTCTGAAGATCTGAAGGCTGGGGAAGAGTCTGATGGGGAGGGGGAGGGAATTGCAGAGTTCGGGTGCAGCACAGGAGAAGTCCTGTAGGCGGAAGTGGAAGGATGTTATAAGAGCTGTAGAGAAGAAAAGGTCGTGTGCAGAGCAAAGATGGCGGGTGGGAATGTATGGAAATGAGAGATGAAATATAGGGGAGTGCGGTATTAGTGAGGGATCTGTAAGTTAGCACCAGGATTTTGAATGCAATTCTATATGCTAATGGGAGCCAGTGTAAGGATTGGTATAGGGGATGTTAGAGAAGCAATGAGTGAGGTAGGCATCTCTATTTCCTATGTCGTTCTGTGGAGTCTATACACTAAGATCTCACTCTGATATTGCACCTAAAAAATCCAACTTTGAGCTATAATAACTTTTGAATAAAACACCTTTCAGCAGTGGGAGTACCCTTGTTTTACTCAGGGGGATAAACACTACAACATATTTTACATTTTAAATATTGCTATCCCTTTAAACAGTTCAATAAGATTATAATCTGGTATTGACATAAAATGCTTATTACAGAAATATATGATTTTACAAATAAACCAGCCACCATAAGACAACAGTAAATGTCTGAGGCAGGGGCATTGGCTATGAGTTGGTCATACCCGCAACCCAAAATGGAAAACGTGGCCAGTATGACGAGGAGCATATAACAATCAGGCATTCCTACACTGCCTAAAGGGAAATTCTTCCCTGAATATGATCAACGCTATAGATTTCTCATACAACCAAGAGACTTAAATCTACATTTAGAGGGTCTTGTTTAAGGGAACATTTATCAGGTAAGATGAATCCTTCTTCCAAAGAGCTTACAATCTAATAATAATGTTCAAAGATCAGTAATACCAAGGATCATATCAAAAAAGTAAATTGGTAAATTCTGGACCAAACCAACTTTACCATAAAAGAATAAATTAAAATTCCCCAAATTCCCAAGAGGCTTTTAACCCTTCAATGTATGTGGTTCACCAATGAATTGCTGAGTTAAAGGGATAGTAATACTTAAAATGTAAAAAAAAATATGTTGTAGGGTTTATCCCCCTGAGTAAAACAAGAGTACTCCCACTGCTGAAAGGTGTTTCATTCAAAAGTTATTAATTTTAAAAGTTTAATTTTTTAGGTGCAATATCATAGTGGCCTGAAATTGTACAGTGGCGCTGTTGCTACACCATCCTATGGAGATTTATGGTCAATTGACCAGAGCTGTCCATAGGATCGTGTAGCAACAGCGCCACTGTACAATTTCAGGCCACTGTGATATTGCACCTAAAAAATTCAACTTTTAAAATTAATAACTTTTGAATGAAACACCTTTCAGCAGTGGGAGTACTCTTGTTTTACTCAGGGGAACAAACCCTACAACATATTTTTTTTTTACATTTTAAGTATTACTATCCCTTTAAAGTTTTTCTAATTATAACCTGGAATCTCCATGCTGCCATTTATGAATAATTTGATTAAATTCATTTAGGTTAATCGAGATTTTAATAATGCCTTTTAATGCATTTTCATTGTAGAAAACTATACTGCACATGCACAGAAGCCCAAATCTGAACCTCACTGTCTCAGGAACAGAGATGCTGATCTTCACCCAGTAAATGAAAACAGATAGCAACCCATTAAATATAGTTATGTGTGAAATTCTGCTTTCCCCCATTCAGTAGATTTGACTACAGCCCTGATAAACTGATAGTCTGAAAAATAACACTTTCTAAAATCTGAAGATTTTTGGTGTCTCAAAATGGCTCCAACATTACTGAATGTAAGCTTTATTTGTCAAACCATTCAAAAGCTATAAGGCTTTGAAATTCAGCATTTAAATCCACTGAAGCTACATCAATAAGAAGAGATTTTATGTAGATTAGGTAGAAAATACAAAATCATCCTTACTGATGATTATTTGGCAGTTAGGAAATACCAGTCTATAGTGCTTAAAGGGAAAGTAATGCTTCACAAAAACAGCAGCTCCAATAAATCTTCATAGTATTTGGGCCATGGAGAGTGTTATTTCAGTATTGTCAGAGTTGGAGTTCAAGTGTAATTGAATGCTAAAGTATCCCCCTCCCACCCCTTTTACTGATGTAACACTGATCACCACGATGGATCGCAGAAAGGGACAGTCTTCAGTGAGCATAAGGAAAAACCTGTCATGGGAGGGCAGGGTTTTCCTTATGCTCACAGTAAGAAAACTGTCCCTTGCTGTGATCTGTCCAGTCCCAGGACAGATTCCACATCTGAGGGGAGGCGGCTTACACTAGGTAAAATGGGCAAGAGGGGGATACTTTATCATTCAATTACTCTTGAACTACAACTCTGACAGTATTGAAATAACACTCTCCATGGTCCAAATACTATGAAGATTAATTGGAGCTGCTGTTTTTGTGAACCATTACTATTCCTTTAATGTATGAACATATTATTGTAGTTTTTAAATCATCACATTTGGGGGTACTAGCACCTACATTCTGATTATATTTTATTGAACTGTGCTTTAATAACCAGTTAGTTTTATTGGTTTTGCTAAATGCTCATTCACCCTTTTGGTGCCAAAGTGGTACCCAGCGTCTTACAATGCAATGTGTTAGATATTTCTTTGATAATCAAAGTGTTAAATGCCTGTCAAATACCCTTAACCTTTTGAATGCCAGAGGGTTATGCAATGCATTTGGTACCTCTCTGGCCCTCAGTACCGTATGTTTTTTAATTACACCCTGAGCAGTAGAGATTTTTGTCACAATTTGCCTTTCTACTATCCCAGTGTCAACAAAGAAACCAAATTCGACTTTATTTTTCTAATCTGCAGCTATAACAAAGAAAAAAATATATTAAAGTTTTATCTCACCGTTCTGTTTTAAATGTCCGTGTTCCCTTAGGAGAGGATGATTGTTCTAATGCAGATCAAAGCAAGGAGAGCTGCCAAAGGGAGGCCAAGCGCCTAGCTGGATTGACTCAAATCTTGAAAAATATTATCTTTTTATTCTGTATATTTGCATTGAAAAAGAAAGAAAAAAAAATGTTAAAAAAAGGAAAAATGTATTTTTCCTTACAAATGGAAATAAACAGAAAAAAAACTTGATAAAGAGAGACTTAAAGACTTATCTGCATATCCCCATTCACATAGATCGTCAACATTTCTTTCTCCTTTGTCTTTCAAGACCGTCGTTTTCAGGTCACTGCCCTGCCTTTTGGGCTGGTGTCTGTTCAACGGGTTTTCACAAAGGTTATAGTATCTTTTAAAAAAATAAACTGAATGATCATACCTGGGAACTTCCAGCTGAGGGCTACCCAGAGGGTAATCCTCTGTTCAGCAGGGGGTGACAAAAATGACGCTAATCGCGTCAAAAAGGGGCGGGGCTTGACGCAAGTGTGTGTGTGTGTGACTTAACACTTTGAGTGCCAGAGTGGTACGGAATGCATTGCAAAGCAATGCTTTCCTTACCACTCTGGCACTCAGAGGGTTAATGGTGTCACACAGAAGGCTGGGGAAGGAGGATCAGCGGGAGAAAAAGCAGATGTGGCAGAGTTTCAATAGAAACTCCCCACATCCGGAGGAATCAGCCTCTGCCCCGGAGACCCGGTAAAGCTCTGTCAGAACCGGAGACTCCGGGGCAAATCCGGAGAGTTCCCAGGTATGTGAATGATCCCAGTCTCGTCTGTTAGAACTTTACGGTTTGAGAGATAGAACATTTTAAAGTTCTCCCCTCCCTCCCCTTTCCCTGACATCAGCTATAAGCTGACAGCAGGAGATCCTGGTCCGGGGACCAGCAGGTGGCTCTTCAGCAGAGCGGAAATACCGAAATACATAGTAACATAGTAATTTAGGTTGAAAAAAGACTTGCATCCATCTAGTTCAACCTTTTCCTATTCCTGTATACCATTGTTGATCCAAAAGAAGGCAAAAAAACCCCCTCAATATAGCAATTTAAAATTCTGCCTTGAATGGGGGGGGGGGAATTCCTTCTTGATTCCAAATGGCAATCAGATTTCTCCCTGGATCAACAAGCCCTAACTAAATATTCATCCCAATACTAACGTACATAGCCCTCTATGTTATGTTCTTTTAAATAAGTATCCAGGCCCCTTTTAAAGGCATCTAATGTATTCGACAGCACCACCTCCTCAGGCAGTGAATTCCATACCTTTATTGTCCTTACTGTAAAGAAACCCTTCCGCTGTTGTAGATTAAATCTCCGTTCCTCAAGTCTAAGCGGGTGGCCCCTTGTCCTGTGTACTGTTCTGTTAATGAACAGGTCTTTGGAGAGCCCTTTGTATGGGCCCTGAACATATTTATATAGTGTTATCATATCCCCTCTAAGACGCCGTTTCTCTAGTGTGTACAAATCTAAAAAGAAATACTTCATTGGACTGGTCTACAAAGTGTGCTTGCAAACCAGACACACTTTGTAGATCATTCCAATGAAGTAGTTCTTTTTAGACTGTGGCATTTCGGCTCTGCTGAAGAGCTGCCTCGAGTCGGCCGACACACATCTCCTGGTGTCAGCCTTACAGTTCTGAGAGATGGGGCTGGGATCATTTAGTTTATTTTTTTAATAGCTACAATATTTTGTTATGTTTTTAAAACACATTACTATGCCTTTAATACCTATCTGGATGAGAATTTACTAAAGAATTCTTCATCAGAAGCCTCGAGTCTTCAGTTTTTCTTCAGGGGTAAAGAGGTGATAAAGTGGAGATAATGTCTCCAGTGAAATCGCTTCTCCAGTTACAGTGTTATCCTATGGAGCCTATGCACTAAGATCCCTAAAGTCTGAGCGATCTTAGTACATAGGCACCATAGAACAACACAGGAATTGGAGAAGTGTTATCACTGGAGAAGTCATCTCCACTTTATCACTGCTTTATCACACATTATTGCATCTTCCCCCAGGTCCTTGTGCCAGAAGACAAGGGAGAGATGCACTAAAATGTGATAAAGAGGTGATAAAGTGGAGATAATGTCTCCAGTGAAATCGCTTCTCCAATTACAATCTTATCCTATGGAGCCTATGCACTAAGATCCCTAAAGTCTGAGCGATCTTAGTACATAGGCTCCACAGAATAACACAGGAATTGGAGAAGTGTTATCACTGGAGAAATCATCACCTCTTTATCACTGCTTTATCACACATTATTGCATCTTCCCCCAGGTCTTTGTGCCAGAAGACAAGGGAGAGATACACTAAAGTGTGATAAAGAGATGATAAAGGGGAGATGATTTTTCCATTGATATCACTTCTCCAAGTCCTAGATTATTTTATGGTTCCAATGAACTAACATTTTTCCAGCACTGGAGATCTCAGTGAACAGGCTTTACAGAATAACATAGGAACTGGAGAAGTGATCTTAGCTGTATCACCTCTATATCACGCCTTACTGCATAACCTTCAAGGCCGGGATGTTGTCAGGGGGAGATGCGCTAAAGTTGGATAAGGGCTCAGGATGGCGATGTTGTGTTTGATCTGTGTTGAAGGTATATTGCCAGTAATGTCTTTTCCATCATATCCTGTCAATCTGCTACCAATACACCCTCATTGCCATGAATCCACCACCTTCAACGGGTTTACGATATTCCACTTAACACATCAACAATAGCTCATTTCTATATGGAAATGTAATTAATTAGCCATTGTTGTATGCATGTTGATGTCTTTATATGATAATGTTGCACTTCACCACATGCTCTAAGCTCCAAAAGCAGCCTCTGCTGTTGAAGTTCACAGTCCCAACATCGTCTACCTGTGGTTAGTGATGTTGGGATCTTCCTGTAGCTCCCCATGGAGCCAGAGGACAGTCTGAGATTTCTACTAAAGAGCAGGGTCAGCAGATGCCCTCCTGTAACTCTTTCAGTACCATAAGGATGTGCATTACATATCCCTGCTGCAACGAAAGGGGTAGAACAGTTTTAGCCAATTCTGAAGATGAGAGGCTATATAAGGGACTCAGTAAGAGAGGAATCCCACCTACAGAACTCAGGCACTGTTTGCCTGTGAAATGAATAACACACAGATAGAAGACTACATACTGCATGTAGAATAATAGTTTGAAGACAAGCTATTCTGATACGTCTTCAGGCTGCCCCGCTGGCATCCCCTCACATCACCATCTTGCACAGTGTGCCTGCCGATGTGAGAGGATCTGAATTTGCTTAGCAGTATAGCATACACACATTATCCTACCCTGTCCTTCTCCCCTCTTCCCACCCTCCACTTTCAATTACCACCCTTTTGTCCATTCATAATGCCCCTTCCACTGTCCTCTTCTCCACTCCACCTGTCCACCCTTTCCCACCTCCGTTCCTCCTTCTAATGTTCCTGTCTTCTTGATACTACTCATAGGAGCATTACAAATGGGCAAACGGCTGGCGAAATGAGGGGAATCCAGTGGAGCAGCTTTTATACATTTCGGCATAACAAACAATAACACTATGTGCAGTGAGATGTCTTCTATCTCTCTCTGCTATAATTCAGACTTTAATATGCACAAAACCCAGTTTTCACCCCATAGCATACTGAGTAAAATGGAGTCATGTTACGCCATTTTCCTCTGCATCTTGTTAGAGCTCAGCAACGCAATACGTTGGCTACCTCTCTGGCAATCAAAGGGTAAATAAAGACACAGAGGAAAGAAATGTTGGAAAATGCCCACCATTTCACCACTACCCCTGCACAAGTGGAGTATATCAGAGGATTTCCAGTGTAAGCTGCATACCACATAGTCAATAGGCAAGAGTAGTACCAACTCAAAGATTCCAATGACTGTTATAGAGCAGAGATGTTATCAATACATCCTTCCTGTTATATTGTATTACGTATATATGCTTTGTAACGGAATTAATAATATATGTTGAAAAAAGAATGGTCTTTTAAATTTGTTACAAATGAAAATTAAAAAAAAAAATGTAATTATTGAATATCGGGGGGTTGTACTTCACAATGTATTCCACACCCCTGTGGCACTCCAAAGAATTAACCCTTTGAGTGCCAGAGGGGGTACCCAACACATTGCAAAGCAATGGTTTTGAAGTCATCAAATGCACATCAAATTCCAAAATAAAAGGTTTTGAATCTACCGCTTTTTTAATACTTTGGGTTTTGTTTATCAAGGTCTTTGCTTCATGAATATACAATATTTGTTTTTGTTGTTCTTTGATAGATTAGCGCATTCCAGTCTAGCGTATTTATATTGCCTAGTGACCTTTTTTTCCAACTGCATTTCTGAAAAGGGATCAACAAAAGACAATAGTAACCTTTCTAAATTCATTCTAATAAGCCGTGCTGACCTTAAGAAACATCTAGGAATGTGTACTATTCATTTCCTTACTGCAATGATAGAAGCAATTGCACTATTCTATTTGGATTTGGAGGACTTAAAGGATTTTACTCTAAGCCTGAATAGGTTTTGGTACATTTTTACATTCTTGAGAAAAATGCAGATATACTGTGTATATTTGTATGTGTGCTTGTGTGCATGTGTGTGTGTATTTATTATTGCATACAGTTTGTCAGTATTATGCTTCAGTCTGATTTCTCAATATCTCTAATGGGACTGAAAATGTTACACTGATAAAGTCCATGGAATGTTAACCTCTTGATGAGCAATGCATTGCACAGCCATCTGGTGTTTAAGGATTTAAAGAATTGCACAGATCCACTAAATGCTTTGAGTGCGCCATTTGTCTACATACATTTATACAATGGACAGCACCGGGTCTGTATCATGGAAAATGTATGTTTGTATATGTGTGCGTCTCTCTCTCTCTGTATATAACATTTATATATATATATCCTATCCGTAAGGATCTGGCAGTGCAGCTCATTTTCTGCTGTGTGCCGTTGGCTTTCTACTTGTGAGCGGCGCTCCTGGGAATGCACTAGTTTTATGAAGGCTTAAGTGCACACCCCATCATTGTTAAGACTTTAGTGCCTGTAAGTCCCCATCTCCTCCCCAGCAGCACACCCAGGGAAATGCAGTAAAGGTAGCCCACTTTCCTGTGGACCTTGTTTAACTCTTTAACCCTCCGAGTGCCAGAGAAGTATGCAACTGTTTACATTGCAATGTGTTGGATACCTCTTTGGCATGCTAAGGGTTAAGTACCAGAGGGGTGTGTAAAGAAGGAGCAGAGGAACGGAATGTCCAGTCATCCATACACTCCCACACTAACTTAAGCTCATGAGGTGTACAGAAAACCATCTTCAGCTTAAGTATCTGAGTAAATTGGTGTTAGGCAGGAGAAGGACAAAGAAATCGGTTTAACTCATGTTATAGTGACAAACCATATTAGTAATTCCAGTCCTTTATGACACTAACCCTAAATCTCAAGCCATAACCACAAACTCTAAACCACAGGCAGCCAGCCGTGTTTCTCAAGAGCTACTAACAGTGCAGGTTTTTGAGATCTCTAGGGAATTAACCAGTGTCTCAGTCATTTTAATAAATCCACTTGGACTGATTCAGGGATATCCCAAAACATGCACTGTTGGTAGACATTGAGGACTAGGGTTGGCTACCCCTTGTTCTAAACCCTAATACTATCCTAAAACCAGACCGTAATAATACACATGCCATAAACATAATAACCCTAGTCTAACCCAAACAATCCTCAACCCAAAAAACAAAGTAACAATTGGTAAGGCTGAAAAAAGACATGTCCATCAGGTTCAGACTTTGCCAATCGCCCCTGTTGATCCAGAAGAAGGCAAACAAAACCCTATTGACGTAATTTCCAATTTAGCCCCAAGTGGGTAAAAAATACTTCCAGACTCCAAAAGGCAGTCTGATATTTCCCTGGATCAACATCCTATCTGCACTGAAACCATCTGTCATCATTTTCAATATTTTTCTGAACTAGAAGCATCTACAGTATCTGCAAACACAGCATCCCGAGGCAAAGTATTCCACAACCTTACTGCCCTTACTGCAAAAGCTAACTTCTTCATTGTAGTTGAAAGTGCCTTTCGTCTAGTCCTGATGTATGATTTCTTGTCTTTTGCTCAGCTCTTGCAGTAAAGAGTTCCCCACAGAGTCTTTTGTATGACCTTGAATATGTTTCTAAATATTAATTATGCACCCACGCCTCAACAGACACCTCTCTTCTCTTGTAAACATACTCAGTTTGTCTAGTCCTTCTTTACAACTAAAATCTTATAATCCCTGCATCAGTCTGGTTTGGGCATCTCTGCATCTTTCCAAAATTTCTTTCTTAAGCCCTTAAAGGGATAGTAATGTTTCATAATAAAAGCAGCTCTAATTAATCATCATATTATTTGGACTTTGGAGAGTGTTATTTCAGTTCTGTCAGAGTTGTAGTTCCAGAGTAATTCAATGACAAAGTATCCCCCTTCTGCCCCTTTTACTGATGTAACACTTTTCAGTCAGAGCCGAAGGGAGGTGCCCAGGTAGATTGCAGAGAGGGACAATCTTCAATTAAGATAAGGGAAAAAACTGAAAAGCTTGTCAAGGGGGACAGGGCTTTCATTGTTTTCATTGTAAGAAGATTGTCCCCTGCTGTTATCTGTCTGGTCTTACAACCAGATTCCCCATCTGAGAGGAGATGGCTTACACTCGGTAAAAGGGGCGGGAGGGGAAACTTTGCTTGTGAATATCTCTTAAACCATAAAGGTTTGAGAGATAAGACTTATATCGTTCTTCATGTTTTTTTAATGCCTACAAAATAAAATTAAGTTAAAATGAAGTATTACTATCCCTTTAACAAACTGCTATGTGTGCACAGCCAACAGTTATGGATGGGTTGTTGTTTGTTTTTTGCCACATTTGATTCAGGGGTGCCTGAGCAGAGTGCAGCCGCGTGGGGACCCCTGAATTCCTTGATGTGCCAGAACTGTCATTGGTTCTTACGGGAAGTTTACCCATGACAGTCCTGGCACGTCATGGGTCCTTAAAGGGATAGCAATACTTAAATTTTGCAAGCTATAACATTGTATGTATTAAAGAAATAAACAAAAATCTATGTATTTTCCTCATAACTATTGTGTTCTAAAGTTTGCCACTCCCACCCCTTTTATGTACATCACCGCTCACTCAAGCTGTCAGACTTGGATTCTGGTCTGCGGACCGGATGGAGCGTCTGGAGAGCCAAAAAAGGAGTGGATATCAAGGAAATCTTCATGACAACGGTCTACAAAGTGGGCATGGTTTGAGGCAATAGACCATCGTCATAAAGATTTCCTTTGTATCCACTTCTATGTCGGCTCTCCAGACACTCCGTCCGGTCCGCAGACCAGAATCCAAGTCTAACAGCTTGAGCGGTGACGTACATAAAAGGGTGGGAGTGATAAACTTTAGAACACAATTGCTCTTAAAGTATACAAGGTATGGGGAAAATACATAGATGGTTTCATTTATTTCTTTAATACATGCAATATTGTATCTTGAAAAAATTAAGTATTACTGTCCCTTTAAGGAGATAAGCATTGGTCCTGAAAACTGTACTCCATATGGTAGCTGAGACCTTACCAAGGATTCTAAAAGCAGTAGAATTATATTTCAGTCCATGAATCTATACCCCTTTTTATACAGGACAGTACCCTATTGGCTCTTGGAGCAGCTAAGTGACACTGCACACTGCTGTGAAGTCTATTGTCTATCAGTACTCCTAAATCTTTCTCTTAGAAGGATTTCCCAAGTAGTCTCACATTTGCTGTATGTGTAGCACATTTGTTTTTGAAACCCAAATGCATAAGCGTACATGTTATGCATATTATTAAACCTCATCTGCCACTTCTCAGTCAGTTTACCCAAATCTTTCTGCAGACAAAAAACATCCTACTCTGTGTGTATTTCCTTACACAGCTTAGTGTCATCAGCATTAGTTGAGGCACTTGTCTCAATACCCATTTCAAAATTATTAATAAATTAAAAAAGCATTGAGCCTAGGTTGACCACATTTCCAATCTGCCATCGTGGTCACCCTAGATGTTTATGATTAAAATGCTCAATGCGAGACTATCCTGCTGCTATTGATTGCATCACACACCTGCGCTATCCTGCTCCTTCCTTTCTTCTGTGACTCCTGTTCCTTCGCGACTGCAAGTGCACCCAGAAACTCACTCTCAATCAGTGGCATGCTTTCATGAGTTGCAGCGCTGGCGTACGTACCTTCTCCTTCCCTGCTATCTCACACGCACAAGCCAGCCAATGAGGAGAGGACCATTGTGCAAATACTCTTCACTTTCATTGGCTGTGGTGGTGCGCGTTGTGGTAGGTTTGTTGTGACTGTGGGTTCACCATGCTGGCAAAACAGGGCTCAGTCACAGAGTCACAGAGACTGTCACTGCGTGTGGGTGGCTTTGCTCATTCCAGGACTCTTTATTGTCCCAGTGGGGGGTGACTCTGGACACGGGACACACAACTCCATTAAGAGACAGTCCTGGGCATTCCGAGACACGTAGTCACCCTGAGGCAACTTTAGACAAACCTAACCCTTTGAGTGCCAGATGGGTATGCAACACATTGTCATACCTGGGAACATTTTCTGGTGGACTCCCCAGAGAGGGGAGTCCTGTGGTGCTGCTGGGGGAGGTTAATGAGAGGTGGGTCTTAATCATGAGTGGGGGATGGGAGTTACAAAATGTACAAAAACTTTGAAGAGTAGGCTGGGGAAGGAGGAGAAGAGGTGGGGAGTGGAAGAAACTGGGTGGGAAGGAGCAGAAGTGGGCAGAGTTTCATTAGAAACACCCCACATCAGGAGAATCAGACTCTGCTCTCGAGACCCGGTAATCAGCTAGAAAAAACAGAGAGGGGCAAATCCGGAGACTTCCCAGCTATGTCTAGGGCTGCCACCTTTTCCTCAAAAAAATACCGGCCATAGTTGTGGGTCAGTGAGGGTGGAGCCAAAAAAGGGAGGAGCCACAAAAGGGGCAGAACCAGTCAATGTTACATGACCCTACAAAATTGAGCTCCAGGCTCCTCGTTACAGGTACAGATGACTGAAGGTATGGAGCAGTAGTCACTACAGGGCTGTGAAATACAGAGTTCAATGCAGTTATACAGTGAACAGCCCTATATATAACATGGGGCTCAGTACAGGGTCAGAAAGCATACTGCACTGAGGTAACAGTCAGTTGGGATGCTACAAGAACAGTGGGTGTAGTGCACATACACATGAATATTTGCACAAAGAAAATGGAGCAATTCTAGAGCAAACCAACTCCATCCTAGGGGGACAAATAAAAAGTCTCATTGATTTAAAACTTGTCTTTTTCATCCCTTGAATGCTAGAGCAGTCTCCCAGTCAAATCAAAGGCAATTTTGGGAAATGTTATTTGTTCTCTATGCTGCATTTGGTTTGCTCCAGAATCACTTAGCTTCTTTGTAAATTTGGCACACAAATCTCACTGGATGTACACCATAGGGCTCACCTGATATCCAACACAGGGCACACTGGATGTACACCACAGAGCTAACTGAATAGAGCAAACAACATGGGGTTCATTGGATACCCAACACAACACAGGGCACACTGGATATGTACCATAGGGCTCACTGTATGTACACCATAGGGCTCACCTGATATATAACACAGGGCACACTGGATGTACACCACAGAGCTAACTGGATAGAGCAAACAACATGGGGTTCATTGGATACCCAACACAACACAGGACTCACTGTATGTACACCATAGGGCTCACTGGATATACACCATAGGGCTCACCTGATATATAACACAGGGCACACTGGATGTACACCACAGAGCTAACTGGATAGAGCAAACAACATGGGGTTCATTGGATACCCAACACAACACAGGACTCACTGTATGTACACCATAGGGCTCAATGGATGTACACACAAGGCAGGGCTCACTAAATACACAACAGTGCAGGATGCACAATACAGGGCTCACTGGATACACAACATGGGGCTCATTGGATACCCAGTGATTCTTGTAGTATATATCCAGTGAGCCATCTGGTTTATAAACAATTAGCCCTGTGTTATATTATATATCCAGTGAGATAACTACATATGGGATACGCCAGTATTCCATTCCATAATCAAATACCCTATTCCCGGACTGCATAGGTCTACGAAGAGACAAACCCATCTCCCCAGCTGTTAAATTACAACAGACCCCACCACAGCTAACCAAGGATGAGATTTATAGCCCCCCAGCAGCTAGACAGTCAGCGATTTTCTCACACGTGAACCCATTAAGCTCTCTTACCTCTCTCCTTGATTCTCACTGCTGACTGGGCTATGGGAGATGACATCCAATCAGAAGCTCGTCTGTATGTCTCACGTGATGCAGAGATTCTTGACTGGCGTATTACGCCCAGTGGGTGCCATCTTTAATTTGGGAAAAGCATGTCTGACAAGTATATTTCTAATGAATGCAGCAGTTTTGTCGTCATTGCGCACAGACTTTCATTGTAGTGGAAGTGTTGATCGACAGTACGAATGCAAACTAATACAAAATATAGGGCCGCACACACTGGCTTTTCAGTTGCCGGTATGGTAGTTATACCGGCTCCAGTGTGCTAATTACCGGCTTGCCAGTAAAATACAGGCCGGGTGGCAACCCTAGCTATGTCCATGGTAAGTGAAGATGATATATGTTGATGCACAGGCGTGGCATTCTAGGTAGCCTTAGCTCTGCCCATGACCCCACCCCTACTATTTACATGACCCTGCCTGACCCATCCACTGTTTTCCGATAGAGACTATACCCTTGGCCTACAACAAAAAAACAAGCTTTAACCTTGCTAGTTGTTAAAGAAATCGCCAAATCATTGCGGAACAATGCGTTGGAGATTTCTCTAGCATCCAAGGGGTTAAATAATAAAATCTAAAGGGATATAAAACTGGGGAAGGGACATTGCAATTTCTTTGGCCACACCCACAATTCAGAATGTGGGTGTAGCCAGCACACTGAGACACCCCTCAAAATTTGGAGCTCTGGACAGCTGTTTAGTCTGTCTATTGGGAAATCCGGCCCTGTTGATGCAATTTGTTTTTTCCATTGCTTGCATCACCTAGCATGCCCTTCATTATCTATCTCCTTTAAGAAAGAAGCAGTCAGACAAACCACCCGTTACAAGCTGGTGATCCTATTATTGATTTGATTCCATGGATTGAGTAATTTTCCAACTCACTAACTTCCCAGTGTTTCATTCAGCACAGGTGCCTACTGATAACTGAATGGTGTGAGTTTGCTAATCCTGCATTTGTTAGTGTAGGACCTTGGGGGATTCATAAGTAGTGTTGAGCGAGCATGCTCGGCCGATGCTCGGATCGGCTCGAGCATCGCTCTGCTCGGCACATGGCGGTACTCGTACGAGTACCGCATGTGCTCGCCCGCCATGTTCGGGTCTCCTCCCCGCACGTTTTGCGGCTGCTGCGCAGCCAATAAACGTGCAGGGAGGCTCTGACATCAGTGTAATGCCAGCAGCCATGTTGGCTGCTGGCATTACACTGATTGGCTGGCCAGAACCCGTGGTCGGGTGCTTTATAGCACCTGACCAGCGAGTTCGGCTCAGTCTTAGCCAGGGAGAGCTGAGGATAGGAAGGGAAAGTCAGTGTAGGAAGGAAAAAAAGCAAAATTGTGAAAAAAAAAGAACCAAAAGTCCTTTTTAGGACTACTGTGTGTGGGGGCAGCAGGTTATTTTGTGTGTGGGGAAAAAAAAACAAAAAAAAAAACAAACATATATTCTGTTTAGTGTGCAAAGTTGCAGATTAGAGCACATTCTGTTTAGTGTGCACAGTTGCAGATTAGAGCACATTCTGTTTAGTGTGCAAAGTTGCAGATTAGAGCACATTCTGTTTAGTGTGCAAAGTTGCAGATTAGAGCACATTCTGTTAAGTCTTCAAACTAAAATATCAAAGTCACATATTCCATTCAGTGTGCGTCGCCGCAGTTTAGCAGCACATTCTGTGTACTGTGCAGAGTTGCAGAATAGGAAGAAATACTGTTAAGTCTTCAAACTAAAATATCAAAGTCACATATTCCATTCAGTGTGCGTCGCCGCAGTTTAGCAGCACATTCTGTGTACTGTGCAGAATTGCAGAATAGGAAGAAATACTGTTAAGTCTTCAAACTAAAATATCAAAGTCACATATTCCATTCAGTGTGCTTCGCCGCAGTTTAGCAGCACATTCTGTGTACTGTGCAGAGTTGCAGAATAGGAAGAAATACTGTTAAGTCTTCAAACTAAAATATCAAAGTCACATATTCCATTCAGTGTGCTTCGCCGCAGTTTAGCAGCACATTCTGTGTACTGTGCAGAGTTGCAGAATAGGAAGAAATACTGTTAAGTTTTCAAACTCAAATATCAAAGTCACATATTCCATTCAGTGTGCTTCGCCGCAGTTTAGCAGCACATTCTGTGTACTGTGCAGAGTTGCAGAATAGGAAGAAATACTGTTAAGTTTTCAAACTCAAATATCAAAGTCACATATTCCATTCAGTGTGCGTCACCGCAGTTTAGCAGCCTATTCTGTGTACTGTGCACAGTTGCAGAATAGGAAGAAATACTGTTAAGTTTTCAAACTCAAATATTAAAGTCACATATTCCATTCTGTGTTCGTCACCGCAGTTTAGCAGCCTATTCTGTGTACTCTGCACAGTTGCAGAATAGGAAGAAATACTGTTAAGTTTTCAAACTCAAATATTAAAGTCACATATTCCATTCTGTGTTCGTCACCGCAGTTTAGCAGCCTATTCTGTGTACTCTGCACAGTTGCAGAATAGGAAGAAATACTGTTAAGTTTTCAAACTCAAATATTAAAGTCACATATTCCATTCAGTGTGTGTCACCGCAGTTTAGCAGCCTATTCTGTGTACTCTGCACAGTTGCAGAATAGGAAGAAATACTGTTAAGTTTTCAAACTCAAATATTAAAGTCACATATTCCGTGTAAGATGAAGAAGGCGGGTAAAAAGGGACGGGGAAGTGGACGTGATCCTGATAGTTCAGGGCGCGGGTCAGGATGCGGAGAAACTGTGCCTGGTGCCAGAGCACAAGAAAGAAAGACATCCACCATACCTAGCTTCATGTCTCATTTCACAGGGCGTCGCAGGACATCACTCTCGAGGTCCGACCACTGCGAACAGGTGGTCGGTTGGATGTCAGCTGATACTGCTTCCAGTCGGTTAAGCACCACCCTGTCTTCCACCAAGTCCACTCTCAGTAGCCAAGAGTCTGGTCAACATAATCCTCACTCTGATCATCCTTCCTCCCACCATACACGGTCTGGTCAAAGAAGTGATCCCACACTGGGATATAGTGAGGAGCTCGTCTCATCACCAATCCTTCATTTGACCCTCTCTCCAAGCACGCTTGCAGAGGAACATGACATCTTGTGCCCTGATTCACAACCTCTAGAGGCTACCCAATCACAAGAAGATGACAGATGTGAACGGCATTTAAGGTCAAAGGAAGTAGTGGATGATGATGATGATGATGAGACACAGTTGCCATTAAATCAACCACTATTTCCGTCTCAAGACCTTGTTGAGGAGAATGTTATACAGTTGTCAATGACTGAGTATGTGGTGGGATCAAGACATGAGGAGGATGATCAGAGTGAGGAAGTGGAGGAGGACTTGGTGGACGATGAGGTGACTGACCCCACCTGGGAAGGTGTAGAGCCGAGCGATGACAGCAGTCCTGAGGGTGAGCCATCTGCAGCACCGCAACAGGCTGGAAGAGGCAGTGGTGTGGCTACAGAAAGAAGGCGGACCGCACCAAACCGGCCCGCAAATGTTCCACGGAGCACCCCCTTGCGTAAATCTACCTTGCCAAAGGGTAGGTGTTCCGCGGTATGGCGTTTTTTTAAGGAAAGTGCGGACGACAAAAGAATTGTAGTTTGCAACCTGTGCCACACCAGAATGAGCCGAGGCATGAACACTAGAAACCTCACCACCACCAGCATGATACGACAAATGGCATCCAAGCACCGTAATAAGTGGGAGGAACGCCTGGATCGCCCATCTGTGTCTGCAGGCCACACCACTGCCTCCTCTTCCCCTGTTTTCGGTGCCGGCCAATCGCCTGTCGAAGGCGCAGGCCCGCATACCTCCCGCCTTGCACCTGTACCATCTGAAGCACCATCAGCGACCACATCCACTTCCCTGTCCCAGCACAGCGTCCAAATGTCGTTACCCCAGGCATTTGAGCGCAAGAGAAAATACCCAGCCACCCACCCACAGGCCATAGCACTAACCTCACACCTTTCCAAATTACTGGCCATCGAAATGCTGCCATTTAGGCTTGTGGAGACTGAGTCCTTCCGCAGCCTGATGGCAGCAGCTGTCCCTCGGTACGCGGTCCCCAGCCGCCACTACTTTTCCCGGTGTGCCATCCCCGCATTACACCACCATGTGTCCCGTAACATCACCCGTGCCCTGACCAACGCAGTTACTGGGAAGGTCCACTTAACGACTGACACATGGACAAGTGCTTGTGGCCAGGGACGCTACATTTCCCTGACGGCACACTGGGTGAATGTCGTGGAGGCTGGGAGCGACTCGGACCCTGGGATGGCACGGGTGCTACCCACGCCGAGGATTGCGGGCCCTACCTCCATCAGGGTTTCCGCCAGCACCTACGTTATTGGCTCCTCCTCCTCCGTTTCCACCTCCGAATTCTCTACACGCAGCGCCACTCCACCATCAGCCAGTAGCTGGAAGCAGTGTAGCACTGCAGTGGGGAAGCGTCAACAGGCCGTGCTGAAGCTGATCTGCCTTGGGGACAAACAGCACACGGCCTCAGAGCTGTTGCAGGGGATTAGTCACCAGACCGAGCAGTGGCTCTCGCCACTCAACCTGCAACCAGGCATGGTTGTGTGTGATAATGGGCGTAACTTGGTGGCGGCTTTGCAGCTCGGCAAGCTCACACACGTACCATGCCTAGCGCATGTATTTAATTTAGTGGTTCAGCGATTTCTAAAAACCTACCCCAATGTGCATGATCTCTTGACCAAGGTGCGCCGCGTGTGTGCACATTTCCGTAAGTCATCTACAGCTTCGGCCGGCCTGTTGAAGCTGCAGCAGCGCTTACAATTGCCAGCTCACCGGCTGCTGTGTGACGTGAGCACGCGCTGGAACGCCACCTTCCACATGTTGGCCCGGCTTTGTGAGCAGCAGAGGGCAGTAGTGGAGTACCAGCTGTTACACGGTCGTCGCCTCTCCGTTCAACTTCCTGTAATCAGAAGTGAGGAGTGGGAATGGATGTCAGACCTCTGCGAGGTTTTACGCAATTTTGAGGAATCGACACAGATGGTGAGCGGCGATAACGCTATTATCAGTGTAACCATCCCACTTCTGTGTCTACTGAAACGCTCGCTGCTCACAATTAAAACCGACGCTTTGCATGTGGAAGAGGTGGAAATGGGGGAGGAAGAGCTTACACAAGGTGATAGCCAGAGCACCCTCACTTCGTCTTCTCAGCGACAATTGGAGGAGGCGGAGGAGGAGGAGGAAGACACGGTTGCCTCCGCTACAGAGGGTAGCCATGGAACTTTAGTTCCATCTCTTCAGCGTGGGTGGGCAGAAGAGGAGGAAGAGGATGAGGAGATTGAGAGTCATCCTCCTGGTGAGGACAGCGAAATCTTGACTGTTGGTACTCTGGCACACATGGCTGACTTTATGTTAGGCTGCCTTTCCCGTGACCCACGCGTTGTACGCATTTTAGACAACACGGATTACTGGGTGTTCACCCTTCTGGACCCCCGCTACAAAGAGAATTTCTCATCTCTCATTCCTCCGGTGGAGAGGACAAGCAAAATGGTGCAATACCAGAAGGTTCTTGTTGAAAAATTGCTCCAAAATTTTCAATCTGACAACGCTGGCGGCAGAGTACGTGCTACCTTGGCCAACCGAGAAGGGGAGAAAAGGGGAGCACACAGCAGTTCCGACAAAGGCAGGGCAACACTCTCCAAGGCGTGGGACACCTTCATGACACCCCGCCAGCACCCACACCCTGATGCGCAGCCTAGTGTCACAAGGAGGGAAAAGTTTTGGAAGATGGTGAAGGAGTACGTAGCAGACCGTGTCAGCGTCCTCAATGATCCCTCTGTGCCTTACAACTACTGGGTGTCCAAGCTGGACACGTGGTATGAACTGGCACTCTACGCCTTGGAGGTGCTGGCCTGCCCTGCCGCCAGCGTTCTGTCTGAGCGGGTATTTAGTGCTGCTGGTGGCATCATAACAGATAAGCGTATCCGCCTTTCCACCGACAATGCTGATAGGTTGACACTTATAAAAATGAACAACGCCTGGATTTCCCCTGACTTCTCCACTCCACTGGAGGAAAGCCCCGGGGGAACATAAACTCACTTTATATATGTTATTTACAATGATGGGAATACTCTGTATTCCCATTCACCCCTTCCACCCAAAAAACGGGTATATGGTTGACTCTTAATCTTCTCATCCTCCTCCTCCTCTTCCATATGCCCTGTGCTATAATTTTTATATAGGGCCAGCTAACCAGCGGGCCCTGTGATATAATTTTTATATAGGGCCAGCTCACCAGCGGGCCCTGTTTGACAATTTTTATATAGGTCAGCTCACCAGCGGGCCTTCTCATATAATGTTTTATTGGGTCAGCTCTCTAACGGGCCCTCTCATATAATGTTTTATAGCGTCAGCTCACTAGCGGGCCTTCGCATATAATGTTTAGGATGGTCAGCTCTGCAGCAGACCCTCACCCATAATGTTTTAGATGGTCAGCTCAGCGCACGTTTCCCTCTTAATCATGGCCTCAGTTCAATAAAATCAAGGAAATTTTTGGGAGAATTTGCCTCTGCGCACGTTTCCCTCTTAATCATGGCCTCACTTCAGAAAATCAAGGACATTTTTGGGAGAATTTGTCTCTGCGCACGTTTCCCTCTTAATCATGGCCTCACTTCAGAAAATCAAGGAAATTTTTGGGATAATTTGCCTCTGCGCACGTTTCCCTCTTAATCATGGCCTCACTTCAGAAAATCAAGGAAATTTTTGGGATAATTTGCCTCTGTGCACGTTTCCCTCTTAATCATGGCCTCACTTCAGAAAATCAAGGAAATTTTTGGGATAATTTGCAGATAATATACAAGTAAATATACAGCAAATATTGTTTGGTAACAATTTTTCGCCTAAAGTCGTTTTTATTTTCCTTTTTGTGTGTTTTATGGTCAGTCTGTAAAAATGGCGTACTACGGGCGAAAGATCGTTCCCAGCAGCGATGTTGGAGTCCAAGATGCATCCAGACATCCTCCCTATGCTGTCCCTGAACCATTTCTGTGGTGTTTCCATCCTTTTCTGCCCTTTTCCTATGGACCAGGCACCCTCCCCTCATCAGAGCAGGGGGTGCCTGGTGTAATGCTCGAGTCCTCCCATTGACTTCAATGGGGCTCGGGTGCTCGGCCGAGCACTCGAGCCTCCGGGGGCGCTCGGTCAGAGCACCCGAACACCCGAGCATTGGGGTGCTCGCTCATCACTATTCATAAGTCTTCAAATCAGTTCAACTATCCAGTGGGATAAGATGATCGATACTGCTTGTGAGAGAGTGAAAACACCATGGTCCCATCAAAAAGCTTCATTCACTTTCATGAAGAGTGCTCTCTACAATGTGTTATTCCATTCACAATCCATTTTAGGGATACACACACTTCATAACTCATTCCTATTAAAGTCCTCCATAGTAGGTCCATAGCCCCTCCCACAATACAAGAAGAGGATTGGGCAGCTAAATTGAAATCTGCAGCTATTGGCAGCTGTAAACTTCCTGTAAAAACCAGATATACAGTACCGATGTATGAAACATTTCTATATAGGCAAGTCCTTCTGGCAAATAAGTTAAAAGGGATAGTAATGTTTCCATACCTCCCAACATTTCAAATTGCCAAAGAGGGACACTTGTGTTTTATGTGGTATTGCTGGGGGCGGGGCATTACTGAGAATGTTTGGGCTATTTCATAACCTATTGAGACCTTCTTGTGTAACCTAATAATTGACTTATAACAAGACCAAATAATTTTATTTACACAGACTAGTTTTAAGCACATATACTGACCTTTAACTAAACAACAATGTGAATATTATTACTCTGAAGCAATGTAATACACTTATATACACACCAGACACTCTGTTCTCCTAAAAAAGAGGGACATCAGGGTGGGAAAGAGGGACAGAGTGATTTGGGTCTAAAAAAGGGACCGTCCCTCCTAAAGAGGGACACTTGGGAAGTATGTGTTTCAAAATAAAAGCAGCTCCAATTACTCTTCATAGTATTTGGGCCATGGAGAGTGTTATTTCAATACTGTAGGAGTTGTAGTTCAATAGTAAGTGAATGATAAATGATCCCCCTCCTGCCCCTTTTACTGATGTAACACTACTCACCTCAGAACAGAAAGGGACAATCTTCAATTAGCATAAGGGAAAAACTGTTAAGGGGGGCTGGGTTTTCACTGTTCTCACAGTAAGAAGATTGTCCCTTGCTATGCTCTGTCTGGTCTTAAGACCAGATTCCACATCTGAGGGGAGGTGGCTTACACTAGGTAAAAGGGGCAGGAGGGGGGAACTTTATCATTCAATTACTCTTGAACTACAACTCTGACAGTACTGAAATAACACTCTCCTTGGCCCAAATACTATGAATTTTAATTGGAGCTGCTTTTATTTTGAAACATTACTATCCCTGTAATAGCCACTTTGAACTAAAAGAATAGCTCCCCTTTAACCCTGTGAGTGCCAGTGGGGCATACAGTGTATTGTGAAGCATTTGACTGATGGGAGGTGATGGCAGCTGTAGTCCCAAACGGCTAGAGGTCCAACAATTGACTGACCTAGCTCTAAAGGCAGATAGAAATAGTCAGTAGTATAGCTAAATATTCATTAATCTTGTAATTCCTAGTTCATAATACATAATAGCTGTCTGGCACATTTGTATTTGGTTAATGAGCCTTAGATTGGGCGATATAATTAAGCTATGTAAAGCCCAAAAAAGTGCTAGTCTTCATGTACCAGATGGTTCATGGTGGCCAGTTTAACTCAAAGGGTTAACTCAAAGAGCTAATATTTATATAGAAGTACAAAGTAGGGGTAGCTGCATTGTTCATAATCTTATACAATTATTTATGGCTTTCAATAGAACAACTTACAGATAGGGTTGCCACCTTTTCTTCCAAAAAATACCGGCCATGGCATTCCGTCCATAGACTTAACATTGGACAGAAGCCAATTTTTTTCCCGGCCTGCCAGTAAAATACCGGCTGGGTGGTAACCCTACTTACAGTGAACCTGTCACCTTAACCCTTTAAAGACCGGGAAAATCTGGGGTGGATTGCACTTAAGGACTGGAGCAATTCTGACCTTTTTGACTATATCTTTGTTCAAAAGTGTTTTCCCTCTAAGTCCTTTATTTCACCCATGCAAATTATATTCAGTTTTTTCATGCACAAATAGGCTTTTGTTTTGATACCATACTTGGATGGATAACCCACCATTTATTTTATTAAAATTAAAGAAAACTGTAAAAAAAAAAAAATGAAAAAAACACCATTTTTATTTTTTCTATTGTTATCATTTGGGTGCAATGGGTTTAATTTTTATGGAGAGTGCATGAAAGGTATGACCGGTCATTCATACCTACAAAATGGGCAGTTTTAAGCAGCCACTGTCCTCCCTGGGGTGAAAATCCCCATGTCTCTCTTTCCCACATTTTTTCCTTGAGCTCTCGGTTTCAGCCTGGGCAGCGTGATAGCAGCGTGCAGTGGGGTGCGCTGCTATAATTTAACCCCGTGACGTGCCAGGACCGTCATGGGTCCTTATGGTAAGTTTACCCATGACAGCCCTGGTACGTCATGGGTCGTTAAGGGGTTAAGACAAGTTTAGTTTGTATTCTATGCTAGACAGTTTTCTATAAAATAAATAATTTATGAGAAAATAAAATGAGAAAATAACCTTCATATTTTTGTGTGGTAATACTGGCCCAGCATAGTAACTCATTAGCATAAATTGCCATACTGTGCCACCAACATATAAGGGTTCATTTCTGAAAAACTATTTATATTAAAAAGAAATTGTTAGCACAACATATATAGGAAGTCTTTACTTCTGTTTATAATTAAATAGCTAAAGTAAAAATTATACCATTATTATTATTATTACTCCTGAAGAAGAGACCTGGTTGTCTTGAAATCTTGCATCTTAGAGCCATTCAGTTAGCCAATGAAGTTATCATTTTTACTCTACTAGTCTCCTGCATTTCCTGTGGCTAACATGGCACCATACTTTACCCATAGTTCTTAGCATGGCAGATCCATTGCACTAGTTATTTATAAAGTACAGATCTCAGAACGCAGACATTTGTTTGTTTATTTTTAAAAATCACAATTGAAAAGAACTCTGAGTTTCTGGAACTCTGCATTTGGTGAAGAACAATTAAGTAAAAATGTATTATCAGTTTTGTCAGACTCAATCAATATGGAGGCACATTTACTACATTCAGCCTGTGAGAAACATGCAGAAAAATCTATGACTGACCACATGCAGGTACCGGTGAAACTAACTGAATACAAATTCCACAAACTAGCTGCCTGTTTTTTTTCCAAAAGCTTTATTAAGGAAATAAACAAGAGTAAATACAGAATACACTAACAATACAGTGTAGTGTCTCTTATAACACTTTGAGTGCCAGAGTGGTACGGAACGGATTGCAAAGCAATGCGTACTGTAGCCCTCTGGTATTCAAAGTGTTAAGATCCTGACTATAGTATTTTCTTTAGCTGGGAGGAAGAATACATTTAGGTGGGCTCAGTTGTTCCCATTCATGAAACAAAGATAAATGGTTGGCCTCAAGCATGTAGTATTCTTGTTCAAGCACGTGCACACAGGTACGATATCCTAAAACCTACCAAATAGCCCTTTAAAGGGATAGTAACACTTCGTTTTAACTTTATTTTATTTTGTAGGCATTAAAAAAACATGAAGAATGATATAAGTCTTATCTCTCAAACCTTTATGGTTTATGAGTTATTCACAAGCAAAGTTCCCCTCCCCGCCCCTTTTTCCTAGTGTAAGCCATCTCTTCTCAGATGTCAGTCTGGTTGTATGACAGTACAGATAACAGAAGGGGACAATCTTCTTTGTATTAAAACAATGAAAGCCCTTCCCCCCCTTGACAAGTTTTTCAGCTTTTTCCATTATCTTAATTGAAGATTGTCCCTCTCTGCAGTCTACCTGGGCATCTCCCTTCTTATCTGGCTGAACAGGGGGGGGATACTTTGTTTGTGAATATCTCTTAAACCATAAAGGTTTCAGAGATAAGACTTATATCATTCTTCATGTTTTTTTAATGCCTACAAAATAAAATAAAGTTAAAATGAAGTATTACTATCCCTTTAAAGGGATAGTAATACTTAGTTTTATCTTTATTTTATTTTGTATTCATTAAAAAAACATGAAGAACAATTTAAGTCTTATCTTTCAATTCTTTATGGTTTGAGAGATATTCACAAGCAAAGTTTCCCCTCCTGCCCCTTTTACCTAGTGTAAGCAATCTCTTCTCAGATGTGGAATCCAGTCCATAGACCAGACAGATAACAGAAGGGGACAATCTTCTTCCTATGAGAACAATGAAGGCCCTGCCCCCCTTGACAAGCTTTTCAGGTTTTTCCCTTATCTTAATTGAAGATTGTCCCTCTCTGCAATCTACCTGGGCACCTCCCTTCTGATCTGGCTGAACAGTGTTACATCAGTAAAAGGGCCGGGAGGGGGATACTTTATCATTGAAGTACTCTTGAACTACAACTCTGACATTACTGAAATAACACTCTCCAAAGTCCAAATACTATGATGATTAATTAGAGCGGCTTTTATTATGAAATATTACTATCCCTTTAAGTGCAGGGATCTAATATATATAGAAAAGGGAATAAATCCCTTATATCTATGCCCCAGGACTAGGGGTGAGGGAAATATTTTCCCCCAAAGGGAAAATGGCGAACAACAGCTTTTTTTTTAGTCTTTTGGCATATGGTGTCCCCACACAGTTAACCCTTTGAGTGCCAGACGGCTATGCAATGCATTGTTTTGCACTCAAAGGGTTAATATCCAATATATGCTGGCCAAGAACTTGTGTATATAGTTAAAAAGATACATAGTGCAGGATTTCTGTCTATTTTGTTTTGACAAAAACAAATCAGTCCTCGTGGTGGGACGTCAGGACCTCTCCTGGTGTCCCCCTGGCACTGATCACCTATCCAGTAGGATATTTGATCAATGCGGTGACCAGGAAGGAGATTGCCATCTTCCAATAGTAGCTCCCCCTCAAGCCATTGTTCTATGAATGACCAGTTTGAGTAGGAGACCATCCCTTGCACACTGACAGCAGTTTGACAACCCTGTATGCTAATGCACTTATTAATCTAAAAATCTCACTTTACAGCAATGGAAATTTGAGAGTTGTTATTTGTCGTCTAGAATGTAGTGGGTTTGCTCCATAATTGTTCCTCTTTTGTTTTCTACATACCACGCTTTATGTTTCTTGTGTGTCACTGACTGTGAAGCAAAGCGTCTTACAGATATCGTAAAGATATCATAACCCTTTGAGTGCCAGAGGGGTACGCAATGCATTGAAAAGGAATGCGTTGCGTACCCCTCTGGCACTCAAAGGGTTAAGGAAGTAATGCTCTGCACACCCCTCTGGTCCTTTAAGGGTTAATCAGAGTAAAAACAAAGGTTATTTATCTAACTCTACATGATACAATCATATCAGCACCTCCCAGTTTACTCTTCCATCTTTATTGTATTTATTTAATTTGCAATGATATAGAAATGCACATTTTTTTTAGCTGTTCAGTTACCTGTGAAACTATTATAGCAATTTACAGTATATAATGATAACCTTTTGTCCAATGACAGGGCCTGATGATGTAACTGTTTCCTTATTGGTCAATTATATGACTCCTTCCCTTAGCAGGAGATTGATTATATTCTTATGACATACACATTGTGACAATGAGTTTCTACTGTTCATATCAGTCTCTCTGCATGACGGCTATTTGAACCATAGGATCCTTTCTAACTATATTATAATTCTGTAGAAGTATATGTATGTGTGGATTAGGTATTATTTACAATGTTATTTAATGTTTAGAAAAGCTTTGAAGCACAGCATGGTTTATGGAAGTAGAAAGTACACATACAGACATTACGAAGTGCAAGTCCACATTTAAAATCCTGCTCTCCAGTACACATGCTGCTTAAAAACCCACTTAATAAGCTCCAATACTACCTGGAATATTCCCTTTTTTATTATAAAAGCCTGGATCTTGCTAAACAAAGGATATGACATTGTAAACTAAACTAAGATAAAGCTGACATTGCCTTTCTGCAATAGCTGAAGTACTGTAAATTAATCTCAAATATTGCAAACAACTAATAAGCATTTAAAGGGATAGTAATGTTTCACAAAAAAAAAGAGAAAAAATGGAGGAAATGTGAAGTTCTGAATGTGAGAAATCTAATTGAAGGAAATAGAGACGTATCTGTTGGATACTGAAACCTGCAATGCGTTGGATACCAATCTGGCACTCAGTGGATTAAAGGGATAGTAATGTTTCACAAAAAATCAGCTCCAATTAATCTTCATAGTATTTGGGCCATGGAGAGTATTATTTCAATACTGTCAGAGTTGTAGTTCAAGAGTAATTGAATGATAAAGTATCCTCCTCCCGCCCCTTTTACTGATGTAACACTGCTCATCTCAGAGCAGCAAGACTGTCCGGATGGATCTCAGAGGGGGACAATCTTCAGCGAGCATAAGGAAAAACCTGAAAAAACTGTCAGTGGGGGGGGGGCAGGGTTTTCATTGTTCTGACAGTAAGAAGATTGTCCCTTGCTGTGAGCTGTCTGGTCTGTGGACCAGATTCCACATCTGAGTGGAGGTGGCTTACACTAGGTAAAAGAGGCAGGAGGGGGATATTTTATCATTCAATTACTCTTGAACTACAACTCTGACAGTATTGAAATAACACTCTCCATGGCCCAGATACTATGAAGATTAATTGGAGCTGCTTTTTTTGTGAAACATTACTATCCCTTTAACCCACTGAGTGCCAGAGAGGTATCCAACGCATTGCAGGTTGCAATACCCAACAGATACGTCACTATTTCCTTCAATTAGATTTCTCACATTCAGAACTTCACATTTCCTCCACTTTTTTACTTAACGTACAAATTCTGTTGTATATGACAAATTTCTGTTCCCTCTATACGACACTGGTGAATAGTTTAGCCGCGCCCTTGTCCTGCTCCTTTGCCCGACAATACTTGAGTTGTTTCGTACATAATGGACATTACTAGTTTTTTTGTCTTATATTCTGTAGAAAATATTTTGTTCATGTATTCAGTTTCTTATTTCTGTCGATCATACAACTTTTTTGTCATTATCCATTTGAACATACGGCCTTAGAAGGATTCTTTGCTTCTTCTGTTTTCTATAAATAAACTATGTAGGACATAGGTTAATATGTCCAACAGTAATTTTTTTCTATAAAAACTTATTTGAGTACTTCCTGCGGTGCAAAAATAAGGATACTTCTGTTGTGGAAGATTGTTTATTTAAAAGTTATAAAGGCTCAATGTTTTGCACTCAAAGGGTTAAATGTGGCAAACCTGTCCTCAGTTCCAACTAATATGGAACCCCAGTCATCTGCACTCCTACAGAAAATCATCCAAACAGAAATTCCTCTAGATTCCTAGGTCGCACTTCTTTGGAGAAACTCTGTAGTCCGTTCCAATAAAACTAATAAGCTTATTCAGCATGTTTGTGCTGCTACTAAATGCTGTGTATTGTAGCACGTCACAGGAGGGTTAGGCTTCCTTGTATTCAATAAATTATTCATCAAATTTGGTGGACCACCTCCATGGAAAAATTGACGGCCACTTTACATGGTTCTTTATGCGTTGTTCCACGGAGTTTGGTCCACCTTTTTTTGCAGTTATCTCTTCCAATCCCTCATAACCCTCCCATTCCATAAATTGAGGCCTCTAGGAACTGCAAGGATCAATACATATTAAGTTCCTGACTTACTGTGAGAGGAATCTCCACACTCCTCCTGCCCTTCCCTGCTTTTTCCCACCAGTTTTTCTCCAATTCCTCTTTTCCCTACTAATTTTTAAAATTTTTCTTCTTCATATTACACACCTTTTTGTTTTTCATATATCGATTGTCAAGGAGTTGAAAACGGATGTACGTCATATTGGTGATTGTACCATATGTCATTTAAAAATGCATACTATTTTTCTGATATGATATTATTGTACTATTTTGCAATAAAAATTTAAGTTATGTCCCTGACAGTGATCAATTATATAAGCAAACTGTTAGTCTACTGAAAAGATTAGGGTATAAGTTAAGTAATCAACTACTATAAAGATTTAGAATGAGTAAATACAGGATGTGCATCGATGTTGGAGTTCATCATCCAAGTAAACCCTTTGGCTATCCACTATACAATAAAACAAGTTTCCTATCATGATGGATAGCCACATACATCATTACACTTCTGCTGCTGACCAGTAAAATATGAATAGCATTGATGAGACCCTTTTTTCTTCATTAACCTTTTGTGCACCAGACAATGTGGGGAAGGTTCTCAAGTCTCAGGTTACCCCCAGAACCCATTAGGCATCCTTAGAATTTTGATGTCCACAGCCCTGCAGTAAAAACTGGATCTGGGGGTAGAAGTGTTCAAATGACTCGATTTGCATCATAATGCATGTGGGGTTTATTCTGAAAGGAGGCAGAATGAGACAAGTAGTGGGCGGGCAGGTGGTGGAGTGGGTAAAGCTACCACAGGGTTACTCAAAGAGCTAAGCAGAGAACAAGAGGTCATCCACTGAGACCAGAGGAAAGGTGCTTTAAACTAAAACAAAGGCAGTGATTTATTACAGTAAGGCCAGTAAAGTTATGGAATTCTTTGCTTCTGGATGCTTGCAGATACTGTAATTGCTTTCAAAAAAGTAATGGATACCTATCTAGCACAGAAAAATATTGAGAATTATGACAGTTGATTTCAAAGCAGATAGGATGTTGATCCAGGGAAACATCTGCCTGCCATTTAGAGTCTGGAAGGAATTTGTTACTCACTTGGTGCTTAATTGGCTGCAATTTGTTTTCCTCTGGATGAACAGGGGTGATATGGCATGGGTTGGACTTGATGGATGCATGTTACTGTGTATGTAACTTACCCGGAGAATCACCCCCTGTCCCGGAGACCCAATTATTAAAGCCCTTAAAATGGGTGGCGTGTGAAGAACAGGACATACAAGCTTTTGGCTTGCCTCCAGTTTTCTTACTACATCAGCCTCAGTGAATGTAATTCAACCACAGGGATAACACAATTTGCACTTACTGAGGCCCTAAGATCTGTTCCTTTTGAACTCCTGGCACTGAAATGAAGCCATAACTCTGTCATGCCTTCTTTACTACTTCACCAGGAGAAGCTGAAGCTGCTTAATTTCACCATTGAACTAAACGCTGGGTAAAACCCACATGTATTTCTAATGCGACCTCCTAGCTCCTGTCACATTCCTTGACATTAAATTACAGGACTTCTGTACTTACTGTTTTTCCAGTTAACATCAGTGATGGGCAACTTGAGGCCCTCCATCGGTTGACAGCTGGAGGACCTTAGGTGGCCCAGTTTGAATTAGTGATATTCTAGTGATATCCAGAAAACTTGCACAAGTTTGTAATTGAATGCAGCTTGTGTTATTGTTTACTGAACGCTAAGAGCGGAATGTTCAAAAAGAAAGTGGAGGAGTTCTGGGGCAAATCAATTGCACTAAATAGTAACATAGTAAATTAGGTTGAAAAAAGACACAAGTCCATCAAGATCAACCTTTGCCTCATAACCCAGAGAAATGATAGAATTAAATAGTTTTCCTTTTGCAAAATAAGTTAGTCTTTATCAGACCTTCCTGTTTTGCCAACTATTACACAGTATAACTCTGTATGTTCCCTCTTGAAATAAATGAATCTAATCTTTTCCTAAAAGCATCCATTGTATCTGCCATTACCACACCCTTAGGCAAGGAATTCCAAAATGTAACTGACCGTACTGTAAAAAACCCCTTCCTCTGCTGAAGTTGAAACTTATTTGCTACAAGCACCTTGTTCTTTACTCTCACAAGTGAGTGCTGTCAACTCCTGTTTTGTTGTGTATATTTTTATGATTCCTTAGAATATGTTATAAAACAAATTTCGAAAAATTATGAGATCACATTTGCTTGCAACCAGATGAGTGCCAGAGAGCAAACACATTCTTTTGTCCAGTATTGGAACTCAGTGGGTTAAAGGGATAATAACACTTAATATGTAAAAAACAAATATATTACAAGATGTATCCTTCTGAGTAAAACAAGGGAGCTTCCACTGTTGAGAAGTGTTTTATTCAAAAGTTATTGCAGCTCAATCCTGAATATTTTACGTCCAGTATCTCAGTGTCTTGAAATTATACAGTGGCGCTGTTGCTACATCATCCTATGGAGATTTATGGTCAACTGACCAGATCTGTCCATAGGATGGCATAGCAACAGCGCCCCTGTCCAATTTCAGGCCACTGTGATACTGCACCTAAAATAAAATCAAGTTTGAGTGGTAATAACATTTGAATAAAACACCTCTCAGGAGTAGGGGTACATTTGTTTTACTCAGGAGGATAAACCCTACAATATATATATATATATATATATATATATATATATATATATATATATATATATTTTAACATATTATCCTATATAATAATTCGCTAAGTTGTGTGTAACGCCCAACATGCGCAGTAGACTCTGCTGCGCGATCGGCAGTCATGCTCAGTACAGACTACCCGCGCCGCGGCTGATACAGAGCGGGGCGCCCAGAAGGAGCGTCCAGCTCTGTATCAGCTGTGGCGCGGGCAGTCTCCAGTGCGCGTGACTGCCCCGCGACCGGCTGCCAGAGGCACAGTGGCCCGTGTAACGGACTGTTCAACTAGTTTGTTATATTCTTTTAACTCCTTTGGATGCTAATATTGGAGAACTCTTTTGCCTCCAAGACGTTGAAATGTCAGCATGGATTCTTATTAGGTTGTTAAAGTATCTTTTAGCTATCGATCCCCCACTGAATAAAATTTGTTTAGTCTGACAGCATACTGAAAACAATTGGGATTGCTCACCAGTGCAGAAGGTATTCGCTGCTCAAGGCCAAATGCAAATCAGGTAGTTTGCATGAAGTCCCAATGGTTTTAATTGCTGTAGAAAGACATAACACTAAATTACCCAGCGAATTGTAGATAGAGACAGTCTGCCGCAGTGAATTTTATTCAGCAGGCCATTTTCTAATATTTCTATTGAAAAATGACTCAAGGAAGGTAATTACACATACGCATATATTATTTTTAAAAAATGTGATAATTTATTAAGAAATTACTGGCATTCCTAAATGGTCACGTACAGTTCTGGAGCAAACCACTTGTACTATAGGGGGGTACAAATAAAAATTCTCTACATTCTTTTTTTGGTGTAAATGGAGGTTTTAAAGGGATAGTATTGCCAAGTTTAAAAAAAAGTGAATCTTGTAGGCATTAAAAAATATAATTAAATGCCCCCAGTCCCATCTCTCAAACCTTTATGGTTTGAGAGATATTTGGGACCAAAGTTCCCCCTCCCTCCCCTTTCCCTAACATCAGCGCTCTAGCTGACTGCAGGAGAATCCGATCCCGGGACTGGCGGAGGCTCTTCAGCAGAGCCGAGATCGCGTTATTGAGAAAGAAATCCTTCACTGGTACAGTTTACAAAGTGTGCTTGGTTTGAGGCACACTTGACAAGTGCACCGTCAAGTCATCCCGATCTCCATACCCCTTCCCCCCCACCCTTAATAAAATATCACAGAGGCTATGAAGGTGGGTCAAAGGCCACAGCATTTATTAACATAATTATCATTAACTTAACATTTATTAGCAACATCCTTAATAAATTATAACATCAATATAACATAGACATTGCCATAACAAATATAACATCTTAGTGCTTGTTAGAACATCACACTACTTGACTGGGGGCCATGCCACCATCCGACCCTGCCCTATTCGAACGTGGCACGTAATAACCCACCAGCCGTAATTTCCTGCCTCTTGGGCCCCATGCCCAAGATTCTTAAACCCGTACCATGACCACAACCACCTGGCTTGCCCAGCACGCACCCGATAAGCTGTGACAAAGAATTCCAGCACATCTGGCCACCAACAGGCCCCACACCACCACATGCCCAACACCCCTTGCACCAAAAGGATCCACACCCCAGTGGACGAAAAGGCACGCAGCAGGGGCAGGTGGGTGGGAACTGCTCGCGTGCCGCTCCAGACTGAAGATGGCCACAGGACCACAATCATTTGCGGCCGGAGACTCCTGCTACCTGTCACATCCTCCATTCTTCCTTCCTGTCGGGCCTTGTCATACCCCCTCCGTCTACTACTCCCGGCTCCGGTAGGCTCTTTGTAGACCGTTCCAGTGAAGGATTTCTGGATTCGCTTTTTTTTTAAACTTGCCAATACTATCCCTTTAACACCTTGAGTGCTAAAGAGGTCTCCAACTCATTGCTGGACTTGTTAACTTCATGACAGTTTTTCTGTTTTCTTGAAAGCAAGTTTAGGTTATCTAGATCATCAATGCTGTTGAAAGAGTGTCACTTATTTTTTCCAAAATACATTTTTTTACAGATTTTCACAACTATTTTCATGACCTTTATGTAATTAAAATGGGCTTTTAACTCTTTGAAGGCTAGAGAGGCTCCAACACATTGTAGTTTTTAGAGATTCTTCACAATCTGTGTTATATAAAAACTAATAGAAAAAAAGTACAATAATGTTGTCTAGAATTTTTAGCATTTCATACTTGTTCTTCAATGTCATTTTGTGATATCAAAGTTTAAGTCTACAGTATATTAATTTCCAAAGGTTGCATTAAGCATGAAATATTCTGTTTCACGGGGTTGTTTTAGTCCATTCCAGAGATTACCTATTGTCCTACCTGAGGCCTAATGCAATATTCAGTCCAGCCCTTTTGATCACGTGGTCCTCATTATAGAGCTGCCTCTTCCTTGCAATGGTGCTTGCTCAAAATCTGGCAATGATAACCTTGGACTCTAATCAGAACTGCCACTGTTTGTGAGCAACTCGATGCTAGGGTATTCAACTGCAATGGGATTGGCCCACAAGAACGGTCATGGGTGCCTACTTCTGATGGCCATGCTCTAATGAGGCGATCATGCCTTCCCCTCTAACCCCACTTAAGATCCCTGGAGGTGCATTTTGGGAGTGGGACTGTCGTAGTGTGGTCTGAAGATTACCTGTTGCTCTATCTGTGACCCGATTCAGCGTTCAGTCCAGCTTTTGTGATCACATGGTCTCCTTTATAGAGCCTCCTCTTCCTTGCTATGGTTCTTACTCAGTATCTGAGGTGCTGCCTTTCTGTTCACTTTTAAAAGGTTGCACGCAAAAAAGCTCACGTTAGTACAGAGGACTGCAGAACATAAATGCCTTCTACAGGCTGTCTCAGTACTGTGGTGAACCTCCTACTCCGCTGTGCTGTCCCACTGTTCTCCGGTAATCAGGACCATGTCGCTCTTTGAAACGACACACAGCAGCCTTTACTAGGCAAGAAGGGACATTGGACACTATGCAGCCCCGGCGGCCCGATAGATTACATGGTCCAGATTACCGGGGAACTATGGAGGAAGGGGGACGTTCCATGCTGCATGGGATAGCAGAGCGGAGGAGGTTCCTTCTATGACTTGTCACTGCACTGGGTAGCCACCCTGCCGGACATCCCTGCAGTACTGAAACAGCCTGTAAAAGGCATTTATGCCCTGCAGTCCTCTGCTGTAACTTGAGCTCGATTGCGGTGGAATCTCACGCTTTCATGAGGTGCGAGAGTCTCAGGTCACCATTTTTATCATTGGGACATTGTTAATGCGAGATGTGGTAGCACGCTCTTTTGCGTGCAACCTTTAAAAAGGATACCCTGCCTTTATATGAAGACTTCAGACTCTAATTAGGACTGCCATTATGAGGCACAAGATGCTAGTGTTTCTAGCACCTCACCCTAGCTTCTTGTGGCTTATAGTGGCAGTTCTAATTAGGGTCTGAGGCCATCACAGCAGAGGCTTAACTAGAAGCCACGGGGCCCTGGTGCAAGAATTGCCATGGGCCCCCCTCTGACCTCACTGGCCCCCCTCAACCACATTGGCCACCTCTACATTGCCCCTCAATCTCCACAATGCCCCTCATTCTCCACATTGCCCCTTCATCTCCTCAAGGCCCCCTCTACATTGCCTGTCATTCTCCACACTGCCCCTCATTCTCCACAATGCCCCTTCCACACTGCCCCTCAATCTCCACAATGCCCCTTCCACATTGCCCCTCAATCTCCACATTGCCCCTTCAAAAATGCCTCCATCACAATGCCCCTCATTCTCCACATTGCCCCCATCTACACATTGCCCTTACTGACTCCCCCCCTACCTCGAGTCCCTGGTGATCTAGCAGTGTGCCGAATGAAGCACAGACCTCTGGAACCAAACTCCCGCGCGGTTGTTAGTAATGCAGAGCGCTGGGAGATTATGTCATCTCCCAGCGCTCTGCATTATTAAAGCGCCAGCCGCCGGGAGATCAGCTGTTCAGCGGGCGCGTTGCAAGGTGGTCGCAGCGGGCGGCCAGGCCCCTGAGAGTGACGGGCCCGGTCGCAGGTGCGACCCCTGCGACCCCTATTGTTATGCCACTGCATCACAGCCAGACAGCTCCTCAGATTTGTGGAAGCACCATTTCAAGGAAAAATCAGCTCTATAAAGGACACCATGTGATCACATGATCTGGATTGAACACTGCATCAGGCTGCAGGTGGGCAATAAGGCTAGACTATGACAAGGGTATACCATTTAAGAAAATATACAGTTTTGTAGTAAAATTTTGCTTAAGAATCAGGATGTTATTAAAGAGCAACAAACATGAAAAAATACAAGTACATTTGCTACAGTAAGGTAATTTACTAGCAACACTAACAGCTCTGAACATGTGGGTCAACTCCAAACTTATTGTCCTACTACCTGCAAAATCTGGTAACCTAGGGAAGATGTATAAAAAGCCTTCTTAGTGTGTGTTTAACCCCTTAAGGACCGGCGAGCACACTCGCGGCCAGCACTTGAGGACCACTGGGGTTTTTTTTCTGGTTCAGGGCCTCCTGCGCCGGGAGCCCTAAACTCCGTGACGTACCAGGACCGTCACTGGCCGTCGAGTGCCGGACCACTGTGACGGTCCTGGCACAGCAATGGTCCTTAAGGTGTTAAAGGAATAGTAATACTTTGTTTTATCTTTATTTTATTTTGTAGGCATTAAAAAACATGAAGAACAATATAAATCTTATCTCTCAAACCTTTATGGTTTAAGAGATATTCACAAGCAAAGTTTCCCCTCCCGCCCCTTTTTAGCCATCTCTTCTCAGATGTGGAATGCAGTCCATAGACCAGACAGATAACAGCAGGGGACAATCTTCTTCCTATGAGAACAATGAAAGCCCTGCCCCCCTTGACAAGCTTTTCAGGTTTTTCCCTTATCTTAATTGAAGATTGTCCCTCTCTGCAATCTACCTGGGCACCTCCCTTCTGCTCTGGCTGAGCAGTGTTACATCATTAAAAGGGGCGGGAGGGGGATACTTTATCATTGAATTACTCTTGAACTACAACTCTGACAGAATTGAAATAACACTCTCCAAAGACCAAATACTTTGATGATTAATTAGAGCTGCTATTATTATGAAACATTTCTATCCCTTTTAGAATTGTCTTTAACATTCACAATGACAGGACCTATTTATAAAGAGGTAAAGTTTATAATTATGTGTATCTAAGAATATTCTGAGAAAATTTGCGGAAAAATTCACACCTGCAAATATTTTTGTCGCATACATAGCTGTCACTATATACTTCCAGTAAGACCAGGTTGTTCTTGGCATCGATATCTAGCCAATGAGAGTGCTCCAGCTTACTGACAGACCAGTAGGGAGGAGGATCTCTCCTGCATTCTCATCGGCAAGATGGTGCCGATCAGAATGAGGAGAAGAGGGAAAAAGTTAACCCTCAAACTTCATTTCTATTGTTTTTTTTTAAAAAAACAAAACCCAGCACAGTTACAATCGGTATAGTAAGTGGATTAAAGCAAACTTGTGCTTAGGTGAAAGTTCCGCCTTAAGTGAGACCTGAAGGTATAGAGAGAAGTTCACTGGTGCAGGCTGAGAGGTAAAGTGTCACACAGATACGGAGCAATGAGGGAAAAGGGTTTCATACAAGACTGAGCTGTAGTTACAAATTGAGCTGATCATAAGGGGTGAGATGGACTGTTGTGAGAGAGCAGCATGGAGATGTTGGAGGATATATAAGAGAGGAGGGCCTTGAATGAGAGAAGCTGAATTTGATGTGATATACAGAGTTTGATGGGCAACCATTGAAGAGATCAGATAATTTCCAGAGGCAGGCCATTCAGGGTTTCAGTATCAAGGCCTTTCAGGAGAATTTTTAGGTTCTTTCAATATGTATTCTGATATTCAGGCAGGAACATTTTAGCAGGAAAATTAGCCTTATTCTGGAGTGATACTTTCCATGGTGCAACAATGTAGTTAATACAAAACTGTTTTCAGCAAAAGTTTTCAGGAAAAATGTCTCATTGGGAGAACAATTTGGCTCACATGGAACCAAGGCCAAATCTGTCTCTTGGCAATCTGTGTTTCCATTTTGTCAGCAGCACATTCAAAACATAACAGTGTCAATCGCCATTATTATCAGTGACACATTGTGCATCTTTGGCTATTTTGAGCTTTTATTTCTGACCTTTTGTGTGCTTTATGTGTTGAATAATGGATTTAATGCAAATAGTTAATTCAGAAAGTCTATTAGATCAAATAGCATAATTGTAAGTGAAAGCTGAATAAATCATATTTTGAGACTCAGATGTGATATTATTTTCTTTACAAGCATATGTTTTTATTTTGATCTTTAGTATAATGACATTTTCTGACCCACAATGCTTTCCATAAATTGACTAAATCCTACCTTAATGACAATTTACAGCAGATAAGTATATGTGTAGATGGATTCTTGTTCAGGGAATTCATTAGAGTGTCAGGTTAATAAAGCTTGATAGGATTGCGTTTAGGAGGAGGAATGGAAACATTGTTGCTAAAATAGAATATGATATAAAAAAAGCTACATTTTAACCCTTTGAGTACTAGAGGGGTGCTCAATGCGTTGCAAAGCAATGCACTGGGCACCCCTCTGGCGTTCAAAGGGTTACTCATAATAATAAGGAAGAACAAGCACATCTGTACTCTGTGACATGCATATATATGTCACAAATAGCCCTTCTGCTGTTATTACAAGTATAATTTCATTCATGGGAGTTGTAAATGGCTACAGCCTGTCCATCTGTCCTTCATTGCCTTCATTATAAGGTAGGCAGTGTTCAGTACTCCAGCTATCAGGGACTAGAACGCCCATCAAATTCAGCCATCCTAGTCTCCAAAAATCAAAAACTACCTACCCCGTCTCTGTCAGATCAGAGGGAGGCAGATAGGTGGTAGCCCAATAAATGAGAAATATTGGGCTACTGCATGTTTACTTTAGCAATAAGGGAAAGTGTGTAGCTACTCTGAGTCCACTGGTAGAAGAGGTCACTGCAGTCACGGAGAAGCTGGCTGTCATACAACACAGTATGATGCACATCATTTGAGGCACACATTACAGTCTGATGAAAGTGTGAAGCCAGGTGAAAAATCTCAGCAGGATGTGAAGATGGGTGTGAAAACTCATTATTTTGTCAGATTACTATATTGCATTGTGTTAAAATGAGTATACAACATTCTATGAAGCTAAATATTAGCTCAGAAATATAAGTTGTTCTAAGCTTTGATAATGGGGGAAAACTGTTCAATGATTCTCCATCCCCATTGAATGCTACAGAGGTCTCTAATGCTATGCAAAGGGAACTCAGTGGTTTATACTTTGCCCAGGGCTGGGCGGTTGTTTAAATCATCCCTGGACGCTGCTATTATGCTTATGTCATTACACTCAGGGTCCCGCCCCGTCATCGTCTTTTTGCTGATAGATTTTATCCATCAGCGTTGATTTTTGGATACCGAGTCTTGAGCCTCATTACTCCATCTTCTCGGGTTGGGTTTGTAGTCGCAGGTTTGGATTCTTCTTGGTCTGTGTTGACTTGTCACAGTTGGGAACACTCAGGGTCAAACTATCGTAAGCAAGATAAATTGTCATTATCCCTACCCATGACCATGCCCCACTCCTCACATGGCCACCACCCACCCGTCACCTGACCCCCTGCCTCTACACCATTGTCATATAACATTCCTCTTAGCCTAAGAGTAACTAAGAAAAGGAGAAATAGGAGCATGCTAACGATAAGTGGAAAGGTATAACATATAACACTCACACATAAATGTCCTGTGAGACAGTGAGGCACAGTGTTTATAATGAATTTAGAATTTACTAAATAAAATATAGATACACAATACTGAACAACATTCAATACATAAAAACACTATATCCACACCAAGCAGAACACTGTAATGTCCAAGATGGAAATGTCCTGCAATATGCAAAGAGTCCTCTGAAGATTCTAATGTCTACAGTAGTGTTGAGCGAGCGTGCTCGGCCGATGCTCGGATCGGCTCGAGCATCGCTCTGCTCGGCACATGGCGGTACTCGTACGAGTACCGCCATGTGCTCGCCCGACATGTTCGGGTGAAGAGGATCTGTGCCGGAAGAGGCACAGATCCGAAGACGCTCCGCTGGACCACCAGGGAATGGAGGTACGGGGGCATTGCGGAGATGAAGGGGGCATTGCGGAGATGAAGGGGGACATTGTGGAAGAGGGGCATAGACTCTATGCCCCTCTTCCACAATGTCCCCCTTCATCTCCGCTATGCCCGTCTTCCACAATGTGCCCCTTCATCTCCGCTATGCCCCTCTTCCACAATGTCCCCCTTCATCTCCTATGCCATAGAGGAGATGAAGGGGGACATTGTGGAAGAGGGGCATAGCGGAGATGAAGGGGGACATTGTGGAAGAGGGGCATAGACTCTATGCCCCTCTTCCACAATGTCCCCCTTCATCTCCGCTATGCCCCTCTTCCACAATGTCCCCCTTCATCTCCGCTATGGCATAGGAGATGAAGGGGGACATTGTGGAAGAGGGGCATAGCGGAGATGAAGGGGGACATTGACCAGGCACCCTCCGCTCATCAGAGCAGGGGGTGCCTGGTTTAATGCTCGAGTGCTCCCATTCATTTGAATGGGGCTCGGGTGCTCGGCCGAGCACTCGAGCATCAGGGGGTGCTCGGTCAGAGCACCCGAGCACCCGAGCATCGGGGTGCTCGCTCATCCCTAGTCTACAGCAATAGCATACTTTTCCCGACAATAATAAGGTACATATGTGATACCATTCCTGAAGCGTCAGTGAGTGCCTGTGTAAAGTGTTGTCTCTCCACCTGTAGAGGGCTGCTGGAGGATATATTGCTCCAGTACACTGCACTGCTGTTGGACATCCAATTGTCCAGGAATATGACTCCCATCATCCACACCTAGCCAAAAGCTGATCGCGGATGAGGGCAGTTCTAATTACCAACAGCTGAGGTCCAACGATTTATTAGCCCGCCTTAGACTATAACATACAAAAAAAGTGGCCTGTACAGAGGAACATAAACTGGCTAAATTATTAAATAAACTGGACAGTAAAATGTAATTATGTAGGGAGGAAGGGTTTTATAATTTAAGTATTTTATCAGTTACCCCTAAAATTGCAAAATGACTAATAATAAAAAAAGATGATAATAATAATAATGATTAAAAGGGGGCCTACAACCAAGTTAGCATCTCCGAGAGCTGAAAAAATAAATATATTAAAATGTATTATATTGCAGGTGTCATCCATAGATTGGTAACTTTTGTACCTCGGATAACTAACAATCACAGTTAATATGAAGGTAAATTAGAAATATAAATGGTGTGACTAAAACTTACAGATTTCCCAGTGTACCTCAGCTCAATCATTAGGACAAAACGAACCCACTGATAAAACTGGTTGGGGGACCTACAATCCATGTTTGCAGCTCACCTTCTCAATGTGTTGGTAGCAGCATTATTTCCAAGTATTAGATAGAGATGCGTTCATCTCCTGAAGAAACACTCATTCAGTGAAACATGTTTCAGGAATTGCAAAACAGCAAAATATATCCGTAAGGTGATTTTACTTCTACGTTTACTCCTCTCTGGTAATAACTGTCTTCAAGAAGAAAGAACAAAAAAGTGACATGTATCATCTGAAGTCACATTTCCATAACATTTACAAATGGAAATTGCTTTCTACATCTAGCTAAATAAATAAATAATTATAAACAAACCGAGGGGTAGGTGGAAGCACTTGGTCTGACAGGATTATAAGTTGCGCATTCGGAGCATCCTGCTCTGTATCAGCCTGGTCATGGGCAGTCTCTACTGAGCATGACTGCGTCGTTACACACGTTTTAGCGAATTATTATTTAGGATATATATAATATAAGACATGTGAGTGCTTGCCTTTCCCCACGTTGTATGTGTGTGTGTATTTTATATATTCTCTCTCTCTCTCTCTCTCTCTCTCTCTACATATATATATATATATATATGTATGTGTGTGTGTGTGTGTGTGTAATATATAAAATGCGTGTGCGTGCGTGTGTTGGAGGACTGTCTGGACACCAGGTGGCGCTATTGATAACACTTTATATTCATGTACTGCGTAAGAACAAATATAACTTTGTGAAAAGTATCTGGTATTACCCTTGTTATACTCAGTAGAGGAAGCCTTATAAAATAGTTTTTTTCTCATAATAACATTTTTATGTTATTTCAAGGTATGGCAGCTTATATATCTGTAAATCGTAAAATGAATCCTTTCATATAAGTAACTTATGATGATAATAAGACTTTGTAGTATAACAGTGTAATTAGTCAGAGTAAGGCTGATGTATGAAGAAACTTTAGTAATTTGGGGCAAACTAACGCCACCATTAGGGAGAAGTAAAAATGTATGTTGATTTAAATAGGTCTCTTCACATGTTGGGGGATTCAATTATTATCATTGATTTCAATGCAATGAAAAGCGGAGAAAAAAAAAGGAACATTGCCCTTTGAGGGCCGTATGTTCAAAAGAAAAATGGAGGCGTTCTGGGACATACCATTTCACTATAGGGAAGAACTAAAGATTCCAAATATTTCTATTGATTAAAATGGGGATCTTAACCTCTTGAATGCTAGAAAGGTCTCCAACGCATTGCTTTGCAATGCACTGGAGACCTTTCTAGCATTCAAGGGGTTAAAACCCCAATTTAAAATTAATGGGAATTTTTAGTTCTCCCCTATAGTGCAACTGGTTTGCCCCAGAACTCCCACATTCCTCATTTGAACATACGGCTCTTAGTGGGAATTCCAGTGGAAGGCAGGGGAGTGTTATTTCAATACTGTCAGAGTTGTAGTTCAAGAGTAATTGAATGATAAAGTATCCTCCTCCTGCCCATTTTACTGATGTAACACTACTCACCTCAGAGCAGCAAGACTGTCCTGATGGATTGTAGAGAGGGACAATCTTCAGTGAGCATAAAGGAAAATCCTGAAATACCTGTCAAGGGGGGCAGGGTTTTCCTTATGCTCACAGTAAGAAGATTGTCCCTCGCTGTGATCTGTCTGGTCCCAGGACCAGATTCCACATCTGAGAGGAGGTGGCTTACACTAGGTAAAAGGGGCAGGGAGAATACTTTATCATTCAATTACTCTTGAACTACAACTCTGACAGTACTGAAATAACACTCTCCATGGCCCAAATACTATGAAGATTAATTGGAGCTGCTGTTTTTGTGAAACATTACTATCTCTTTAAATCCCCATTTAATCTTTGGGATATTTTATGTCCCCTGTGGTGAAGTTGCTTTGCTCCAGAATTGCTCCAGTTCTTAGTCGGTTTGAACAATAACTGTAGGAGTAAATGTCCAAGAATGTCATTCATTAGGAAAGATTTACTCTCTTTGATAGCAGAGATGCATTGGAGACAAGTCTAGCATCTAAGGGGTTACATGCAATGAAATCTGTTGTCAACATAATTACCTTGCTTCTCACCCTCTGAATAGGGACCCGGGAAAGTAGAATAATGGGCAGTTGTTAGTCATGACATACTCTTTTTATCTTAAAACCATTGACTAGAGAACATTTTTGTTGAATCATATAGGAGGTTTGACAAGTGTGTCTTGTGCAATTGCAGCACCGTGTTTAGTGTAAAGGAAATAGCTTAATGCCGGCACAGCTGAAAAGAGCTTTCAGAAGCTGCAGCACAAAGTAAATCTACCAAGAGCTCTCATGTTGTTCCATTGAATATGCCAAGAAAACCTACTTCTCACAGTGAACAAAACCTGCAATGTTGGCCATCAAAACAAACTCTAATCACACAGACTCTTTCCCCTATAATTTCCTGTTAAATCTTGAAGGCATTGCACTAGATTCCCCTTCAGTACTCAGTAATTTGTAATACAATTTTTAGTAGGAGTGTATTGGGGTCGCCAACCCATTTTAATGTTTTATACTGACAGTGTTGAGAAATTTACAGGAAACCACATTTTACGGTTTTCTGTGACGCACCATTTTAATCCATCCACAGTCCCTCTGGCATGAAGAATATTGCCAAAATGATGTCTGTGTTCACGGGTGGGACATTCTCGCTGAAATTGTGTGGTAAAAAAGAGATATTTTGATGGTGTTTTACATGCTTTTTACACATGATTTTGTACCAAGGATTATTTTATGCCAAAATCCCTTGCTCTTATATAAACAAAGCCTCAATGAGAATTCAGCTGCCTGAGATATTTGTGTGATTCCATTGAGATGCTATTGAAATACGTGTAAAAAATATGCAGGTGTGTTAATGCACACAATAAGATTTACTTAAAAATAATCCCAATATTCTAATCATCCCATAACATTTTGCTTAGTTTAGTGTACATTAAGTTACCTACAACTTACACTACCCTAAATGCTACAGCAGTGGTTACCAGTAGGCATGTCATGTCACATTTATGCATCATTGCTCTAAGCCAGCACTGTGAAGCTAAGAGACAGCAATTGTTCTATTGGAAATCAATGTCAGCACGCACTGTGGCAATTCATAAACACTTAAAAACAACAACAACAAAAACGTATAAACATGTCACTGTTATTGGTACAGTTTGTTCCTATGAAGTACTGACCCACAAAGCATGTGACTGACATTAGTACAGAGAGACTGGCAATTTATTTGTCAAGAGGATGTTGACAGGTTATATTAGAAAAGTGTGCCACCTGGGATAAAATGGGCATACCTAGTACAGACTGAACGGATTTTTTTGTCTTTTAAGAGCAACAGAGGGGAATGGAGGTAGAGGGAGAGAAAAGCTGGAAAGGTGGAGGAAGGGGATGGAGAGTGGAAAAGATTAAAGGGGATGGAGGAAGAAACCAGAAAGAGGGGAGGAGGGAGTAGCTGAAAAGAGCGATAGGCTCCGGCCTGGAGGGGCTAGCTAGAAAGTAGGGAGGGAAAGGCAGAAACTGGAGAAGCTAGAAAGAGGGAGGCAGAAACAGGATAGAGGAAAGGATGAATATAGTAGCTGGAAAGAGGGATAGGAGGAAGGAGAAGCTGGAAAGAGAGATAGAAGGAAGGAGAAGCTGGAAAGAGGGAAATCGAGGTGGTAGGTTGAAAGAGGGATAGAGTAAGGGGTAAAGAAGCTGGAAAAGGGGACTAAAGGAAGGATGGAGTAACTGGAAACGGGGAAGAGATTTTGGAGGGAGTAGCGGAGAAAGGAAAAAGGGGTGGCACTAGCTGGAAAAAGGGAAGAAGGAATGGAGAGAGGGTGAGATGGAGTGTGGGATACTAGAAGAGGGAAGGAGGGACGGAGATGCTGGAAAGAGGGACCCTGAAACTCAAGGCTTTGACTCAAATCCCAGAATCTCAGAGTGGAAAAAGCTGTCAAGGAAGGGAGTCCACTGTTATGTACTATATGATCTGCACCAATCGCTTGCTTCTTTAGTTATTTCTATCAGGCTGAGAGAGAGCGAGTAGTCTTGCCTGCCTTATGTGTGTGCAAGCTGTGACATCTCTAACTTGTTGCTAGCTGAAGATTTCTTGAGGTCTAATGGGAGCACCTCTGTGCTAGTGCAAGCTGGAGTATATCACCTACAATGTACATTATGTGGTCTCATATTTCAAAGATATCACAGTGATTTCCTTTTTAAAGTTTCCGGGTATGGAGGGAAGGAAAGACGATGAAGCTTAAAGGGATAGTAATACTTCATTTTAACTTTATTTTATTTTGTAGGCATTAAAAAAACATGAAGAATGATATAAGTCTTATCTCTCAAACCTTTATGGTTTATGAGATATTCACAAGCAAAGTTCCCCTCCCCGCCCCTTTTACCTAGTGTAAGCCATCTCTTCTCAGATGTGAGTCTGGTTGTAAGACCAGACAGATAACAGAAGGGGACAATTTTCTTTGTATGAAAACAATGAAAGCCCTTCCCCCCTTGACAAGTTTTTCAGCTTTTTCCCTTATCTTAATTGAAGATTGTCCCTCTCTGCAGTCTACCTGGGCATCTCCCTTCTGATCTGGTTGAACGGGGGGGGGATACTTTGTTTGTGAATATCTCTTAAACCATAAAGGTTTCAGAGATAAGACATATCATTCTTCATGTTTTTTTAATGCCTACAAAATAAAATAAAGTTAAAATGAAGTATTACTATCCCTTTAAGAAGAAAATGGGAGAAATGGAGTGAGAGTGAAGCTGAAAAAGTGGCAGAGAGAAGCGGAAAGAATGAGGGCTGGAGGAAGGAAGAAGTTAGGGATTGAAATCAAAGGATTAAAGATACTTCTATCTTACCATGTCTTCCTAGCAGTAGGGACCACATTCCCCTGATCTGGCTTCCAGCGTTAGTGCTCCCCAATCCTTCATGCTCTCAACTGCAGGCAAATAGTGATGACATCATCACAGCGTGTCTGCACCATCTAATGTGGGTGATGAAGGAGCTAGCGGTTAATTCAGTGCTGTGATGCTGTGACAGATGGGGGCAACAGGTGATCTTGCTATTGCTGTTTGTGGGAAGCTATGGTCAGGGATCAAAAGCTTTACATAGATAACAATATAAAAAAGTGTACTTTTGTGTTTTGGTCAACAGATTTGAGAAACATTCAAATTAATTTAAAGATATGTTTTTGATTCCCCCGTGGTGATGTCACTTTCATTCTCTGCGTTGCATGCTATATAAATAATCTTATGTGCATATTGTGCCCGGTATAGAGGAGACGTGACTTAACCTGAGGTATTAAGAATACTTTAGTTATACATTACATATTGTGCAAGTTCATGATAGGTAGAGTCAAACTGACTATAATTGTTATTATCTTTTTATTCAATTTCAATTTTCTTTTTAACTTTATACTTTTTCCTTATAGTAAGCACCCTGGATCTCAGTTTCCAGAGCCTTTTCTGGTCAATAACTGGCACTTTGGTGTGCCACGGACATCAACTTAGGGTGCCCCGTATATTCTATGAAGATTTTAACGAAAATGTGAATTTTGACTTTTAAATAAATTGTTAATTGTGAGACCTAATAATTATATTTATCTATTGCAGTCTTCATTATGCCCTTGGTAAATTACATTAAATATGTGAGGGGTGCCCTGAAAGTTCTAGATTGAGTGTTAGGGGTGCCTCGAGCAAATTAAAATTGAAAACCTCATAAAACAGGATGTAACGAAATATTATACTCTCCCTACAGCACTGAATGCTCTGTGTGATGTAATACAATGTAACATTGTCTCTGCAGCACTGAATGCTCTGTGTGATGTAATACAATGTTACAGTCTCCCTGCATTACTGGTCTCTCTGTGTAATATAATACAATGTTACACTGTCTGTTCAGCACTGAATGATCTGTGTGATGTAATACAATGTTACAGTCTCTCTGCAGTGCTGAATGCACTGTGTGATGTAATACAATGTTATAGTCTCTCTGCAGTACTGAATGTTCTGTGTGATGTAATACAATGGTACAGTCTCTCTGCAGCACTGAATGCTCTGTGTGATGTAATACATTGTTATAGTCTCTCTACAGCACTGAATGTTCTGTGTGATGTAATACAATGTTACAGTCTCTCTGCAGTACTGAATGCCCTATGTAATGTAATACAATGTTATAGTCTCTCTCTGCAGCACTGAATGCTCTGTGTGATGTAATACAATGTTACAGTCTCTCTGCAGCACTGAATGCTCTGTGGGATGTAATACAATGTTACAGTCTCTCTGCAGTACTGAATGCTCTGTGTGATGTAATACAATGTTACAGTCTATCTGTAGCACTGAAAGCTCAGTGTGATGCAATACAATGTTACAGTCTTTCTGCAGCACTGAAAGCTCTGTGTTCTGTAATACAGCGTTACAGTCTGTCTGCAATACTGAATGCTCTATGTGATGTAATGCATTGTTACACTCTCCCTGTAGTACTGAATTTTCTGTGTGATGTAATACAATGTTACAGTCTCTCTGCAGCACTGAATGCTCTGTGTGATGTAATACAATGTTACAGTCTCTCTGCAGCACTGAATGTTCTGTGTGATGTAATACAATGTTACAGTCTCTCTGCAGCACTGAATGCTCTGTGTGATGTAATACAATTTTACAAAATTGAAAAAAAAATTTTTTTTATAGGTTTTCCTGTGCTGTTTTGTGCTCGGTTAACCCTTTGAGTGCCAGAGGGGTATGCAACGCATTGCAAACCAATGTATTGCATACCCCTCTGGTACTCAAAGGGTTAATTAATTTTTACCATGGACTGGATAAAAAAAGATATGAACGGTCATTCATACCTCCCAAATGTCCCTTTTTAGGGGGAGTACTGTCCTTCTGAGGTGAAAATCCCAATGTCCCACTCTTTAGAGATCCGACTTTGTGGTGTGCGTGTAACTATGTATCACATTGTTTCATTTTAAATAACTCACATGAATGTTTGTGTAAAGGGGAACTTTCACATGTAAAAAAAACTTTGGGCCAGGTGCTTAATTATTAAATTATTATTATTATATTAGGATTTATGTTTTTTTTATTATTATTTTACTTACTATCTTAAAGTGTTAGTAATGTCCCTGAAAATAATATAGTTTTGTAGTGCTTAAAAAAATGCAACTATATGCAACAAATTCTGTCTCTCAAACCGCTGTGGTTTGAGAGATATCCTCTGCTGAAGTTTCCCTTCTCTTGCTGTCAGCTGTAAAGCTGACAGCAGGAGATCCATGTCAGCCGACATGAGGAGGCTTTTCAGCAGAGCCGAAATCGTGTTATTTAAAAGGAATTACTTCATTGGAACGGTCTACAAAGTGTACTTGCAAACCAGGCACACTTTGTAGACCTTTCCAAAGAAGTAATTTGTTTTAAATAATGAGATTGTGGCTCTGCTGCAGAGCCGCCAGTTGGTCCCTGGACAGGATTCCCCTGCAGTCAGCACAGCGCTGACGTCAGGGAAAGGGGGGGGAGGGGGGGACTTTGAATATGAATATCTATCAAACCATAGCAGTTTGAGAGATAGGATTTGTTGCCTATAGATTAATTTTTTAAGCACTGCAAAATTATAAAGATTTTTTCAGGGACATTATTAAAACTTTAAGATATGCAGACTTCAATCTGTGTACTTCCGCATTCTGCATCACACTCCGTTTACCATTATACTGAGCTTGCTGTAACAATAGACCAAATAAACACTGCTATGAAGGGAAACATGAATGTGTTCCCTGGGACAGTTGGGAGGGAGGTGGGAGGAGAATTACAGCACTGGGAAGTCCTGCACCGCTGTGCCAAAGATTCAGTGTGCCACAGAATGTGAAGTGCACAGACTGCACTCTGCATACCTTAACACAAGTAAAATAAAAAAACATGAATCCTAATATAATATTAATAACTTAATCATCTGGCCAAAAGTTTCTTACTTATGAAATGTCCCATTTAAACATCAATATTTGTGCTTAGAATTGGTCCGTGTAAATATTATGCTTTGGTCTTGATCTAAATCATTAATTTAGTTACACAAAGGGGTGGCAATAGGTCATCAAGTGACCTACAACTCGTCCTGCCCCCAGCACCACTAATTTGATTAAAATTGCTCCCATCTTTTGCCTTTTTCTTTACTTGAGCTCTTTTCTCTGCTTCTCTCTTCCTCATGATCACTGTGTTGAAGCGAGAGGTAGAGAACACTGAGAAAGGCAATGTACAATATACATTCTCTTTGTCACTGGCTCAGCTGAAACATGTCATCGATGAAGCTGTGATCACTAGTGTTGAGCGAGCACCACGATCATAGTGCATTGGTTCCAAAGAATAATATAAGAACTGGAGAAGTTATCTCCATTTTATAACCTCTTTATCACACCTCAGTGCATCTCCCCCCAAGAACTCTTAACCCTTTGAATGCCAGAGGGGTATGCAACGCATTGCTTTGCAATGTGTTGTTTACCCCTCTGGCACTCAAAGGGTTAAGGCCATATGTTCAGAAGAAAAAGTGGAGGTGTTCAGGGGTAAACTATTTGCGCTATAGGGAGAAACCAAAAGTTCCCGTTGACTTAAATGGTGATTTTAACCCTTGAGTGCATCACAATGCATTGATGACCTCTAATATTCAAGGGTTGAAATCCCCATTTAAATAAATGGCAATTTTTGGAATTTTTAGTTTAAAGGGATAGTAATACTTTATTATTAGTATTCCCCCATATTGTAGATATTTGCAAAATAATTTAATAGCCCCCAGGTTCATCTCTCAAACCTTTATGGTTTGAGAGATAACCGAAGGCAAAGTTCCCCCCTCCCTCCCCCTTCCCTGAAGTTAGCGTTGTGCTGACTGCAGGGATATCCGGTCTGACTTTCATCAGGCGGCTCTGCAGCAGAGCCGCAATTGCATTAGTGATAAAGAATTATTTCACTGAAACGGTCTTCTACATTTGCTTGCAAACCAAGCAGATGTAGAAGACCGTTTCAGTGAAATAAGTCTTTTTCACTAACGCGATCCCGGCTCAGCTGCAGAGCCACAAGCCTGTCATACGACAGACTTCCCCTGTAGTCAGTACAACGCTGACTTCAGGGAAGGAGGAGGGAGGGGGGAACTTTGCAAAGGGTTAAGGCCATATGTTCAAAAGAAAAAGTGGAGGCGTTCAGGGGCAAACCATTTGCGCTATAGGGACAAACCAAAAGTTCCCATTGACTTAAATGGTGATTTTAACGCCTTGAGTGCATCACAATGCATTGAAGAACTCTAATATTCAAGGGTTGAAATCCCCATTTAAATAAATGGCAATTTTTGTAATTTTTAGTTTAAAGGGATAGTAATACTTTCATCAGGCGGCTCTGCAGCAGAGCCGCAATCGCATTAGTGATAAAGAATTATTTCACTGAAACGGTCTTCTACGTGTGCTTGCAAACCAAGCACAAACTAAGCGCATGTAGAAGACCGTTTCAGTGAAATAATTCTTTTTCACTAACGCGATCTCGGCTCTGCTGCAGAGCCACAAGCCTGTCGTACGACAGACTTCCCCTGCAGTCAGTACAACTCTGACTTCAGGGAAGGGGGAGGGAGGGGGGAACTTTGCCTTCTGTTATCCCTCAAACCATAAAGGTTTGAGAGTTGAGAGATGAACCTGGGGGCTATTAAATTATTTTGCAATTATCTACAATATTGGGGATAGTAATAATAAAGTATTACTATCCCTTTAAAGGGATAGTAATACTTAGTTTTATCTTTATTTATTTTGTAGGCATTAAAAAAACATGAAGAACGATATAAGTCTTATCTCTCAAACCTTTATGGTTTGCGAGATATTTACAAGCAAAGTTTCCCCTCACTGACCAAAACGGTCAAGTCTGCCATCTAGCTGTCAGATTTGGAATCCGGTCGTGGACTGGCCATGGCTCTACAGCAGAGCCGAGATTGAGAGATATAAGAAGAACTACTTCATTTGAATAGTCTACATAGTGTTCCTGGTTAGCAAGCACACTTTTTAGACCCTTCCAATGAAATAGTTATTTTTATATCTTGCGATCTCGGCTCTGCTGAAGAGCCACCGGTTGATCTGCGGACCGGATTCCAAATCTAACAGTTAGATGCCAGCCATGACCGTTTCGGACAGTGAGGGAAAACTTTCCTTTTGAATATCTCTCAAACCATAAAGGTTTCAGAGATAAGACTTATATCGTTCTTCATGTTTTTTTAATGCCTACAAAACAAAATAAAGATAAAATGAAGTATTACTATCCCTTTAACTGGTTTGCCCAGAACTCCTCCACTTTTTCTTTGAACAAACGGCTCTTAGTCATGCAAGTTTATTTTTTCATCTCCGGCAACAATTGAATTGAAGTTAGATTTTGTTCCTGTTGAAATCTCTGCATAATGATTAGTGAGGCATTCTTACGGCAGGTATGAAATGGCGGAACTCATTAGTGAGCTATTGAAAAAATGTTTTGCCTTCTTCAGAGCCAAATGCAAAGATTTTTGTACCTTGATTAAGATAGACAGCTTCCACACATTTTTCAAAAAGTGCCTATCAATTTTCTCTCAAACAGCAGTGAAATTCAGCACAGATTGCTGCCATAGTCAAAAATGCTAATTCATTTGCTAACTCTGAATCTGTCCCCGCAGTGTAATTGTGTTTTTCAGAATTGCATTAGAAGCGCCTTGCTGATGCTGTGAGCTTCCAAATATTGTTATAACTTCAGACTTTGCCAGATTGGTTCGTATGCTAGAGCTGATTTAAAATGTCAATGAATAAAAATGAGTTGTGCACTAAAAAAGTAGAATTTAAAATGTTGAATTAAAATAAAACAAAGACCATCTCTTTGGTAATTTAAAAAAGCATGTAAATGTATGATAAATGTGACCTATTTTTTCAGAAAATATCTGTCATGGACAAAGCCTAAGTATTGTAGCTCTGTGACTTGTTTTTCAGTGGATAAAGCATTATATTTAATACTAGTTGAAGAGCCTGTTACACGGGCCACAGTGCCACTGCCAGCCTGACGCGGGGCAGTTATGCGCAGTAGAGACCAGGGGAGGGCTGGCAATTTGTGGCCCAGGGGGCAAATGCATTCAAGTGGCCCATTTCTATTATCGTTCCAGGCCACTGTTACAGCACACCCCCTTTTGTTAATTTTAAAATTGGTATTAATGTTGAGACGTAAGTCATGTGATACCACAGAGCTTACAGGTGAAATGGGGCTACACTAGTGCGCCACTACAAAGCTTACAATTTAAGTAGAGCTTACCTAGTGATACTATAGAGCTTACAGGGGAAATGGTTTATGCTACTAGTGTAGCTCCATTTGGATTGTACCTCTGTGGTATCACTAGTGTAGCTCCAATTACAGCAGCAATCGGGAGATTTAGTGAGATGCAGTGGCCTACCAGCCCAGACATATGACCAGCCCAGGGGGAAATTGCCCCCCTGCCCCCCCAGGCCAGCCCTCCCTTGGTAGAGACTGCCCACTCCGCGGCTGATACAGAGCGGGACGCTCCAGCCTCGTCACGGGCAGTCTCTGCTGCACATGACTGCAGCACGCACAGCAGTCTCTACTGCTCATGACTTCGTCGCTACACACGTTTTAGCGAATTATTATATAGGATTATTTTTATTTATTGAACCTTTTGAGCACCTGAGGGCTGGGCAGCGTATATATATATATATATATATATATATATATATATATATATATATATATATATAAAACAATTTGAAAAATGTACTGTTGCCAGGTGCTCGATCCTAAAAGTTAAGGTAATACGGTGAAAAAGCAGGGCAGCACCCATGGGACTTCTACAAGGATTTATTGAGTTATCAAAGGCAAAAAATACAGGTCGACGTTTCGATCCATTCATCTTGATAAAGGTCCTTTAATGGGCCGAAATGTTGACCTGTAATTGTTGCCTTTGATAAATCAATAAATCCTTTTTTTTTTTTTTCATTTATAGATATATACTTATTTATATGTTTTTTTCTGGTTTGATGCAATGGTACTCACAAAAACCACCCCTTACCCACATTGCTTAGGAGAAGGCAGGCTGTGAAACCCCCTCTCTCCTCAACCAGCCACTGCTTAAAACTCCAACCACTGCATATGCATTTTCCATGCCCACACGCAATTACAAAAAATAAAAATTCAGACTTTATGGTGCGCCATCAGGACCCCTCCAGCTACTGATCTCCCAGCTGACTCAGATGGGAGATCAACAGAGGCAACGCAGGAAAGCAAGAGCACTCCCTTCTATTCTAGCTGAACTACCAGGTAGGAGTGGGCGAGATCAGGAAACCCATTCATGTCAATGTGTGTTGCCCTGATGCCCCACCACAAGATATAACCTTAAAAAAAATTATAAATAAAAAAAACAAAAAAAAAAACAAGGGTTCTCCTCATGGGTGAAGCCATGCCACAGATACTATCCTGCCATGGAATGACAATGGCTACAGCTATATAATACCATTTAAATAATGTTATAGAGATTTTTAAAGTTGCAATAAAAAGTCACAGCATTCCTTTGTCTTTATTAATACATACTTAACCCTTTAAGCACCAAAGGTGTGTGCAGCCTAATGCTTCACAATGTGTTTTTCATTCCTGTGGCAACTATCACGTACATGGACCCTCATCGGCTGATCTGAAGCTACATTTCTTCTACACATAATGCTGTGATCGATCGGCTTTTACACCCCCATTACGTGTAGGTCACTCTTGATGCAATGTACAGCATGTCATCTATATATTTTATATGAAAAACTTTTCAATTAAGTAGTCAATGTATTTATTCTTCTGCATTAGTTTGGAAGAATTGGTTCTGCCATTAGTTCTGGGGAATTTGCAGCATTAACGCTACTCTGGCCAGCACAATATATCACCTTTTGCAAAGCTGCAGTTTATGGCATTTGTGCCACACATTTAGCCCCTAGTCTCTTTGTTGGAATCTGGAGCCACAATACCTATTTCTGGATGTTTGCTACATTGTGAGGCCCACTGGACCAATAGGGGGACAAATGGGCATTCTGAAAAGAGATGCCCAGTGCCCTGCTTTTGCTGCCATGGGAAGGACTGGCCTGTGAGGTTGAAATCTGGCAGGTCAGTTTCCTATCCTGTGTGATGCAAGTCTCCATGAAAGCCTAACACAGAGGGTCTATGGGGGATGCACTCAAGCTGGGAGTTTGTGGCTCATCGCTCATGGAGTCTAATAGAAGCTATTCGGGGCTGCTCAGTGCAGCCACTAGCTTTTTATTAATCAGACTTAATAAAACATGATCATTGCCCTTTCAAGAGTAACTATCACATGGTATTGCAGTATCAGCTGGTCTGTTTTTCTAGGATCAGACCTGACAAAGAAGCCATAGCTGCAGTTCGAGCCCCTGTGGATCAGCAGAGCAGCCTAATTAGCCTCATAAAAGTGACCCCTGGTGCTCTCCGGCTGGCCTTTCAAGGCACATTAAACTTCTGAACTGCTAGGGATGGGTTTTCTAACCTTACCTTAGCAATCTATGGGGATGTCTTGCACAATAAGCAAAGTCTGTGTCTGCCAGCCCACATGGCCAATTTCCTGGCCTGCCCAAACCGATGACTGGAGCCTGTTTAATCCTTTGAGTGCCAGAGGGGTGCACAACTTTGGCACTCAAAGGGTTAAGGTTGCGCAGTGCATCCCTCTCCCCCTTGTCTGAACCATTCAAATGCCAGGGGGGTACACAACACGTTGCAAAGCAATGCATTGTGTACCCCACTGGCACTCAAAGGGTTCCTAATTCTGTTCCTAAAGTGATAGTTGCCCTATAATATTAGCATACGATTCTAGAAGTAACAATTCTTAATAATAACTCCCCACTTACCTTAATTGCCATAAAATCTTAATGGTTCCTATGAGTTTTGCCTTTTAGCCTTTATTCAAGAGTTAATATCGTCAGTCAGTTCTGGATGTCAGGTCCATGGAGGCGGACATGACAGTTGTTAGCGGTTCTTCAAACTGAAGCAGGCAGTTTTCTGGTGGCACTGTTGCTGCTACTGTCTATTAAGAGGTTTTTTTTTTAACTTTCCAATGTTACAAGGTCTAAATCGATGTTTTTCAATGTTAGTCCTCAGGGCACTCCAACAGGTAATATATATCATAAGTGAGTCATCATTGAATCAGTCATTGTGATTGAGCAGCCTGTGCGTAATTATGGCTTGGGGGTGTGCCCCGAGAACTAGAGCCGAAGTCTAATTCAGGGAAGCTCGACCCCCAGTTCTCAGCCCCCAACAGTAGGGGTTTTCAAGATCTCCTCACATGAACACAGACAAATCAGTGGCTCAGTCATTCTGAAGGATCTGCCTGAGTTAACGACATTTGCTTGTATTTAAATGAGGAGATCCTGAAAACCTGCACTGTTGGAGGTTTGAGGACAAGTCTGAGCACTCCTGAGGTAAATGATAAAACTTATTAAAGAAAGATACAAAACTGAATTTATAAAAATCAACACTAGTTGGTGCTCTTGCTGGTGCTTCCTATGCAGAACTACAGCACTACAGAGGACAAGAAGGTGTCCAAAGACAGAAAAAAAGAAATGCATTTTGTGGTCTGGTTTGAGCAGCAATAATGTCTGAGTAATATTTTAAAGAGATGAAAGAGCTCTAGACAGATAGATAGATAGATAGATAGATAGATAGATAGATAGATAGATATGAGGTGAATAGATAGATATGAGGTAGATGATAGATAGATAGATAGATAGATAGATAGATAGATAGATAGATCGATCGATCGATCGATCGACTGGCTCTTTTCTGCCATCAAAATCTGTTTCATTGTTTCTATCATCCCATATAAATTCAAATCTGGTATGTAATAATTTTTAATGGAGCATTCCCAGGGGTAGGAATAACCTTCTACTGAATCCTGAAAGTATTACAAGATATATGTATAAATTAAATTTGGAGCAATTCTATGTCAAACTAACTATGCAGTAGGGAACAAATACAACGTCCCATTGATTTAAATGTGGTTTTAACCCAAATGAATGCGAGAAAGGTCTCCAACTCATTGCTTTGCAGCGTGTGTTGGAGATCTTTCTAGCATTCAAGTGGTTAACATTTTAGAAATTATTATTTCTCCACTATGGGCCCTATGTTCAGAGAAGTAGAGAAGTAGCTTTTGTTGTTTGTAACGACTTTTTAATGTACAGTGTCGTTGGGCTCATTAATGTTTTCAGAGAGTGTCAGTTGTGATCAGAAATATGTCGTTTGGCCTGACTGAAATAGTTGTATGTAAAGACAAAAAATGTCGTACCTAATGACCAAAAATGTCTTACTTAACGACAAAAAATGTCATACCTAATGACAAAAGTCTTACCTAACGACAAAAAATGTCATACCTAACTAATGAGCAAAGATGTCTTACCAAAAATGTCTTACCTAATGACCAAAAATGTCATACCTAGCAACAAAAATGTCTTACCTTATGGCCAAAGGTGTCTTACCAAAAATGTCTTACCTTACGACAAAAAATGTCATACCTAGTGACAAAAATGTCTTACCTAACCACCAAAAATGTCTTACCTAACGACAAGAAAAGTCTTACCAAACGATAAAAAATGTCATACCTAGCAACAAAAATGTCTTAACTAACGACCAATTGTGTCTTACCAAAAATGTCTTAGTTTTATGACAAAAAATGTCATACCTAACGACAAAAAATGTCATATCTAAAGACAAAAATGTCTTACCTAATGACCAGAAATGTCTTACCAAAAATGTCTTACCTAACAACAAAAAATGTCTTGCCTAACAGCCAGAAATGTCTTACAAAAAATGTCTTACCTAAGGACCAAAAATGTCTTACCAAAAATGTCTTACCTAAAGACAAAAAATGTCTTACCTAACGACAAAAAATGTCATACCTAACGACAAAAATGTCTTCCCTAAAGACAAAAAATATCTTACCAAAAATGTCTTACCTAACAACAAAAAATGTCTTACCAAAAATGTCTTACCTAACGACAAAAAGTGTCTTACCTAATGACCAAAAATGTCTTACCAAAAATGTCTTACCTAACAACAAAAAATGTCTTACCTAACGACCAAAAATGCCTTACCTAACAACAAAAAATGTCTTATCTAATGACAAAAATGTCATACCTAACGACAAAAATGTCTTACCTAATGACCAAAAATGTCTTACCTAACAACAAAAAATGTTTTACCTAACGACCAAAGATGTCTTAACTAACGACCAAAAATGTGTTACCTAACGACAAAATGTCATACCTAACGACAAAAATGTCTTACCTAATGACAAAAATTCTCACATTCAGAACTTCACATTCCCCCCACTTTTTTCTTAATGTTCAAATCTTGTCTTTTACAAGAATTTTTTGTCGTTGTATACGACAATTTTTCTTTTCCTCTATACAACATTGGAGAATACTTTAGCCATGTCCTTGCCCCACCCCTTGCCTGGGAATTCTGGAGTTGTGTTGTACACAACGGACCTTACTAGTTTTTTGTCGTACACTCTACAGAAAATATGTTGTTCATGCATACAATTACTTATTTTTGTTGTTCATACAACATTTTTTTGTCCTTATCCCTTTGACCATATGACTCTAAGTGCAGATGGTTTGCCTAAGAAATGCTCATGTTTGACGTTATACATAACACCCAATAACTCTGATATACTAAGGAGAAATAAAGTAATTCAGGAGCAAACCAAATGTGTCAGAGGGGTCGAATTTATAGTCCAAAACTACTGTTGATGTACATATGAATTTGAACCCCTTGAATACTAGAGAGGTCTCCAAAGCAATTTCTTGCAGCACATTGGGGACCTCTCTGGCACTGAAGGTGTTAATCCTTTGAGTGCCAGAGGGGTATGGAACGCATTATTCTGCAATGCGTTCCGTACCCCTCTGGTACTCAAAAGGTTAAAGGCCTCATTTAAATAATTGGGAGTGTTGATTCAACCTCTGTAGGGCAGTTTTGCCTCAGAATTGTTCCACTTGGACTTAGCATATCAGCCTCAATATTTTTCAGAATATACGTTACTGTACCTTTAAAAGCAAAACACTTAAAAAAAGAGCGGATTAAAAAAAAAAATCTTATAACACATAAAGTAAATTTTAAATCATACTTAAAGTATTTTCATAACAAGAGCCTGGCTGTAAAGGTATAAAGCTGACAGTATAAATGATCGTCTATAATGGAACATGAATAACAATGCATTTTGATTAGAGTAAATAGCCGCTGCTTGATTGTAAGACTTATATGGCTAAAAACGCGTGGGGTATAATGAATAGCTGAATAAATGGTGCTGTTCTAAGTAAGTGGCAATGCACTTGCAAAAACAAAATTAATAAGTTATAAAAATTGAGCCATGAAGACACTGCTGACAGTTCAGAAGATGCTTGTATCCTGCGCACGGTACATATTCATTTTACACAAAGGGATTCTTATGGTGTTACTGTATTTTTCATCTCTAATCACTGGTACTTGGTGTCAGTATCCTTTTTCTTCCTTCTTTTGAATGGCACAGTGTGATATATCTAATGACAGCTAGAACAAATTTCAGTAATGAGGTCACCTTGGTCCCATATTACGCCTTTGACTGCTGTTTTCCATAGAAATTATTTGTGAAAGCAGACCCCGTGCATGGAATAACTTCCTCCGCTGTGCGGGGAAGTGAAGACGTGTTGTAACTTGCAACATTCACATTGTCTTCTCTGCTCTGATTTTAATTTAGAGCTGCAAATGGAAAAATACAGATTATGTAAAAAAAAATTATTGATGGATTTATGTGATTGAGAAAAAGATGAAACTAAAAAAATTAGTACAGGATGGAAGAGCAGCAATACTGGAACAAAAAAATTGCACTCGAGAGCGAACAAATAAATATTCAAACTGATTCAACCCTTTGAGTGTCAGAAGGCAGGGCAGGGCTGGCACCTTGTCGACCGGGGGGGCAGGACAGGGCTGGCAACTTGTCGACCGGGGGGGCAGGACAGGGCTGGCAACTTGTCGACCGGGGGGGCAGGGCAGGGCTGGCAACTTGTTGCCGGTGAGATAGCTCAGTGGTAAATTCCCTGACCATGGAGCCTATTTAACCTCAGGGTTGCAGGTTCGAATCCCGGCAGGGTCAACTCAGCCCTTCATCCTTCCGAGGTCGATAAATGAGTACCATTGATTGGGTAATAATAACATCTATTATTTCAGCTGCTGATTTGGTTAATTCCGAGAGCGTGCGCTGACAGCGCTTTGAGTCCCACTGGGAGAAAGGCGCTATATAAATACTAGTTATTATTATTAAATACAATCAAGTGGCCCATTTCTACTACCGTTCCAGCCCACTGTCCCATCCCACCTACCTTTTCTTAGGTGTAAAATTGGCATTAATGTTGCAAAGTAAGGTGAGTGATACCATAGAGCTAACAGTTAATATGGGGCTACTCTACTGATACTACAGTCAGGGCTCAACATTTCCACTCGCCACTAGCCAATGGCGAGTGAAAATTTAGCCCTGGTGAGTAGAAATTCAGCCCTGGTGGGTATGCTATGGCTTACAGTGGTGAGTAACTTTTCAGGTCTGGCTAGTAGCAAAGGACTTCAGAAACCCTTTGAGTGTCAGGGAGGTATCCAACGCATTGCGTTGCAATGCGTTGGATACCTCTCTGGCACTCAAACAGGTGAAGGGATAGTAATACTTCATTTTAACTTTATTTTATTTTATAGGCATTAAAAAAACATGAAGAATGATTTAAGTCTCATCTCTCAAACCTTTATGGTTTAAGAGATATTCACTAGCAAAGTTTCCCCTCCCGCCCCTTTTACCTAGTGTAAGCCATCTCTTCTCAGATGTAGAATGCAGTCCAAAGACCAGACAGATAACAGAAGGGGACAATCTTCTTCCTATGAGAACAATGAAAGCCCTGCCCCTCCTTGACAAGCTTTTCAGGTTTTTCCCTTATCTTAATTGAAGATTGTCCCTCTCTGCAGTCTACCTGGGCACCTCCCTTCTGCTCTAGCTGAACAGTGTTACATCAGTAAAAGGGGTGGGAGGGGATACTTTGTCATTGAATTACTCTTGTACTACAACTCTGACAGAATTGAAATAACACTCTCCAAAGTCCAAATACTATGATGATTAATTAGAGCTGTTATATTGTGAAACATTACTATCCCTTTAAGTAAAGCAACATTAGTGATACTATAGAGCTTATAAGAAAAATGAGTTATTCTACAGTGTAGCTCTGTGGTATCACTTATGTAGATCCGTGACCACCGTGAATCTGTTTTTCCTGGATTGGCTCCCCAAAATTAATTGGTACAGAATATCATGACCATGTAGGTGGACATGTTCCTTTGTGGGTGGACCCCAGAACCCCAAACTCCTTCTACTGAAGCCTTCTTATGAAGGGAAGTTGAACAGTACTAAATAAAAATTAATATGGGAGAACCAGTCCATGCAGCATTGATAGATATTAGTAACCAATAGGATTTACTGCCCAGATTAAGGTTGCTGGGACTTTATTATTAGGAGGTGTTACCGCCCCTTTTGTTCTCATTGTATTATAGCTATTTAAGAACAATAGTGCTCATCTTCAATACTGACAGAAACGGTTGAGCCTAAGTTAATTGAACACTTTAACTTTTATTATGTGTACATTTAGAACATTTCTCCTACCTTGAAGTGGAGATGTTAAAGTGGAAGGATAGTTCCCTTCCTGGAAGGTATCATAACCTACCATATATATGTCAGGAGAAGGTTCTACCTTTATCTAGTCCCACCTTTAGGTAGAATCAGATAATGAAGCAATGCCCAGGAGAATTGCCATGGTCTTTCAGTCCTTGAAGCAGGTCCTGTCTCCAGAGGAGAGATTGGTGGAACTAGCTTTGGAGAAGTGATGTAATGCCTTTTTCTCTCATAAAGCCCAAAATGTATGTAAATGTACATGTATATGTGAGAACTCTCCGGATCTGCTCTGAGACTCTAGTTTTCAGACGTATTTACCAGATATTGCGGGACAGAGGCTGATTCTCTGGCTTCCTGAGTTCCCAGCTAACCTCACCCACTCCCAGCTTGGTTCCACCTACTCCCGTGCCGGATTTGCAATAAGGCAGAGTAGGCAACTGCCTACAGGCGCACCCCACGGAGGGGAGCCTGTCACTGAAATCAATTTTATTTATTTATTTTTTTTTTTAGTTATAGCGCTCGCACTGCGCACAGTGGCAGCAGTAGCCATCCCCATAGTAAGGTCTGTGCCTCCTTCGGCACAGATCTGTTTTGCTGTTGCTTCCTCCTCTGCTCTTTAGTAATGCAGAGCGCTGGGAGATTACATCATCTCCCAGTGCTCT